>CM057450.1:442218026-442818026 GCA_016271365.2 Neoceratodus forsteri
TGAACCAGATTGCTGACAGTTCCGCTTTAATTTTTTTGAAGGATTGTGGTTCCAGCCAATGGGAAGCTGCCAGAAAGCTCCCAAGAGGACAGAACTGTTGGGTTTTTGAGTCAGTCCCGTGGGAGCCCCTTCAGAAGGAGGAGGAGGAGGAGAGCTCTTGCCCCTGGAGAGAATGGGGCTGCAGGATGGGCTTACCTGGGGGCTGCCAGCAGTTTGTCCCCCAGGGCAGGGAGTACCTGCCCCATCAGGAAAAGGGAAAGCAGAAGCAAGGAAGAAGCAGCTTTGAAGAGAAAATGGGAAAGCTGCAGGTATCTGAATGTTTTGCATTGTTCTGAAGTTGCACCACACTGGTGAGATAAAGGCAGCTCAAATGGAGAAGGGAAAGCTGCAGATTGCAAGAATTTGTGTTGAATTGAAGATGCACCCAAGCAGTGGGAAGAGGAGAAATGTGTTTGTGTCCTGTGCCTGGAAAAAGGACAAAGGTTGCATCTAAGCCTGGGAAAAGATGGACTACCAAGGAATGATGAGGAACAAGAGAATATAAATGTGCTGAGAGAAGGAAAATGAAGAGTGAGCCTCTTCATGTGGAGAATTGTGTACCTGCATGGTGAGAAAAGGGACTTTAAGTGCAGGAGATATGTGTGAGCCAGAGCAAGAATGTGGCTGTGTTGAAGTTGAGAGACTGTGAAAGCAAAAGGATGGACTGGTGCCTTTTGGGATCAGGTACCTGTTGTCTGCCCCTGAGATACAGCGAGGAAAAGCAACAGGTTGCTTTGGCTACACACCATGGCAGAAAAGATAGAGAAAGAAAGAGAAGCAGAAGAGAATGTGCTGAATGTTTCTGCTGACACCCAGGGCCAGGTGAGAACTCGCTAACCCCCATCAAGTGGGGTCTGCTGCTGTAGTGGCTCACGGGTCGTGTACCCAAGTGCTAGGGCACTCTGATCTGAGGGAGCTGGGCCGTGGGGCCACTCCCAGGTCTGGGTTCCCTGTAGTTGGCAGGCCTTGCACACATGCCCTGCAATGGGGCCTGTAATGGACTGAAGGAGACAAGCTGCAAGAACTGTAAGCAAGAAAAGAAAGAGCAAGCTGCAGCCTCTGTGCCCCTGTTTCAAGCATTGAGCCTGGTTCTGCCTGTGTTCCATCAATCCCCAGGAACTCAGCGAACTGTGCCATCAAAGGACTGATTCTGCAGAACTGTGAGTAACTCGCAGGAATTGCCCTGCACCTGGGGACTGTAAATATGTTTGCCCACCAGGGTAGGAGGTATAGCTAAGGATTAGAGGGAAAAGATAAAGGTTTTGCTCTATCCAAGGGAAAGCATGTACAAAGTCAATTTAATTCACCAAGCACACCAATGCCGGCTACCAGCTGTACCTCAAGCCTGCAACTTCAAATCTGGTCACCCAGTGATAGGACTTTGGGGTTTCACTTGGACTGGGACCTGTGGGTCTGAGTTTGAGTACACCTGCAGCCATTAGCTAGATAGATAGACCTGGTGGCTGCAATGATTGAGATTTGGGGGGTTGAATCTAAGGGGAGATTTGATTTTGAGAAATGCAAATTTTTGAGATAGGGAAAATGTTTGCTTAACTTCTATTCCACCTCCCCCTCCCCCTGTAAATAAACCAGATGTTATTATCTTGTAGCAGAGCTGAATCCAGAGTCTAATTTTAGTGACCATGTTCTTGGCTGAGATGGAAAGGTAAATGGTAACCAAATGTGGGGAGGTTCGAATCTTGGTGAGTCCATGACTGGGGTAACTGTTGGAGAGGTGGGTTGGTACGACATCCAAGAGTGTTGTACTGCAGGTAATCAGACCCACTAATATGCACTCTGGGTGGGGGCACTGCCATTTTGTTTTTGCTTTTGGGAAAGGACCCCCATATGTCAGTTATGGGAATCCATGCCCCTTAGCCTTGTAACGGCCAGCAAGGCAGGGGCAGTGGCCCTTTCCAGAATGGCACTGTAGAGGGGCTACACATACAACATGTATTTACCATCACTGTATCGTAATTATTTTAATTGCATTTCATTTCCATCTGAATGAAATGGCAGTAGCAAATATAACATTCAGTTAATCCACTCTGTTTTTTTCACAGTATTAATTGTTACAGCAAACAGCTGTGCCACACCTCACCACACCACAAGCTTCAGGCAATATTCGAAGATCTCCAATCCCATCCTCAACATTCACACCAAAAAAAAGCAGCATACCTGCTGGGATCCAAATGAGGTGTTACTCAAAGGCTCAGGCACCATCCTAATCAGTAAGAGGTGCCTAGTTTGAGATTTTATATATTTTTGATTATTTTTTACTCACTGTACTACATCATGGAAAATTATGCACAGGACACATGGGGCCTGATTCTCAAAGCCCTGATAATGACGCAAGATGCCTGCACCAAACATAAATGGCACAAGTGACACCTTGCGTCATAAACTGCCCCTTGTGCTATTCACGAAGGCAGCCTGCATCAACCGCAGGCTGCCTGCCCCAGAAGGGGTCTGCACCAGCCTTGCACCACTAAACAGGCTGCGGCATGGTGCAAGGGGTCATGTGGCAGACGCAAGCTGCCACACCTCCTATAATGTAATTCATAAAACTGTCTCAGGGAGAGAATTTCTAAGTATTCCTAGACCAAACAGGGCTGGTCTTAGGATACTTAGAATATGTCCTCTTAGGACAGTTGTACAATGTGCGGCAAAATGCTGCTTCCCCGAGTCCCTGGTATAACAAATCAAGTACCGTCCCCAGCGTATAGTGCTGATCCCCTATGCTGCCCACTCATTAGCATACTACAATGCCCCCCCCAATGTTGCTGCGGTTTTAGGTACTACACAGTACCCCACTAGATCTCCAAACTGTCCTGTTATTATAATGATAAAATACCCCCTCCCCAGTGCTGCCATATATTGTAGTACAGAAATGAACACCCACCCAATCCTGAGGCTGTCCCATTATTAAATTAATAAATTGCTCCCTTCTTTGATGCTGCCCATATAAATTAATAAACAATATCACCTCCATGGTAGTCAAGTGCCCCCTACACACCCACACCCCGATCACCCATAATCTGTTGTAATAGTCTGAGGTTCAGGATGATCTCTACCTCATATCGCTCATCTCTGTGGAGACGGTGATTGCCCATCTTCACCAGCAGCGTTGTTGATCGAGCCTGAAATGAACACGCACACAGTAAGTACACGTCATTCAGAGCTCAGTCAGCAGCTAGCCGCGGAGGTGAGAGGTGGCAGAGCCAGCTGCCGTCTCCCGCAGGATGGGCGTCTAGGGGTAGGGTGTCCACTAGACCACCAGGACTACTGCAGTATGGATTATGGGTAGGGTTTCGGGTTTTAGGCGTTTATGAATCAGAAAAAAGGGTGTTTATTTTTCAGCTTTTCTCGCTACCTTTTATAGTAGCAAAATTCTGTGTATTTCAGTGCAAATAAAAAAAGCAATAGACAATTTCAGTATATTTCAGTGTTTTTTTGTTTTTTTTTTGAAGGCACTGAGTGCACTGATGTTTAGGTTGAATAAATATCCAAAGTAATTAAAATTTCACATAACCCCATTATTAGCACATACAGCAACAACTTTAAATGCTGAATTTGTTATAGTAAATCATGCAATGCATTTTTAGTGCTTGTTTTGACATTTTCCCTCTCTCTTTCCTGGCAGCAAATGCCCTTATCTCTGAAAAGGCCCTCTCTACATTGACACTTGAGACAGGCAGTGCAAGAATTGACAGAACACATTCACTCAGTTCTAGCCACTGCTTCATTTTACCCCTCCAAAATGTGTGCACTTCTAATTCACTGTTAGCAGGTTCAGCAAAGTACTCATCAAACTGTACACATAACAATTCAGCATCATGTTTGTTAAAAATATCAAAAATAAATACATTATTTTCAAAGTTAGAAGAGAATTTGTTTTTTCTAAATGGGTCAAACACTTGAACAGAGTACCAAACAGAGGATTCATTTAATTCAAATCCCATTGTTGGATTTGGGATATTTCTAGCCATTACAGCCTGCCGTTTGTCATACACAGCTGCGTAAAAAATGTTAAAGCTCTCTTCCAGTACTTGCTGGCTTTCCAGCGGCAGACACCTAAGAAATACACTTGTAGCCGGTCCATACTCAGAGCTGCCTCCATCAACTTTGCTCTCTAACAGAATTTTAATGCTCACTCCAACTATGTTGAATACTTGATGGACTTGTGTGTGTTCAGACTCAAGTTTTTCATTACATCAATCAGTGGTCTCATATTCTCTGTAAGAAAGTTTAAAACGCAATACACAGTGTTCTTTTTGATGTCCGTGTCTACATGCTTTCTAATTTCATCACATTTCTTCCCTTCAGCATCTGCGCTTAATAAAAATATGGTAAACGGTCTCCACATGGCAAGCAAGCTTTCCACAGCCTCTATCACAGAATACCAACAGCTATGTGTAATGCTGGGTATCACCTTTTGTTTCACCCTTGGGCGTGAGCACACTGCAAAGTACTTTCTCTTAAGCTCTCGTGCATATTTAAATAGTGCTCCAGAGTGCAAAATAAAGTCCACTACCTTTTTCATGACGTTGGATGATGATATTGCAGCCTTCAGTACACCATCCAGCAGGTGACACGGATCTCGAACAGGGAATGCCTTGAACTGCGGGTGAGCTCTCCGTAAATCATCACACAATTTTTTCATATAGCTGCCACTGTCACTGCATATGCATACAACATCCTCCCAGGTCTTCCCATATATATCCAGCACCTTTTGTGTTAGTGCAGCAATTGACACTGCATTGCAACACTCAGTTACCTCTAGGTCTGCCATAATGGTACTCTGACTCCAACCCTTTAATCTGTCAGCAAAAGTAAACATAACAGCAACAGCTGGGTCACTGTGCATGTCAGGCGTTTCATCAATTGTTACAAAAATCTGTGTGCCATTTAGCATATCAAGAAAGTGCTCCATGTCTGCATCGAATACCTCGGGTAGATACTTATCATACATTTGGCCAGATTTAGGCATAGTTCATGCAGCAGGTGCCCGCTTATGAAAAAGATCACCAAGAGGACCGTCCGTCTGATGCAGGCTGACACCCGACTGTATCATTGCTCTGGCAAACTCATGAGCGATGTCCCGCTCATCCTCTCTTTTTCGTTTAAAATGAGTAATGGTTTCAGTAAGAGAAATCTGGCTTAGGCAGTGATCCTCATTCTCTAGTGGCTGCTTCTGCTTAATGCGAGTTTTAGACAGGACATGCTCAGCGAGCAGACTCACAGTTTTACCGGGCACAAGCGGCACTGTAACTCTGCAGTACTTGCATATTAGTGTTCTCTTGCCATGGAGAAGCTCGACAAAAAAATTTTTGTGTTCTGCTGCATACTGCTCAGCCGTTTTAGACCTTCGTGGCATTTTGAATCAGAAAACGATCTCAAGCACCAGGGGGAGTGAACGGGTAATGCTAAATGCCAAACAACAAAACTGAGTTAATAACGGTACTGACAACGTGCAGTTTGATTAAGTCAGTAAGATCTAATTGATTGTGTTAAGATTTAATTAATTTGTGCTTGGTGGCAGCTAGAGTTAAACAGAGAGATGATGATTGTAAACGGTAATTGAGAGACGTTAAGTTAAGCGACTGAGGATAAAATGAAATAAATCGTCTAGCAATTACCATTTACAATCGATCATCATCTCTATGTTTAACTCGGGCAAGCCATCAAGCACAAATTAATTAAATCTGAACGCGATCAACACACCAACATTGCTAAGATCAGCGGCTAAAAAGTAAAATAAATATTAAAGCATCTTTATCTACTGTTTTATTTTCACTGTAAAAAAAAAAAACAGTCCAATTTGCTTTTGGAAACTCTATGTTTAACTCGAGCAAGCCATCAAGCACAAATTAATTAAATCTGAACGCGATCAACACACCAGCATTGCTAAGATCAGAGGCCATCCAATTTGCTTTTGAAAACCGACATTAGGCAGCTCAGTACTCAAAAGGGCAGTACGTGCCTCTCTATAGCAGTTAAACTCCCAACTGCTGCTTTCCTGCACTGCTAGCCATAAACTGCTATTTTCCCAGAAACAAATAAATTATTAAGGAAAGCCATCTCTCCACAACTTGCCATGAGAGATGATCACAGGCTCCAGAGATGGATAGCAGGAGAGGGTTTGTAGCTGATTGAGAGAACAGGGAGGCATACAAAGTCGCTGATCGAGAGAAACGGAGGGGGGGGGTATCACCTCGAACTACTCCTTCTACCTGAGTCAGCAACAGATCAAAATGTTCAAAGCACTTTTAATTTAAACAATACAAATGCCACACTTAGCTCTTAACCTGCCCAACTCCCAATCACTTCCCTCTGGTGTTTCACTTTTAATTTAAAGGGTTCGTAGCTGATCGAGAGAATTGCCGGGGAATTGAGAAAGTCGCTGATCGATTCGAATTTAAATAACACAAATGCCACACTTAACCTGCCCAACTCTTATCACTTCCCTCAGGTGTTTCACTTTTAATTAAACAATAAAAATGCCACACTTTGCTCTTAACCTGCCCAACTCATGATCACATATGCTGTCAACGGGGGTGACACACAAAGTCATTGCACCTCGAACTACTCCTTCTACCTGAGTAAGCACTGATCTCAAAAATAAGTTTGTGCAAATTCTTAAGACTTGAAGAAAGGTTCTAAGAAGAGTATTTATTTATATTTTTTAGGAAATGGTATTGCCCTCTCCCGAGTCTGCAGGACATCCTAAAGCGTAATGAGCAGCAGAGATCTCTTCCCTCCTCATCCAGCTCCTTCCTGGATGTCCCGACAGGTAGAATGTAGAATGTTGTTTGCCTGCTTTGCCCCAAAAAGTTGGCTTCTTCCATTAGAAATCTGGGACTGTAATCAAAATGTTCAAAGTACTGTGGCAATTCTCGGTGTTTTTCGGTTATAACCGAATGGAAAAAAAAAAAAGCGTTGGTGGGGTTTAACCGGGTTTTATCGGTTTAAACCAAAAACCGGAAACCCTAATTATGGGTGATCAGAGCATGGGTGTGCGGGGGGCACTTGACTGCCATGGGGGTGAGATTGTTTATTAATTGATACGGGCAGCATCGGAGAGGGAAGCAGTTTATTAATTTAGTAACATGACGGCCTCAGGGATCGGTTAGGGGTTCATTTCTTTACTACAATACATGGCGGCATCGGGGAGGGTGTATTGTGTTATTAAATAACAGGATAGCTTTGGGGATCCGGTGGGTGTACTTTGTAGCACCTAAGGCCGCAGCAGCATCATGGAAGGGGGGACCCCATCTGTCGCAAAGGGCCAGCAGCAGACCCTTCCTGTTTGCCAGGTGTTTGCTGCACGGGAGGGGTTGTCGCAAGTGTGGGGACTTAGGCACCAGGACCCCTCCTGTACCTGAATTGGGTGCAGAGTCCCTAGCATACTGGGCTTCAGTGCAAGCTGCTGTTTGCTGCAGCTTGTGCTGGATGCAGACCCCTTTGAGAATCAGGCCTGTGTTCTCACACACAGTGGGGGTTGCCTGGGTGGTGTGCTGTGTACAGGCAGTGCAAGGGGGGCTCTGAACCACCATCATTCACTGGTCCAGCTGGTGATCAGCACTGGGGGGGATCCTGGATGCCAGGCACTACCATGCATTTTGAGGATGGGCATTCAGGCAGTAGGAGGGGGGTACCACTAAGTACCAGGGCCTACATAGGCATTATGGGGATGGGGAGGGCTCACAAACACAAAGGCACCATGACACCGCAATGGGGCAGGTGATTGAGGGATGGGGGATGCCACCAGACACCACAGAGGAGGTGGTGATTACTGGGGTGGGAGATCAGTGGGTGGTGTGGAGGTGCCACTGGACACTAGAGAGGAGGTAGTAACTACTGGGGTGGGTGATCGAAAAGTGGGGTTGTCACTTGATACCATAGGGTACATTAGCATAGCAGGGATGGGCATTTGGGGTGTGGGGAGCAGTCACCACCATACCTAATGTGTCAGACAATCAAGGGACAGGTGCAAATCTGTGTTTCTCTGCATTTTTCAGCAGGAGCCACACATAAAAACACGTTCATGTAGCCCTATTCGATGCTTCCACTGACTTCCACTTGCAGTCAGGTACTGCCCCTTTAACAACTGGTAGCAGGTTCTGTCATCTCCCAGAACTGGAATAGCTTCACTCCCCACCTGCAGAACTAGAAAGATCCCCCTTGCCATTACTGATAGCCTAATTCACTCTCCTGATCCCTTCCTTGCATACATCAGGGGGAGTTTGGTGAGGTGCATCTCAAGGATTAAGGGCAGTGGATCAGCCACACACCCCCAGCTGGAAACATCCTTTCAATCGACTGCCCCCATCCCCCACCTCCCACAGACCAGCCACTTCCACGTTGCAACTGACCCCCCCCAAATAGACTAGCAGTAAACCCCCCAAACACACACAGAAGGAACACCTTGTTCCACAGACCAGTCACTTCCCTGCAGCTAGAACCCACCCACAGAAAAGTCTAACTGTATCCCATCCTAATCCGATATGAGGGAAATCCCTCCTTTTACCCCTCAAAACTGCTCTGTCCCCATTCTGTCCCACATGGAAAAGGAGCTCCCGCATGAAAAAAAGAGTTGTAAATTCGGACTTTAAAGCAGCAATTCATAATATTCTAAGGTGCTAAATCAGAACCAGATATGTAGTGCCCCCAAGTAGCAATGACCAGGTGCCCTACAGAAAAAAATGTCTTGTTAGGGAAGACAGGCAGGGCATGACAGGGTGCTTTGGGACCTCATTGTGGTCCATTCAGTTATCCCAGGGTAAAGAAATGTGTATGGGGCCCAGAAGGCAGTTCTAAGTGTCATTAGGGAAAACATATGTTTATTTAAGGCATTCTGCCCACACCAGTTGCCAGGATGCCTCAGCAGTCCCTGTGCCCAATAAATATCCCTGCATCCAGCACAGAAACCCCAAGCACAGCCAGTTGCTCCAGTTAACATCCCTGCAGCCAGCAGTCCCATCGCAAATCCTCTAACTCACAACCCTCTCATATAAAGACTCTGTTTCCAGTGCATCTTGGCTGCCAAATTTCTAGCAAGCAGGATTACGTGCAGTGCTGGCAGGAGGGAGGCTGTTGCTGCCTAGTACTCCTGCATCCACATGATACAGCCAGTCCAGACAGGATAATGACCGTCAGTCCCAACACAAGTAACCCATTACACTGAGTGCTGTGCTTCTACCTGCATTCTAGCCCATCAATATCTCCTTGTGCTGGAGATGGGGAAGGATAAACAGCTGATGGTGCTTGGCTCTCCCACCTGTACACCACAAGCTGCTAACTCCCACATCTTTAAGTTTCTCTGACACCCAAGTGGTCCAGCTTATCACTGCCACTGGGTCCCCCCTGCGACCGTAAAGGGAGGAAAGTTCCTGGAACACTAGGTGGAGGTGTCTACTGCATTGTGCTAGAAGGCCAAACAGCATGGGGGACTTGAATGGCCTTAACTTGGCATGTGGGATTGGTATTTTCCTTTTTTCACAGTCCCTCCCTCCACCAAAATCAGCTTCTTCCTCCCACCACTGTAGTGGTCCAGGGTTGGTGCTCAGCTTAGTGGAAGATAGTATTCACCTTGGGGGGAGGGTGGACACCTGTGGGGAGGGGGGCTCTAGCTGCAGAAAGAGTGGTCATGGGGTGGGAGGCGTGTCTGTGGGTGGTCTGGAAGAGGTCCAGATGCAGAGAGGGTGGTTGGCTGGGGGGAATACAGGTTTGGAGGTTGTGATGTGGTCCAGGTTGGGTGAAAAAAAACTCAGGGGAGGGTGGTTCAGGGGTCTGGAAGGATGGTTCAGTTGCTGCATGTAACATGGCATGGATTCAGCAGTGCACGTGGTACTGCACTGTGATGATGGTGTTGGAAAGGTAGTCCAGTGACAGAGTGTGGTTGGCTGGATAGGCAGGTTGGTCTGGAGTGGTAGCCCATATGCAGGTTGGCTAGGAGGTTGCTGGGGGTTGTTCAGCAAAAGGGATGGCGGTTTCGATGTGGAAGGAGAGGTGGAGGCTGGTCCACTGGTAGTAAGGTGCTCAGCTGCGGGGAAGGGGGGTAAGATCTTCAGGATACTATCACCAGGAGAGGAGGCACCACTGAATTACCAGTAATTTTTTTTTACTGGGTCTGGCAGCTGGGTCCCCAATTTCCTAAATTTAAATTTCCTCATGCAACCCTTAACGATTGGCTACAGTCCCCCGGTCTATCGCTAGCCAACCCATGGGGGGGACATAACTCAGTGAATCTCAAAATACCACTGACCACTGTCATCAACAAATTAAGCCTCCCCCCCCCCCAAAGAGAGCAGCAAGCACTTATTGTCTGCTACAGCCTCTGTCTCAGGCAAATAGTCACTTGCTTTATACAAGCAACTTTGTTGATATTGAATTAACGTACACAGAGAGACTGGATAAAAAAGGCCCACTCACCAAATCTTAATCAATAAATTTTTTATTTTTATAACATGCAGACTTTTCATTTTTATTAAGTTTTGGGTTTTACCCTTCTTCAGGGAGTCTAGTTATTTCATCTTAAAAAACATAAAAATTTATGAAAATACAATTATAGTGTTGTTTTGTATAGAATTCCATCCCTTTCAAAATGCTGTTGTACCACAGTTCAGAGGTCATGGAATGTAATTCTACCCCACTGTGGTGGAACAGCATTCTAGAACCTCTAGCGACTGCATGAGTCAGTTTCATTTTTTTTTTTAATTCAAGTTTATTGACAATCCAGGGTAACTATATACAAATATCATCAGTATTAAATTAATCATTTACAATCACAGCAGTGACTTTAACCTTTTCAAGTACATTCCTTCTATTTTGTTACTTTACATCTCTTAATTGACACATGATATCTTCTTTTTTTATCTTCAACATGTTACCCACTTCTCCAGTATCTGAATATATATTTAATACTGTCATTCAAGACTAACAGACTTCACCTTGAATTCCTGGGTCCCCCCCCCCACCTCCTTGGCTCATCCAGTCTTGCCTCTCAGTTCTTGGTACCACAGTTCCCACCCTGTCCATTTATGAACAAATACCGGGATCCACGGATTAATTTTATGTGTCAATTCTTCCATTCTCTGTATGTCCTGGACCACCTCTAGCCACTGCTCCATTCCCGGGGGATCTGCAGAGAGCCAGCGCTTGGTGATAGCTTTATTTGCCGCAACTATTAATATATTCCAGAGGTATAAAGCATCCCTGCCTTTGATCCCCAAGGGCGGTAGGCCTAAGACCAGGTGTGGGAGGGACATATCCGCTTCTACCCCAAACATTTCAGTCAGGGCCCTTCTAATCTGTCCCCAAAAGTTTTGTAGAACAGGGCAGTGCCAAAAAATGTGTGTGTGGTGGGCAATTTGCTCCCCACACCTCCAGCACTGCGTAGATCCCGTTCTGCTCCATCGTCCCTGAACTGCTGGGGTATAGAAAAATCTCACTTTGATTTTCCCGGCAAATTCTTGCCACATGGGTGAGTATGTTGTTTTCTCTGAGGAGCTAAATATTTTCCTCCATTCCACCTCAGTTAGCTGGAGGTCCGCTTCCATTCCCTACCTTGTTCTAAGAGTTTGTGTAGAGTTTTGGTATAGTCCTCTCAAAACTTTGTATATTCCATGTGGCCCTTCAACAATGTTTGGGTTTGTATTGCCCGGAGAACCACCAGCATGATTTGGGCGTGCAGACCCTCCAGTCCCTCTCTTTGTATGTTGTCAATATAATGTCTTAATTGAAGGTATCGGAAAAAATCTTTATTTGGTATTTGATACTTCTCCTTTAGTTGTTCAAAGGAGAGCACCACACCTTGCTCCATCATTTGTCCCAGGGTACAAAATCCCAAATTCGCCCAGTGCTGATTATGTGGTCTAGCTTAGAGGGTACAAATGTTTCATTCCAGGCGAACCATTGTAAAGGCCAGATTGCTTCAGAGATCTTAAATTTGGATCATATTATATAAACCACTCGTAGGGTATTTCTAGTTGTCAAAAGGGGAAGCTCCTTGATGTTTTGCCGATGTGATCCATCCGAGATCCTTGCCCACAGGGGGGGCTCCCACCATCGAGGCCACCTCCATCTTCTGCCAGTGTGCCTCATATCCTTCTGTCATGCAGAGAATAGCCGATTGCAGCTGTGACGTCATATAGTAGTCTTCTAAACTGGGCAGGGCCTTCCCCCCGGCTCTTGTCTGCATGCATAATCGAGATTTTGATGTGTGGTCTGCCCAGGGCCCATATATAGTTAGAGATGATTCCCTGCCATTGTTTCAATTGGATCTTTGGGATCCACACCAGCAAACACTGAAACAGGTATAAAAACCTGGGGAGGACATTCATAGAAATTGACTGTATACGTGAATACATGGGAAATTTTATTAGTGACCATCTCTCAATGTCTTGTCTAATTTGGTGTACTAAAGGTCCATAGTTTGCCTCAAACAGTTTACCTGAGTTCTTAGATATGTAGATCCTCAGGTATTTGATTTTGGGGGAGGACCAGTTTAGCGGTATGGTTGCCCTAATGTCCTCTGAGGGGCTGTAGTGAAGACATAGGGCCTCAGTTTTATGTTCATTTAAAGTGCATCCCGCATGTCTCCCAAATTCCATCAGCCTCCTCCACACCTGCGGTATAGAGGTCTCTGGACTTGTTAGGTACAGAAGAAAAAATTACTCACCTTAGTAATGTTGTTTCTTCTAATGGAGTCTTGATGTATTCTGACAATAGCAGTGAGTCCCAACCTTCGAACTGCCCCGGAGATGAAAGAGTTAACTTTCCATGCCAGGCATGGAACGCTGAGCTCGAGCTCGGTTGAGACTCTGTCTGTTGCTGTTTGAACTCAAACCGTCAGATCTTTACGAGCTAAACTCACTGAGGTCCTGTGTGGAAGCTGTAAACCTACACTAGCCAACTGGCTACTAACATAAAAACAAATTTTTTGGTCCCAAAACAAAGACTCAAGTCAGGAAACCCAAAAAATGAAATAAACCCAACACCCACTCACCCAAAGAAAGAGGGTGATAACAAAAAAGGTGGGGCACCTCCTGAGTGCCAACACTGCTACTGCCCACCCACATCCCAAAAACAAAGGTTCTGAGAGAGGAAGGCGGGGGGGAGGTCAGAATACAGTATGATTCCAGTAGAAGAAACAACATTACTAAGGTGAGTAATTATTTCTTCAAACAACATGAAGTCTTGCTGTATTCTGACAATAGCAGACTACCAAGCAGTACTTCCATGGAGGAGGGACAGAACCTACTTAGGAAATAGGCTCTGAAGCACAGCTGTGCCAAACCGAGCATCACTCCTAGCCTGGATATCCAGGGAGTGATGCTTGGAAACATGTGAACTGTTTTCCAGGTAGCTGCTTGACATATCTCTAAGATAGGAATATCCCTGGCAGCAGCCAGAGAAGCAGCTGTACCTCTGGTAGAGTGAGCCCTCAGGCCTGAGGGTGGAACCTTACCTAGTTTTTCATAGCAAAATTGAATGCAAGAGACAATCCACCTGGCAATGGATCTTTTAGTGGCAGGTTTTCTTTTACCAACCTCACCATAAGTGAGGAACAGTTGGAGGGAGTCAAACCTGTGACCCTTGGTACATTCTATGTAGTAGCTAAGGGCTCTTTTCACATCTAAACTGTGCAGCCTCCTCTCACCAGAGGAGGAATGGTCAGTGAAGTACACAGGAAGATAAATAGATTGGTTAAGGTGGAAGTCTGAAACCACCTTAGGCAAAAACTTCCTGTTAGTCCTGAGGACCACCTTATCTCTATGGAAGGAGATAAAATCAGGTTCCACTGACAAGGCTTGTAACTCACTTACGCGCCTGGCAGAAGTGATGGCCACCAAGAACACAGTTTTCCAAGTCAAGTACTTAAGCTCTGCTAAGGACAAAGGCTCAAAAGGGGGTTGCATAAGCTGAGCAGTACAAGCGTTAAGGTCCCAAGCAGGGGCAGGGTCCCTGAATGGCGGATTGGTATGAAGCAATCCCTTGAAAAACTTGGAGAATACAGGGTGAGCTGAAAGAGAAGAGGGCTTACCTGCTGAAATGAAAGCAGAGACAGCTGCCAGATGCACCCTTAGTGTAGTTGGCCTGAGTCCCAAACTATTCAGATGGACCATATAGTCAAGGACTGTGGGCAGATCAGCAGATTCTGGGGAAATATGCTTCCCAGAGCACCATATGGAAAATCTTTTCCATTTGGAATTATAAGTAGTTCTGGTGGAAGGCTTCCTAGAAGCCTTTAGAATGTCCATAACGCCTTGGGAGAGGTGTAAATCAGCAAACTCTAACTCTTCAAGAGCCAGGCCTTGAGATTGAGAGACTTGAGATTCGGGTACCAAACCCTCCCCTGAGCACAGGTTAACAGGTTGTAATTCCTGGGAAGAGACAGGGGAAGGTGGACTGCTAAGGACAATAGGAGAGGATACCAGGGCTGTCTGGCCCAGTCTGGAGCAATCAGGATCACCTTGCAGGGCTGAGACCTGATTTTGACTAGCACTTTGAACAGGAGAGGAAAGGGGGGGGAAGCATACAGGAATGTCCCTTCCCAACTGAGAACTAAGGCATCCAGGGGGACTGAGCCCAAGACTGGGGGCCTGCAGCAAAAAAGGGGAAGTTGGTGATTGTCTGGGGCTGCAAAAAGATCTATCTGTGGGGCGCCCCATCTGGAGAAAATCACCTCCAAAACCAGGGGATCCAGTGACCATTCATGAAGGCCCTGAGATATCCTGCTGAGAGCATCTGCCAGAACATTGTCCTTGCCTGGGAGTGTACTGCTGTGATGGAGGTGTTCAGGGAATAAGCCAAAGACCACAACTTCATTGCTTCTGTGCACAAGGCCATAGACCGAGTGCCTCCTTGCTTGTTGATATACCACATTGTGGTGGTATTGTCTGTTCTGATCTGAATAACTTTGTTCTGAACAGACTTGGAAAAGGCTTGAAGTGCTAGAAATACTGCTCTGAGTTCCAACAGATTGATGTGAAGCAGAGATTCCTGTGGGGACCACAACCCTTGGATGGTCAGGTCTCCCAAGTGGGCTCCCCATCTCAAGAGGGAGGCATCTGTAGTAAGGATTAAAGAGTGAGACTGAATGACAAAGGGAACTCCCTGTCTTAGATTGTTCTGATCCTGCCACCATTGCAAGGCCTGGATCAGTGTTCAAGTCACTGGAATCAGTTAGGTCAGAGGGTCCGTTTTCTGAGACCAAAAGGCTCTCAAGTGGAACTGAATATCCCTCATCTGAAATCTTGCTCCCTGCACCACTGCTGTAGAAGCAGCCATGTGACCCAGGAGCTGCAGAAAGTGCCTTGCTGGACGAGACACCTGTAGGGTGAATGAAGAGGCCAGTGTGATAAGGGTCCTTGCCCTGCCCAGGGGGAAGGAAGGCTCTGGACTTTTCTGTATCCAGCTCTGCGCCTAAGAAGGTGAGGAGCCGAACAGGTTCTAGAACTGACTTTGAAAGATTCAGAAGGAAACCTAGAGAGGTGAGCAGTTACTGAGTTATCTGTAGGTGTAACTTGACCTGGTCTGGGGACTGGTCTACTATGAGCCAGTCGTCTATGTATGGTAAGACGGCAATCCTTTGCCTTCTTAGAGAAGCAACTACTACCGCCAGGCATTTTGTGAACACCCTTGGAGCAGAGGTTAGGCCGAAGGGCATTGCTCTGAATTGGTAATGGCCTGAGGGCAGCTCGAACCTGAGGTACTTTCGATGGGAGCTTCTGATGAGAATATGGAAGTAGGCATCCTTGAGGTCCAGGGAGACTAGCCAGTCCCTTGGCCTTAGAGAGGGTAGAATTATTCCCAGAGTCACCATTTTGAATTTTGGCTTTAAAAGGTGCTTGTTTAAGTATCTGAGATCCAGGATGGGCCGCCATTCTCCTGTCTTTTTGGGGGTAAGGAAGTACCTGGAGTACAATCCTTTGCCTTGGTGCAGGGGTGGAACCCTTTCCACAGCTCTGACAGCCCAGAGGGAAGAGACCTCTGCCTCTAGGGCAAGTGCCTCTAAGGGATTTGCAGGTGGAAAGGATCTGGTTCTCAGCTTTGGAAATTTTTTGAAGCTGAGAACCAGTCCCTGGTTTACTACTTCCAGGACCCATTTGTCTGATGTTAGAGACTTCCAGTCCTGGACAAAGTAAGCCAGCCTGCCCCCTACAGGTAGTGGAGAATCGGCCCTGGCAATCCCATCAGAGTGCCTGCTTGGCAGGGGTTTTAGGCTGAGGGGCGGGAGCAGGTCCGCTTGTACCCCTTCTGCCTCTCCCTTTAAAGAACCCCCTCTGAGCATAGGCAGAAGAGGAGGCCTGGGCTTGGTAGAAAGGCCTATGAAAAGGCCTGCCCTGCCCCTGGGATGCTGCCTCTGAGGAGTGGCTTGCCTTTCCTTGGCCTAGGCACTCCTATAGGTGGTCCTATATTCTCCATTTTCTTCATGTAATTCTCTGTTTGCTCCCCAAACAGAGAATTACCCACAACAGAAAAATCCATGGCCTTAGTCTGGGTATCCTGTGACAGGCTAGTACATCTGAGCCAAGCCATTCTACGAAGTGCCACAGATGTAGCCATGACTCTAGATGAAACATCATTGGAGTCCACTGCAGCATGGAATTGCACCTTGGATGCCTCAATACCATCACCAGCCACCTGCTCCAGCTCCTTGGCAAGCTGGCCAGGGACCTGTTTTGATAAAGCCATGACAGTGTCCCATCTGGATTTCTGATACCTGGCAGTATAGGCCGTATAGTTGGCCTGCCTGAGTCCCAAGGATGCTGCCATGTACTGTTTCTTTGCCATGGCATCAATCCTCCTGGAGTCCTTGTCTGGGGGGGGGTGAAGCCAAGGGAATATTTGCCTTATCACAGGCTGCAGCCTGCACTACTCCAACATGGCTGCATTGTTGTGTAAGGTACTCCATATCTGAGCCTGACAGAGTATACCTCTTGTCCATTCTTTTATCCACAGGAGGTATAGTATTAGGAGTCTTTAAAATCTTAAATATCTGATTCCCAAAAGATTTCTGTAAGGGAAGTGACAGCCTCCTAGACTCTGGGATATCCATCATTTCCACATAGTCAGGCTCTTCCTGGTCATCCACAGCTTCTTCCATAGGAAGCTGAAGGGTTTCAGCCACTTTCCTATAAAACATGAAATGGGAGGGGGACTCAGAAAGCCTAGGAGGAGACACTCCTGAAGGTCTGTCTGGGGAGATGTCCGGGTCAATGGGCACATCCAGACTTTCAAAGCCACATTCACTTTCCTCATACTCCTCTTCCTCCTCCTCTGGTCCATAATATTCCTCTAAATCATAATTTTGAACCGGTGGAACCGGCCGAACCAAGCGCCTTCCTGATGGTGCCGATTCGATCGGAACCGGGGAAAGCGACTGCACAAGTTTTATCGCTTTGGCTATTTCTTCAGCGGTTGGAGAAGAGACTTTTGAATCCACACCAGCTGATTTTTCCTTTCTTGTTCTCTTAGCCAGAACCGACTCCTCAGAATTGGCTCTCCTTTTGCCCGAAGAAGTCTCGCCCTGGTCAGAGGTCACTCCTTCTGGTTCAGTTTGAACCGAACCGGGCTGGCCATCTGGTTCAGCGGACTTCTTGGCCTCCCTTTCCTTGAGCCTACCAACTCTCTTCTCTAGGGTAGCAGCAGGAAAATGTTTACAAATCTGGCAGTCTGCATTGAGGTGGTCAAACCCCAGACAATAAACACAGGTGGTGTGGAGGCAGCCTTGGCAAAGACTTCCCCACACACACTGCAGTGTTGAAACCCAGTGGGCCCAGTTTTTCTTTTGGGTTTCTCAGACATTGTGCCAGTCCTAACAAAAACGTACCCTTTTAATGGCAATCCGCCAGGCAAGACCCTCTTATCGGTTCCTGACCATGTTACGGGTCGAGGAAAAAAACGTAATAAAATCTGTTTTTTTAGAACCGATAAGAACCGCTAACCACACTCTAAAAGTACAGATAAAGATTTTACAACTTGATCGGTTCAAACCGAACCGATGAACCGTTTCAAGTTCCACACAGAATAGAAAAACAATATAACCTATCTAGTACTCATGAATACCACAGACAGTGATTGAACCGACAGGTTACAGTTTAAATTCGGTCAAAAACTGAGAAAAGCGGTACTTTAACCAACAAAATGAACCGAGCAAAGGGAGAAATCTCCAGAGCGACTGTTCAGTGAGGCGGAGTAAAGAATCTGATGGTTTGAGTTCAAACAGCAACAGACAGAGTCTCAACCGAGCTCGAGCTCAGCGTTCCATGCCTAGCATGGAAAGTTAACTCTTTCATCTCCGGGGCAGTTCGAAGGTTTAGCTTCACTGCTATTGTCAGAATACAGCAAGACTTCATGTTGTTTGAAGAACATCATCCGCGTATAGCGAAATTTTGTGCTCTACGTTCCCCATCTCCAACCCATGTATGTCTTGATCTTCCCTAATTAGCCTAGCTAATGGCTCGATGTACACAGCAAACAGTATGGGTGACAGCGGACATCCCTGCCATGTTTCCCTTCCCAGGTTAAACCTGCATGAGATCCCCTCGTTAACCCTGATGCACACCTGCGGGCTACTGTACAGGGATCTTATTCCTGTAACAAATTGTTGTGGGAACTCAAACTGTTCTAAGACCTGGAATAGAAAGTCCTAGGCTACCTTGTCAAAGGCTTTTTCTGCATCTAGGCTCATCAGGCATGTAGGCGTGCGTGTATGGGTTGCTCAACTAATGATATTAATTGTCCGCCTAACATTGTCTGAGGCCTGCCTACCGGCCACGAACCTCATCTGATCAAGGGCAACTATTTGCGGGATAAGGATTTTGAGTCTTTCCATTATAATAGCTATATACAGCTTATAGTCTGTGTTAAGAAGTGAGACTGGCCTATAGGACCCACAATCCATGGGGTTATTCCCTTCTTTTGGGATCAATGAGATTAGGGCCTGATTCCACGATGGAGGAACATCCTCTCCCTCCTTCCATATTGCTTGATATACCTCCCCAAGAAGCGGGGCTATGTCCCCCCGGAATGTCTTATAAAACTCCCCCTATACCCATCTGGTCCCGGATATTTTCCAGACTTTATGTTTTGGATAGCTCTAGTAATCTCTGATAGGGATATGTCTGTCATCAATGTCTCCCTCTGGTCAACCCTCAGAGTAGGCAAACCGAGGCCTTGAAGAAAGTCACTCTTCTCTGCTCCCGAGGACCCTTGTTGGGGTGTGTACAGTTTTTTATAGTAGGAGACCAGCGCATCCATAATCTGGTCCCCACGGTGGGTTATTTGTCCTGTCAGGGGGTGTCTTATCTTTGTGATATGTGACCTTGCTGCCTGTTGTCTTAGACAATAGGCTAGTTACTTAGTCGCCCTCGGTCCTCCCTCATAATATTTCTATTTGAGGTAGCAAAGGGCCTTCTCCGTTTCTACCTTTAGCAGAGTCTGTATTTTACCTTTTATTTCCTTCAATCTTTCCCCAGTTTGTGCCTCCCATTTCTGTGGGCCTCCAGTCTCCTGAGCTGGTCAGAGAGGTTGTCCAACTACTTTTGTCTCTCCCTTTTTTTATGTACGGTGATAGAAATGAGCTTCCCCCTAACCACCACCTTCACCGTGTCCCATAAGATCTGCGGTGAGATGTTCTGGTCAGTGTTCAGCTCTACTGTCTGTTTAATAAGATCTCGGATTTTCGAGATTACCCATTCATCGTTCAGTAGGGAGGCATTAAGTCTCCAATATGTGTTTTTTTGGGGGGAGTTCCAGATCCGTTTTTATGAACACTGGTTGGTGGTCCGAGTGAGTGGCTGTCCCCACCCACATGGACCTAATCATAGTTAAATCTCTGTTTGAAGTGAAGAACATGTCTATTCTAGAGTGTATTTTAAATCTGGGCGAGAAATAAGTGTAGTCCCTGGCATTTGGAAACATTTCCTTCCAGATATCCTCTAGTCCCAGCTTGGACATGTGGTCGCAGATTCTCTTTACTGTCTATACTTTACCTTAATTTCTATGTACTCAATAACCACACCCAATGGTTATTCCAATAAACTCAGTTTATTGTCTGCACACATATATGTGGGAGCCTCAGCTAAAGGAGAGAGCTCCTCGATCATTGTTCACAGAAGCTTATATACCTTTTTAGTTTCACAGTCTAACAGTGATCTCATGCTTAACAACAGCTTTTCCTTATCTTTAGCAAAACCTTAGATTCAGCACTTTCCGTATAAGGAGTTGTTTTTATACTTACTATGTGTCTCCTTTATCATAGTTACAACCAGCTGTATTTCGCTTCATTTAATTTTTCAAGGTTTTCTTATCTCTGTCAAACAACCTCCTTTGTTTTAGTTAGCACAGAACTGCACATTCATTATGGCTGTTTTACAAAGCAGATAGTTTTAGAGCATATGAGAAGCAACATATCTATATGGCTATAATCACATATAACAGTTATAAGCTCTGGTACAATAAGCTTTAGGACATAAAGTTATTATACTTTAGGATATATAAAAATTCCACCACAGACATTAGTGCCTTGAATTGTTTTGCAATCCTGTTCTGTTTAAGAGGTATCCTTGACGTTGTGTCAAGGTCTCTATTCAGGGTTAAATTCCAATCCTCTCCCATAATAAGCAATCCTTTGGTCTTGTCAAGTATCATGTGTATTAAATCCATGTAAAACTGAATTGAAAAGGCCGGGGGGGGGCGTACACATCAACAAAGGTGACAGGCCTCTTGCACTTTTCCCTTAACCAAGATGTACTGGGCCCCCCAGTCCAATGTCGTCTCCTCCTCCTCAAAGAGTAGGTCCGACACCATTAGAATAGCCACCCCCCTCTTTCTCCCCCTTTTCCAAGGAGGCGTGGTGTATGATTGGATATGCTTTGGTTTTAAGCTTCACAGCCTCCATGGGAGAGAGGTGGGTCTCTTGGAGGAAGCAGACCAAACATCTCTGCCAGTTGAGGAACTGCAAGATCTGTCTCCTTTTAATGGGGTTATTAATCCCATTTATATTGTAGGACATAGCAGTCAAACTGCGGTTAGTCATGGTGAGGTCCTTCGGAACACAACTATTTCTCTGTGAGCAACCTAGAAGCTCTATTCCGTAAATTAGTCACTCCAATACCCAAATGTTTGTACCCCTTATTAAACTTGGTAACCTTGAACCTTTCTGTTAATCATAATACAACAAATATAACATTAACATTTAACACCACTACAATATATAACATTTCAACACTGAGAACTAAACTCAAAACCACCCACAGTGAGGTGTTTCAATGAATTATATTAGTCTTTACCTTTGACTCCCTAGATCGAGCTGGGTTTCCCTGCTCGGATGGCACTTCTCCAATTGCACCTTGACCTCTGTGTATTCTGGGAGGTCACCGTTTCCCAGAAATAGCAGGTTGAGCCCACCTTCTGGATTGTCTTAACCTCTATCAGCACTAGATTGGCTAGAAAGAAATGTTTCTACTGTGAGCCCACTCCCCCCCCCCGATCCGGCTTAACGCACCAATTTTCCTTATTTATTTTTAATGTATTTAATTTTTTTTTGTTTATTTATTTATTTACTTCTGCCTATCAGTTCTTCTGTTAGTAGGGGCCCTCACTTGATCCACCTGAGAACGGCAGTCAGGTGGTCATCCCCCCCCATAGTGTCCCCCCAATAAAGTTTCCCGAGCACAACTTGCATTATTTATCTCAATCTAGTGCTGGAAGCGCTTCTGTTTGGGAAAGGAGAGCCTTAGCTGCAGTATATAAGGTTGGGAGGAAAAAGGCGGAGTCCAGCAGTCTCTCCCCTTATAATCCTGGCAGGTGGTCTCGTTCAATTCTACCTAACCCCCATGTGTCTGGTTGATTTGGACCCCTTAGTACATGAGACATAGGCTTTGGATCCTCTCTAATAGCCTTGGCCCCTGCAGCCTTTATAAAATGTCAGCTGAATCTACGAATTTCCATTCCCACCTCCCCACCCCCATCGCCCCCACCTCCACCCGCTCACCTCAGGTCAACCCCACCTCCCTGCCAATTCACAGCTGGTCCCCCTCCTCCCCATTAGTCACCATTCAGTAAAATATAAAACCTCTGCAGTCCTGTTCAGGAATGCTGTTTGCTTTTTGTACTGTTCTAATAAGATTGTATTGCTTTTAGCAGTGTGAAATCAAGCTTCTTGAGGGCCAAACCCCTATAGGTAAGGTCACAAGAGCACCTAAATACACATGAAACAAGGCTTCCTGTCGGTGAGGTAACATAAGTTAATTATAGGAGAAATAGAAATGCCGCTCTATGGGCTTTCAGATCGGTTACCAACAAGCTCCCCCTATACTTCTCTGATTGTATTCCCCTGAGTGTGATAGGTGCATATGCTCTAGGAAGCTATTTCCTAATTGCCTTGCAATTACCTAAGGTCAAATCTCGTTTCGGCAGAGCTTCCATAAGTTTCTTGTTGCCTTCCTTGTGGAACAATATGCAAAAAAAAACTTGAAGCTGAGCTGTCCAGTTAGCCTGAATATTTTCAAGTCGCTCTATGACCACTCTGTAAAGGAATCCTGCAAATGTGTCCCACATCGCTAGCTCACCTATTTTCCAGTTTCCCTCCTGCCCATCCTGCCTCTGCCTCTCTCTCCCTAATAAAATACTGGCTTCTCTGCCTCTCTTTAGCCATGGCCAAGTTCCACCCCCTGCCCTGAAGTATGCCAGTTAACTATTCCAACCCTTCTAAGCTGGTATCCCTCTTCTTGCCTTTCTTTCTCCTTTTAAGTGAACATTCCGGCTGTAACCAGTTATGAGCCTATCTGTTGTAAAGGCCCTGTCACTCAAATGTTGATGTACATATGTATATTTCTCTTCTTTGTATAATATTGCATTATGTTTTACCATGTTACTGTACTATGATTTTTTGTATGACCAGGTCCATCTTGCAAATGAGCACTGCTCAATGGTGCCCGCCTGGATAAATAAAGATTTTGATTGATTGATTGACTGATCAACACTACAGCATTTATGTGCTCCCTTGATTCAGTGAAGCCAAGCTCCCTGCCCCTTTGAACCAGCGACCGAGTAAATTATTCTGGGTATGATAAATAAGCCTTACATATGCCATGAGGCAACATCGTCTATGCTGGTGGATCAGAAGCTGCATGCTTGAGTGGTTGTCGCTGCTGACATAAACAGAGGAAGTATTCTATCGCAGCAGCAACGTGTTCAGAGAGGGCATTAACACTGGACTCTGAGAGCATCAATAGCACCCTTGCTCCTTAGAGCAGCTGCTGTATTAAATTAAAAATGCCCCTAGTGTCCGAGTACAACAGATACCCTACTGCTACAACTGCTGCTGGAGTCTGAGGCTACCGCAGTAATCACTACAGACCGCGGGAGGGAGGGGGCGCGATGATCATGGACCAATTTACTATGGGATCTGCCTCAAGGACCATGGTAAATGACCCCCAGTGCTGATCTGGGCTGCAGAAATGTGCTAACCGCTTTGTGGGCAAACCAAGGGAGGGGGCTTAAAATCCGAATTGCTGGAATGGACCGAGGGAGCTGAGTGCAGCTATCGGAGAATTATCAGCTGTGTGGCAGGGTAAACAGAGTGAGGCGGGGGGCCCGAGAGTTGAAAAAGCTGCTAGGCTTAGCTATTGAGGGGACTACCAACTGCCACAGGGATGCCGAAATGGCTATCTAAAAGCGCATCCTTAGGGATCGTCCCCATTAGGGGACCACCCTGGCAAATGGCAAGCTGTCAGCGGCAAAAGCGTGGCAAGAGGAGCGCAACACCGCATTCTCGAGTCTTCCCCAAATCAGGCATTATTCTGAACTTTCAAGTTCATATACTGTCCTTTTATACTTGCTATTTCGCCAGTTCTAGGAGTCATTCTCCGACCGCGGACAAGTCCAACAAAGGCGGTCTTTTCAAATTTCAGCCCTCATCGAAACTCAGATATCTTCTGGCAGGACTCAGTTCATCACATTTAACCTAGATAATGGAGGGGGGAGAGAAAAAAACAAAATGTCAGAGTGTTACAGATCCTTCTCTGGTCATGTCAGGTCTCCGGTCCATTCTCCTGCCCACTTCTTCGTGCTGGCACTCCCTGCCCACGATCACCAGTCTGTTGAAGCAGGGTTTTGATTTGAAGCTGTGAGCTCTATGATTGTAGGAAAGTCCCCAAGTCCTCCCGCAGAGTCATAGTGGCATTCGTTTGTGGGCCTCCTGGCCGGACACCAACTGCGGGCAACCTCCTTGACGCAGTAGTTCTTTCTCTAACAGCTCCTTAGTCTTCGGTGGGGTTTCAATGCCGTGTTCTTTTACAAAGGCCGTTGCTGTAAGAAGGTCCTGGAATATTTTGGTGCCCTGTTCTGTTTCCACTCAGAGACGGGCCGGGTAGAGAACCTGCGTTTTTATTTGTCTGGCTCTGAGCTGCTTCATGATGGACCACATGCTGCAGCGGCTTCCCTGCATGGCTGTTGTATAGTCATTATAGAGGGATATTCGTTGTTGTTTGTATCTTAGATCCCTCTGTTTCCAGGCGTGCTGCAGCAGCTCCTCCTTCACTGCATAGGAGGACATCTTAAAGACAAATGATCGCAGTCTTGCCCCTGCATTTGGTCTCAGGCCCAGGGATCGGTAGGAGTGATCCATGGCCAGCTCAAAGTCCCGCGACAGCTGAAGTGCCGATCGGAGCATTTCTTGTACAAAACTTATGACGCTTGGGGCGCCGTCCTCTGCTCCCTCAGGCACCCCATACAGTCGAAGATTCTGACGCTGGCTCCGGCCTTCCAAGTCATCTATACAGTTGGTCAATTCCCTCTCCCTTGCTAGCAGATACAGGAGGAGGCAATCGTGCCGGTCCGCTTGGTCCGTGATTGTGTTGAGCCCCACTTCGAGTTGATCTGTTCGGTGCTCCACTTGCTCCATGTCGGCTCGTAGACCAGTAAGTGTTGATCAATTTTGTTTGCCCAAAGCAGACCCCCAATTCAATCAAGACACCACACTGTTTTTGGTATAAAAAAGGGGCCGCAGCTCTTTTTACTTAAACAAAATTGCATACATTACATGGGACACTTGGCTTTTACGAGCCTTATAGGTACATCACAATTTTACAGATATGCACTTTACATATATTATATACATACACCAAGCTATACAGAAAATGGTAACATATGTACATTACGTGTCCCATCCTGTAAGACCCCTTGGGCAGCCCTAATTCATGTACTGCTGAAACCCCCAGCTCCTTCATCCGCTTGTTTTGAGGGGAACTCTGGCCCTTTAGTCCAACAGACCCATTGAGGGCCGTGCCTTTCCGCAAGACAGTTCCCCCCCTTCCGAATTTAGGGCCTCCTAGCCCCTTGACGAGGAGCATGCCCATCGGGGGCCGCACTCCTCCTCTTGGAGTCTTGGATCCCAGCGTTTCAGTGCATGCCCCAGCCTGGGTGTCTTCCTCTCCCGATCCTCCGAGGCATACCCATCCTAGGGTCGTGCCTCTCCCAGGTGACACCCAATCGCAGCTCTTCTTATGTCCGGAGCCTCTTACCCAGGGTCAGCCATGAATTTACTGCCATTTATTAGGGTTTTTTTTTTTTGAGCCACGACAGATCTCTTGCTACGGCCCTGAAGTTTGAGGTGGGAGGGTGGGAAAACTTCATGTTGCGGAGCTGTTCCAGGAGGGCGAGATCCCCTGGGACAGCTCCTTTTGAAGCCCTCTCCTGACCCTCCCAATGGGGAGGGTCTTGGCCAGCCCTATCTGAGGGGCTCCTCGGATTGGGCCACCTGCTCGGGGGGGCCGCCTCCTCCAGGCGGTGGGCGGCCCTCCTAGCCCACATCCTCTTGGGTGCCGTCTGCAATTTGCCCCCCCGGTGAGAGGCCGGTGGGGCTATTGCTCAAAGCGGACCCCCAATTCAATCAAGACACCACACTGTTTTTGGTATAAAAAAGGGGCCGCAGCTCTTTTTACTTAAACAAAATTGCATACATTACATGGGACACTTGGCTTTTACGAGCCTAATAGGTACATCACAATTTACAGATATGCACTTTACATATATTATATACATACACCAAGCTATACAGAAAATGGTAACATATGTACATTACGTGTCCCATCCTGTAAGACCCCTTGGGCAGCTCTAATTCATGTACTGCTGAAACCCCCAGCTCCTTCATCCGCTTGTTTTGAGGGGAACTCTAGCCCTGTAGTCCAACAGACCCATTGAGGGCCATACCTTTCCACAAGACAGTTCCCCCCCCTTCCGAATTTAGGGCCTCCTAGCCCCTTGACGAGGAGCATGCCCATCGGGGGCCGCACTCCTCCTCTTGGAGTCTTGGATCCCAGCGTTTCGGTGCACGCCCCAGTCTGGGTGTCTTCCTCTCCCGATCCTCCGAGGCATACCCGTCCTAGGGTCGTGCCTCTCCCAGGTGACACTCAATCGCAGCTCTTCTTATGTCCGGAGCCTCTTACCCAGAGTCAGCCATGAATTTACTGCCACTTCATACTGTGACAACCAGTATCTCCCACTAATGCCCAAGGGATCTTACTTTTCCCAAACAGCACTGTCTCACAGAAATCGTTAAGTGTATTGTTAAGGACATCGTTTCCCATCCCTGATAAATGAACCCCATCCCGGCTATAAAATCCCATATCTGTTTTTGCAATCAAGAAGTGCCTGATTACCTCCACGCCCAGTGAGGCCGCAAAATGGGACACCTCCCTATTCACGGACCTCCGTGCTTTATCCATAGCCCCTGCCTTTAGCTCCTGCGCCAATGCAGGCGTGGTAACGATCGAGACCATGCCAGAATGGTGCGAGGCAATAACTGTTTTAAGTGGGACAAGTCCCTTCATATCCCCAATTAACCTCTTTGCCCTAGGGTGACCAAGTCATTCCTCCCAGGTGAATCACCAGCCTGACGGTGGTCGGCAATAGACCCAATGCCATGATTGTTTTACACAATGCCCCCCACCTCATCCCCCCTTTTCCTGCCCATTTTATCACAGCTCTACTTATTGGAATGTGCAGCTGAGTTGTATATGGCCGTGTTTTCGCCCTCCTGTACGCCTCCCTCACGTGCAAATGACCCACGATCCATATCTGAGGGGTTGTCACCGACATGCCTGTAAAACAAAAGTAGAAACATGTGAGAGTTCTCGGATTTGAACTATCAGTCCCAACTTGTGCTGGGTTCCCCAACATCACTTGCTGCTGTTCTTTGCTGAGGCCTTATGTAACCCATGTACGCCTTTGAAGCCCATCTGCCAACCCCTTTTATCTGATCCTCGTTTAAACTGCACATGGCAGCCTCAGTGGCTGCTCCGATTCAGAATGAATGGGTGTTATACGAGGTCGGGTTTTTTCCCACCATCCATAAACCCTTTCGTAGGACCGCAGTGAATTGCCGTCTTGTGACCACTTTTCCATCCCCGTGCACAAACAAATGCCCTGTTCCCGTAGGACGACCCGCCAAATACTCCTTCATTGCCATCCATGGGCAGATATTCCCGAGTGGGGCCTTAAACAGCGTAATCATAGCCGGGGGACCGCACTGGTTAGTTTTTGATTTTCGCAGCTGAAGACACAGTCTGTCTTGCCAGATGACAAAATCACTCAACTGGAGATTGGTGTTCTGGCTCGGTGAGTTGGACTGTGGTACCAACTCAGACACCCGGAAGGCCCCAAAAAATGCACATGTGTATAGGGCCCTGAAAAGCTTGGTTTCATAGCCAGAGCTGCAAGTGACCGCCAGTGCTCTCAGGAGGTTGGACAATTCCGGTAATCCTATGGGCTTCCTTGTGTCCACCTTTTTCCCTGCGAGTCTAGACATGCCCTGCACCATTTTCTTTGTAATGAAATTGTTGGTTGGGTCGGGGAAACCTTTGTATTTCCGAAGAAAGGCAATGCCTGCTAGTTGGAGGCATATATCCGCCGGGGATTTTCCCAGGCATTCTAAGTGTAGGATGTAGCTTTGAACTTGTCTCTGGGTATTGTGTAATTCCACGCTTACCTCGTGACCACAAAATTGCTGGAAAGATTCATAGCTACCTACATACTTCCTCCATGTCGGGGGGGCCACAGCGAGCTGTACCAGTTGCTGCAATCTTGGTTCCCTAGTCTCAGACTGCTTCCGGTATTTTGTTGGGAACTGGTCTGCACGGGACTAACTGCCTGAAGTGCTCGAGCTGAAATCGAGACAGGGCATCAGCTATAACATTTTCTTTTCCTGGCAAATGGCGTGCCTAAAGAGATGTTGTACCGTAAGCAGCATAACACAAAGACCATAAGACCTTCATCACATCTTCAGAACGAGATGTCTGTGAGTTCAATATGTCCACTACTGCCCTGTTGTCTGTGTGAAACAGCACTTTCTTATTCTGAAATTTGTGTCCCCACACCCTTACGGCTACCATGATGGGGAACAGTTCCAAAAGGGTAATATTCTTTGTGAGTCCCTTCAACACCCACTCCTGTGGCCAGTGTCCCGCAAACCATGCTCCCTGCCAGAATGCCCCAAAACCAATGCCCCCTGAAGCACTGGTTACCATGTGCAGGTCCAAAAATTGGTCTGCTGGTGTCTGCCAGATGGTGATACCATTGAAATCTTTCAGGAAGAGTTCCCAAACCTGTAGGTCTGCTTTTATGCCCTGTGTCAATCTGATGTGGTGATATGGTTTTAAAGCCCCCCCTGTGGCTGATGCCATCCGCCTAAGGAATGGCCTGCCTGGGCGAATTGCACGGCATGCAAAATTCAAGTGGCCTATAACAGATTGCAGCTGTTGTAGGTCACCTTCTTTGCTTTCCATCTCACCCAATATTTTGCACAAAGTGCCACCTTGTCTTACTGTAGCCAGAAACCATAGCCTCGGAGTCTATTTCTATGCCCAGGTATGAGACAAGTTGCCGGGCCTCCGTTTTTCAGCGAGAGGACACCATAATAACCCATCAGTAAGGTGAAGCCTTGCAGCGTCTCCCACATGTGGTTCCCCTTTGGCCCCATAAATAGGAAATCATCGAGATAATGGACTACATGTATGTTTTGTGTGTTCTCTGGTGGCCCTCCAAAAGGTTGAGAATGCTTTGACGGCTGAGCAGCTGACGGAGCATCCCATAGGCATAGCCTTGTCCATATACCATCGACCTCCACTTTGAAACCCAGTAAATCCTGGTCACTTGGATGTACTGGTAGCAGGTGAAGCGGATTTGATGTCGCTCTTTGCCATCATTGCCCCTTGGCCTAGCTGTTGTATGTGGCACAGAGCCACATCAAACGTTGTATATTGCACTGTGCAATCCTCCGGGTTGATGAAGTTGTTTACTGAATTACCTTTTGGGTAGAACAGGTGATGAATGAGCCTATATTCCCCCGCTTCCTTCTTGGGAACCAGACCCAATGGGGATACTCTGAGGTTGTGCACTGGGGGGTAATCAAATGGTCCAGCCACCCTGCCTGCCTCCACTTCCTTAGCAATCTTTTCCTCCAGGATGCTGGGAAGCAAAATTGCAGACTTGAGATTGCGTGCTGTGGTTTCTACCCTTGGGCCCTTGTATGGTATCCTAAAACCATACCTGAAACCATCGTGTATATATTTGCAGCTGATTTTTGGGGTAGCAGTCGAGCCAGGGGCCATCCTGTCTAATCTGCTGGTGAGTTAGCCAAATTTCCCAGACCCCTTTCCCTTTTAGCTGCTTGCTCCTCGATGTTTGATGTCCTGAGGGATTGCCGTGTACATTCAGAGAACCTGTGCTCTCCTCCGCATGACTTGCAGATGTGCCCGTGCCACAAAGGAGCGAAAACATTTCCCTTTATTGTAGTCGTAACAGGCCTTCCTCCCTGCCCCTTTTCTCTGCTCTTTCCTGTGTTCTCCACCCGTTTGCCTTGCAATAACATGGCCACTATCTGTGTATGTCACAACATTAGGCCGGCCACGCGTCATATAGCGAACCCACAGGTCTATGTGTGTGTTTTCCCATTTGAGATTGGGTTGCCTAGATAGTTTTAGATGAAATTGCTCATCGTATTTTAACCATGCATATCCATCAAATGAGAGGTGTACAAATTTTATGGTATCCCTGTATTTTAAAAGTGCAATTAGTTTATCAGGGTGCTTCATCCCATAAACTGACATAAATATGTCAAAGGCGGCTGCCCAATTCTCAAATGTGAATGGTACCTTTGGTCGCCGTGGCCTCTCTTGTTTATACCCTTTTAGTCGCTCACCTCAGGATTTCCCTGTGCAGTAAAGAGAACATGTCTATGAATTCCCCTTCCAGATTTTCTCCCGGACAGTGTCGGATAAGTGATCCCCAATGGGTCTTCTACCCCAGCATACGCCCAACGCTCTGGGGATCCAGATACTGCGCTGGTTGACTTATCTCCCATTGCAGTATGTGGAGTGCTATCCATTCTAGAGGCTACAGTCTCTTGATCTTGTGAGCTTGGTGTCCTGTTCTCCTTGTTAGTTGGGAGGGGTTGTAATGTGGGAGGCCCAGCACCTGTCCATACCTGAACCGCTGCCCTTTGTGCATTACCCCCTTCCCCCCTATCACTTTGGGAGAAAATGGAGTGAGGCTGACTCGAACGAGGCTCAAACACCATGGTGTTCTGTTGTACGCTTCTTTTGTGACTTACCTGAGCTGCATCGGTTCCTGCCATTGCAGATTTGGTCAAGTGGTGAGTCCCTAAGCTATAATCCTCTCTTGACCCAGCAGCCCCGGCTGTGCCCAGGGAGGTACCCTCACCAGGTTCATTAGTTGGATATGCCCGGGGCCCCCCAATGGTGGGGGGCATTCCACCCTGGGGTTGTTGTGAACCAGGGGTAAGGAGCCCAAGGGGTCACTGCTGGCCAAGTGATGGGCATATTTCCTGGTGACCCATACAAAGGGCCACATAAAGGGGTTATGTTGCCATGTTTGATGCCCCGTTATCACCGGCCCGGGATTGAACCCTGGAGCCCCCTGGTGTCTTGACTGGTTGCTTACCTTTTGCCCCCTTTTTCTTCCTAGGGGTTTCTTACCGACTGTTTTTTGGCCACGTCCTCCCATCCTGTCCCCCTTGCGCCCTGCCCTCTTCCGTTTACGTTCCCTTGTCTTTTTGGCCTTGACCATGTCCTCAAGGTTCTTTATCCCTTTCTTATGCCTTGCTTCCTCTGTTGTCGATTCAATGGCAGCCTTTCTATGCTGTCACTGTATGCTCCTCACTATCAGATTCAGACCACACTAAATCTATTGATACATAGCTGGCCTGATCTCCCTCATACTCACCCCTCTGTGGCTGGGCCACGTTACTTGTTCACTTCTTCGTTCTCCTCTCCTGGTTCGCCCTAGGTGCATTCCCTCCGCTCTGTTCCGTTTTTCTCCGTCTGCTTTTCTCCGCCTCTGCCACTGGTGAAGACTTGCGCTTAGTCTGCCTGCCTGCCCCTTTGTAACAGATTTTTCTGAGCCATGGATTCTAACCATCGGACACGATGGCTGGCTACTCTAAGCTGCCACCCACATCATCCACTGGTTCTTGTGGCCTGTGTTCTGGCAAGTTAAGGGGTCTGCCACTGTTTTCTGTTGCCCGTTTTGATGGGCTACTAGTATTTCTGGTTCTAACCTGGACATGGTTGACAGCCAATCAGATCCCCCAATGTCCTTAAGGCGTTGCAGGGCCTCGCAGAAGGCTTGGTCTTGCCCTTGCACTGGGATAGCTTGTGCTACATATTGTGACTGGCTTCCCAGCACCGTAAGGTCTTGACCGGTGCCCTGCACCTGCGTGGAGGTTTGGGTGGACTGGTTGTCCAGAAAGTGGTTATTCTGCATTTCGGACATTTTAGCTATTGATATTAAGGGGCAAGGCAGTGTTCAACGATGCAATACCTATGAGACAAAACATAAGTTAATACACCTTCATCTTGCACTTTATAAGTTAACGTTCTACCCCTATATCCTCTCTCTAACTGAATGCCCTATCCTAGCCTGTCTGTATTTGCTCCAGGCTCCTCTATGTCGCAGTATCCCATCCTGTTAGAACTAAACCAAGTTGACTTCCCCCCCTTAGAGGACACTTTTCAGAACAAAAAAATAAATAAATAAATATTCTTGTGCCCCTCGCTCCCTATACAGCTACTCCTAATGATTAGTCTGTGTGTTTCTTCCGCAGCAACAGACCCCACCCTCAGCCAGCAAGGGGGGAAGGAAAGAAAAAACTTTTTTTTTTCTTTTCCTTCCTCCTTTTCACCTTTCTTCTTCTTTCCTCCCCTTCCCCTCTCTCTCTCCCCACAATACCCTGCTGTGATATCTATACAGGACACAAAAGAACATGTTCGTTTCCTCATTCGGGCACACCAAAACAGGGGTAGAGTACTACATGACCGAACCTAGTTCACAAGGAAAAGCCACTGCACAAAAAAGCATATGAAATTTCCACATTAAAGGAGAACAAGCCCAGCCCTGAACCAACCACTAGTTTTTTTTTTTTTTTAAACAAAACATCTGGTGTCCAGGAACACCTCCACTCGCTCTAATTCAGGAAAAAACCCACAACATCACCCTTTCCACAGGAATAGGAATGAGCCAGGCAACCACCCCCAACTCAGGAAGAAAACATAAAGCTGAAGATTAACTCCCAATGAGCCCAAAAACGGCACCAAACATATAGCTTGCCAAGAGAAAAAGATCGCCTTTTTTTTTTTTTTTTTTTTTGGGGTGCCCAAACTTGAGAAAATTAACAGAAGGGGAAACTGCTGGCAAAAGCCCCCGGGAGAAAAACGGGGGGCATGAGGAGAGGCGGGGCAGCGAGGTTACCAAAAGTCCAAACAAAACTCCCAATAAAATAACCTGGTCACCGAGGTGTCCCTGCAGGGAAAAGAAACACGCCTGAGTACTGAAAGGCATTAATTTTGAGGTTTCTTTCCCTGCACTTCAACTCTGCACATCCCATGAACCCAAACTGGAGCTACCCTCAGCTGGACAATGTACTCGATCAGCACAACAGAACCCCATCCAATCCCGCTTCATAATACTTGATAACAAAGGCTAACTCCGTCGATTACCAAACCAGTTTTATTCCCCCTTTTTTTTTTTTTTTTGCAGAGACATTGCCAGCAGAAAAAGCCGCCCAGCTATGGGCGAGACAAACAGGCGCACCAGGAAACCCGAGAGCGAGCAAGGCCACCGAGGAGGGATACAGCGGAAGAGCCCCGCAGAAAAGGAAGCCAGAGGAGAGCCCGAAGCGACCCCGAGCGGAAAGCGAAACAGTAGAATGGGGTTGGCGACAGAGGGCCATGTGTCCTGCCTTCCCCAGACCCCTCCCGTGACCCACCCAGGAGCAGCAACGGCCACACCGCCTGGACCCACGCTCACTACCGGAGAAAATCACCGAGGAGTCTCATGTGGGCCAACTTGACTGGGTCAAAAACTAGCGAGCATGTTGTGGAAATAGGAACAACGCCATAACCACGAGGGCAGAAGCACAGCACAACCCCCCGGAGACCAGCCAGGACCCTGGCGACCAGAAAGAACAAAAAATAGACACACTTACCTGGGGATCGGAAGGCAGCCGGGGCGGGGCGCCAGCAAAACGACCGACCGAAAAGCAAAGAAACAAGGGCAAGCGCGCGCCAAACCGAGGCAACAAAGCGGAGCAAAAGGGCCGGAGCAAAAGCCAAGCGAGGAAGACTACGGCGAGATGAAAACAAAACTTCGTGTTGCGGGCTGTTCCAGGAGGCGAGATCCTGGGACAGCTCGCTGAAAACCTCTGACCCTCCCTATGGGGAGGTCTTGGCCAACCTATCCGAGGCTCTCGGATTGCGCCACCTGCTCGGGGGCCGCCTCCTCCAGACGGTGGGCGGCCCTCCTAGCCCACACCCTCTTGGGTGCCGTCGGCAATTTCCCCCCCCCGGTGAGAGGCCGGTGGGGCTATTACTGTGGCTACCATTTGTTTAATAGTCTCCACCTGTTCCGACCATTTGCCGTCTTGAGAGGCCCGAGCTGCCATGCTTGGGTCCTCCTCGAGGTCTTCCTCTGGCGTAAGCTGTTTTTCTGTTTGTTTCATTCCCCTTATCTTCTGTGCCGGGGTATTGAGGGCCTTTGATGTGGTAGCTTTTGCCCTGGTCATTTTTGCTGGGCAGTCCATATCTAAAAAGGCAGATGTTGATAGGTTTGGATCGAGGGGTCTTCGAAGCTCGAGAATTAAGCTGCCATCACCCTGCTGATGTCACTGGAGGTCAGTCAGTTTCATTTTGAAAGCAAAAGAACTCACAAACACATATTTCACACAGTACTATACACTATAAAAAATACAGGCTGAGCAACTTTATGCACAACCAGTGTATTTTGCCACCTCGGCGTTCTGATTCCCATGGACCTCTCGAGCTTCACTCTCGAGGTCAGGGGGAATCAGAACCCCTCTGTGGCAGAACACATTGGTTGTGCATAGTTGCTCATCCAGTATGCTCTGTTTTATATCCAGCTTTACAATTTTTTTACACACTCATATTCATGTGGAGTTAAAAGAGCTGAACTTACTTAAACTTTATACTTCTTTTTTCATTATACTCAGTTGTATTCAACAAAACATCTTTTCCATATTAATATAGACATATCCGTGTTCAATTTAATTGTACCCACAAGGATTTTATAAATGTTATAAGCAAGTCAATTTGTCTGATAACACACCTTGTGGATGGACTATTTCAGTCCTGTTTGTAGAAATTTATAGTCTCCTTTTTTTTTTTTGCATCTAAAATGTTCAAGTACATTTCTTTAGCAAACCAATAAGTTTATTACATTTTACATCCATCTATTCATGTTCAAAAACCACTTACTTATATCATCTTTAACCTTTCATTCCTTTAGAGCTTACTGTTTGTAGCTTTTTTTATCTAAATCTGTGCTAAACCAAAGGAAACAACAGTTTCTTATATTGTCACCATTAAACTCAACCAGTTTCTCAATGAAGATACTTCGTTTGGTTTTTACCTTAAGCTTCTGCGGTCGGTCCTCCTCGGTGTATCAGAAGTTACTGAGAACACAGCGGGTGCCACAAATCAGCTACTTATGAAGTGGAGTGCATTCTTGAATTCAGCAGGGTGCAGCTTGTCACCTGTGACCTCACTGGGGTGCACGCTTGCTCTCAAAGACCTCACTAAGGCGCGCGAGTGCTTCTAGAGTGTAAATGCTAATTCCACACTGTGCTATGTGCACCACTGACTCCACATGCTGACTCAACACTGTGCCACATGTACCACTGGCTCCACACTGTGCCACTTGTACCACTGACTCCACACTGTGCCGCGTGTACCACTGACTCCACACTGTGCCATGTGCACCACTGACTCCACACTGTGCCATGTGAACCACCGACTCCACACTGTGCTACATGTACCACTGACTCCACACTGTGCCATGTTCACCAACTCCACACTGTGCCATGTGCACCACTGACTCCACACTGTGCCATGTGCACCAACTCCACACTGTGCCATGTGCACCATCGACTCCACACTGTGCCACGTATACCACTGACTCTACACTGTGCCATGTGTTCCACTGACTCCATACTGTGCCATGTGCACCACTGACTCCACACTGTGCCATGTGCACCACTGACTCCACACTGTCAGATGCATTACCAGTACCCCCGTGCCACATGTACTGCTATCACTGCATTGCCACGTGCACTGCAGTTACTGTGTGGTGCCATGTGTACTGCCAACTCTGCTCTATACTACGTGCACTGCCAACAAACGTGGCATATGCACTGCAATCATTGTGTATTGCCACATGCACTGCCATCTCTGTGCAGTTCCTAGTGCACAGCTGGCTCCATGCTGTGCCTCGTGCAATGTCGATAATGTGCAGTTAACACCACAACTGTGCTGCTAACACCACAAAGTGCCACCTGCACGTCTGCTGTCTCTGTGCCACACACACAGCTGCAGAAAAGTTAAATAAATGACCCCAGACCCTCAGTCAATTGACAGCCATCCCATGCCCTTCTGACTCTGCCACACTGGCAAGTGTCTTCTGCTGCCCTTACAGCAGTGTGTCCTGCGTACTATTGTCAATGCACTGTGCCATGTGTACTACTGTCAATGCACTGTGCCATGTGTACTACCATCAATGCACTGTGCCATGTGTACTACTGTCAATGCACTGTGCCATGTGTAGTACCGTCAATGCACTGTGCCATGTGTAGTACCGTCAATGCACTGTGCCATGTGTACTACCGTCAATGCACTGTGCCATGTGTACTACTGTCAATGCACTGTGCCATGTGTATTGCTGTCAATGCACTGTGCCATGTGTACTACCGTCAATGCACTGTGCCATGTGTACTACCGTCAATGCACTGTGCCATGTGTACTACCGTCAATGCACTGTGCCATGTGTACTACTGTCAATGCACTGTGCCATGTGTACTACTGTCAATGCACTGTGCCATGTGTACTACCATCAATGCACTGTGCCACGTGTAATGCTGTCACTGCACTGTGAAACAATCATTTTCCCAAAAAGCTGTCAATTCCCCACACAAGCCCAAGAGCCCATCATTTGCCAATTCTCTTAATTTTTTTTTCACGTTACAGTTGTGTCATCTCCAGTTTCTTTAGTGATACCCTTCCACCTTTTGGCGCTGTTTTTACAAGCACTACACTACATGTTTGTAATTTAAAGTACTGACACATTGCATTCGGTAGGATGAGAAAATGCACTGTTTCATCTTCCTGAATATATACAGCATTTTCAGATCGTATCAGTTCTGAGAATCTGCCATTTTTTTTGCACAGCTGGGCTAAGCTTACAGCTCTGTGCCAGGTAGGGAGGTGCTGCCTGTCTATGGTAAGGATGATGCTAGGGTATTCCGCACCATGGGATTCAATGAATGGTTGAAAAACTGGTATGGAGCTCAGGGTTTTGGCTTCATTGGGGACTGGAGAGCCACCTGGAGGGATGCAGACCTATACTGGTGTGATGGTCTGATCTATCCGGGGGGGAAACCAGGATCCTAGGTAATAGGTTTAAATGCTTCATTGGCAAGCATTTAAACTAGCCATGGGGGGAGGCACCAAAAAGGAGCAGGGAAATCCCAGCCTCCCCCCACAAAACACAGTAGTTAGTGGGGTAAACACCAAGATAGATAAGTCAGTAGGGAGCAGGACAGGAGTAAATGCAGAAAAAGGCAGTAAGGACAGAGTTGGGGCTAAAAGGAGTAAGGCCATAAAAAAATGGAAGGTGATGAGTACCAATGCCCGCAGTCTATGTAACAAACTCCCTGAATGAGTGGCCTTGATGGAAGAGGGATGCCTGGATATTGTGGCAGTCACTGAAACATGGTACACAGAGAACCATGACTGGGATGTCAACATACCAGGATACACAGTCTACAGGAGGGACAGGGTGGGTAAAAGAGGAGGAGGAGGAGGAGGAGGAGCTCTCTATATAAGGGAAGGGATTAAAACAACAGAACTAAAGAGTGAACAGGAAGTTGATGAGTCACTGTGGGTCACCCTGGAGACAGGAAATGGCACCACAATCTGCATGGGGTTGCGTACAGACCCCCATCTCAGGGGGAGGAAGTGGACAAGGAAATGATAGAAGGCATCCTTAAAATGGCAGAAAAAGGGGAGATATTGCTGATGGGGGACCTGAATATGCCAGATGTTAACTGGAGCACCTTTGCTGCAGGCACATCCAAGAGCAGGGTCATTCTTGATGCCCTACAGGGGGCATGCCTCAGACAGTTGGTGTCGGAACCCACTCAGGAGGGAGCAATCTTAGACTTGGTACTCTCAAATGGGGAAGGAGAAAGGATCTCAGATTTAGAAGTGGGTAGCCATCTGGGAACAAGTGACCACCAAACAGTGTGGTTCACAATAAACACAGCCACAGAATCAGGCCATACAAAAACAAGAGTATTGGACTTTAGGAAGGCTGACTTTGGGAAAATGAGAGAGTGCCTCAGAAAAGCACTAGCAAACGGGCAAGAAGGAGGGGTGGAGGAACAATGGGGAATAATCAAAACAGCCATCACAGAGGCAATAAGCCTTTGTGTGAAGCAAATTAACAAAACAAAATGAAGGAAAAAAACACTATGGTTCTCAAAAGAGGTGGAAGGGAAGATAAAGGAGAAAAGGATAGCATTCAAGAACTACAAGGAAACACAGAAGGAGCAGGACAGAGAACGTTATCAGTTAAAGCAGAAGGAGACAGGGAAGGCAGTTAGAATAGCAAAGGCACAAACTGAGGAAAAGATAGCCAACTCTGTTAAGAAGGGGGATAAAACCTTTTATAGGTACATTAGGGAACGAAGAAAGACCAAGGGAGGGATACAGAGACTTAATAAAGAGGAGGAATGTGGGCAGAGGTGACAGTGAAAAAGCAGGAATACTGAGCAGAATATTTCTGCTCAGTATTCACAACAGAAGAGGAGGGGGAGGTACCTAAACCAAACAAGAGAAACACTCTGAATAGGGGGGTCAATACCAGTCCATTCACAGAAGAAAGGGTTTTGAAAGAACTCTTGAAACTGAGGGTGGACAAAGCAATGGGGCCTGATGGGATTCACCCAATAATTCTAAAAGAACTAAGGGTAGAACTAGTAATGCCACTGACTACTGTCTTTAACAAATCATGGGAGGATGGGGTGGTACCTGAGGACTGGAGGAGGGCAAATGTGATTCCACTTCACAAAAGTGGGAGCAGGGCAGAGGCAGAAAACTACAGTCCAGTTAGTTTGACCTCAGTGGTAGGGAAAATGATGGAATCACTTCTGAAGGAAAGAACTGTTGAGTACCTAGAGGCCAATGGGGCACAGGACTCAAGGCAGCATGGTTTCACAGCAGGAAGGTCATGTCAGATGAACGCAATAGATTTATTTGACTGGGTGACCAAAGTAGTAGACCAGGGAGGGGCTGTGGATATGGCCTACCTAGATTTTAGCATGGCATTTGACACAGTCTCACACAAAAGATTATTATGCAAGTTAGCCAGCCTTGGAGGGGGTCCCAAGGTGGTAGACTGGATAAAAAAATGGCTGGACAACAGGATGCAAAGGGTAATAGTAAACGGAGTCCACAGTGAAGAAAGGAGGGTAACTAGCGGGGTACCGCAGGGGTCGGTACTGGGACCGGGACCGGTCCTGTTTAATGTCTTTATAAGTGACATTGGAGAGCACCTGGAAGGAAAATTATGTCTCTTTGCAGATGACACAAAGATTTGCAACAGGGTTGATGCACAAGGTGGGGTGGAAAGGATGAAAAGGGACTTGGCAAGGTTGGAGGAATGGTCAAATATATGGCAGCTCAAATTCAATGAAAATGTAACCCCTAGGTGGCGCTATCCCAATGGCTACTACCCCTGTCTGCTTGGCTAGTAGCAAGTTAAGGGGCCTGTGTTCTGAAACGGGTGCCTCCACCTGGAGGTCAGGGTTGGTAGTGGTCAAGCTAACCTGGGCACAGCCCTCCGGGACACTGTAACCCCCCTCTTTCCCCTCTAGTGGCCTGAACACTACAATAATCACTTTCACAATACCCCTGGTACACCACACAAGTACCCACACTGTTTGCACTTACCACCAGGGCTGGTTCCTCTGGCTCGACCCTGGGGACCCCCTGTAAAACAAGGTTATGCACAGCAAATAGCAATAGTACAGTGCTTTGAAAACAAACTGGAACCACAGTCAGATTACATGCAGAAAAAGTTAGCTCTGATTTATTCAGGGGACTTAAACAAGGAAGGGGCAAAATCAGGTTAATTAGCTTAAAGGTTATATCAATCAAGCAGTTATGCATGCGCTTTGAGTCCCCCCACACAGTCACACCTCTGGGTACCAGGTGGAGAAGAGATGGGCTAGCCAGGACTGCTGCCCGGTGTTGCAGCTGGTTGAGGCCCTGTGATGGAAAACACAACTTGCACAGTACACAATATTTGTAATCCGGAGCCAGAGGGCTCAGTTTGTAAAGGAAACAAAATGACAAGACAATCAGATGACACACTCAGATTAAACTGTTGTTGCAGGGAGCTACCCTGGTATTTACTCATGATACCCAAGACTGGACAGAGGCTGGATGAAAATCGAGACTGCAGGTGGTTGATCTGGAAGGCCAGGAGAAGCAGGGCCCACATGAGTCACAGAGGCGTCGTTCCTGTTCAAGCGTGGAGCAGGGGGGCTGATCCCCAGGCAGGTCTCTCGTCGATGGCTTCTCTGTGCAGTGGGTAGTCTGGCTGGGCCAGTCTGGCAAGGCCCAGACCGCATGGAGACAAATTCGGATGCAGTCCGTTTTGGGCTGGATACAGCTTCCAGCAAGCAGAACACAGTTCACACAGTGGGGAACTAACTCACAACCCACTAGCAGCTCATAGCACATTTACATGTACGGGAATTCTACTGTACCAGGCAAAGCGCTCCCCCGGTCACAATCGCAAAGTCTCTGCACACACCAGGAGCTTAGTGGTAGCTGGAACTCCTGACAGGTTGATCGCATTCAGCAAAATCTTCGGTCTTCTTCAGGTTGAGCCTGGCCCACTTCAGTAGCTTACTTTAGTCACACAAACTTGGATTTAGTCCAAAATAATTCTCTTCTCTCCCTCTCAGGAGCAGCTGGCAGACATGCAAGCCAAAAACTCAGCCCATTCACAGCTTTCCCATGCGAATCTGCTCAGGATTGCTGCCCAAAATACACTTCAGCTCCTCTCATTTCACTTCCCAGCTCAGAACTAACTGAAAACTGCAAGCAGCCCGGGACTTCCCCAAGATCCAAAAGATCTGGTTGGCTGATTTGGCTGTCAGGCAAAGCAAGAGATCCCCCTTCAGCTGCAAAAAAGGTGCAAAAAACTCCAAATTACATTTTCTACAGATTTTGGATTTAGACAGCTCCTATAGTCCGGTTACATTTTACATCCCACCAGTACTGTTTGGTCCAATTTGCAGTCCAGGACCAAGATAGTGGAGACAAACAAAACAGTCCTTTCTACAAAGAAAGCAGGTTAGACAAACTACATTATCATTATCACTTTAAATGATTTTCAGTAAATAGTTACATCTTTCAACAGAGCTCCCTCTCAGATTACTTACGCTGCAATCAGGCAGCTCTTAAAGAGACAGTACACAGAGGCTATACATGCTCTGGTAATCACATTTAAACTGCTAAAACGCAGGACACCAGCCTGGCAGTGAGCATTTAGGCAAGCTCAAGGAAGACTTTTTGGGAACCACCATTTGTAGGGGGGATTACACCCACAAGTGCAAGGTAATGCATCTGGGAAACAAAAACCCAGGGGAAGAGTACACAATGGGGGGTGAGTTAATAACAACAACAAAAATCAAAAGACACCTAGGAGTAATTATATCAGATGACCTAAAAGTGGGCAAGCAATGTGAGAAGGCAGTAAGAAGGGCTGGGGGGATACTGGGATGCACAGGGACAGGCATCAACAGTAGAAAACAGGAAGTTGTTATCCCTCTGTACAGACAGTTGGTAAGACCCCATCTAGAGTACTGCGTGCAATTCTGGAGCCCCCATCTCCGCAAAGACATAGACAGAATGGAGGCTGTTCAGAAGAGGCCAACCAAAATGGTGCAGGGTCTGCACCAGAAGACATACTAGGAGAGACTAAAGCAGCTTAATATGTATACTCTCGAGGAAAGGAGGGAGAGGGGGGACATGATAGAAACTTTCAAGTATCTCAAGGGAATTAACAAAGTACAAGAGGGTAGCATCTTTCAGAAGAAGAGATGTGCAAGAACAAGAGGCACAATTTGAAAATAGAGGGGGGGACGTCTCAGAGGTAATGTTAGAAAGTATTTTTTCACAGAGAGGGTTGTGGATGCATGGAACAGCCTTCCTGAGGAGGTTGTAGAGTCAGGAACAGTGGGACAATTCAAGAATGCATGGGAGAGACAAGGCAATTCTACTGGTGGGTAGGAGGAAGTAAGCTATTGATTAACTAGAATCTGCAGCTTATCCATCAGGTAGGGAAATGGGCAGACTAGGTGGGCCAAACGGTCCTTATCTGCTGTCAGATTCTATGTATGTTTCTATGTAAAATCTCTGTTAGGAGCTTGGGGATGGGCACATCCCTGGGGGGACTATTCTTGGTGTTGATTACTGCTGCATTCTTCCTACAGTTTTACAGTTGGGAGATCAAGTGATGTTCCCAAGGTCTCTTCCTGAGTCAGTAACTATGGTGGGATTTGAATTTGGGATCACCTGGTTACTGTACATAATATCTGTGCTTGTCCTGTTGTTATTATACCTCTCTGGAACTCTGTCTCTGTTCTTATTTTTTCCTTTATTTCTACAGGTATGACAGGAAGCTGACTTCAGTCTGACTGGACACAGATCCCTGCATATTAGATAAGCACTGTTGTATGTTTAACCGTCCCTATCAGTCTAGTCTCGTTCCTAAAGAACTACAGATCCTTTGGGACCCCATGGCTCTTCTGTTTTTATAGGTACAGTACTACTGCACGTTGCCTTAATATCCTAATCCCAGGCTCCCCAGGACCCAGGTGAGAGATCTATTATTTATACAAAGCAGATAATCCGCAATGGTATAGTCACAACTGTGTCTTGCCTGTCCTTGCACCCTTTGCACTCCCTATCCCAATGCCACCTTGCATATCCCTATGCCTGTTTTGCGTTGCCTGTCCCCGTTGCACAGGAGAGGGGATGTCCATCTCTGGGAGTAAGGGACTACAAGAAAAGTTAGCGGATGTGGCAGCATGCGGGGGGAGGGTTATGGGATTGTTATGTGTTACAGTGTGCATGGGGCTAAGAAGTCAGTGAGTGTGTGAGAGAGTGAATGTGTGTATGTGGCTGGTGGCTGTCAGTGTGCATGGGGTTGATTAGTGGGTGTGGCAGCGTGCATGGGGTATGGGGTCGGTTGGTGTGGCGGGGGTATGGGGTTGGGTGAGATAGAGTGCTTGGGGTTATGTGGTTGCTTAGTGCGATACAGTGCATCTGGTTGGCAGGTGTGATAGCAAGCATAAGGCAAGGTGTAAGCAGGTGCTACAGCATGCTTTGGGGTTATGGGGACAATCAGAGTATGGTGTTGTGAGGTGTGACACAGTGCATATGGTGTCAGGTCCGCAGGTGTAAGAATGCACTTGTATTCGGTCAGAGGGTGTGACATTGTGCATGGAGTTTAGGACTGGTCACTGGGTGTTACAGCGTGCATGGTGGTATGGGATTGTGAGGTGTGACAGTGGTTGTAATGAGTCAGTGAGTGTGACATGAGTGTATGGGGGTGATGGAAGTAATAGACTGCATGTGGGTATGTGGTCGGTAGTTGTGACAGTGTGAGTGGGAGCGCAGAATTGGTTGATGGATGTGGCAATGTGCATGGGGGTCTAGATTGATGAGGTGTAACAGCATGCATGGGGTCGGTGGGTGTTACAACGTGCATGGGGATATGGGGTTGGTGAGTGTCACAGTGTGCATGGGGGTCAGTGGGTGTCACGGCATGCATAGGGGTATGTGGTTATTAGTTGTGAGAGCATACATGAGTCACGAGGTCAGTCAGTCAACAAAACACTTGCAGCAGGATATGGATCCACATTAGCCATAGCAGTCAGGCATCCCGTGCCCCCCCCCCAGCAGCTTTAGGTGATGCACTCTCCACATGTTACAACCACAGGCTACCATGCACCCTCCAAAGAAATGGTAGGCATACTGAGGGACAGCTCCACATCTCATTTCCCAATAGCCCCCCCCCCCATTACTTGGCACAATCACAATGCCTCAAGATAGACATTAAAAATACATATAAGTATAGAATTTATCATTTATTTATCTGTCATCCCACCTACCCTTGATGACTTATAACACACAGCAGCTCACATTGTGCAATCACAGAATAAAGCATAAATGTTTTTATTAAATCCACAAGCTTTAAAATTAAAGTGCAAATGTGCCCTAGTAATGGTTGTTGCAATCACTTGTATCCGTAATCCACAATAATGCATGCAAATAGTTTTTTTGCAACAAAACGATTGCTTTATTAAATGTTGACTACTTGTGGAGAGCATAGTCATCACAGTACTGAGTGTGGCACTTTGGCATATTTTGCCATCAATGACATGGCACCACGCTGAGGATGACAAAGCATGCCGGAAACGCTACGCTCAATATACTCGCGATAGGCACCTCCAAGGGGCATTGCCATTCTAGTCTTTCTTTCGAGTTCTGTGACTAGAATAACACAGAACTAGAAAGAAAGACTAGAATGTCAGCACCTATCAGGGCTGCCGAGCGTAAGTACATAGAGCGCTCCGCCATATTGTGGATGTCAAAACCCAGAAGTGGGCTCACTGACATCCACACATCTTTGGCGGCGTGCTTAGTTTCAGTTTAATTTTTAAACACTTCAAAGTAAAAACATGCTAACTTTGGGCATTTTTCTGTACCTCAAACTCCTATATATTGATCAACGGAATTTATTTGGGTAGATGCACAATTTGCAGGTAATAAACATGTTTTAATTCAGCCCTGGCACGGGCTGTGCAAGGGAACTGTTTACACAAAGGGAAGTCTAATCCGTAGGGGATTTACAGTGGGGCTGCTGGCCACAGGGATGTTAACTGGAGCAACTACTTGTGCAGGGGGGTTCTGTGCTGAATGCAGGGGTATTTACTGGGCACAGGAGCTGTTGGTGGGGGCTGCCAAGACATACTGGCAACTGGTGTGGCCAGAACGCCTTAAATAAACATATGTTTTCCTTATAACTACCCTCTGAGGCCCTATACACATTTCATTCCTCTGGGATAACTAAATGGGCCATAATGGGGTCCCCAAGCACCCGATCACGCCCTGCCTGGGTTTCCTGGCAAGACTTTTTCTTCTGTAGGGCACCTGGTTGCTGCTACTTGGGTGCACTACATGTTTGTCCAGTTTATTGTTGATTTAATATCTTAGGATTGTATGAATTTCTGCTTAAAAGTCTGAATTTATAACTTTATTATGTGGGAGCATCTTTTCCACGTGTGATGGAATGCTGACAGAGCAGTTTTGAGGGGTAAAAGGAGGGATTTCTCTCATAATCAAGTACAGTTTAGAGGTATGATCAGAGCATCTACCAATCCTGCTGTTTGTCAGCAAGAAATAACCCCAAGTCCAGGACTGTCCTGGTCAGACCAGGACAGTTGGCAACACTGCCATGATGCTCCTGATGTATTTTTTTTATCAGGATGTAGTATGAGCCTGCCCATACCCCTCAAGCCCTTTTTTATGTGACCTTCTTCCCCTGTATCCCACTGTTGTTATCCACTGCACATGTAACAGGTAAAACTCACTCTTCATCTGAAATATCTCCAACTGGACTCCCATCTTTGGACCTCCTTATGCTCCTCCCTCCCGGGCCCACCCAGCCATCTCATTCCCTGACCCTCAGATATCCCCCTCCCTCCTGTGTCCCCCCATATCCGCCTCCCTCTTTGGACCTCCTGGACACCTACCATACAACACTCTATGACCCAACTCACGGAGCTGCTGCAGTTGCACCTCAGAGTCCACCACCCATCACTGACCTCTAGCTAACAAGCTCCCCAAGCACCGGCTGCAGGTGCCTGAGGCCCACATGGTACATGTTGCTCAGTGCAATATCAGTATTGCATGTAGCAGTGTGCACTGTCGCATTGCACTTGGCATAGCAAATTGTCAGCAGTACACATGGCACAATATAGTGTCTTCGTTTCATTCTCACCCACCCCCACACAGCTGGAAACACCCTCCCCACAGACCAGACACCCCCTTGCAGCAGACCCCTCCCAAATAGACTGGCTGTGACCACACACACATGCACAATTGGACCACTTTTTCCACAGACCAGCCACCACCCTGCAGTTGAACCTTCCCCCAAAGAACAGATTGGCTGTATCCCCCTCCTCCCACCCCATAGTTGGAACCCCACCTTTCCACAGACAAGCCACCTGCCTGCAGGGGGGATCTGTGAAATTCATTTGACAGGACCTCCCCCTGTGAATCCGTGTTGCTGATGGACCTGCAGCCCATGTTTCTCCAGGTGCTCCATCAGTCTCTCCTTCATCAGGGACTCCATTAACCTACTCACCACTGAAGTGGGACTGACTGGTCTGTAATTTCTTTTTTTTATCACAACTTTGTTTATCACCACCGCCGCCAGACCTAGAAGGGGCTACCCCCGGAGTGCACGTTCTACGGTTCCCGGTATTTTTCCTCCATCTTCTCCCTCGCGCCCATGCCCATGCACTAGGTGCAGCAGCTGTCTCCACCTCCATGGAGGCAGCCAAGCACCCTGGGAGTGAGCCGAACCCCTCTTGTTGTGCTGACACAAGCAGCACAAACTCCCCACACCGAGGAAGGAGAGCAGTCCTCTGGACGCTCAATTCTTACCTCCTCGGCCAACCCCCAAATGACCAGAGTCCATTCCCAAACCTGGGTCACCGGCATGGCACAAGGTGTGGTGTCCAGTGCCTCAAACCTCAGTGTCATCGGGCCTGGTCTGTGGTGTCTGACCTCCTCCCTGCTGCCGCTCTGGTGCAGAGGGACCACGTCAGCCCTCCTCCAATCCTCTGGAACCACCCCATCTCAAATGAGGTGCTAAATAGTGGTGCCAGAGGGGTGGCCAGCACCATGCTCAGTTCCTTGGGTGGCTCCCATCTGGCTCTATTGCCCTGTTTTTCTTTAGGGCTTCAATCCAACTCCCAGTGGACTCTCTCTTCCATAATTGGACTTGTGTCTATCCGCCCCCCCGGTGCCTGTTCATGCATATCAGCTCTGTCCCCAACCCCACGCCACTGTGAAGACTGAACAAAACTATTCATTTAAAAGGGTTAGCTTTTTCTTGTTCCTCCTCTGCACAGTCCCCTCCCCCGTCTCCTGATTTTCACTATACCACCCCTTGCCTTCCTCTTTTCACTTATATGTGAAGAAAGTCTTGCCCCCTTCTTGGCCTCCTGGGCTATCCTTTCCTCGGTTTGAGTCTTTGCTCTCTTTACTGTCCTTCCTGCCTTCTTTTGTTTCTCTTTATATACCGCCCTCTGCCTCCATTTGGGTCTTCTCTTACTTCCTGAAGACAGTTTTTTCCATTGTGCCTACATCCCACCCCAGCTACCCCCCACCCAAAAGCATCTCCTGACTGTCTGCCATTTCTTTAAAGTCTGTTTTCCTGAAGTCCAGAACCCCTGTCCTAGTGAAGATTTTCTGCTGCCCAATCCGTATGCCAAACCTCACTGTACGATGATTGCTAGTATCCAGGGGGCTACCCACTTTGACATCTGCAGTGTTGTTGTCCATGTTCATAAGTACTGGATCTAGCACTACCCTGTCCCTAGTATGATCTGTAACCAGCTGCCTGAGAAATACCCCTTGCAGGGAGTCTACAATAATCCTGCTCCTAGTTGTAGCTACCGGCATGATGTTCCAGTCCACATCTGGCATATTAAAGTCACCCATAATTACTATTTTCCCTTTACCTGCCTTTTTGGCTATGACTTCCCTTAAAACCCTGTCCAATTCCTCCCCCTGCATTGGTGTCCTGTACACCACCCAAACTTGTATAAAGGTCAGAGTCCCCATCTCTAATCCAACCCAAAGAACCTCCAGCCCCTCCTTTTCTCCCCAGAGTCCTTGTATTTCTGTGACTTTTACACCTTCCCTTACATATAAAACAACCCCCCTTTCCTTCCTGCCATATCTTTTCAAAATATGTTGTACCCAAGTATTGCCACCTCCCAATTGTGACTGTCAGTGTACCATAATTCTGTTATGGCCACCAGATCCAGGTCCGCCTCCATAGTAGTAGTCTCGCGGTCAGGAATTTTGTTCCCCAGGCTCCTTGTGTTGGCACACATGGTTCTCTACACCTTTTGACCCTCCCTGCCCTCTCCTACAGAGTTCATTCTCCACCCTTCTCTTTTCACTGGTATTGTCCTTCCTTTTTTGAACCTCCCTCTGCAAACCCTCCATTTTTATCAGCCTTTGTTCCACTTCTCAACACCCTGTCCCTTCCCCCTTCACCCCTATTCCACACTACTCTTGGGGAATTTGCTTCCCCTGGACTTTTCTTCCCTGCTACTTCATGATTGTGGTGGGGGGGCATTCACTGCCTCCCCCCATGGCTAGCTTAAATGCCTAATGAAGAAGCATTTAAACCTATTACCCACGACTGCCATTGCCCTCCTGGATGGATGGAGGCCATCCCATTTGTACAGGCCTTTATCCCCCCAGGTTGGACCACAGTCCCCAATGTAGCCTAACCCCTCCTTCTTGCACCACACCTTCAACCACTTGTTGAAGACCATGTTTCATTTCCTCTCCCAGCTTTGCACAGGTAGCACCTCAGTGAAGGTCACTATGTGTGGTACCTGCTTCAGGCCCCACCCCAGCATCCTAAACCTACCCTGCACCACCTAAGCTGCATCCTCTGACAAGTTATTTGTCCCCAGATGGACAATGACATCTAGTTCCCACTCCTGTCCTGCCACCCTAATGATCCTAAGGATCCACGCTCTCTCTCTGTCTGTGCCAAGGCACCAGGTAGACACCTTACCACCCTCCTACCCTCCTGTGGGTTCCCAAACTAGCCCCCTGATTATTGAGTCCCCCACCAGAAGTTGCTTCCTCTTCCACTGGGGTCCTCTTCCTCCCACCTTGTGGCTTCCGCTCTGAAGGATTCCCACATCCTCCCTTTGCACTACCACAGCTGCCTCATCTCGGCAGTCTTGTCCTGCCAGGGTAGCAAAAGTGTTCCACAGTGGCACTGGCTGAAGAGTATGTTCTCTTACTTCCAACACAGTCCAGCTGGCCCTTCTTCTAGGCATCTCCTATGGCAATGGTGGAGGAACTGGTGGTCTCTAGGTGGGGAAGAGACCCCCAAATCCTAGCCAACTCAGTCTGAAGTCTAGAGGCCCCCTTCCTCAGCTGAGAGGTTCATCTGTAGTTGGAATAGAGGCCTAAGAATGGTAGGTGTGTGTTTCTGGGGAACATTTGAAAGTCGGGCTACTGTGACAAATTCTGAAGGGAAGCCGGCCCATTAGTGCAGCGCTATGGCTACCACTCACAGTGCTGGTGACTAGTATTTGGGAATGAGACAGAGTTGTCTGGGGCTGGTGGGGGGGATCTAACATCATAGAAGACATTCTTTCTGTTGGGAAGGGAGGTATGCAGCTGCAGCAGCAGCACCACCTGGGTAACCACAGGTAAAGCTGCGAGTAAGGGCACCACATGATTGAGGGGTAATGAGAGAGCTAGACTGTGTGTATGTGTGTGTAAAACTGGGCTACTTAATGGAAAATTTTACTGTATCAATACAGTTTACCAGCATTCTGCTGGCTGTCATTTGCCAATTTCCACACACTTGGGTTTGGGCTCATACCTCAAACACTGTCACTCAAGTAAGGTACTTGGAGTGGAGTGCAGGTAACTGGTGTTTGGGTGCCAGCTCAGGTTGTCACATCTAGAGGCACGCCTGCCCATAGCAGCTACCACTTGGCAATATGCTGCAGTTGAGGAGGGAAGCCGCAGGGTACAGGTCCCCATGACCCCTGCTGTGGGCCAAGGGAGCCTGCTCCCTCCGCAGGCCATTGCTGTATGCAGCTGATGCCAACAGAGGCTACATCTATGCCTTGGGAAGAAAGAGGAACCAAGGAAAACCCAGGGTAAAAATCCCATGGATGTCTTCATGGACTCCTGGTGTAGGGGGGTGGCAATGGGGGTGGATAGAAACGGGAGTGGGTAGACTCGTGGAATACACTAGTCTTGGCTAGGTCCAAGGAGTTTAGTCTAACAAGTCTGACAGAGTATATCATTAGAGACCCAATTTTACACCAAGTAGAACGTGCATCATACCGAAAATAGATAAATTCTGTAGTGCACAGCAAATAGTATGAAAATGAATGGATGAAGGAAAAAGGATACCCTGTTTTAATGGAAGCATAGAGATCATATATAAATAAAAACACAGGAGGCAGAGTGCAATCCCGAGGGAATGCACAATGTCTCTTGGGTACTCCATGGCACCTGCTGGTAGCTGACTCTCCCCAGAAGCTTGAGGTGTGGGACTCATACATGATGCGCTCCCCCTACCCTGTTTTCTCTTTGAGATTTAGTCTGTTGATCAGGCCATACAGCAAGAAGAGGGAGGGTCCTGATAGACTGCCACAAGGGCTGGGTGGTGTGGGCTAGTGAGCATGTCAGCACGGCTTCGAGGGGGACTCTGGAGCTGGAACCCAGGGCTAAGGGTAGGTGCTGCTTAGGAGATATAGCCTTTAGATAGGGGAAAGAGCTCAGAAGCATACTGCCATGGCTGTGGGCACTCAAGCCTGAGGACATGAGTGTGGGGAGTGAGTATTCTGAGGACATGGGGATGGAAGCTGAGAATCCTGAAAATATGAGTATGGGGGCTGAGGACATAAGGATAGGGCTGAGAATTCTGAGACCAGGGTTGGGATTGGAAGCCTGCTGCCAGAGCTGGTGGTGGCCTTGGGTACTACAGGTTTACTCCAGGGGTAGCAAGCTACCAGGCTCACCACAAAAGCACGAGCCTCCATCTCAGCCAACAACCATCCCTGTTGCTGAGCCATCCCTCCAGCACACTCCCAAGCCAACAGCACTATTAACAGCTGGACCACCACTCCAGACCAGACCCCCTCCCCAGCCAACCACACTGTGCGTCATTGGACCACATTTACAGTACGCTTACTAGCCTCCCTCACAAGCCAACCATACTAAATGCCAGAGGACAACTCTTCAGTGCCACAGACCAGCCTCTCCATCCCCATCCTCCCTGCAGCTGGATCACCTTCATGTTCAGGGACCAGCCCCTCTCCCCCCAAGTTGAACACCCTCCCAGGAGCTGCACTACCCCATATCCCCTGAACCACCTCTCCCTCAGAGTTGTACCCCCCTCCCCGTACTACCCTTACCACTCACGGACTAGACCCTATCTGACAGATTTTCAAAGCCCTCAAACTGGCATAGTACCCTCTAGCTGCTCATCCAACCTGTAGCTGGACCCCCCAACTGAGCAGCCTCTTTGGAGCTGGACCACAACCCACCTCCCAGGCCTGCCTAACTCCCCAGAAGATCACCCTCCCTGCTGCTTGTCCCCCGTGACTACTCTTGGACCAGATCCCTTGCCAACAAATCACCCTGCAGCTGGAAACACCCATCAATCATCATCCAGTATCTGTACTCCCCCTTCAGAACCTGTGTCATCCTTTCCAATCTAAGCACTCTGTCTGGACCATTCTACAGCCATCAAACCTGCACTGCCCCCCCCCAACAGTTGACCACTCTCCCTGCAAATGCTCCCCACCCTTCCCCACTCCCACTGGACCCAATCTTTCTGCCCAAAGACTAGCTGACCACTCCCCACTGACCACTCTACCTGCAGCTGGACCCCCTTCCCCCAAGCTGACCTCTACAACTGTCAACCCCAGTCACCGTTTTTTCCATTAACAACTATTCTGTGCTATTCATATCCTTGGTGTGGGCAGTGTATCCACGTCAGATAACAATGGCATCCCAATCTTTCACAAGACTCTATCCATAGAGCTCGGCTCCTTTCTGCATTTATAATCAATCCCGCAGTCTGCAGAATAAATACCCCTGTCTGTACAGATTATCACTTCAGTCTTTACACAATAACCCCCCAAGTGATAATACTTAATATCAAGACCCAACCAGGTAAGCAAAATGCATCCTAGGGTGCCATGCACGCAGTGTTCCACCTCCCCAGCTGCAGGCTTCTCCCTTGTATGCCAGTGGGTGCAAGGCTTCCCTCTCTGTGAATTCAGTGGGTGCTAGGTTCCAACCCCTCAGGTGCCCATGGGTGCAGGATCACACCCTCTTGGCTGCCAGCCCCATTTGTATATATGTGGCAACAGGGCCACCCCTTCTTGGGTGCCCAAGATTGCTTGGTGCACACAACTCAGGTGCACATGAGTGCCGGGTGCACCTCCTTGGGTATCGTGTCTCTCAGCTGCCCATGAGTGGATGGTGCCCCATCATGGTGCCCCATCCCTGGGTTCATGTGAGTGCCAAGTGCCTCCCCCCCCCATGGTGGTAGAAGTGGAAGGCTATAAAAAGTTATTTAAAAAAAAGCCTACCAGATTGCTCAGTTAAAGAAAAACAACCTACCAGTCTTAATAGTGCCACCCAGTGCCTGTTTGTTGCTAACTGATCAATGGAGCACTCTGAGCACTTTATGTTGTATTTGCCACCCTTTCCATTGTTTCCACTGTTTGCTGTATGGTACTGAATTCTACAGAGCAAGAGAATACTCAATAAATTATTCGTAAATACCATTTTTTGTTGTGTTGCATTTTCTTTATGGCAGCACATCTGTCGATACACATGCTAATAGTATTCCATAAATGTGCATTTCATTGTTTTTTTCTTTCTGGCTCCATTCTTAGGTGCCTGTGAGTAACAGGTTCCCCGTCATCATGTGATCTTGAGTGCCAGATACCGCCATCCATGAGGGCCCATGAGTGAGACAGGTACACCCATCCATGGGTGTCTGTGAGAATCATCAACCCCCTTCCTAGGGTGCCTGTGAATTCCAGATATCCCTAGTTTCTGGTGCCAGAGAGTGTGACCTTCTTCAATTTCCTCTGAGTAGCAGGTACCCCATCTTTGGATGCCATTGAGCTTCAGGTTCACCCTTCCCTAGGTGCCTATCAGTGCAGGTGGTCCATATGCAATATGCAAGGGACTTAAATGTAATTTTTTCTGATTATTCACGGTCATGACCATCAGTCCTGGGTTGTATCCTCTTCAGGAATGTGTCTTTGCCCCCCCCCAAGTGACCCCCAATGGGTCTTTCCATTGTGGCAGAGCCACCCCACACCATATGTAGCCCACTATGTGGACTATGATCCAGTACAGGTAGGTACAAGGATCCAAGGGAACACACAGGCTAGACTGTCATTTAGATAGACATGGAGTTTTATTTCTATTTTCCTTGACCCCTCCAACCTCCCCAATGTGAGCACAGCCTGTGTCGGTCTTGCACATACACAGTGCATCCTCTGTAGCAGGAGCAAGCTCCCAGCCCAGTCACTGGGGTTGCTTTCCCCATCTGGGGGGGGTCCATGAGTGACAGGTACAGTACATCCATCACTGTGTGAATAAGAACCCTCATCCTCGGGGCCTCTGAGTGCCTGCCACTAACCTCTGATTCTCTGGAGAACAGACTTACTGTAGTGACCCCTGTTGTGATTTGAGATGATTGTGGAGCACTGTAAGATGATCAATTGCAATCTACACAAGAATGATGAGAAGGCAGAATGGTAGGTAAAAGTGTCCAGGGGGCCAAGAAAGGAAGTTGGGGGTCTGGCAGCCCAGGAGATATGAGGATACTGGGTCCCAAGAGGGAAAGGGGGGTCCAGGGGAAAAGGGAGGGAGGCAGGTGTCCAGGGTGGGATTGTTGAGGGAGAGTGTCTGCACTGCACGTGTCCCTGCATGGAGTGGACATGGGGGAATGGGAGGAGGACTGCCTTCCCCTCCTAGCCCCACCACAAGGGGATATATCTGTGGTGGATCACCTGCAGGTAGGTCCTGGTGGAAGATGTCACCAATCATCAGCAAACTGGAACAGAGAGGGCGCTAGCTGTTGCTATCATAGTGTGTTATGTATTTCAGCTTTAAAGACTGAGCTCACATCACCTTCTCTGTGTGGCATCACCTTTTCCATAAGGGACTGTGCAGTTCTGAGGGATACAATAAGAGAACACCCCTAGCAATAAGGGACAGTTGAGATGTATGGAGCCAGTCCTCCCTGCAGCCGGACTTCCCCCTCTCAACTGCCCTCCCCTTCCTCACCCTTCCTGCAGCTGGGACACAAAAGCCAGAGAACACACTAGATGTGTCCTGTGTGCTTTCTGCCCAGAGCTATATTGGCTTTGTGGATAGACAGCATTTGCAAGCTAAACTGCCAAAGTTGCATGCAGACCAGCGGCCTGCCATCCGTAAATTCATGGTGCACTTTACATGCCTCAAGAGGAAGTTTGCCATTCTCGTCTTTTTTCCAGTTCTGTGGCTGAAACCATCAAACTGATAAACCACAGGGACTTTAGACTTTATTTAATAAAAAAAAAAGGTAAATCTGATGGTTGAGATGATGCGTCTACTGATGGCTATGCTCTGTACAGGCTACCAAAGTGAATGCAAGTCAGCCACATCAGACATGGAGAAAGACATGGGGCCCAATATTCAACAGTTGCACAGGCACTAACCGGTATTTGCCCATGTGAACCGGGTTTTGTGCTGGAGCCCAATATTAAAAAGGCTCGGTTGCGCCAGCTAACAGGGTTAGTGCCCGCACAAACTAAACATGGGAGGTATGCAAATGGGGGGGGGGCAGGGACAGGAATATTGGCACAAGCCAATAGTCAGCAGATTTGTGCCACTCAAAAGGGTTTAGTGCAGTCCATTTGCACTGCACAAATACCACCAAATAAAACCTCCTCTTACTTTGTGCAACCCTAGTGGCTGATGGAGGTAATGCAGCCAACTAGCCAGTGGACTGCTGGGGGAGCACTCTCCACTGTGGACTGTGCTCCCCCCCATCGCCAACCTGTAATGTTATAAATAAATTCCTGGTGCTTGTGGTCCCCTCTCTTCCAATCACCGGCCCTTAGTGTTGAAATAAATCCCTGGTGCTAGTGGTTCCCCTCCCCTGATCACCAACCCGTAATGTAATAAATAAATCCCTGGTGCTAGTGGTCCCCACTCCCTCTAATCACTAGCCTATAATGCAATAAATAAATCCCTTGTGCTACTGGTCCTCCCGAATGCCAGCCCGTATCACCACTTACAAACCTCCCTGGCCAGTGTCCCCCCCCCACTGACCCATTGTACCCATGCTCTGGTTCAAATCCCTGGTGCCTAGTGCCCCCCATACCCCCCAGCACTAAGCACCCACCCCTGTAATCTTACCAATATCCCCAGTGCCATGCGGCATATGGCGACCACCGTGCACCTGGGGCACTGAGGATACTGGTACAGTGACCAGGGGGGCCACTAGACACTAGGGATTTGGAAATTGTGAGCAGTGATACTGTGGATCGCTGCTGAGGGAGGACCACTGGCCAGCAGGGAGGATTTTAAGTGGTACTACAAGCTGGCGATTGGGGAGGGGGGACCACCACCACCAGGGATTTATTTATTATATTATGGGCTGGTGATCAGGGTGGAGAAACACTAGCACCAGGAATTTATTTATTACATTACTGGCTGGTGATTGAAGGGACACCACTAGCACAGGGATGTATTTAAACATTATGGGCTGGCGATCGGAGTGGGGGAACGCTAACACCAGGGATTTATTATTATATTATGGGCTGGTGATTGGAGGGGGGGGGCACCACTAGCGCCAAGGAATTATTTATTACATTACGGGTTGGTGATTGGAAGGGGGGGCACCACTAGCACCAAGGAATTATTTATTACATCACGTGCTGGTGATCAAGGGGAAGGGGGGACAGGGACCGGGGAAGGCAGAGGTGGAGCGCTAAGCTACCTGCCTCCGCAACCCATGCAAATAGGCCCATAATGGGCATGCAAGTGGCCCTTTGGTGCCTTGCATGCCCAATGGGTTCATTTGCATAGGTCTCCTTGAATATTGCAGATAGTGCTCCGGCACTATCCACTTTTGTCACCCACTTCAGAAGCCATGTTCGTGCACTGCTACTTCACATAGCACTGCTCCGACATTGCCCTATTCAGTCGGATAGCACCAGTACACTATCTGACTGTGTCATTGAGGCACATGTCAGGAAGCATAGGAAAACCAGAAGCAGGCATAAAATTTGCAAGTAGCATTTCATTTTTTTCCAATAACAGTAAAATAAACAAGCATTTGTCAATGCCGAATGTTAGCTTGCTGGCATTGGCACTGGTAGTGCAGGAGTTAGAAACGCAAAATAGGAATGGCAGTGAAGTATTAAGTGTACCAACACCCACCCCACCCACAGAGACTGCAAGATGTTGGGAGTGTGGCTTTGGTGAGGTTGAAAAACTGGAGTGAAATATTACAAATTCTCGATGTTACTAGCGTGTGTGGAAACTGCGCGACGCATACTCGTAACACTTTCATTTTTGGGAATTTTCTCACTAAATTTTCAACATAGGCATTCTGGGACCTCCACTTATGAACAGTGTCACTGTGATTTTCTTAATCTGTCCGGAACGTTCATTTCCCACAGCAATTGCGCCATTGTGCGTCACATGTGTGAAAATAAATTTCTGGCAGGATGTGAAAAATGACAGCTGTACTGTTCATAATGAGGTGTGAAAAAATGGCAATGTTGAAAATCTAGAGTGAAAATATTAAAAATTCTCGAAGTTATGAGCATGTGTGGAAACTGCGCAATGCTCACTCGTAACGGCCGTTTTTTGGAATTTTTTCACCAAATTTGCAACATAGGCTTTTTGGGAGCCCACCTTATGAACAGTGGCACTGTCATTTTGTTAATCAGTCCCGAAAGGTGATTCTGTGCAGTGGCTGCAAAATCACCTTTTGGGATCAAAGAATGAAATGACAGTGACTGCTTTCATGAGGTGGGGTCCCAAGAACCCCATGTTGACAATTTGGAGTCAAAAGTCAAAAAAATGGCCGAGATATCCACCTAAGTTGAACCTCTCCATTGATGCCATTATACAGCTTACTGTGATTTTCTTCAGTTCACGGTCGGCTTTTGAAGAGTTCAGACGTCTCCCGGTCCACCGAAGATCATCACGCCAGGCCTCCAGAGGTAAGTATGGGGTGAGGGGTGTGGGAGATGGGGTGCACAGAGGGTGGGTGCGGGTTGGGAAGGAGGCGTTATTGAAAGCAGGGACGTTTTCTTTTACAAGAAGAACTTCAGGGGAAGGTTTTTTTTTTTACAGGTTACTTAAATTACATTTGGGTACACTGGAGTGGCTCCTCAGTGCCACCTGGGTTTATTTTGGGGACTGAAGCTGATGGAGATTGGGCACCCCATTGGCAAAGAAAGTGTGTCTGTGTTGGGGGGGGTATGATGCTGAGGGGAACTGGGCACCCCCGTCGGCAGACACATGAAACTGGGGGGACATTATGCCAATGGGGATTGGGCACCCCCATCAGCAAACAAATTAAACTGGGTAGGGGGCCATGCCAACAGGGGGACTGGGCACCCCCGAAGTCGGCTTTCTAGGGATTGTGAGAGGTGGCAGGCGGGAGCTGCTGCCATGTTTATTGCATATATTTATTGCATTATATGCCATGTTTACTGCATATAGCATCCTCAGAACTAGACACATGGTGGATTCGGGGAAGGGCTTCAAACAACTGGTACCACAACCCACAAGAGATAGGGCTATCCTAGATCTAGTACTGACTAACAGGGAAGGGATCACAGATCTCCAGGTAGAAGGTCACATGGGGGCCAGTGACCATCACATGGTATGGTTCAATTTGGCCACTAGAACTAAATCATCCCATTCCAATGCAAAAATATGGGACTTCAGAGGAACTGACTTTGATAAGATGGCCAACAGAGTTAAGCTAGCCCTGGCAAAAAGAAATACAGGTGAGGGGGTACAGGCAAAGTGGGCAAGCATTAAAGATGCAATACTTGAAGCAACGTCCCATTGTGTTAGAGAGAAAAGGAAGTGCAAAAGAAGAAGGAAACCACTATGGTTCTCAAAAACAGTAGCACAAAAGGTCAGAGCCAATAGGCCGGCCTTCAGGAAATATAAGGGAACGCAGCAGGAGGAAGATAGGGAGGCATACCAAACTTCCCTAAGGGAAGCAGGAAAGGCACTAACAGTAAAAGAAGGTGCCAAGACTTTCTATAGATATATTAGTGAAAGGAGAACATCCAGAGGGGGTATTGCTAAGATCAAAGGGGATAAAGGGGCATGTGAGGAGGAGGACCACGTAAAAGCATCTATCCTAAATAGATACTTCTGCTCAGTATTTACTGAAGACAAGGTAGGACAGGGTCCACAGCTCAGCACAATGGACACAGGGGGGAGGGAGATGTGCATTAGTCCCTTCTCAAAAGAAAGGGTCCTACAAGAGCTCAATAAGCTCAGGGTGGACAAGGCAATGGGACCTGATGGCATACATCCCAGGGTACTAAAGGAGCTAAGGGTGGAACTAGCAGAGCCATTAGCAGAACTGTTTAGTGAGTCGTTGAGCACAGGAGAGGTCCCAGAAAGACTGGAGAAGGGCTCATGTGATCCCGCTCCACAAGAGTGGTGGCAGGGAACTACAGACCAGTCAGTCTTACCTCAGTAGTGGGTAAGCTTATGGAGGCACTCCTTAAGGAAAGGATAGTGCAACACTTGGAATCCATAGGAGTACAGGATCCAAGACAGCATGGGTTTACAAAAGGAAGGTCCTGTCAACCTAATCTCATAGATTTCTTTGACTGGGTAACCAGAATGGTGGACCAAGGAGGAGCAGTTGATTTCGCCTACCTTGACTTCAGCAAAGCTTTCAATACTGTTCCACATAGACGATTGATTAATAAGCTGGGTAGGATCGGGGTGGGTCAGAGGTTGGTCAACTGGGTGGCAAACTGGTTGTCGGGCAGAAAACAGAGAGTGGTGGTAAATGGTATACAGTCCGAAGAGATGCAAGTCACAAGTGGGGTACCTTAGGGATCAGTCCTGGGGCCAGTCCTCTTCAATATCTCCATCAGTGACATTGCAGATAGACTGGAGGGTAAGGTTTGTCTGTTTGCAGATGACACCAAGATCTGCAACAGAGTAGATGATCCAGATGGGGTGGGCAGAATGAGAAGAGATCTGGATAAACAAGCAAACTGGTTGGAAGAGTGACAACTGGGGTTTAATGCAAAGAAGTGCAAGATCATGCACATGGGGTAGAGAAACCCTGAAGCCACCTATAGGCTGGGAGGGGAGTTGCTGGCAGTCACAAGGGAAGAAAGAGACTTGGGCGTCATCATCACTGATGATTTGAAATCATCAAAGTAGACCACTAAAGCAGTAGGTAAGGCTAGAGGGATGTTGGGCTGTGTTATTAGGGGTATCACAAGTCGTAAGAGGGAGGTAATAATCTCTCTTTACAAGACACTGGTTAGGCCCCATCTGGAGTACTGCGTGCAGTACTGGAAGCCACACCTTCACAAGGACATTAACCAAACTGAGGCAGTCCAGAGAAGGGCAACCAAAATGGTGCAGGGACTGCATCAGAAAACATATAAGGACAGATTAACGGAGCTCAATATGTATACCCTAGAACAAAGGAGGGAGAGAGGTGATATGATCGAAACATTCAAACACCTTAAGGGCATTAACAAGGTGAAAGAGTCTAACATGTTTCGATATAAGAAAAATAGCAGGACAAGAGGACACAGCATGAGATAAGAGGGAGGCCGATTAAGGGGTAATGTGAGGAAGTTCTTTTTCACAGAAAGGGCGGTGGATGCATGGAACGGCCTACCTCAGGAAATGGTGGATATGAATACAGTGCAGGGCTTCAAACAGGCAGGGGATAGGCATAAGGGAGCAATACAGATGAGTATGAATAGATAGACCATTGACAGAGCAAAGGCTGATGGCACATTCATAAGGTAGAAAAGAAATGGGCAGACTAGATGGGCCTTGCGGTCCTTATCTGCCATCAACTTCTATGTTTCTATGTTTCTAAATGTTTCACCAGGAATGGCACATAATGGAGGCGTGTCAGATCTGCCGCTGCAATGACAAGCCTGTCTCTCATTGCAGCGGCGTATTCATTTCAAGTTGGTGGCACTCTCTGAAACTGCTGTCATTGGCAGCATGCTCACTGGTTGGCGGCTGAGGGACACACTGACTAAAGCATCCCCTGGATTCGCCACAACACTGACACACCTTTGAAAGTGCTAGTACAGTGCTACTACCGCAAGATGTTGCTTGCGCATACGCGTGCAAGCCAACATAAAAATAAAATTGTTCAGTAGAACTATTTACAAAGGCAGTGCAAACACAGAAAACAAAGTCCTTCATCTGAGGATATCTCTAATTCCAAGTTTCAGTCTTGCTCTCTCTCTCTCTCTCTCTCTCTCTCACTAGTAAAAGTATTGCTGCACTTTTTATAAGTCTTTACCTGGGAACTCATTAAGGAGACATCCTATTTTTCAGAAAATGTTCTTGTGCGTTTCCTTTCTTGCATGTGCAACAAAACAGTACATGGTGTCCCAGAAACGACCTCCTGTTGGCAGTTCTGCAAAAGAGCTAGTGTTGTATTCCAGGTTAACCCCCTAAGTTCCAAACAGTTTTTTGCAATAATTTCAGAAGTATAACTATATACATTTTCAAACCAAGGGATCCCAATTTCACATAAAGATTCACACATATTTTATAACTTCAGATATGCAAGGGGGAAGAAAAGATAGAAACAGCAAGTGAAGGCAAAGAAAAATCTGACTGGGCCGTCAGACAAAAGACAGAAGAGAAGATGATAGAAAAGATCCTTAAGTTTCGTTCTTTCTACATAACAAATCGGACAGGGTCTTATTCAACCCTGTCACAGATGCATATAGCATCCTCAGACCCTTGGGCAATTGCAAAGTGGAACACAAACCCTTGTGCTCCACTTTGCACTTTTCTGAATATCAGGACCATGGAGCACTAAATATGCATGAGGTGATTTGCATAGCCCAAAACAAAAATCAGGCTTCCCACACCAGTAAAGGATAGTCATGCAGACCAGTTTAAAATGCTGAAGAGTGCAATTATATTATTTTCAAATGCAGTGAAAGCAGCAGCACAACAACCAGTGTTTCACAATGCTCTGTTGTTTTTTTAAGAGCTCTTGAAAAAACAAGTGTGTTGTGAAATCTTGAGTGTTGTGCTGCTGCCTTCCTTCTCTGCATTTTAAAAATAAATAGAATTGCACTTTTCAGCACTTTAAATTGATCTGTATGACTGTCCTTTACTGATGGGGAAGCCTGGTTTTCATACATATTGTATCCCACAGTGCTTTAAGCAATAATGGAATGTTAGCAAAGTACCTGTAGTTTCAAGTTTCAAGTTTATTTAGGGTTAGGTCATTCAGCCAGGACTCATTTACGATGACATCGCTACGTATATTCATACCAATGTTACATGTAAGCAATAAGACACGACAGGGTGTGCATGGAACAGATTTTACTGCACGGCTAGGGGCGTAATGAGGCACGGTCCACGAGTGCCTTTTGTGCCCCCTGGGCGGCAGTAAATCTGGGTTCCATGCACTCACCTGAGTTTCTATTGCACTTATAAAATAGGCTCCTGTTTAAAAACTTTTTACATTTGGGAAAAGCATGTTTATATGTAGAAACAATAGATTTACTTGTGTGCATTTATGATCAAATAGTCCTTCCACTCACAACAAATGATGTCACTGATGATGTCATTGTATTGTTGCTACCTTCTTCTTCCTTTTTTTCTGTTTTCCCCAATTCAAGATATGGAATGTTTATCATAGAATGTTTACCATGGAATACATGGATTCAAAATTCTGCTCAGTTCCATTGGCAGAATGTTTTTCTGCTAACACTCTGTATGCATAGACAACAAAGGCCTTTGTTACAGCCAGAGCCTCAGTTATCTCTCTGTCAGGACAAGAAGAAGAGAGTTACCTGATGAGCAGGTAAAGATAGAAGGGGGATTTTTCACTGTAAGCAAAGAAACAGTTGTAGTGAAAACTATAAACAATACTTATTGTTTCTAATTTGTTCATGTGTGTAAGGAGAGTGTGATAATCAAGGAAATTACCGTAAATTAATTTGTTTTATATTTTATTTAAGGTAGTTTTATTTTTAGGGCCCAGATGAATTTTTTTTTTTACAGTGTAAAGGTAGCAGCCATGTTTGTGGTGGAAGATCAGTTCTGGCTGTAGGGGGCTAACTGAAATGCCTGTGTTCCAAATGCCCATTGATCTGGTTTCCAGACTCTTCACAGTCCTTTTTTTTAGCCATGTGTAAACCATATTTTACACATAAATAACAGCCAATCAGATTCCATGATTTTACCCTGCCATTTTATAATATAGACATTAGATACAATAAAAAGTAATATCGCTTAAAAAGTAATAAATCTCGATACACGATATACAATATACACATCCCTATTTATAAACCGGCTCTGGTCAGAGCCAAAACGACTGCTAATGCATTAATCTGATAAGGGATATAGAAGGTGAGGAGACAGAGAATAAGAGAGCCGACAGCTGAGCACAGGAGATGGGGGAGAGTCCTTTTCTCTCTCTCTCTCGCACAGGTACAGCACGGGATGTAGCCAGGATGGAGCAGGAGGTGGCAGGGACAGAGTTTAGTGACAAAGGAGCTGTAGCAGACAAGCCATTTGACTGTACTAGCAAACCTTGTTAAGGTACACACTTTACATTTTGTACTTTTTTTTTTTTTGTAACTTTTTACCATTTTCAACCAAACGTCTTTTGTATAAGCCAACTATGACATGGCCTGATTTAAGATACCATTCTTCTCTTAATTAGAGGGTCTTGGTCTACTATTGTCTTACTTGATGCTTCACCAGTCATGAGATACAGTGTCGACAGACCAATACTCTCGCATGAAGATAAAAATGATACCTTATGTCAGGCCATGTTATATCCTCCTATATAGCATACCTGAATCTGGTAAAACCAAACATCCTTATCTAATGAACAGAGAATATGTCATCTGTTTTGAGTTGTTCCAGGTTCTGCCGATTGATTGTCATGACTGATAGACTCACATATTTAGGCCTCAATTATATTACCAGTCTAGCTGTTGCCGATTGTTGCAGTAAAGGATGAGTGCTAAATGAAAAAGAGTTATGCTTAACTTAGCATGGATAATGTGGATTCTTGAGAGACTTAAGAGCAGAGACCATGATGTGGACTTACGTTTTGAGTCGCACATGAAAAGCAGCTCTGGCTCAGTGTGCCTCTACCGGTTACCAATTTTAAATAAATGAATATATAATTAAAGAAATAAAATGTAGCTGCTGAGTATGAAGTCAGATACTCCACAATCAAGGGCATAAGGGATGCAAAAGAAAAAACTGAGACAGTTTGTCAAAACTATGGAGGAGTCATCTGGGTTCAGTAATTACAAAAATATGCAAGTATCTGCTGATGATGAAAGGGGCACTGCTATTTACATTGGTTTCAACAGGAATGAAACAAGTGATGAGAGTGTTCTTTGTTATACAGCCCGCCCTCACATCACAATCACACTGCACTATTGTCAATAAGTGTAACAGTGGCACTAATGTAAACAAGCCTTTGTCGATGCCCAATGTTCACCACTTGCAATGCTCTTGTACTGGGTCTTGCTTGAACATATATTTACTATAGAAATAACATGAAAATGATTGGCAGTAACAATATGGATTCTTGAGAGACTTAAGAGCAGAGAACATGCTACGGAATTACTTTTTGAATGGCACATGGTAAAGAGCCCTGGTTCAGTGTGCCTTTCCCGGTTATCAATTTTAAATAAATGAATATATACTTAAATAAATCAAATAAATGTAGCTGCTGAGTGTGGAGTCAGATGCTCCACAATTATAACAATTATCAACACTCATTTAGGTAGCACTCTCATCCCGCATGCAGCCCCTTCCCCCCAACAAACCAGATCAGCCTGACACATACTCATTTGGCAACTGTCTCTATGACATTTGGGACAAGGCAAAAGCTGGATAAGCTCCAGACCCTCCCTGTGTTCTTCACCCCCGATGGCTCTGACCTCAAAGTAGTCACTGCATTTAAATGCTTTGGGGTCTGGCTGGACACCAATCTTGAAATTTCCTCCCACATTGCTGCCATATGCTTTAAACTTCGACCCAAATTAGGCGTATTGTACTGAAACAGAGGCAGCCTCCCCTTCCCTATCCATCATGAGTTAGTCAAGAAAATGATTCTCCCAGTAATTGACTATGCTAACACAATCTACAGTACTGCCCCAGCTGCATCCTTGTCCAGACTTGATACTGTCATGAACTACTTCTGCCGTTTCACTTCTAAACCGCCCCCACCCCCGCATGCATCACTGCTCATTGTACTCCTCCCTCACTATTTCACCTCTGCCCCAGCATTGCCTGACCCATTGCTTGGCTTTCATAGCCAAACATTGGTTTGGGACCCTCCCCTCCTATCTCTCCTCCCTCCTTTCCCCAGTGGCCCCCCTCTTCCTGGCCACTGCACTCCAGGGACTCCTGCTCTCGCTCTTTTTCCCTGCCTCACTCCCGCTCAACTTCTGGTCTGTCAGCTTTTTCCTACAGACTCCTCTCCCTCTGGATTCAGCTCTCCCCAACCACTTGCCATTCACCCTCTATACCAGCCCGAAAGCATCTGCTTTGACACACTCCTTTCCCCACCTTGCTCCTCTGCTGCCTCCTCCCCAGTTTCTCAACCTAGTCCCCCAACCTCAGCCCCCTTGCCCCTGACAAGCTCCTGAACTCCTCCTTCTGGCACATGATTTAGTTTGTTGACCTGCCTACCCTGCTTGTTGCTGATGATCTGTTGTAGTCACTGGACGTATGAGTTTGATCCTATTGTTACTCCATAGCACTTGACTCTGCTATAACTGCAGCTACTGTTCTCTCCCACTGTTTGCATTTACTTGCCTTTGTGATAATTGCTGTGTCTGTTCTCTCCATCTGTTTGTATTGTAACCTTGCATCCCCGGGTCGCACCTGGAAACGAGCCCTGGCTCAGTGTGCCTTTCCCGGTTACCAATGTTTAAATAAATAAAAATAAAACAAATAATTGTACTATTTTAATATGCATGGGACTCATGAGAACAGCTTCAATAAAGCACAAAATCTAATGCTTTCTATACAATGACAATTCCATTTTAAACTTCTCTGCATGCTGAACGATCTATATCAGAATGAGCATATACAAATGTCCTCCAATACAATTAATTAAAACAAACAGTTATCATTTAATCAGATAAACACCACTGTTGAATAGTTCAGAAACAGCTGATCACTCAGTAAACATACATACTGTAACTGACTATGAAGCAGGACTATTGAGGCAGGCTGGGCACATAAGCTGATTAGAGAGTTCTGCTAGACAGACACTCCCTCTCCCAGTCAATAGATCCACGCTGTACTGTTTGCCTAGTGGTGCCCGGCCCCCAGCATTTTCTGAAATGAAAAGGTCAGTTCAAGCTGAAATAGACACTGGTCAATGGAAGAAACAATTGCATTTCTGAGCATCCTCAAGGGTACAGCTCTCTATCTAGCTTTCCAGAGTAATTGTTTGACTTTACTGCTCCAAGTCTGTTTACATTTTGGGGGGTGGGGTAGCTTCACTGCAGTGCTGCTGAGTCTGTTTTTTTGGGGGGGGGTCTGGGAGTTTTCCAGTAATGGGTGCTGGTGCATGTGGTTGGGCACAGCCCTTCTCTTCTGCAAGTATAATGTAGCACTCCTAGATAGATAGATAGATAGATAGATAGATAGATAGATAGATAGATAGATAGATAGATAGATAGATAGACAGACAGACAGACAGACAAACTGTCAGATAGCTAGATAGACAGAGAGATAGATTGATAGAGATAGACAGACAGATAGATAGATAGATAGATAGATAGATAGATAGAATAGATAGATAGAAGAAACTTTATTTGTATAGTGCCCCTTTCCAGGGACTCAGAGTGCTTAACATTAAAATTTAAAACAACATTAAACACAATACAGTATACCCGATATGTCAGGTGGAGCATGCAACAATAAACATAAAATATATCGTTATTAAAATATCAATAAATATTAATCAAAATACAGTAAATATATATATATATATATATAGTCAGATCAATTATTTTTTATCTATGAAAAGCCTGGTTGAACAAAAATGTATTCAACCCCTTTTCAAAGGTTTCCACTGAGGGTGCTTCCAGCAGATGACTAGGCAATGAGTTCCACAGGGTAGGTGTGACCACAGAAAATGCACAGTCACCCAAACGCCGCACCCTAACCCTGGGAACCCCAAAGAGGCAACCCTTGGAGGAATGGAGAGCTTGAGATGGGCAGTGAGGCACAAGGAGATCTTGCAGCTAGTCTGGTCCCCTTTTGTGCAGGACCTTATAAGTCAGTAATCCGACCTGGAAGACAATTCTCCACCTAACTGGCAGCCAGTGCAGACTGTGGAAGACAGGGGTAATGTGATCAGATCTTTGGGTGCCCGTCATGACTGCACAAAGAATGTCCAGTGCTACTGTACTAAGTGCCCTCTTGGTTTGATCCACCAGTATACTGCCATGATACCATTAATGATTTACAGTACACAGACTGCCATGGATACTGATATAAAAGTAGAGTTCAGCACTCCTGGAAATAGTCTTAAAAGGCATTCACAGAAGCATGCTATTTCTTTTCTGTAAGCATGCATTTAGTGGCAAAAATGTAATGTCCTTGTGCAGACATATTTATGGCTGCGAAATAGCAGGGTTAGACTAGGGTACAGGGGTCCACCTAGAAAGCTGACACAGTGGCCCACCTGGAAAATTAATATGAGAGGGCACACGGTGACACACTCATATCAGTATTCCACGTCAATATGATATGCAAGCTCTGTGTTTGCAACTTATGTTTACTTACAATATATATTTAATAAAAAAACAGGATGCCTTTTTCAAGAATTAAAGTCTGCAACCTCAGCATGCGCATATATTCTTCAAATGACATCTCTTTGATCTTAATCAGTAACCTCTCTCACACAGGCATCAGAGGAACATTTACAACTTTGCGCCAGTTTGCTAAACCTGGTTTTCCCTTCTAACGTCATAAACCTTTTTTTTTTTTTTTATGATTTCCCTCTGAACAAAAACATCTATAATTAACTTAGACAAGTCTGTAAATAGCTTCTGGCCTGCCATGTAACACCTGGTATCTAAAACTGGCGTGTGTGTGTGTGTGTGTGTGTGTGTGTGTGATCTGAAATGCTGTTTCAGCATTTTCTCATGACTTTCATCTTTCAACTGAAACCTGGGGGAGGTCACTCCCAGAGCACCAGATTTCATCATCTCTCATGACAGATGGTCTATAACCCATTTTGATATTACAAAAAAATGATACTACAGCACTCAGAACTGGCTGTCCACGTCACAACAGGGCCTGTTTAATTAAAAAGTACATGATAAAACCAAAGCTTCTCAGAGTTTAGAAAGTGACCAGGTACCATTCAGAGTGGGCCCACCTTGAAATTTCCAGGTATCCTGGTGGATCAGTCTAGCTCAGGCATGTCTCCTAGAATTCCTAGAGTCCTTGTAAAGCTACGTCCAGCAGCGCTGTGCTAAACTTTAGCTTTCCAACTGGAAAACACAATGGAGAAGTCTGTCGGTGAAATAATCTGAGCCAGGTCATGTTGGCGTTGTCCTGTCTAATGTGCAGCAAGTGGTCATTAATCAAGCACTGAAGCAGCAGTTTCAAGACTGGCCGTGTTATTTATTTATATATTTACATAGATACAGAGACACCGTCAGCAGATAAGGGCATATGGCCCACCCAGTCTTCCCATTTAAGCTTGTAAGTTCCCTTTACGTTTTTCTAGAAGTCTGCTGCCCCTTACCCCTGACCTCCAGAATTCCCTTATGTCTATCCCATGCATTCTTAAATCCCATGATTTATGTATGCATGTATGTAGTTATTTATTTATTTTGCTTAAGAAATGGTTTAAATACAAGAAAGAAACTGCAAATAAAAAGCTGTACTGTATGCTGTTTGTTTCATTTCCTGCCGTGAGGACAAATTTAAGTTTGGCTTTTTGGGCTATACTGAACAGGTTATGCAGAATCTGTGTTTTCTTTTCTTTCTCTTTTTTTTTTTTTGACTGATTTTGTTAGATATCGAAGCAGCTTTAGTGTACAGTAAATGGCTGCATACTTATTAATGACTTTCAAATGCATGGGTCCTTCTCTAGTAGGAGGCAGTATAGCATAGTGGTTTTCATTCATTTCATTTTATTTGTTAACCAGGTTAGGGCAACTGGGCCAAAGCCCTTTTTCTGGTCCGACCCGGACAAACAACATAAATAGCATATTACAGAGAATTACAAAAACAATTAACAGCACATAAACAAATGAATAAGGTTAAGGGCACTAAGCTGAAAACTGGAAATCTGGGTTTGAATCCCATCAGCCCTCTTGTATTGCATACTGTGTGACCCTGAGCAAGTCACTTAACTTCCTTTTGATCACAGGCCACACCTGGAAACAAGCTTCTGGCTTAGTGTGCCTTTCCTGATTAAACAATTTCCTCTTTCTCTGAAATAGTTTTTTTTTTGTGTGTGTGTTGTTGTTGTCGAGATCATCCCACCAAATCAGCATAGCCTTGTTATGTTTTCTGGGCAACATTGCAGTCTATCATGTTGATTTACCTGACATTCTTCAGAACAGTGAGTCTGAAAGTGATTACATACCATAGAAATCCACCCCTTCCCTGTCATCTCTCCCCAACTGACTTGCTGGTTTCTTCAGAATAGTACACCCTTTTACATGATCTGCTCTGCACTGCCGTAAGTGGCACAGAGCAACTAGAATGTTACTTTGCTTGTCATGTAATGCTGAGCCACACCGCATCCAAGGGACCGTGAGACTTTGCAGCTGAGATGGGGAATTACTGGTGGCCATTACTGCAAACACTGAGGACGAGGATTCCAGCGGCTGATGCCACACAGCTGAGGAGGGGAATTCCTGGCAGCTGTTGCTGCAAATGCTGAGGAGGAGGATTCCAGTGGCTGATGCCAAACAGCTGAGGAGGGGGATTCCTGGTGGCGATTGCCACAAGCGCTTAGCTGGGGATTCCTGTGGCCATTGCCACACCTGAGAAGTCTGCGGCCATTGGTGCTTGAGTACTCAGCTCCCGAGGAGCCACTCAGGAGGAGGAGTGGTACTTTTAAAAGGAGTGGCTGGGCTGTAAAGCCAAAGCCCACCGCTTTTACCCAGGACTGTGAGACTTTGCAGCTGAGGAGGGGGATTACTGGCAGCCATTGCCACAAATGCTGAGGAGGGGTGGCTGATGCTGCACAGCTGAGGAGGAGGATTCCTGGCAGTCGCTGCCACAAGCACAGAGCTGGGGGATTCCTGCAGCCATTGCTGCACCAGAGAGGTCCGCGGATGTTGCTGCTTGAGTGCTCGGCTCCCGAGGAGCCAATCAGGAGCAGGAGCGGGACTTTTGAAAGGAGTGGCTGGGCTGCAAAGCCACAGCCCACCACTCTAACCCAGGACTGTGAGACTTTGTGTGTGGGAGAGACATTTCTCGTCCACTCTCCCCACCCCTCAACTCTTAAATGGACTGTAGCTCCTTTGTGATTGGCCAGTGGGGGAAGAGGTGGCGCAAATACATTTAAAGGAGTTAAGACATCATAGATTGAGTAGTTTAGGCAACATCTGCACCTTTGGTGGGGGGATGTTTATATGCAAATAACCAAAAAATTCAAGAGTGTGCTAGTAGGGATATTTAATGGATTGTTCTATGCTTTGAGATCTTCCAGTGCGTGTTTAGTAAATTGCAGGGTCTTAGAGGTTAGCTGTACTTTAATGTATTGAGTGCTAATGTTAAGTAGTCTCTGGAATGAACAGGCAGCGAATAGAGAAACAGGGAGGAGACTAGAAGTTTGAGAATGGGGCATGCTAGTGAAGGTTATTATAGGGGGTGAGTGGCGAGCACAGGGGGGTTGGTGGCAGAGGAGGGGAGAAGGATACAGGGAGAAGCAAACTGGTAGGGCAGCAAAGATCAGTAGAATAGTGGGCTGTAATGGATGTGGGGTGGCTGTTTGGATGAACATGCTATGGAGACTGGGGGGATGCCCAGTTTGTCTAAGACTGAGGGAACTGGAGGCTGAAGCACAGGAGCTTGGTAGAGAGCTAGAGAGGGTGGGAGAAGGAGGTGAAAAACCAGGCGCAGGATGGCCTCCTCCAGGGAAGAGCAAGAGTTCAGTTCCAAGGAGTAGCATGAGCCCTGAGCCAAGAAAAGGGAAAAGGTCAGGGGAGAGGGCCATAGATTACAGAAGGGCCAGCAGTAGGGGAGAGTCTCAGGATAATGGGAGGAACCAGTGCACACTAGTACAGTGATGACAGAAAACAGGTTTGCGGTGCTGGATAGGGGATGAGGATGGAGGGGATCTCTGCGAAGGGACAGGAGTAGGAAGGGGGGAAAACCCAAGGGACAGCATTTGGCCAGAGGAGAAGGTTAAGGGGAAGAGGAGTTCAGCAAAAAGGGTGAACGAGGGTAACACAGCAGAGGTGGGGGAAGGGTGGAGGGGGCCCTTGTGTGAAGAGGAGGGAAGATGGCATTAGAGGCAAAGCTTTGGGGGGGAGGGCAAGTCAGACAGTGTGAGTCCTAAGGGTGGGGGAGACACAGAGGCAGGGCCTGGAGGCACCACAATGGGTAGATTGTGACATAGAAGTGCAGGGTGGGGGGGATGCAGATGAAAAGGCTGGGGTGAAATCTCAAAGCAGTTACAAGGAAAAAGAGAAGAAAGGTGGGAGGAGAAATGAAGAAAGAAGCGTACTAGTGCTGGGAGACTCCATACTGAAGGGGGTCAGGTGGGGGAGTAAAGGGGAAAGGCATAGTCGCATATGGATAGAGTCCATATCTGAGATGACAGCAGGTAGGGCAGGTCTGTCTATTCTCAAGTGTGCAAGAAGGAGAAGGCTGAAACCACATGTTGTGGTGCATTTGGGGACAAATGACTTGGTGGGTGAAACAGTGGAGGTGGTAAGGAAGAGACTTAAGGAACTTGGGAGGTTGTGTGAGGAGGTAGGGGCATCAGTGGCCTTCTCTGAGGTACTACTGGTGCCCTGCGCAAGTATGGCAAGGAAGGGTAGGATACAGGAGTTCAATACCTGGCTGGAGGAATGGTGTTGATCCAAGGGGTATGGGTTAATGGGAGGCTGGGACAGGGTCTGGGACAATAGTGATCTGTTCACAGGGCACAGATTACAAGTGAGCAGGGAGGGGAAGGGGGTTTTAAAACAGGGGATAGAGGAGCATATAGTGACAAAAGTTAATCTAAACTAGGAAGGAGTGGGTGGCGAGTAGGCAGCTAGAAGCAGGGTCTCCAAAGAGGGGATCCAAAGGAGCCTACCTCCCATATGAGCAGGGATGGATTCAGGGTGGGGTCAATAGAGGTGGTTAAGAAGGGTGGGATAGGGGGGAAGAAAGGAAGGGGAGCATCTTGGAAGGCTGTCTCCTTGAATGCTAGAAGCCTAGGGAACAAAACTGCCAAACTTCAGGCTCTATTGCCAGGGGGCAGGAGGGGACATAGCGGCCATCACTGAAAAGTGGGCCAACAAATACCAGGACTGAGACCCTATGATGCCAGGGTATAGGATCTACTGGAAGGATAGGGGAAAGGGGGAGGAGTGGCAATTTACGTGAGGAAGGGGATAAAATGTGTAAGGGAAGAGGGGGAGGAGGGTAGAATTGAGGCCTTGTGGGTGCAGTTCAAGGACACGTGTAATAGTACTTTCAGGTTGGGGCTGATATACAGGCCATCAGCTCAGTAAGAGGACTTGGATAAGGAGCTAGCAGAGCAAATTAGGAAGGTGTGCGGGAAGGGTAATACAGTGATCGTAGGGGACTTCATTCTGCCAGGAGTGGATTGGAGTACCCCAGTCACACAGAGTGCTAGAGAACAGATAATCCTGGAAGCATTCCAGGGTAGCTTCCGAGCACAGTTGGTTACCAATCTCACTAGATTAGGAAATACACTGGATCTAGTTCTGTCCAATGGGGAGGCTGTAAGGGAGATGAGGGTGGAGGACCCACTGGCAGGGAGTGATCACCAAACTATGTGGTTCACGCTCAACATGGGCAGAGAGGGGGTGGGTACAGGGACCAGGATGGTTGACTTTAGACAGGCAGACTTCAGAAGTATGGGTGAAATCATAGGGGGGTACCTGGCGGGAATTCAACTATGCTGGGATGTGAACCAGAAATAGGAAAAAATCTAATTGGAGCTTGTGGAGGCTATTGGGACATGTACCAAATTACAGAGCAAGAAGGGAAGGGCTAGGAAGCCAAGCTGGATGAGTAGGGAAGTTTTGGTTAAAGTGAGGGTGAAAAAAGCTGCATTCAGAAGATGCAAGAAATCCAGGAGGGGGGGGGGAGGACAGGGAGGAGTACATGAAGATGACTAAAGAAGTTACATGGGGTTTAAGGGCAGTCAAGGCCTCCAGGGAACTAAGGCTGGCCCAGGGCATCAAGGATGGGGAGAAGGGCTTGTTCCGATACATCCAGGAGAGAAGGAGCTGCAAGGACCAGATAGTGAGGATCAGGAGGGACGGAGGGGTGGGCAGAGAAAGGAGCAGAACAGGCAGAAGCACTAAATGAGTACTTCTGTTCCATATTCACAAAGAAAAGGGGCATGCAGCTATCACAGGGGTGGGGAGGGTGGGCAGGGATGGAGGGAGGAGGGGTGACAGATGGGGTAATCACTGAGGGCAGGGTATTGGAAGGACTGAGGGCTCTGAGGGTGGATAAGGCAGCAGGACCAGATGGCATACACCCCAGGGTGCTGAGGGAACTGGCAGAGATACTGGCTGGGCCACTGGCGGACCCATTTAATACCTCCCTGGACACAGGGTGCGTGCCAGAAGACTGGAGGATGGCCCATGTGGTGCCCCCTCCATAAAAGTGACCCTAAGGATGAACTGGGTAATTACAGTTCTGTAAGCCTAACATCCATCGTGGGGAAGCTGATGGAGACAATCCTGAAGGAAAGGCTGGTGACATTTCTGGAAGACAATGGACTCCAGGACAGTCATCAACATGGGTTTGTATCGGGAAGGTCCTGTCAGACTAACCTAGTTAAGTATTATGACTGGGTAACAAGGGAACTGGACCAGGGTCATGCAGTGGATGTCATATTTTTGGACTTCGGTAAGGCCTTTGATTCAGTGCCGCATGGGAAGTTGGGGGGGGGGGAATTAAGATATGTGGGGGCAGGGACTAAGATGGTTAACTGGATCGAGAATTGGTTACAGGGAAGACACCAGGGCTGGATGGTATCCACCCCCAGGGTGCTAAGGGAGATGGCAGAGGTGTTGGCGGAACCACTGGCAGATCTGTACAGCACCTCTCTGGAGTCAAGATGTGTGCCACCAGACTGGAGGATGGCACATGTAGTACTATTACACAAGAGTGGGCCAAGGGATGTCTCACCTCCATAGTGTGCAAATTCATGGAAACGATACTAAAGGAAAGACTGGTGTCATACCTGGAGTACAATGGCCTCCAGGATGTGAGGCAGCATGGGTTTGTTTCAGGGAAGTCTTGTCAAACTAACCTCATACAATATTATGACTGGGTGGCAGGTGAGCTGGATAAGGATCATGCGGTGGATGTTCTTTACTTGAACTTCAGCAAGGCCTTCGATTCGATGCCTCATGGGCAGCTTGGAGGGAAGCTAACTGGTGTAGGGGTATGGGCAAAAATGATAAACTGGATTAGAAGCTGGCTGAGTGGCAGGCTGCAACAGATGGTGGTGAGATGGGAGCTCTCAACTCCAAGGCCGGTGATGAGTGGGGTGCCACAGGGCTCTGTGTTGGGACCAGTATTGTTTGGGCTCTTCTAATCAGACATTGCACATGGGGTGGTGAGCAAGGTAAGTCTGTTCACTGATGACACCAAAATCAGAGCAGTGGTGGATGGAGAGGTGGGATGGAAGCAGCTGCAGGGGGACCTACGCAAGCTAGAGGAGTGGTCAGAGAGGTGGCAGCTGGGGTTCGATGCAAAGAACTGTAAGGTTATACACTTTGGGGTGAAGAACCCAAGGAGAGAATACTGGCTGGGGGAGGTTAAGCTGGGGATCACTGAGGAGGGGAAGGACCGAGGCGGTATTGATAACAGGGACCATGAACAACACTGCCCAGTACAGGAGAGCGGCTGCAAAAGTGAACAAAATGCTGGGGTGCATAGCGAGAGGGTTTTCGTCCAGGCGTAGAGAGGTGATCTTGCCCCTCTACAGGTGACTGGTAAGGCCGCACTTAGAGTATTATGTGCAGTTTTGGAGGCCATACCTGAAGCATGATATCAGGCTACTGGAGGGGGTGCAGAGGAGGGCAACAAAGATGATATGTGGAATGGAGGGGAGATACTATGGCAGCAGGCTGGGAGACCTGAATATGTACACCCTGGAGGATAGAAGGGACAGGGGGGACATGATAGAGACATTCAAGTATCTGAGGGGAATCAATAAGGATGGGGCAGATGGGGTCTTTAAGTTAAGGAGGGGAGGGTCACCAGGGTGCATGGGCTAAGAATAGAGGGGAGAAGATTTAGGAAGGAAATGAGGAGACACTATTTCACAGAGAGGGTGGTAGCAAAATGGAAAGCCCCTACCAGAATGGGTGGTATCATGTAAATCTGTGAACAGCTTCAAAAGGGCATGGGACAGGGAACAGGGGAGAGTGAGGGTGGGGGAGGTGGGGGTGGCAGTGGGATGAAAAAGGGGAGAGGTGGGGCAGCTGCAAACTAGGGGTGTTGGCTGCACACTAGAGCAGACTAAGATAGACCGGGTGGTCTGTTTCTGCTGGCACATTCGTATGTTCGTAAGACAGCAGAGGGTAGTGGTGGGGGGAGCTCTTGTCACCAAGGGTGGTGACAAGTGGGGTGCCACAGGAATCGGTACTGGGGCCAGTGTTGTTTGGGACATTCATAGTGTACATCTCGCATGGCATCAGGAATAAGATCAGCCTCTTCGTTAATGATACCAAATTGGGGGCGAAGGTGAATGACATAGAAAGATGGCAGGGGCTGCAGAATGACCTGACTAAACTGGAGGAGTGGTTGGAAGCATGGCAGCTGGGGTTCAATGTTAAAAAGTACAAGGCAATGCACTTCAGAGCAAAGAACTCAGGGAGGACTTACCAACTGGGTGGAGTACAGCTAGATACCACCAAGGAGGAAAAGGATCTTGGGGTGGTTATAACTGGAAAAACGAACAACTCATGGCAGTGCAGGAAGGCGGCAGCAAAGGCCAACAGGATGCTGGGGTGCATTGTGAGAGGAATATCCTCCAGGAACAGGGAGGTGATCTTGCCTCTCTGCAGGTCACTAGTGAGGCCACACTTGGAGTACTGCGTGCAGTACTGGCACCCATATCTAAAGAAGGATATGAGATTGCTGGAGGGAGTACAGCACAGAGCAACCAAGATGATCAAGGGACTGGGGGAACAGGCCATACAAGGAAAGGCTGAGAGAGATAAATATGTACTTCCTGGAGGAGAGGAGGAATGGGGGATATGATTGAGACCTTTAAGTACTTAAAGGGGATTAACAAGACAAGTATAGAAGGGATATTTAAATTAAGGAGAGGGAGGGACACGAGAGGTCATGGGCTTAGATTGGAGGAGGGAAGTATAGGAGGGAAATGAGGAGACAACTTTTTCATGGAGAAGGTTGTGGCAGAATGGAACACTCTGACAGAGGAGGTGGTATCCTGTAAGACAGTGGGGGGATTCAAAAGGGGATGGGACAGGCTGAGAGGGTGAGTTATTGTGAATGTGGGAGGGGCAGCTGCAAGGTAAGGCAGCTAGCTGCACATTTGAGCAGACTTGACAGACCACATGGTCAGTTTCTGCTGGCAAATTTGTATGTTCATATTTGCTGTCCTGGCATACCCAGCTTTCCTGAGTTCGCCTTTGTGGTTTTCTGTTTTGCACCACATACTGCTGCTGTACAATCGCAGTGCAGTGATCACATCAATGCATCCCAACAAGCATGTTTCAGGCTCTTGGCTGGCTGGAAACCCAGCAAAAACGATAAAAGAGTCATGAGACAGCTGCAGGGCTACTGTGTGTAAAACCAAAATGCAGCAGTGCAGATGTAGTGGAATGAGTGCTTTGAGTATGGGCTCTGTGTAAAAGGGCCTAGTGAATATGAAAGGACTCCAGCAAAAAAACTTCCCCCAATGAATCAATCTCACATACCAGCGGGGGAGCTATAAAAACAAAGGCTTCATACTGTATACTGTATGTCTTTTACATATAGTATTCAGAAGCCGAAACTGTTAAGAAGTGCTCTTCTGGTAATTAAATAAATTTGACCAAATGCAAATAGGTAGGTACCTTATAAATCAAGAGCAAACGGTTCCTAGTTTTGTCTCTTACTGTACTATACCAGGTACTGTACATGTGAGCAATAAGACACAACAGGGTGTGCATGGAACATATTTTACCACACAGCCAGGGGCGTAATAAGGCACAAGGCCTTGGCCGAGTGTCTTTAGCCTCTAGCGGGCAGCAAAATATGTTCCATGCACACCCTGGAGTGTCTTATTGCGCTTATGGTCTACTATTTTTATTTCACTTTTCACAGTTAGAAAAATAATGATTATATGGAGAAAAAACATTTTGTTCTGCAAATCTATGATAAAATAGTCCTTCCGCCTGAATTTTGTGATAATATTCAGTAGCTCATTTGCATATAGCACTGTACTTCTACATTGCTATTATTGCCATCCCTAAATGAGGCATAGTAGTTACACATCAAACTAAAAGTAAACTGAAGATGGAAAGCTGCAGCTGCTGAGATACAACAAGCGCGTGTTGGTTGTACACTAGAATTAGTGCCTTTGAGAGCGCCACTATTTATCGGTTTGTTGGTTGATTGGTTTGTTGGTATGAGCATGGCTCCATCGTTTATTCTGTTCCTGCTGGACCTGCAGCCATTGGTGGATAGCAGCAGCAGCCATTGTTGCACGATGCTGGCCCTGGGGCAAAGGAGCGAGACCAAACCGTCGGAGCCATCAGCACGGATTATATGGGAGCCGAATAGTGGGAGGTGCTACTGCAAGGGACGGCTGCTGGGCAAGGTACTGGTTGTGTTACAGTAAAGAGGGAGGTGCTGTTACAGAAGCTAGCAGACAGCCGACAGCCAGAGTCTGCATCATCCCAAGTAAACGCAGATTTGTGAGACTGTACTTTACTTCCAGGGATCCATTACGAGCACCTAGTCTGGTCATTTAAACTGGTCGGTTTTATAAGTGTTTTTTTTTCTGTATTTTTGTCATCTGTGCTTATTTCTTATTACACCGGCAGTTATTACCTTGCAGGGAGTCTGCATTTGTAGCGTTTAGGTGCCCTTTTCATTTGGGATAAACAGAGTGGCAGTCGCAGGATGGGAATGTGCCAAGTAATCTAGCTGTTTTTCTCTCGCACTGGGTAAATAAAAAAATGTCTGCCATTAAAAATGCCAATGTTCTATGGCACCAGAATCTTGCCCTTTTTACTGCCAGCTCTTTTTTTCACCCATGCATGGAACAGGATTTCATGCATGGTGAGCTGCTTCTTTGATTGGCTGATTTATGTTGCCCATTTTATAATACCAAACATTTAGTTACTGCTCCTAGAAACCTGCACAGTTCAAATCACTGCATGGCCATCAAAAACAACATTGTATTACTTGTTCGTAACACTGTAGTTATGTATCTTCAAAGTTATTCTGTTTCTCTTTCAAAGGCAATGTACTTTGACTGATCCATTTAATCTTTACTTTCTTGGTCTGGTGCTCCATTTTGTCTAGGATACTGCTGTATATAGGGACGGAGTGTAATGGGACAGATTACAAATGTGTCTGTAGCCCAGACTGCCTTTGGTTTTCCTAATGAGCATATCTGCCAGGTCCAGTGTTGACAAGTTTCTCTATTTTAAGATATATTTGTAGGTATTGTAGTCAGGAGATGCTGGATGGCATGATACCTTTTATTGAACAAACAAGAGTCTTGTACAAAGATGGAATTCTAGTTTTAGGGGCCTCACAGCTCCCTTCTTCAGGCGAATGACAGAACTGAGCAATATAAGCAGTATTTAGATATGCTGCGGAGCAATGTATAAAAACAGTAGAAATGTGCTGTAGTTAGTAATTGTGCAGCACTTCACACTAGCACCTTTCTCATACTGTGTATCCAGGTAATATTTTTTGTTTTATCAGCTGCCATACCGGGTCATTTTATTGTGTATTTGAATTATGTGGGGTGTGTGCTTACTTGCAGCCACCATCATTGCACCATGTCAGTTTAAGTTACATGCATATATCAATTATGAATCCTTAATTACAAATTGCAAAAATATGTAGCAGAAATTAGGAACTTATTTTCTGGGCCACTGAATTATATATTTTAGCAACCCACCATTTTCAAAGGTGCTCCACTTTTTCCCACAATAGTGGGCTTCAATTTCAGACATGTACTGATAAACTGCCTAAGAGAAAAAAATCTATGCTTTGAAATACAATAACTTTGAGCTAGTTTCCTCCTTTAGCCTTACAATCAAGACTTTAATTTTTGTACAAGGTATGGGAACTAGTGGTAATATATCCATTATGGGAACATGCACTAGTCCAATAGTTCTTACAAGTGAAGGTTTTTAAATCTCCCACAATTGCTAATAGCCAATCCCCCCCCCCGAAATTTTAAAAGCTGTGCTGTTCATTTTTATGTTGCTTGCACGCATGTGCAAGAAACATAGTGCCATCATCAGAGATTTCAGAGGTGTGTCACCTCCTCCTCCAATTCAGTCAGTGTGCTGGCAGGCGCGGCCTGTAAGCCAATGCAATTTGGAGCTGTGTGTCATGCTCAAAATGCAGTGGCATACAGTTGAAAGAGGAGCTACGCTTGAGTGAGCACCGATAAGATACTCGGCTGCTCATGCGGCTCCCCATGCCCTATGCGCCCCGCCTGCGCACTGTATAGCCGGCCAGGGTGCCCAATCCCCGTCGGCTGAGCTCGTCCCCACCCCCAGCAGGTGCCACGCTGGGAGCCCACCCCAGCGTGGCAAACAATCTTTGCCGCAGGGTGCCCAATCCCCGTCAGCTGAACACCCCCCCGTCCTTGTGCCCACGCTGGGAGCTCACCCCAGTGTGGCAACACTCTGACGGCAGGGGTGCCCAGTCCCCGTCGCTGAGCGCCTCCCCAACGTCCTTGTGCCACGCTGAGGGCCACCCCAGTGTGGCAAGCGTCCACGACGTCTTTTTTTCCCTGAAAAGCGAAAATGGTCAGCGGCGTCCCGACCCCCACAACCCGCACCACCCACTGCACCCAGCCTCCCCACACCCCCATGCCTCCGGACTCTGGCGCGGCGATCTTGGTGGACGGGGAGCGTCTGCACTCTTCAAAGCCGACGCAACTGAGGAAATGCGGTAAGCTATATAATGGGCTAGATAGGGGTTTCAACTTGTAGCATATCTCAGGCATTTTGGGAATTTTACACCAAATTTTCAACATGGGGTTTTGGGACCCTTCTCATGAATGATGTCACTGTCATGGCGTTATTCGGGCCCAAAGGGTAATTTCGCGCAGTGACTGCGCAGTGACTGCGAAATCACCCCTCGGGCCTGAATACCGCCATGACAGTGACATCATTCATGAGAAAGGGTCCCAAAAGCCCCATGTTTTTTTTTTTTCCCCCTTTCTCACTACCAGGCTCCTGCACCTTCTGGAGTCTCCAACGGCCTGATGCGTCCTTGCTCCTGCTACCAGTGGCCAGTGCAGTCCATCCCCCCCACGGAGCCTTGGTTATACCCCCCAGGCGGGTACGGGGTGGGGCCCTTTTCACCCCGACGTGTCTTGAGTTTCATCGGGGGATGCTGGTACTGGCACCGGCAGGGGCGTTGAGGATCGTGGCCAGGAGCTCCGTCTACCAGGAGTCTGGTGGGGCATTTTCCTGGTTTTCCTTTCCCGCCCTCCGGACGTCGCGCACTAGGGGAGCCTAGGGGCGGAGCACGTCATGACATGCTTGACGCTCCGGCTCCTGGCAGACGTCCTTCCCTCCCCTATTCGCAGTCCCGCTTCACCTCCACCTGTGGTCACCCAGGCGGCGGTGCGGCAGCGGGATTTGCATCCCCACCCACCCCTGGAAGAGGCAGCCGTTGGGCACTCGATCCTCTTCCCCAGCCTATTTTTCAAGCTACCGAGTCATTCGAACCTGGGTAGCTGGCGTCATAGCGGAAATCCAACCGCTGCTGCGGTCGGACCCAAAAACCCCATGTTGAAAATGTGGTGCCAAAATTCCAAAAAATGACTGTTTTATGAGTGTGCGTTGCGCAGTTCCTACACAGGCTCGTAAGTTCGCGAAATATCAATATTTTCACTCCAGATTTTCAACACTGCCATTTTACCACACCTCCTTAAGAGCAGTACAGCTGTCATTTTTCACATCCTGCCCAAAACGTGTTTCCGCCCATGTAGCGCACAATGGCGCAGTCGGTATGCAAAATCAATGTATGGGACACATTAAGAAAATCACAGTGTCACTGTTCATTAGCAGAGGTCTTAAAATGGCTATGTTGAAAATTTGGTGAAAAAATTCCTAAAAATGACTGTTTTATGAGTGTGCGTTGCACAGTTCCCACGCACGCTCATAGGTTTGCGAATTTTCAATATTTCCATTACAGATTTTCAACATTGCCATTTTACCACACCTCCTTATGAGCAGTACAGCTGTCATTTTTCACATCCTGCCCAAAACGTGTTTCCGCCCATGTAGCGCACAATGGCGCAGTCGGTGTGCAAACTCAATATATGGGACACGTTAACAAAATCACAGTGACACTGTTCATGAGCAGAGGTCTTAAAATGGCTATGTTGAAAATTTGGTGAAAAAATTCCTAAAATTGACTGTTTTACGAGCGTGCGTTGCGCAGTTCTTACGCACGCTCGTAAGTTCGCAAATTTTCAATATTTCCACTCCAATGACTTCCAAAAACCTAAACAGCACATAGAAGCAAGCAACATTCGGCATTGACAAATGCTTGTTATAATGGATCTGTATTTTAGTGAGTCATGCGGCTCAATTAATCCCTGCCTAGCAGCTGATGGAACACTATCAGTACATAAGCAATTTAAATGTTCTTCAAAACTGACAAGTATTCAGTTGCCTGACAGATCTTTTACCCTAATATCATTCTCTGGTACTCCTTAAGTATCCAACCTGAAAATCTAATACTAGAAGTGCCCCAGTGCCAAGCTATGAAACTGGATTACCAGCATGCCATGTCATCTTATATTTCATGGCAGAATTTTTTTTTTATGTCCTCCATTCAAAAACATTCTCTTTCACAATATCTCAGTGTCATTAGTTCTGAATGAGACATTGTCCATGCTGCTTCATGCAAGAGGAAAAATCAAACACACAAAAAAACCTGCTACCCAATGCCCTTGTATCTCCCAGTCATTAGCATGCTCTCCAACACATTACCTCCAAAAACCATATAAACACTACAAACAGGTATCTGCCTCTATCTCTGAAATCAAATAAAGAGGCAGAAGACACTGCAGAGCAGGACACTGCGGCACAGGAGCTAGCACAACAAAACTCACCCAAATTAGGAACCAAAACAAAACAAGCACAAAGGAAATCCAAAAAACTTCTGATCATAGGAGACTCCATGATTCGGGGAGTTGATACCCATCTCCAGCCAGGGTGATGGTCAGATGTCTCCCAGGTACATCAGCATGGAGAGACACTGACCGCATGCTAAAATTGTTCACAAAGCAGGAGAAAACATTGATGTCCTAGTACACATAGGGACTAATGATCTCGCCAGCCAGTCAGTTGTGGAGACCAAGGAACACCTGACTGGCTGGGTGACAAACTATCATCTATTTTGTCCAGCATCTCCTTCTCTGAAATCCTGCCAGTCTGGGAGGGGAGCAGATGGATGGAAGGTCAGAGAAGGAGATGGGGAGCTAAACACGTGGCTCAGGGCTGTTGCCAGGAAAAGGACACAGATTTGTAGGAACTGGCAACAGTTCTGGGGCGAAGTTATTTAAATTTGATGGACTGCATCTGACTAAAGAGGAGTCAGTGCATTGGGGCAGAAGTTTGACGCCTTTGGCAGAATATTTAAACTAGCAATGAGAGGTGCAGCACCCATACCGCTTAATGGAAGAACACCCTCCCCTCAGCTAGTGGTCAAACAGGAATTCAGCATGTTTGCCGTTCATTTGCATCACCAGGTAAGAAAAAGGTTTGTCTCCCCACACATTTACTGTGGGGAGTAATGCCAAACTTCACCCAACAACTAACACACCAAAATCTGGCCAATGGAAAATCATGTACACAAATGCTCACAGCCGGAAATAAGATCCCAGACCTGCAGGCAATAATGTCAGAGGCTAAACTGGACATAGTAGCAATTAGTGAGATGTGGTTTACCAGTAACCACACTTGGGAGACTTCAGTACCTGGCTATGTATTGTTCAAAAGAGTGCAAAAAGGGGGGGAGGAGTGGCCCTGTATGTTAATGAAAATATCAAAGCTACAGAAATTCAGAATACACATAAGGAGCCAGAAGAACTGTGGGTCACCCTGGAAACAGGAAATGGGACAGCCATAAGAACTGGGGTTGTCTACAGGCCCCCAGACCAGAGGGAAGACATAGACACATTACTGTTAGAAGATATACAAAACATGACAGCTAAAGGGAGGTTCTGATAATGGGAGACTTCAACATGCCGGATACAGATTGGTCAATACCAGCAGGAACATCTGCCAGAACTAGACTCATAGTAGATTCCTGCAGGAGGGCCTCAAACAACTGGTACAGCAACCCACAAGAGACAGGGCTATCCTAGATCTAGTACTGACTAACAAAGAGGGATCACAGATCTCCAGGTAGAAGGTCACATGGGGCCAGTGACCATCACATGGTATGGTTCAATTTGGCTACTACATCTAAAATCATCCCATTCCAAGGCAAAATATGGGACTTCAGAGGAGCTGACTTTGATAAGATGGCCAACAGAGTTAAGCTAGCCCTGGCAAAAAGAAACACAGGTGAGGGGTACAGGCAAAGTGGGCAAGCATTAAGGATGCAATACTTGAAGCAACATCCCATTGTGTTAGACAGAAAAGGAAGTGCAAAGAAGAAGGAAACCACTTTGGTTCTCAAATACAGTAGCAGAAAAGGTCAGAGTCAAAGGCTGGCCTTCAGGAAATATAAAGGAACACAGCGGGATGAAGATAGGAGGCATACCAAACTGCCCAAGGGAAGCAGGTAAGGCAGTAAGGCAGTAAGGCAGGCAAAGTCCCAAACTGAGGAAACACTAGTACCTAACAGTAAAGAAGGTGACAAGACTTCTATAGATACAATAGTGAAAGGAGAAAGTCCAGAGGGGGTATTGCTAAGCTTAATGGAGAAAAGGGAGCATGTGAGGAGGAGTACCCTGTAAAGGCATCTATCCTAAATAGATACTTTTGCTCAGTATTTACTGAAGACAAGGTAGGGCAGGGCCCACAGCTCAGCATCATGGACACAGGGAGAATGGAGGTGAGCACTACTCCCTTCACAAAAGAAAGGGTCCTACAAGAGCTTGCTAAGCTCAGGGTGGATAAGGCAATGGGACCTGATGGCATACATCCCAGGGTACTTAAGGAGCTAAAGGAGGAACTAGCAGAGCCATTAGCAGAATTGTTTAGTGAGTCTCTGAGCACAGGAGAGGTCCCAGAAGACTGGAGAAGGGCTCATGTGATCCCGCTCCAAAGAGTGGTAGCAGAGAGGAGGCGGGGAACTACAGACCAGTCAGTCTTACCTCAGTAGTGGCAAGATTATGGAGCACTCCTTAAGGAAAGGATAGTGCAACACCTGGAATCCATAGGGCACAGGATCCAAGACAGCATGGGTTTACAAAAGGAAGGTCCTGTCAAACTAATCTCATAGATTTCTTTGACTGGGTAACCAGAGTGGTGGACCAAGGGGGAGCAGTTGATGTCGCCTACCTTGACTTCAGCAAAGCTTTTGACACTGTTCCACATAGAAGATTGATAAATAAGCTGGGTAGGCTCGGGGTGGGTCAGAAGTTGGTCAACTGGGTGGAAAACTGATTGACGGGCAGAAAACAGAGAGTGGTGGTAAATGGTATACAGTCAGAAGAGATGCAAGTCACAAGCGGGGTACCTCAGGGATCAGTTCTAGGGCCAGTCCTCTTCAACATCTTCATTAGTGACCTTGCAGATGGACTAGAGGGTAAGACTTGTCTGTTTGCAGATGACACCAAGATCTGCAACAGAGTAGATGATCCAGATGGGTGGGCAGAATGAGAAAGATCTGGATAAACTAGCAGAATGGTCAGAAGAGTGGCAACTGGGATTTAATGCAAAGAAGTGCAAAATCATGCACGTAGGGAAGAGAAACCCTGAAGCCACCTATAGGCTGGGAGGGAGTTGCTAGCAGTCACAAAGGAAGAAAGAGACTTGGGCATCATCATCACTGATGACCTGAAATCATCCAAGCAGACCTCTAAAGCAGTAAGTGAGCTAGGGGTGTTAGGGTGTATTAGTAGGGGTATCACAAGTCGTAAGAAGGAGGTAATAATCCTCTGTACAAGACACTGGTTAGGGCCCCATCTGGAGTACTGCGGCAGCATTGGAGGCCAATCTTCACAAGGACATTAACCAAATTGAGGCAGTCCAGAGAAGGGCAACCAAAATGGTGCAGGGACTGCATCAGAAGACATATGAGGACAGATTAACGGAGCTCAATATGTATACCCTTGAGCAAAGGAGGAGAGAGGTGATATGATCGAGGCATTCAAACACCTTAAGGGCATAAACAAGGTGAAAGAATCTAACATGTTTAAATATAATAAAAATAGCAGGACAAGAGGACACAGCATGAGATTAGAGGAGGCCGATTAAGGGGAATGTAGAAATTATTTTTCACAGAAAGGGTGGTGGATGCATGGAATGGCTTACCACAAGAAGTGGTGGCTATGAATACAGTGCAGGACTTCAGACAGGCATGGGACAGGCATAAGGGAGCAATACAAATGACTATGAATAGATAGGCCACTGACACAGCAAAGGCCGATGGCACATTTATAAGATAGAAAAAGAAATGGGCAGACTGGATGAGCCTTGCGGTCCTTATCTGCCGTCAACTTCTATGTTTCTATGAAAAAGGAAGCAAGTGTGTTATAAGTGGAGTACAGCGTGTGTGTGTGGGGTGGGGGTGGAGATGACCTTTAAGAGCAGTAGTAAACAAAGTTAACAAAAATGAGACAGGGGCTCTCACACATTTGCAAGGTATAATATTTGAGCTGCTATCTTACAGCAATACCAAATCCTCTTCGGGGTGCATGTAGCGCTATACCCCCACTGAGGCTTTGTGGCCTTGGAAGAAAACGGAGCACCTGACCTCTGCCTCCCTCTAACAATTTATTTTCTATGGTAACCAATGGTAAGCTGCTAACAATACCGTGTTCACCCTCAAGGAGGCTTGCTAGTATCAGAACAAGGGCAGAATGCTGGATCCTACAGCACCTATTCCCCCAAGGCAAAACTCCCTCTGAGCAACAAGCAGGGTCTGTGACAGCTATGGTGGTCACCACTCTATTCACCCCTTCCCCCTAAGACATTAGATAATGTCAGGAGGCCCCTCTAGTGAGGACTTTCTTCTGGCAGGGAATCTCCCCCTCTGCCACTTGGATCTTCTAGTAGATCCTTACTGTTGGAAGCCACTTTTACTAGTTCTTGTTTGAAGTTTGCTCTGTTGGCCCCTTTAGATAGCTGTTATCTGTTATTAATAGTTATGTTCTATGTGAGGTTCATAGCTCAGTGCTTATAGAAACACAGAATTTGACGGCAGATAAGGACCGCTTGGCCCACCCAGTCTGCCCATTTCCCTACCTACTGGATAAGCTGCAGATCCTAGTTAACCAGCAGCCTACTTCTTCCTACCCCAACCCCCCAGAATTGCCTTATGACTATCCCATGCATGCTTGAATTCCGTCACTGATTTTGATTCCACAACCTCCTCCGAAGGCCGCTCCATGCATCCACAACCTCTCTGTGAAAAAATTCCTTAAATTACCCTGAGCCCTCTATCTTCAAATTGTGCCTCTTTGTTCTTATTAATAATCTTTTTTGAAAGATGCTACCCTCTTGGACTTTGTTGATTCCCTTGAGGTACTTGAAAGTTTCTATCATGTCCCCCTCTCCTCCTTTCCTCGAGGCTATACATATTAAGCTCCTTAAGTCTCTCTTCATATGTCTTCCGGTGCAGACCCTGCACCATTTTAGTTGCCCTCCTCTGGACAGCTTCCATCCTGTCTATGTCTTTGCGGAGATTGGGTCTCCAGAACTGCACACAGTACTCCAGATGGGGTCTCACCAGCTGTCTGTACAGAGGGATAATAACTTCATGTTTTCTACTGGTGATGCCTCTCCCTATGCATCCCAGTATCCCCCCAGCCCTCCTTGCTGCCCTCTCACATTGCTTGCCCATCTTTAGGTCATCTGATATGACTACCCCCAGGTCCCTTTCCATTTTTGTCATTGTTAGTATCTCACCCCCCATTGTGTACTCTTCCCTTGGGTTTTTGTTTCCCAGGTGCATTACCTTGCACTTCTTAGCATTGAATCAAAGCTGCCATACATTTGACCATTCCTCTAACTTTGCCAAGTCCCTTCTCATCCTTTCCACCCCACCCTGTGCATCAACTCTGTTGCAGATCTTAGTGTCATCTGCAAAGAGACATACTTTTCCTTCCAGTCCTTCTGCAATGTCGCTTATAAAGACATTGAAGAGGACCGGTCCTAATACTGAACCCTGCGGTACCGCACTAGTAACCCTCCTTTTTTCTGAGTGGACTCCATTTACTATTACTCTCTGTGTCCTATTCTCCAGCCAATTCTTTACCCAGGCTGTCATCTTGGGACCCACTCCCAGGCTGGCTAACTTGTATATTAATCTTTTGTGTGGGAGGAAGGGGTGGTACCCGAGGACTGGAGGAGGGCAGATGTGATTCCCCTTCACAAAAGCGGGAGCAAGGCAGAAGCAGGAAACTGCAGACCTGTTAGTTTAACCTCAGTGATAGGGAAATAGCTTAATAAGCAACTGTGTCAAATGCCTTGCTAAAGTCTAGGTAGGCCATGTCCACAGCCCCTCCCTGATCTACTACTTTGGTCACCCAGTCAAAGAAATCTATCAGATTCGTCTGGCATGACCTTCCCGCTGTGAATCCATGCTGCCTAGGGTCCTGTGCCCCTCTGGCCTCTAGATACTCGACAATTCTTTCCTTTAGAAGTGATTCCATCATTTTCTCTATCACTGAGGTTAAACTAACAGGTCTGTAGTTTCCTGCTTCGCCTTGCTCCGCTTTTGTGAGGGAATCACATCTGCCTCCTCCAATCCTCGGGTACCACCCTTCCTCCCATGATTTGTTAAAAGGGTAGTCAGTGATGTCACTAGTTCTACCCTTAGTTCTTTAGAATTCTGGGATGAATCCCATCAGGCCCCATTGCTTTGTCCACCTTCAGTTTTAAGAGTTCTTTCAGAACCCTTTCTTCTGTAAATGGGCTGGTATCAACTTCTGTATCCAGAGTGTTACTACTGTTTGTTTTATGTACCTCCCCTCTTCATTTGTAAATACTGAGCAAAATATTTGTTTAGTATCTCTGCCTTTTCACAGTCTCCCACTGCCCACCCTCCTCCCCTTTATTAAGCCTCACTATCCTCCTTGGTCTTCCTTTGCTCCTGATGTACCTATAAAGGTTTTATCCCCTTCTTAACTGAGTTGGCTATCTTTTCCTCGGTTTGGGCCTTTGCTGTTCTGACTGCCTTCCCAGCCTCCTTTGCTTTAACTGATACAGTTCTCTGTCCTGCTCCTTCTGCGATTCCTTGTACTTCCTGAATACTTTCTTTTCTCTTGAACCTTCACTGCCACTTCCTTTGAGAACCATAGTGGTTTCTTACATCGTCTTGTTTTTTTATTTGCTTCACACAAAGGCTCGTTACCTCTGTGATGGCAGTTTTATTATTCCCATTGTTCTTCCACCCTCCTTCCTGCCCATTTGCTAGTGCATTCCTTAGGCACTCACCCATTTAAGCAAAGTCAGCCCTCCTAAAGTCCAGTACTTTTGTCTTTGTAATGCTTGACTCTATTGCTGTGTTTATTGTGAACTATACTGTTCGATGGTCGCTAGTTCCCAGATGGCTACCCACTTCTACATCTGTGATCCTCTCTCCATCTCCATTTGAGAGTATCAAGTCTAATATTGCTCCCTCTCGAGTGGGCTCCAGTACTAGTTGTCTAAGGCATGCCCCTGTAGGGCATCTAGAATAACTGCACTCTTGAAGTGGCAGCTGCAACTGCCTCCAGTTAACATCTGGCATATTCAGATCACACATCAGCAATATCTCCTCTTTCTGCCATTCTAAGTATACTTTCTATCATTTTCTTGTCCATTTCTCCCTGAGAAGGGGTCTTATACAAACCCTGTGCGTTGTGGTGCCATTGCCTGTCTCCAAATTTACCCACAGTGCTTCTTCTCCTCCTCCTCCCTGTTTACCCTTTTGTTCTGTTGCTTTTATTCTTTCCCTTATGTAAAGAACTACTCCTCCTCCTCTTTTACCCTCCCTGTCCCTCCTGAGATACTGTATCCTGGTATGTTTATGTCCCAGTCATGGTTTTGTGTGTACCATGTTTCTGTGACTGCCATGATATCCAGATGTTCCTCCTCCATCAAGGCCACTAATTCAGGAAGCTTGTTACCTAGACTACGGGCACTGGTACTCATTGCTCTCCATTTTTTGATGGCTTTACCTTCAGTTGCAGCATCCCCCACTGACCGTTCTACCGGTCATTTTCTCATTAGTACCCTGTTTTGTAGGGAGAGGCTGGGATTTTTCTGTTGCTTGTCAGTGCCTCCCCTTTGACTAGTTTAAAAGCTTGCCAATGAAGCATTTAAGCGATTGCTCAAAGACTTGTTCCTTCCTGGACGAGATGCAACCATCCTGCCAGTATAGGCTGGTGTCCTCAGGTGGAACCCCAGTCCCAATGAAGCCAAACCCCTGTGCTCCACACTATTTTTCAACCATTCATTAAACTGCATGGTGCCAATTACCCTCACCTCCCCATGCCTTTGACAGGCAGCACCTCTGAGAAGGATACTATGTGTGCTACTTGTCTTAGGCCCTCCCCAACTCTGCAATGTCCTCCTGCACTGCTCTAACCTCATGATGAGCCAAGTCATTTGTCCCTAGGTGGACAATTACATCCAACTCAGAATCCCTTGCAGCTGTTCTCGTGATCCTGAGGATGCGCTTCCTGTCCCTCCAAGCCATGGCACCAGGCAGGCACCTTACTTCAGTTTTCCCAGCTCCTCCCAGTTCTATCCACCTAATAATTGAGTCCCCCACCAGGAGCTGCTTCCTTTCCTTGTGGTGTCCTCTGCCTCCTTCCTGTGGGCCTCCCTTGTGACAGTTGTCCTCAGCCTCCTTAGTCTCCTCTGCGGGTGTATCCATAGGGGAGCTATGCTCCCCCAGAATGGTGTATGGATTGTGGTGTGGAACAACTGACTCGGTGTGCCTCTGTTCCACTATCCTCACCCTCCCTGAGCCCACTGTGGTCCAACTGCTGTGCTTTCTTTGCAACCGCTGAGGTAGTGGTGGTGGCTCTGGTGCTCCCTGGATGGGGGAGGTTCCCTTCCTACTGTCCAGTGTGGCCTGGGGGAAGGTCCCCGTACTACTGTCCAGTGTGGCCTGAAGACGGGCAACTTCCTCCCTCAGGGCAGAGAGTTGTCTGCAAATAGGGCAGCATCTCAGCCTCCAGAAAGACTCCCAGAAGACTGCTACCCACAGCCATTACATTATTTCTCCCACATTTTTTTGTTTTTGTTTTTGTGTGTGTGTATGTGTGTGTGATTGGTTTGTAATATAGAAATAGATATATATTTATATTATACAATGTGTATGCTTATATTGTCAGTGCAGTGTGCTAGAGAGGATATGACAGTGACATGCACCTTGCACTCTTGAGGAAATGATGTTAGAACCCCAGGTATAAGGAACTATTTCCAGGGGTGGGTGGGGTGAGGGTGGGAAGGGGTTGGGCCTAAACTGTGCCCTCGCAAAACAATCCGCTAAAAGCTCTGACCCACTGCTGCAATGAGTGCCTTCCTGTCAGCAAGATGCCCTACACAACAATTTGATAGAGAAATACCCTGCTAATCAGACAGAGAAAAATCCACACAGCCAAGTCAGACACAGGTAAACCTCCCAGCCCCAAAACAGGCCTGGTGGTTTGTGCTCTGAGGCTGTCAGCCCCAAAATAAGTCAGCTGTGCTTTAAACTCTTCCTGCACTGAAAATCTTAAGAATTGTAACAAACAAACGTAAATCTAGATCCACCACCCTCTGTTGCTTGAAAGAATGTCTTTTCCTGTTTCACACTGCAGGTTTTTCTGTGACCATTCCTTAACCCCAGTAACTTTGTTAAAAAGAGTTTAACTATCACAAACTCCTACACACCAGTAAATTATTTAAAAATAGTTTCTGTCCCAAAATCCTAGTAGTCAATCCAGCTACCCCCAAGGGACAACCAGAAAGCAGTATTCAAACACTTATAAGGTTACTTCCAAGATAAGCAGAGTTTGCAAGTTTCTTTTTCAACTCCTCAGACACCTGTAATTCATTTAAAAATAGTTTAACTGTCAGCAAATCCTAGTAGACAATCTAGCTACCTTATGCTATGTACAGTAGAGCTGAAAGATATAGGTTGTGCTTGGATACATAGGAGCTAGACCTGTAAGTAGGACAATGCCTGCAGAATGTATGAGCTGTATGAAATGGTTAGTGCTTAGATACGTCAACATGGATATGAACATAGGTCAGCGATTGTAGTACATATGAACTGGACTAGATACGAATGGTGCTTAGATACTTGAGCAGATGATATAGTAACTTGTTAGAACTTGGTGTTTTGGCATTTCTCTGTATCCCACCTTTGGCAGAATGCTTAGTTGAGCAGAATTGAATACCCCAAAAAGAAATTATACTTGTAGATACGATTATCTCCTCCAACTCCAGAGAGTGTGGTCAGTAGCATGCAGGAAAGGACCCCCCCCGGGGGAAATCTCTGAGGGCCCATGGCTACTGACTTGCCCGTCCTTCTGGGCATACTAAAGGAGAGCAATCCTACATTAACAAATATTAAGTTGTCGGCTAATCCGAAATCCAGTTGACAGAAGATCTTGAATCCGATGACAAGCAGGCAAACTGAGTCGAAGTACTGATGTTGAGTATCCAGCGAGACGACGGTAACATATCCTTTTAGCGAACTCCCAATTCAATCAACATCAATATCCAGGGCAAGAAGTTTGATACAACATAAATTAGAATCCACAGTTGAAAGCATAATCAGTCTTGGAGGGTCGAGTGTAGAACTGGTCGAAGAGCAATCCAGAAGGCGAGGAGTTCTTTCTGAGGAGGATCTGTGACCGAACAACTATTTTCTGTGAAACAGAATAGGAGGAATGGTTGACCATGTTCCAATTTGCAATTTATGCAAAGCATAAGGCCCTTGGTGGCAAAGCGAGTAAGCTGGATGCAGGCTGTGATGCTAGAAGAAGGCAGAGTGATTGGAAACTCCAGGTCCAGAGTGGGGTGAAGCAGGTAAGTGTAAATTAGGCTATAGAAGCTTGAGAAACCTCCAGGCCCCATCTGGGGCAAAGCAGGTAAGGGTAAGTAGGCAAAACAGGCTCGATGAACCTCCAGACCCTGAAGGGGCGAGGCAGGTTGTAGAGTAATATAAGAACCTCCATGCCCCTGTGTGGGGTGAGGCAGGTTGTAGAGTAATAGGAGAACCTCCATGCCCCCTTGTGGGGCGAGGCAGGTTGTAGAGGAACAGTAGAACATCCATGCCCCCTTGTGGGGTGAGGCAGGTTAGTGTATGGTAGACAGTGGACACCATTGAGGGTGTGTAAGTAAGTAGGTAAGTAGAGGAGCCTCCTGTTTTGCTGAGCAACTTAGCACTGTAGAGGGCAGTATAGACATATGCTGGAGCGTGAGCTAGGGCGAGAGGGGCAAAGCTGCAAAGGCGGACTTATGAGGTCAGGTAAGACAAGGTCCTGTACAAACATAGAGTTTCTGATGTTCAAGGGATGGCAGAAGAATGCGGTGAGGAGGGACAGAGTCAGATGAGTTGGCAACCTGTCCAGATCTGAGAAGCCCCATAGCACTGGAGTAGGTTAAGTCTGAGGCCTACACTTATGAAATAGGAATGGTACGATGGAAGATAGCACAGCTTAGAGTCCTGGCAGGAGATGACAGCAGTAGTAAATCCCAGAACGAACAGAAGCAAGCATGGCGAACCATCCAGGGGAACCAATTGCGAATGTCCTGATGTCATCAAAAGGAGCAGATGTAAGGTCCACAGTGAAGCAAACAGGATGTGATTTACGAGTACAAGCAGGTGCAAGCAAGGGAGGTAGGCGACTGGCAATGCCTGGTACTGGACAACTACAACTGAAGGCGAGACATCATGGTAGAGGTTCCAATCCTGATGTAGAAAGTCAGAAATTAATAGCGACATTGGAATGAAGGTTTCTGGCAGATGAAGGTCCCGATGAAAAAGCCCAAAAAATAAAAGCCAGTGGCACAGGAGAAGCACTGTAGAAGCAGGAGCAGAATGATGCAGCAGGTAGGCTCAGACGCAGGTCAACAGGAACAGAGGCCGAAGCAAGTCTCAGAATGTCAACTGAATGCTCAGCTGAGCAGGGCAGGAGGTCAGTAGAGGATAGCAGTGAAGTAATGTGCTAGGCCCCCACGTGGGCTAGCAGGAGCGGCCAAACCTCCTCGAAGGTCGGCCAAGGTAGGGGGAAAGGGAAGACGAGCTAGGCCGCCATGGAAGCTAGCAGGATTGGCTGGACCACCACGCAGGTCAGCCGGAGGCAGGAGTTGCAAATGAGAAGAGGCAGGCCTCAAGCGGGCCAGCAGGACTGGCTGGAACTCCACATAGGGCAGCACGAGTTAGGAGTGGTTAGAATGAGTAGACCAGGCATCCAAATAATAAAGCAGGACAGGATGGAACTCCCATGTAGGCCCACTGGAGAAAGGAGGTGGAGTGAGCGAGCTAACCCCCACAGATACTAAGCAATATGGCTGGACTTCCAGGCAGGACACAGCTGGAGTGGTAGCTGCAAGGCTAAGGTTTGGTGCGAGACAGAATCAGGTAAAATGAGTCAGTGCAGCATGGACAGCAGCATAGGAGAAGCCGACATACTCAGATAAGTGCTGCAGTGGCATAGCAAGGAACATGAGAGGCATGGGCTGTCCAGCTGCCAAGCCAAATGTCAGCTGTGCCAGATGGCAGTGGAAAACAGATGTTAAATCTGAACACTGGTAACATAAGCAGCATGTGTACAATCCATGAACCCTAAGTCCCTGACTCCTGGATGCCAGGCTGTCCCCATCATGAACATGGGCAGGCAAGCATATGGAAGCACAGAGGCTGGTGCCAGCAAGCAAACAAGTGAGCAAGGCACAGGAGTAACAACAGATTGGGAATCATATGGCCATGGAGCCTAGGCGCAGTACTTGGAACGAAAGTCAGGAGGCTGCGGTGAATGATGTGAAGTGCCAAGCTGCCGGAAATGTTGATCACCAGTTGGACAGTGGAGAGCAGATCGGAACTATGGCAGTGCACCAGAAACGCTGGCCAAGTAACTGAAGGCTGGCAGGCAATGAAACGTGGAGCAAAGAAGCAAAATTGTAGCAGAAGAGGGACGGCTGGAGCTGCGTGCAGGGACAAAGCAATGGAGGAGGCTCCGGGAATGAAGAGAAGTAGACTGCAGGGAGTGAGCGGCCCCCAGAGACAAAACGAAATGCACGGCGGCAAGGAGCAGTGGCTGCTAGTAGGGTGAAAAACTGAAGAGACAATAGGAGAGAGGACAGCTGAGCAGGAAGCAGAAGCAGGGAAGCAGTGAACAGCGGCAGCCGAATGAGCGGCTGCAGGGATGGAGTGCAGCGGGAATAGGAGGACAGGCTGCAGGGCACAAAGCACGGCGGCAGAAACCCCAAGTGAGAGAGTACAAGGTACAGAAGGAACAACAGGGCAATGGAAACAGAAGGAGGGAAGGGGGAGGCAAATGAAACAGACAATGAGAATGAGAGAGCAAGGGACATGATGAACAAGCAGGAGGATGGGGGCGGCAAGGTGAAGGCACAGGCAGAGGAAAAGAAGCAGCCACAGACCAACCAAGCACAACAGTGAGTGCTGCGAGTGCGGCTTGCTCCAAGCAGAGTGGGAGTAGCCTGGGAGGTTATGTAGGAGATGGGGAAGGAGCTATCCCCCCCCCCCGAACTACAGGCATACACCTTTCAAATACCTTTCGTTTTTAATGTTGTAAGTTGGTGTTTTCCCTCTCTACAGTATGGTGTAAACAGGGGGTCACGAATGTGTCATGGTAAAAAGGGTCAGCTAGTTTACATTACCCTAAAGGTGCATGATAAGGTGAGAGCAAGCTTGCATGGAACTGGTAAGACTGGAGATATACCCCCCCACACACTTGATACAGACCCACCAGTTAACTGGAATAATGCCACACCCTAGTATTTAATTAACCTCCCTAAATGTAAACAGACTCTCCACTCTGGTGAAAAGGTCCTGGATGCTAACCTACCTCAAGAGACCCAAATGAGACTTAATTTATCTCCAAGAGACCCACCTATCAGATGGGAAACATACAAAGCTTTCTAAATTTGGTTTTACCTCAGTATTGGCCTCACCATTCCGTTGCAGGAGAAAGCCGCGAGGGTTGCTATTTTAATATCACACTATACCCCTTTTCAGTTATTCTATAAGTGGGCAGATCCTGAGGGCCAACTAGTGATCACGCAAGGCAGCTTAAATCACAAAGAAATAACGCTGGCAAATGTATATTTTCCTTCAGGGATTCCTGTTGCTACAATGAAGCCCCTATTAGATAAAATAGTGCAACTTACGAAAGGTATACTAATAATGGCAGGAGATTTCAATGTCACCCCAAACCCTAGCTGGTACTCATCTAACCCCTCACCGCACAAACAGCCTGCTGCGCAAATATTTTTTAAAAGATTCGTGCAAGAGGTCGGTTGAGTTGACACCTGGCGACATCTCCACTCCAGAACATGAAATTTGCACACATTATTCCACAGTCCACAAAACATATTTGAGAACTGATCACTGCTAAACCCAGGTAGAAAACATACAATACCTTATTGACTGTCACATGGGAGACATACATTTATTCAGATCATGCACCGCTCATAAGCCCCTGGGATATGGGACCCAAGCATTACAATACCTTTTGGAGGTTAAACCCATATTATCTAAAGACCCAGCAGTTCAAAGAATTTCTGACTGAAAAATAAATGAGATCCAGCATAATGACCCCCCCTACAGACACAACCCCAGCAACAGACTGGGATACACTGAAAGCAGTGTTAAGAGGCCACATCATACAGTTTACAACATCACAAACCAAAAAATGTCAGGAACAACAACAAAACCTTGAGGACACCTTGCATTTTTTACAGATGGTGCATAAACAAGGACACCATTTGGTGCTCCCTCAATTACAACATATAAAGGTTGAGTTAGAGTCCCTATGTAAATACCAAACAGAAATTGCCTTAACATTCCTTGCACAGCGCTACTAAGAGGTTGGAGCTAGAGCCCCTCACTTGTTGGCATACCAAAAAATCGAAAGCAACAGAGTAATGCTACTATTGGATCCCTATTGCACCCGGACAACGGGCGGAGGCTGGTTAAACTACATGATGTGGCTGAAGGTTTCTGTACCTAATTAAAAAAATTATACATCCCCAAAACAAATACCTTGCAAACCAACATTAACAGCTACCTTGCTTCCTGAAACCTTCCACAGATTACACAGGAACAGGGGAAACAGCTTCTCACCCCTATAACATCAGAGGAGCTTGTCTCAGTCATCAGCCGATCCAAAACCTTAAAAGCACCTGGGCCGGACAGCTACTGTTCAGAATTCTACAAAACAACCCAAGGGAAAATAACCCCACTACTCCTCCAGACCTTCAATACAACCTTACAGGGTGGCGCCCGTCATATGCAGCCATCTCAGTGCTCCTAAAACCTGGTAAGAGTGCGGCACTGCACCTCGTACAGATCCATCTCTGTATTAAAGCAGCAGTACTGGATAATCGGGACGTGATTATCAAAATTCTGCTCTTTGGATGGAAGCATGTAGCCATAGTTCTGGTTTCCATATGTAACCCCCCTACAGATGGGGGTCACTGAAAAGCCTTCCTTGGATGTGCCTAAATGCCCTTTGCCATGCTGGTGTCCTGGGTTTCAGCTGTTTTAAAAAGTCTTTGTATGGGAGTGCCTAAGTGCCTCTGCTTCTGTCACTTTAAGAGCTGCCTAATTGCAGTGGTAATCCTCTGACTGGGGGGACTGTGCGTTTCTGTGCCCGAGTCTCTGCCCCTAGAGGTACGTCTGAGACCAACGGGGCAGTTGAGGAAGTGGCTAGTACAGGGAAGGGGCTGGCTAGAAGCAGCAGTCCTGAACCCCAGTCACAAATAGATGAGCCCACAGGACTTCCTTCTGAAGGAGAACTGGGAAGGGTCAGACGAGGGCAGCTGAGTGCTGCACAGTGAACTGACCCTACCTTGCAAAAACTGAGGGAAATAGCTCATAGGGCTGAGCGTCCTCAGGGGGTAAAGAGTCCTTTTACTGGCACAATGGGCTGTTGCACAGAGACTGTACAACAGAGGAAGGGTGAGATGATGAGGTACTCCAACAGCTGGTAGTCCCCAAGGTTCACCATCAGCAGCTTTTGGCCCTTGCCCATGATATTCCTTTTTCAGTGCACTTGGGGGTGAGGTGCACAAAAAAGCATCTAACCAACAAGTTCTTCTGGCCTGGTATTGGCAAGGATGTGGCAAATTATTGCAGGACTTGTCCACAGTGCCACCAGGTAGGGAAAATGGGGGACAAGGCCAAGGCAGCTTTGGTGCCTCTGCCCACTATTGATGAACCCTTCAAGAGGGTAGCTGTGAGCATAGTGGGGCCACTGAGCACCCCACATTGCACTGACAAGTGGTATATCCCGGTAGTTGTCGACTATGCCACAAGATACCCAAAGGCAGGGGCCCTAACATCTTCGGAGGCAGAACCAGTGGCAGATGCACTGTTGGGAATATTTAACCGGGTGGGCTTTCCCCAGGAGATCCTGTCAGATGGGAGTGCCAATTTCATGTTAGAGTTAATGAGTAGTTTGTGGGAGAAGTGTGGGGTGAAGCAGCTCAAAACCTCCCCATACCATCCCCAAGCTAATTGCCTGGTGGAGCGATTTAATTCAACCCTTAAGACCATGCAAAGGACTTTTGCTGACCAGCATAAGAGGGACTGGGACAAATATTTGCCTCATCTCCTATTTGCATACAGAGAAGTCCCACAGGAGTCCACAGGGTTCTCATCTTTTGAGCTCCTATTTGGTCATAGGGTGCGGGGGCCCCAAGATTTGATTCAGGATGAATGGGAGGGTGACCATGCCTCCCAAGGGGAGTCTGTTTTGGAGTACATCCTGAACTTGAGGACCCGCCTTAGGGAGCTCATGGGGCTTGCTCAGGGGCACTTGGCTACTGCACAACAGCAGCAGAAAGTCTGGAATGATCATGGGGCCCGAGCAAAGAATATGAGGTGGGACAGCGAGTGATGGCAGTCATCCCTGTCTGACAGAATAAATTACAGGCAGCATGGGAGGGGCCATGCGCCATTGTTCAAAAGGTTAATGATGTCAATTACATGATAGAGCTACCGGACAGGAGATGCAGATGAAAGGTGTATCATGTTAACATGCTGAAACCCTACGATGACAGGGAGGAACTGGTCCTCACTGTATGCAGTGGCCCAGAGGAGGAAACTGATATGGATCCACTGGTGGACCTGCTTGGGGAGGCCAGGGTTGCATCCTCTGTGGACAACCATACCCTCTCAGAACAGCTGACGCCAGCCCAGGTGCAAGAAATTAGGGGTGTGCTGAGAGAATTTGAGGACATGTTCACAGGGAAACCAGGGCACACCATGATGCCAGAGCACCATGTGGATACAGGGACCCAGGTTCCCCTGAAACAGTCCCCCTACAGGGTACCTGAGCACATTAAGCAGACAGTGAAAGAGGAGCTCAAGGAGATGCTGGAATTTGGAGTAATCCAGGAATCTAGTAGCCCCTGGGCATCACCCGTGGTAGTAATCCCCAAAAGGGATGGCACCACACGATTCTGCATTGACTACTGGAAGCTTAATAGCTGCATGGAGTCTGACACCTATCCCACGCCCAGAACAGATGAGACCCTGAAGCGACTTCGGGGAGCCAAGTATTTGACCACAATAGACCTAACAAAGGGCTATTGGCAGGCACCTCTGACCCCTGCAGCCAGGAAGAGATCAGCTTTTGTCACTCCATTTGGTTTATATAAATTCGAGGTAATGCCATTTGGAATGAAGAATATACCTGCAACCTTTCAACCGCTTGTGGATCGCATTCTGTCTGGGATAGGTGAGTTTGCATTGGCTTATATGGATGATATAGCCATATACAGCCAGACCTGGGATGAGCACATCAAGAATGAATGGGATGTGTTCCACAGGTTAAAGAATGCAGGTCTGACAGTCAAGGCGGAAAAGTGCCAGACAGGTATGGCAGAAGTGTCCTACCTTGGGCACCAGGTCGGTAGTGGACACATCTGCCCGGAGCCTACCAAGATTGATGCCATCCTGGCCTGGCCTACTCATACCACGAAGAAACAGGTCAGGGCATTTCTGGGGATAGCAGGGTACTACCGAAGGTTTGTTCCTCACTTTAGCAATCTGGCTAAGCCCCTTGCAGACTTAACCAAGAAGGGAAAGCCAGATACAGTGAAGTGATCAGAAAGCTGTGAGGTCGCTTTCCAGGAGCTAAAGAAGGCCTTAAGTGGCCCAGCTGTATTGACCAGCCCCAATTATAGTTTAAAGTTTATGGTCCATGTGGATGCCTCAGATCATGGACTGGGGGCTGTGCTGAGCCAAGTTATCCAGCAGGGGGAGGAGCACCCGGTTGTGTCCCTCAGCCGGTTGCTTTTGCCCAGAGAGGAGGCATATGCCACAATTGAGAAGGAATGCTTGGGAATAGTGTGGGCCCTTCAGAAGCTGCAGCCTTACCTATATGGGAGAGAATTTACTGTGGTCACAGATCATAATCCCCTGATTTGGCTACATAGGTCAAGTGGGCTAAATGGAAAACTACTGCGTTGGAGTTTGGTACTGCAGACATACAATATGCCCATCCAGCATCGCAGTGGCAAACAAAATGCAAATGCGGATGGGCTATCTAGGCAGGGCTAATGGCCTGGCTGGATACTTTGTGCACTTCCCAGTAATTGCATGAACGGCTGTGTCACTTGGGGTGGCCCAAGGGGCCATCATATTGGTGGGGGGGGGGGTGTGACAGAAATGGGAAGGAAAGAGTTAATGGTTTGGATTATGTGCTTGGTGGTTGGATTCTCCAGCTGGTGTTTTTTTAGCTGTTTGAAAAAAAAACACACTCAGGCTAAAATCCACTGTCCAGCAACATCTGCAGCATCTGGCTTGATAAGACCTGGGTCATAAATCTCAAGTGGACATGTCCACACACAGGCCAGTTTGATGGGATTGGTTCACTCAAATATAAACTTAAGGGTAAAAGGGAATATAATTGGTCACTGATAGGTGTTCAGTCTGATTGGGACAATTAAATACATACATGTTAGTTGGTTGGTGCATTCAAAGGGAGAATAGGAATGACCTATTCTCAAGAGAGTATGTAACATTCTGAAAGACAGAGAATGGGGGGTTCTTCTTACTTTTGAAGCTGGAGAGAGAGAATCCAAGTTGGGTGCCTACCCTTCTAGCTATGTCCGTGGGAGCTGGCAGTTAGCATAGGGTCCAGTGGTCTCTTGAAAGGACAGAAAAGGGTAAGTTTAGTACTAGCATATTGCAGTAATAGCCTTTTTCTTTTGCCATCTGTTGTTTAAAAACATGTATTAACTTTTCCTGTATTAGTGTTATTCTCTTGTGTTGTAAATATATATCCTGTAAATGCTCAGTGCACTTTCTGTTAAGTAAAAAGCTATTTATTTGCTCAACAGTTGTGACTGTGATGTAATTTTTCTAAGGTAATATTTGGTTTCCACTGGCTGAGGTAAACTCTGTGTAGCATTCACCACCCGAGAGAGACACACACTACCAGACCTTAACTTGTGCAATTGCACGTTTAGTTATTCAAGTCTGTAAACTTAAAGGAGGTGCTGGAAGACAGTCTAGCTGGTGGCAGTGAATACCCGAGGACAGACACCTCTCTGAAAGCTGTTCCAGCCCAGAGGGAGAGGTGGGTTGTCACAACTGCAAAGACTCACATATACCACAATGGCTCACTTAAATTAGCTGTTTATGGTCTTTTAGACATTAAGAAACCCTATTGATGACAGTTCCCCTTTAATATAAAGTTCACTGACCTCTCTGCCCACCTATGCAAACTCCCCTTGCAGCAACCCCCAACTCCTGGAGTTTGTGCAAGTGACCCACCCTTCCATCCTCTCCTCCACCCCCCCACCCCTGCCTTTCTACTTCAGGGACATCTCCCAAAAGCTTACTACCAAACTCCTCCATAGCCTCCTAGCCCATGGTAGCCCTGGCTCCAATGGCTTCTACCCCTCCCTGGTCAAGCTCATAGCCCCTGCCATCTCCAAACCTCTGACTTTCATTTTTAACCTTGTTTTGACCTCAGCTTCCATGCCTAATCCCTGTAAGGTTGCCAAAGTCATCCCTATATTCAAAGCTGGGACCCTCTCTCCTCTGACAACTACAGACCCATCTCCCTTCTTCCCCACCTTAGTAAGCTACTCAAAAAGATTGTCTACCATCAACTATCTGACTACACTGATAAGTATAAACACTTATGCATTCAGCAACACAGGTTCCGTAAGAACCACAACACTATCTCTGCCCTTGCTTTCCTTACTGATCATGTCCTTAGGAACATGAATCATGGTAAAGCCACTGGCACGGTGTTTGTGGACTTGACCAAGGCCTTCAACCTGGTCAACCACCCCCTGCTCCTTACTAAAGTCCACCAATTTGGCTGCTCCAATGAGACACGGCTGTGGTTCCAGAGTTACCTGACTGGCCGCTTCCAATCAGTGACAGTAGCTACCGCCACCTCCCCTGAACTGCCCCTCTCCACAGGTGTCCCCCAGGGTTCCATACTGGGCCCCTTACTATTCTCCCTATTCATAAACTCCCTCCCTCCCTGCTGACAGCCTTAACTGCCTGGCCCTGTTGTATGCTGATGACTTAGTCCTTTACCATAGTGACAAGTCTATTCAGAACATATCCTCTGTGCTCACTCAAAATTACAGTTCTGCCCACAGCTGGTTTCTGTCTAACCTGCTCTGGTAAATGAGAATAAAAACAACACAATGCTCCTTGGGTCGAAGCCCTATCTGGGAAGCATTGTGAAATCAAACTCCTCCCTCTTGGTACTCTCCTTATCGGGGCCTCCCCTGAAGATAGTCTCAGATTTTAAATGCCTGGGTGTAACCCTAGACCCATTTCTCTCTCTCCTATATCGTACATATAAACACTGTTGTACGGAGAATTAACCAAAAGCAAGGCACCGCCTGTCACATGAAGAGCTACCTATTCCCTGCTGCCTGATTAGCCATTGCCCATCAACACCTGCTCTCCATTCGTGACTACTGCTCTCCTATCTACTCCTCCTGTCTGTCCTCTACCCTTCGCCTTAGACTCAACTTGGTTTACAACAGTGTTTGTCGCTTTATGTTACTGGCTCCCTTTTCCACCCACCAATGTGACTTATATCAGTCCCTAGAGTAGCCCTCACTCAAGTGTCACCATGATTATGCACGTAGATGCATTACTGATGGCACTCTGCGTGGTGGTGTCGGGTCCCCATATGCATCCCTCCTCAAGGCCGTGCTCCCCCAAGGTGTCTGCATGAAACATCGGTCCCCTCCCCCGGAGGTCCCCGGAGTCTCCACTGCAATGGGAAGTAAAGCTCTGTTGGTAGCTGCCCCTTGGATTTACTGGATTTGATAGGACAAAAGAAGGCTGTCAAGGCCCATCAAGATTGTCCCCCACAAATGTGGGTGATTAACTTGTTAATTGATGTTGTTAGCCATGTATCAAGGTTTAATTTGAAAGAATCGAAATTAGTGAGATTAACTAGTTCCTGTGGTAATGCATTCCGTTGCTTAGCTGCTCTAATGCAGAAAAAGTTATCCCATTCATTGGTATTAGCCCAGTCAAATGACAGTTACTTGTTACGCAGTCTGCCAACTGTACGTTTGTTGGCAAATGAGAGTCTGCATTGTTCCGTTAAAGTGGGAGATTTTAGTATTTTGAATGTGAGCAGAATGTCACCCCTGTGTCTTCTGAGGTACAGGGGGTACAGTCCTGTGGCATTAAGTCTTGCAGTGTAATCTTTGTTTGTAAGTCTGGGTATCATTTTTGTGACTGTTCTCTGAATCTGCTCTATATGATATATGTCGCCCTTAAGATGCGGGCTCCAAAATGGGGAACCGTAATCTGCATGGGGTCAAATGTATACCCTGTATAATGGTACAAGGCAATACTCAGATTTACTGATGAAGGTTTTATGTACTTGTTTTAGGATGCTGTTAGCTGTGCATGCTACTTTACTGCAATGGTTGGAGGGAGTCAGTTTATTATTTATCAAAATGCCTAGGTCGAGAATGGATCAGGCTGCCGGGGGTTGGAGGGGCAGAGAAGGATTGAGCATCCCAACGGATGCTCTCCTTCTCCAGGGGTGGGTTCTAGGGGTGCTTTCCACACCCGCGCACCAGTGTCTGTGGAAGCACGGACATCGGGGCACAAGGCGGTTCTTCGGAACCGGGGAGGTGAGGACGTTGTGGGCACTTGGTGGCAACGTGCGCCAGAACGCCGTTCACCTGGACGTTAAGTCCTACATGCCGACATCCTCAGGGGTAGCGGCACGTAACAGGGGAGTAAACATGGAAATACCCCGCTAGCCACCTAGATGATGACAGACTTGATTTCCCAGTTCACCTCTCATGGGCATACTCCAATGTGCAGGCACTCTAGGAGGAGGAAGGTGAGGCAGATACAGGAGTGTACCTGACACTCTAGGAACAGACTCCATGGAGGGATCACCAGGAATGGTCAGGGTCCAAAGGAGTGGGGGCTAGCGGGCAGTAAGGAGGGGATAAAAAGAAAGTATAAAAAAATAAATAAATACAATGCCTAGGTCATGCTCACAAGTAGAAGACTGAAGCAAGGAATTATTTAGACAATAATTATTTTGGGGATTATTTTTTCAAAAGTGAAGAACCTTTCATTTCTCAACATTGAAGGTCAAGGAATTTGATATTGCCCAATGTTCAATAGATCTTAAAGCATAGGCTCTACCATGCCAGTTCAACATCTCTAATGTTGACCGGCGTTACAGTGACAGGAATCATGTCGGCTGCAAATCATGGTCGGCATGATTCCTTGCAGACTCCCGGTCCTGTTTTTCTATCAGGGGGATTTGCCCCCAAACCCCCCATGTAGGAGGCTCCACCCATAACACCCCCCGACTAAAAGATTAATGCCAGTCAGAGTTAACTCGAAGTGGGGGTGCAGGACTGGGAGACAGCATGCCCCTGTCTTGAGCACACCAACACAGCGACCTGTCGGCAAAGTGTCGATTTTGCCGACAGGAGCGTAGTTCGCTATGTTGGTGTTGCCGTAAGGGGGGCATACCTAAATCATGTTCTAGTGAACATGTATTGGATGAGTTGTCAACTTTGCCACCCAGTTTGGTGTCATCTGCAAATTTTGAGATGTAGTTACTGGAACTAATTTTCGTGTCACTTATGAAGATGTTGAAGAGTGTTGGACCAAGTGCTGAGCCCCCGTGGCACACCACTAGTGATTCAGCCGATTTTAGACTTTATACCATTAATTCTCACTGTTTGGGTTCTGTTGGTAAGCCACTGAGAAACCCAATTATCTAAACAAGTGGTGAAACTAAGTGTGTCCCTTCTCTCTGGAACAGAGTCCCAGCATCCCTCCATATGGCTACCTTGCACCTCTCATTTAAATCCAGATTCAAATCCTGGCTTCTGTCTGACTCCACCTGCCCCTGCTCACCTGGGTAACTCCCCGGCTGAGCCACTACTCCTACTTGCTTCACGCTCCCCTCCCTCTCCCCACTCCAATCCCTACTCTCTGCTTTGCTTCCTCTCTTCTTCTTACCTCTTCCTCCTACTAAGCTCTCTTCCCTGTGTACTACCCCAGAGCCCCTGCTCTGCATTTCCTACCTTCATTACTATTTGCACTATTGCACCTAGCTAGCATGGTGCGTGTTCTACCCACTTCCGGCACTTAACTTCTCTGCAGTTCACATCTTCCACTCCCTAGGTATCTTTTACCTTACTATTATCCCTACCCAAGCCACCATGCTCGCTGTTTCCTTACCCTGTCAATCTAACATAGTATAGCTTATAATACATTTCCTACCTGTTTGTAACTGTATTTTGTACTTTTATTATCCTGCCCCATTGTTTATTCTTACTGTTGTTGTATGTTGGAACTTGTGTTGCACAGCTTGTATACTGCCTTTCTTACTGCATTTGTCATGTATTTTGAACTGTTATCTATGCCATTATTGTGGCCCAGGTCATGCCTGAAAACAATCCTTGGATCAGTGTACTTACCCGGTAAACAGAGACTTAAATCACGGGCTCTCACCAGTGGAGAAAGTGTGAGTGGCTCCCCAAATAGCTCAACTAACTTCTGCTGTATTTGCTGGAAAAAAGAGGCCATAACTGTGCAGGACCACATGATGTGTGTATGGTGGGCAAGAATTTCTTCACATCCATGCCAGCAGCTCGCATCCTCCAAGGGAGAGTAGTGCCTGGTGATAACTGGAGTTCTGAAACATCTGGAGAGGTGTTTCCAGGCATACTCTCTCCACTGGTGAGAGCCCGTGATTTTGGATGAGTTCAAATAAAGCACAGTTCTGGCCTCTTTCTTCCAGCAAATACAGCAGAAGTTAGTTGAGCTATTTAGGGAGCTGCTCACACTTTCTCCTGAGCTGTTCCTTTTTCTACAGTACTCACGGGAGTGTAGAGACTCTGCATCCTGCTGTCTCCTCGGGACCCTAATCACAGCAGCAAAGAAGACAACAACAAAAGCTTGGCTAACACCTAGGTTTCCGACAGTATCAGAATGGTGGGTGGTGGTTACCCAAATTTACCAAATGGAAAAAATAACGTACAGGCTAAATGACCAGACAGAAAGATATACCGACCACTGGAATAGGTGGTTATTATGTTACATGTCTAAAGACCAGAATTTTGCTCCGTAGAATTGCCCTCCAACAAGGCCAACCCCTACTTTTATACTGATTATCCCCCAGCCCAAGTAAAAATGAGCTCCTGGTCCTTTCCGCCCCCAGGCTCCCATAAGCTCTAACTCCATGTCCCATTCCCCGGTTCTCTCCTAGGATTTCTGCCTTTTGATGGCAGGCCTGCCCTCACATTGGAGTGGTGCACAGTGAAAGATTAACACCCATCTTAAACCTAGATACCTGACTGAGATTCACTTCCGGACAGGTCCCCCATGTGTTATAACTGGGGGACCATGCATCTTACTGCTGTTGTAAGTTTAAAGTTAAAGCTGGTATTATATAAGAAATGTTAACTGACACTCTCCCACCTTGCTCTGTAGAAGAAATTACGGAATGGCATGAATTGTAGTTCAACTTACTGACTCTGGAAAATGCTCAATAAACATGATATAAAAAAATGAGACAGGGATACTTTATGACTATAAAAGACCTTGTCATACATGTTACAGTCAGACATCACAAGTTGTATTTATTATTGCTGAAGACTGGAGTTATACTGACATGTTCACATCTGAACTGTGGTTTCACTGTTCTGCATAATGGTGAAAGAGTTTATCAAAATATGCCAGTGTGATTATTCTATCCCTCCTACAGCTGTTGTGCAAGATGTTCAGAATATCACTGTTACAGACATCAGCTCGGTGTTGAATGGCATCAGTTTAGACTTTACTTTGGACATTATGCAGGGCAGTATGATCAGGAGTTTTTCATAGCGCTAATAAGTATATGTGTTTGACATCTCAGATGGTACCAGTTTATGTTAAGTTCACGTCTGATGGATGAACTTGGTTTCAATAATGAAGATGAAAAAATCTGATAACAGTGTTTCCCAATTATTTGTTATGTCTTATCATTAATAGCATAGTATTTGTAAATTCAGAAAAACCCAGTCTTTCATGGATTACTGCTTCCATCGTAGTCATTCTGAACATTTCTATGTGCTGTAGTCTGAAATTTTTTTAGCCATGTAAAATAACACCATTACTGTTTGGTAGAAGCATACTGGATGCCTGCATCATTTACTACATTTCAATTATTATTATGTTTGCTTGCCGCGCCTGCACGCAAGTCACCATCTTGCGGTAGTGGCAGATTTTGGAGGTGCGTCGGTGTGGGCCAATCCAGGGCATGCATTAGTAGGTGCATCTGGCATTCACCAATAAGGCAGCATGCTATCGCTGACACGCACTGACACCAACATTATGTAAAGTGGACAAAACTTCTAAGAAAAGTGCCGCTGCAATCAGAGACAAACTCCTCATGCAGCGGCACCAATGACACTCCTCCCGACCAGCGTTTCCTGTTTTCACTCCACTGCTGGCTATTTCAATGTCCCTAATTAAGAAAACTTCATATTCTCTCTAAAACCCTCTGGCAACGGCCCACTGTGCGCTATGTCTTTTGCGCTACCAAACCCTCCCTCTGAGCACCCCATCAGCTCTTCACACACCACCCGGTTCACAATCGGCATCGGCATTCTTTTTTTTTCAATTTATTTTAAAACTGTGACAAGAATCCAGCTCAATTGGTAGTACAGTTACCGGAGCAGGGCCACAAGGAATTCTTCACAGCTGAGGAGGCTCGAGATGCATTAATCAAGTTAGGGCTGCAGGTTCCTTCCAGAGATACTCAAGCTGCTCCCTGGAAACCCTTACTTCCTTGATAGCAAACAGTGGTCGCCTCAAAAAGAAAAGCATGCTTCCTCAGGAGAAATCTGCTTTGCGGGTCTCCACTTGTCTTGCTGCTTTTTGGCGATCAGCCCAAATAAAGACATGAGCAGGGATTACAAGCTGAATTTCTTTTTTTGCTTCCCTGCAAGTATGTGTTATGGAGCTAAGCTTATGGAATGTTTTAAATGTTGGGACTATGACTTGATTTTTCCGAGTTCCTATTAGCACACCATTGGATGCTGCCCACAGGGTGAAATGCCTCCCAAGGAGGGATTCTTGAGTCGGGCACAACTTTCAAATTACCGGCCATGTTTAAAGACATTTCGGGATGGATTAGGCCACTGCCTTTCAGCTTCTTTCTTTGTGTCAACCGGTCTTGGAGCCGACAGTTCCCTAATGGAGATCGCTTTGGAGGGGCCCTTTGTCCAATCATGACTTTGAGTTTACTTTGCGCAAGATTATTTAGAGGTGACACCTCCTGAGACAAGCATATGTTTTATATGGTTCTGTTCTGTTGCTCCCCGTGGACACCGCATTTAATACTGTGAGGACTTCCTAAATTGTTCCTAGTTGACTAGATATGTTGGACATGTCGGGACTCTTCTGGATCCATAATTTTTCTCCTCTCTAGGGCAGGAGACTGTGAGTTTAACAGACTCAAAGACGACTGCAATAATTTGTATGTAGATTTTTTGTTACTAAGTAATTTACCAGACACTGCAGTCTATGTTAGAAAAGTAGTTTTCCGTTCAACTTTGCTGAAGTTGTTAATATTAGTGATTTATTTATTTGTTTTGTCTTTTCTCACTTTGGTTGGAGGGGCGCTATGCTATGTCATATTTTGGGAAGCTGTATGTAATGTAGCATACTTATTTATGAGGGTTAGCGCACTACCAATGGTATGATGCAATACCTCCTTTTCATTTTTGCTTTCAGTGGTTTTATTTTGTTAAGGACCCCTCCTATGCACAAGCATAGGCAGTTGCTTGCTCGCCTCCCTGTGTCGCCGCCCTCTGCTGTAGGGTTAGTCAAAAAATAAACAAATAAATAAACAGAGGAGGGGACGAAAAAGGGAATGTTGAGGGCAAAGGAGTTTTATCTTGTCCATTCTGTTGAAAAAGCACAGCAAGTGCTAAATAGCATTATAATAAATGCCCTTAACACCCATGACCCAATCTCTAGTATCCGAATAAAAAACAAATCCTGTCGTTGGTTTTCATCTGACCTCAAAGCTGCACTGCTGGAGAGAGACAAACTCTGGAAAATGGCAAGAAAAACCAAGAATGCAAATGACTGGATGATCTTTAGGAAAGCCAGGAATAGATGCACCAAGAAAGTTAGGGATGCAAAGGCTGCCTTCTACTTGGCCAAGCTTGACTCCTCCTATCATAATCCTGCTAGGTTTTGGGGTACCATCAAGGGTATGGTGGGGCAGGACGCTAACACCTCCCTTCCAACTCAATTACACAACAGTTATGGCCCTATCACTGGCAAAATGGAAATTCTGGACGCCTTCAATAACCACTTCACAACGGCTGGCCTTGCCTTTGACACCTCTCCAGCTAACCTGCTGAGGGAACAATTAAGCTCCCATTACACTGGTGTTCAGAGAGCTGACTCTTCCTTCAGCTTCAAATCTATACTGTTGAAGCAAGTAGAGGACCTATTATGGCAGCTGGATACCCAAAAAAGTGCAGGGGCAGAGTCTCTGGACCCCTACTTTATAAAGATTGCCTCCCATGTACTTGCAGTCCCCCCTAACACATCTCTAACCAATCTCTAAACTCTGGTTCTATTCCCACACTGTGGAAGACAGCCCAAGTGGTTCCCCTTTTAAAATCAGGGGACCCTATGGAACTTAATAATTACAGGCCCATTTCCATTCTACCAGTGCTATCCAAGATGCTGGAGAAATTAGTGAGTAACCAGTTAAGGGAGTATCTTGACAATGCTAACCTCTTGAATCCAGCTCAATCTGGATTCAGGGCCAAGCATAGCACTATCACTGCACTAGCCAAGGTCACAAATGACTGGCAAACTGAATTAGATAAAAAGAATAATGTCTGTGCAGTATTTCTGGACCTGAGCAAAGCATTCGATACTGTGGACCACGAGCTTCTACTATCATCCCTGCACTCTCTTGGCTTAGATCCACCCTCCCTTAAGTGGTTCAGATGTTATCTCACCGGTAGGTCACAGTAGATAAAAGCTGAAGGTGACCTATCCCCATTAAAACCACTGTTAAGAGGAGTCCCCAAGGTTCTATCCTGGGTCCTATCCTTTTTGCCATTTATATAAATAATATTGATTCAACCCTCACCAATTCCTCTGTACACCTCTTTGCTGATGACACTGTTTTGTATGTCAGCAACCCTTCACTCTGCAGCTGCTCGTGAAATCCTACAAACAGAATTCTCCTTGTTACAATATCAGCTACTAGAAAAAGCTTCTGTTAAATGCAAAGAAAACTAAAGCAATGATGTTCACAAACCAAAGCTCCACCAGCACCTCCTCTTCAATCATTCTCCCCCAGCTATGCACTATACTTGGAGAAAATCTGGAGTATGTAGAAAACTTCAAATACCTAGGTGTGTGGATTGACAACAGACTTGACTTCACTCATCATTTAGAAGAACTGCTAAAAAAGCTTTGCCAAAGGCTTGGCCTTCTCTATAGATTAAAACCTTTCCTAAACAGAGATTCAAAGATGAGGTTAGTCCAGGCCATTTTTCTATCAGTTGTTGACTATGCTGACTTCCTGTATAGTCACTGCCCCATCTCCTACCTACACAAGTTGGATACCTTATACAATAGAGCAATAAGATTCATTACAGATCTGCCATCTAATACCCATCATTGCTCTCTTTATGTTGCAGTTGGATGGGTTTCCCTTCACCTCAGAAGGAACAGAAATACAGCCCTATGGATTTACAGAGCGTTATCAAAAAAACTTCCAAACTATATTCTGGACTGCTTCACCCAGACCATTCCTAGCTCCTATGCCCTAAGAAGTAACAACATCATCCTGCTCAAATTGCCCAAATTCAACACCAGGCCAGGGAGGGCAGCAATCAGCTATTCTCTAGCTATAGCATGGAACACCCTACAGAAATCCCTAAAACTGTCCAATATTATTCCATTTGCATCCTTTAAACAGCATTGTACAGTCTTCTTCACAGAGAAATGCAGTTGCTACCGCTAGAGCTAGCTTTGTCATCTCACAATCTCCCTCCCAAAAATTAACCATATATGGCATAATCCTTCCAGGCAGACACCCCATCTTATGGCACCCAGTAATACCTTCACCATCCTAGTATTACATTATGCTGTGTGTTTGCCATGGCCCCTCCACTGGGATATGTATATACTGTATATACTGTAAATATTAGCTTAACTTTCCTGTAACCGATTTTTATCATGTGAATTTACTGTACATCACTGTGTTTATAAATGTTTTTTCCCCTGTATGTGTAACTGTTTTATATAAGTGTATGATGTATCTGTTGTGTATCAACTGTTGAACCTTGACCTTATCAGGTCCATCTTGTAAATGAGCCTTGCTCAATGATGTTCGCCTGAATAAATAAAGATTTGATGTTGATGATGATGATGATGAAAACATCGGCCATTCCTTTTACTATGGGTTTGTTGCTTTAAATTTTTATTAATATTTCCCGTCAAGCACTCGCATCCCCGCTTTTCAGCGGCTCCAATATTCTCCAACTGTTTGGCTGAAACCGTTTTCAGTCGCCATTTGCGTGATGCGGCTCCTACACAAATGATGCCTCCATTTGCGGCACCTGAACAGAATGTAGTCCCTACTTATTCTAAGTCGAGGGGACAGAAACACCCATTAAAAAAAATCATGCCCACTGTGATATAGTGCAGTGTTGCAGTCCATAGGGACAACACCGGCGGATTGCTTCTTGGGGGAGGGTCAGGTGGAGGAAAAACAGTTTAACTGACGGAAAACATGAAGTCAGCCCTTTTGTACATGCAAAATGTCTGCAGGGATTCGCCCATGCTGCCCTAATAAAGGGGTGCTGGCCAGGGTGGCCAATAGAAACATAGACTTTGACGGCAGATAAGGACCGCTTGGCCCATCTAGTCTGCCCATTTCCCTACCTAGAGGATAGGCCGCAGATCCTAGTTAACCAACAGCTTATTTCTTCCTACCCCACCCCCACAATAATTGCCTTATGTCTGTCCCATGCATTCTTGAATTCTCCCACAGTTTTAGACCCCACAACCTCCTCAGGAAGGCTGTTCCATGCATCCACTATCCTCTCTGTGAAATAATACTTCCTCACATTGCCCCTGAACCACCCCTCTTCTATCTTTAAATTGTGTCCCCTTGTTCTTGCACATCTCTTTTTCTGAAGATGCTACCCTCTTGGACTTTGTTGTTTCACTGAAGTACTTAAAAGTTTCTATCATGTCCCCCCTCTCCCTTCTTTCCTCAAGGGTATACATATTAAGCTCCTTTAGTCTCTCCTCATGAAGCTTCTCTTGCAGACCCTGCACCATTTTAGTTGCCCTCCTCTGGACTGCCTCTATCCTGTCTATGTCCTTGCGGAGATGGGGTCTCCAGAACTGGACGCAGTACTCCAGATGGGGTCTCACCAACTGTCTGTACAGAGGGATAACAACTTCCTGTTTTCTGCTGCTGATGCCTCTCCCTATACATCCCAGTATAACCCCAGCCCTCCCTACTGCCTTCTCACATTGTTTGCTAACCTTAAGATCATCTGATATGATTACCCCCAGGTCCCTTTCCTCTTTATGTTGGCTTGCAGCGCCTGTGCTCAAGTCAACATCTTTCGGTAGTGGCACATTTTGGAGGTGCATCAGTGTGGGCCAATCCAGGGCATGCATTAGTAGGTGCATCTGGCATTCACCAATAAGGCAGCATGCTATCGCTGACATGCACTGACACCAATGTTATGTAAAGTGGACAAAACTTCTAATAAAAGTGCTGCTGCAATCAGAGACAAACTCCTCATGCAGCGGCACCAATGACACTCCTCCCAACCAGCGTTTCCTGTTTTCACTCCACTGCTGGCTATTTCAATGTCCCTAATTAAGAAAACTTCATATTCTCTCTAAAACCCTCTGGCAACCACCCACTGTGCGCTATGTCTTTTGCGCTACCAAACCCTCCCTCTGAGCACCCCATCAGCTCTTCACACACCACCCAGTTCACAATTGGCATTGGCATTCTTTTTTTTTTATTTATTTTAAAACTGTGACGAGAAAACTGTCCATCGATGTCTTTTGGGCCACCAAACCCTCCCTCTGAGCAACCCCCCCCCGCAGACCTTACTCACCCATCGGGGGTTGGACTGCTGACATGTCTTCACTCTTCAAAGCCCGACAGAGTCTGAAGAGAGACTTGAGGAGCAGAGCAATAGGGAGCTTGGGGAATCCAAATCTGGTTAATCAGGGCCAGAGCGGTGACCCGAGCAGGAGCGGAGTGAGTTCTCAGCTGGCTGTACCCAATAGCTGGCTTGAGGGCAGCAGGAGAGGGCTCCGGCTTGAGTGGCGCCATGCTCGGGAGATGTTCTGCAGTGGGCCGGAGCACCCGATCAAGGGGCCACCTCCTGGGGAAAAGAGTGAAAAGAAAAGAAAAGTGTAAATAAAATACAGAGGATAATTGGTGGGCTGAAGCAGATAGGACAAGCAGACAGAGGAGCAGCAGGGGTCAGAACAAGGGCAGGTGTAAATCGGTGGGAGGGCTAAGGTGAGAGAGACGTGGGGGTTAGGTGAGAGGAGTGAAGGAGGTGAGAAAGAAAAAGTCAAAGGAGACTGCAGAGTGAGAATGGAGAAAACAGCAACACTTAATCAAAAAGACTGTAATCACTTAGCATTGTCTGTTCTTAGACTGGTAACTCTAAAGCAACCAGTACTTAAACATTTGGCAATAACAGTTAAAAAATGGAAAAATAAGAAATGTAAAATAAAAATTACAAAGCAGGAGAGCGAGAGACAGAGTCCAAGGAGAGGCTTGCGGAGCTTTCCAATAGGGAGCTCGGGGAATCCCAAACCGGCCAATCATGGCCAAGAGCGGTGACTCCAGAACAGGAGCAGGAGCGGAGCGGGTTCCTCAGCTGGCCGTACCTGACAACTGGCTTGCGGGCAGGAGGAGAAAGGGTGCCGGCTTGAGTGGTGCCGCATTCCAGGGAGCTGTTCTGTGACAGGCGGGAGTGCCTGCTCAAGGGGCCGCCTCCCTATAGCTAGCATGTGGGCAGGAGGAAAGATGGCGCTGGCATGAGTGTTGCTGCATTGCAGGGAGATGTTCTGCAGCGGACAGGAGCATCCAGTCAAGGGGCTGCCTCCCGATGTATGGTTTGAGGGCAGGAGGAGAGGCCCTGGCTTGAGTGGTGCTGCGTTCCAGCGAAATGTTTTGTGGTGGGCGGGAGCACCTGGTCAAGGGGTCACCTCCTGATAGCTGACTTTCAGGCAGGAGAGAGAGCACAGGCTTGAGTGGGGCTGCGTTCTGTGAAGATGTTCTGCGACGGGTGGGAGCGCCCAGTCAAGGGGCCACCTCAGAGCAGGAGAGCGAGAGACAGAGTACGAGGAGAGGCTTGAGTAGTGGACCAAATAGGAGCTCGGGGAAATCCCAAACTGCCCAATCTTATTCCTTTTATTAATCATCTTACTAGTGTGGTGTGTGGCACCCTGCGAGAATGCTGCTTCCTGTGTGCACTGTTTTCCTCTTGACCAGCCTTACAACAAAAAGAACTATTAATGTAATTGTAATGGGGTAATTTTTGCATCTCACAGTGATACATAGCGAACTCAGCAGGAGGAGGCTGTGCCTTCCAAATATCTGCACCCTGAACACCACTCTGTTGTTACTGTGGGTAATTTGAATGCATGTACAGGAATGGGTGGTGTGAAAAACAGCAAAATACAGGCCAAGGGCTGTGAAAACAGGGAAGGAGAAAGGACGAGGCTCTGTCAGATCTCATAATGAGGAGGGGGAGGGGTGGCATAGACCCTGAGGCTTCTGGGATGAGACCACCAACCTTAACAGGCAAGAACAGCAGGAAGTGAACATCAAGGCAAGTGACCCCTGCAGGAACAGATGCTATGTGAGTGGAGAGTTGGCCTTGTTTAAACTTCATTGACTATATCCCCCTTCAGTGGGTGCTATGCATTGACATACCATTGTACCCACCTGCCCCACCCCTACCAGCAGCAGCCTCGCACCACACTCAGCTATAGACAAAGGGAGAGCAGGTTGGTTTGGCTGATCTTGTCAAGGGTTTAGAGGCATGTCCTGCTACAGGACTTAATTGCAGAGACATCAGACACGCTTTGCATGAGACTAATAGAAAGTGTGAGACACTGAAGCCTGAGAATCTACAACTGCAACAACAGAAATATTTTATTTATTCATTTATCGAAAAGTTTCGCCAGGTAAGATACACTGAACAACAAGTTGCTCATCTCCTGGTACGACCTGGGGAAGCGGGTAAAGGGAGTTATAACATCGTATGATGTACGAACAATTGACACGTATCATACAAAGCATAGTTTTCAAGGTAGATACTGTAGTTTAAACATAAATGGTGACCGTAAGGATGACCAATAGTGGCTAAACAGTACAAATGCTCCTACAGTCTACATACAGAGACTATTAGTAAGGAGTCACTGTGAGGATAATAGCAAAGTAACAGAGTCAAGCTAGTAGGCCATGTCAAAACCCACAGGCTTCGAGGAGATATATAATGGAAAAGTAGTTGCAGCAAGCATATAGCAAATACACGGTGCTCATTCACTGTGGGTGGTGCCAGCTGCTGAAAACCACAAATGCTCTGCAGGACACAGGAACATCTCACACTCAAGCTAGTCAAAATAGGCAGGAAGTCTGCCATCCCAGTGCTTCGCCTCTGTATTAAAAGGCTTCATCAGGGGCTGAAAGATCAAACAGTACATACCTTAAGTACCATTAATGGTGTCATTACTATGCCGACATAGTGATTGGTAACTGAGCCTCAAGCTTGAAAAAAAAAACAGAGCAAGAAAGGGCAGGCAATGTGAACCAGTGGTGAGAGCACTGAGCTGTATGAATCCAGATATTCCAGGTTCACATCCCACCATGGCCACTGGCTTACCATCTGACTATGAACATGTCTCTCTTAACCTCCCTGTGCTTCAGTCTGTCCCAGCTGTAGCATAGGAGGAGCACAGGAAACGCTAAAGGTAATGAACTCAGATCAGAGCCTGAGCTGGTGAGGATTTGATCCATATCATCCCTTTGTTGTGGTCTCCCAGACCTATGCACCCTCTCCTCCAAGACTGTTTTGACCTGCATTATGGGCCCCCCTCCAAGGGGGATGGAGGGGGTAGAGTATGCTATATAGTTGGTTATGGTCAGGAGGAGAGCCAGAAGCCAAGAGTCACACTGCACAGCCAAGGGGCTTTTACTGTTTGTGGTTACCCCTGGTGATGTGGATGTGCAGCGTTGTCCATGGCATGCAGTGTGCACTCCCGCACACTGCATACCAACGTCCACCACAGCCATCAATTCTCCACATTGCTGGACTCCCTGGTGCACAGACCCCTATCCACTACCAGGAGTCGGGATGTTGCTGGGAGCCTGGACCCACCCTACCAGGAGGAGGAGGAGGAGGAGGCTGTCTGCTGGATGCTAAGTTCTCCACCACCCCCCTCCCGGCTGATGCTCCGATACTCTGTGTTTGTTTCTGAACCTGGGACTTTGGTGGTGCTAACACTGCATCAGAGGGCCAGCTACATGTATGAAATTGTGATGTGTGGTCCCACACTTGCATCACAATATTAGAACAGAAAAACATAACCTTATTTGTGTGTGTGTTTTTATTTGAGACTTTGTGACTGGGAAAGAAACACTGAGCCTAGCATGTTTTCAGGCACGACCTGGGAGCACGGTGAAGTGAAGTGACTCACTCAGGGTCACGTAGTATACAAGCGGCAATTGTGCGACTCTGACCTGGTCAACTAGGTCTCCAGGTTGAGGTTCCAAGCTTGGTGCTCTAACCTCTAGATCATACTACCTCCCTACCTATAGCATCAAACACACTTGATAGTATTGCTGCCCAAAAATACTATCCTCTTAAACTGCAAAAACACCATTTAGGGCAGAATATAACAAAGTAAGTACAGAACAAAGCTAATTTTCAATTACATTGATACACTGTTGCCAGATCCTCAATATAGAAGTGTTATCAATTATTGATTCCATCAGTATAAAACTGTAATACAAGCACCCATCTCCAAAAGGGCAAAGACTGTGGAAGTTGCTGCGGCACAATTACAGTGAAATTCAGTAATTAGGGCTGAACTGCCATCATGAATGTGCATGGCTGTGGCATGTAATACACCTCTGTCCCCTCCCAGGACTGTAGGTTCAGTGCAGTGCAAACGCCAAAACAACTACAGTAACAGAGAATCAGCCTTAAGGTAATAAGCCACTTGATTTAGGAAGCTGCTCCTCCGAGGTTCTGTCCAGTTGCAGGGGCCGCACCACACAAGATGATAATGATGCAGGACATTTTTCAGTTTAAAAATGTAAACCAAGGGCAGGGGTTGAAGTGGTTGAAAAAAACTAGGGGTATGCTACACTCGTATTTGGAAGGTTTTTGTGGGCACATAGGGATTTAAACAAGCAATATTTTTAAAACTGCCAGTATGCTGTATCTTCACATACCCCTTCTCTACAGTTCAACCACTGACCAAGGGAAAGAGGTGCCTGATTTGACCACAGATTGCCATTATACTACTAGTCTGGCAGACTGCAAACCTTGTATTGTTTTTGTAATGTAAAGCCAAGGAATATAAACATTTTAGAAACCCATATTTTCTTATAAATTGACCTAGATTTGCTTTTATTTGGTAGATATATTTTTAAATTTATTTAATTTTAGGTCAGGAAATGCATACTGAGTTGACATTTGTTTCCAAGTGCACCCCAGAAACACAGGGAAGGTAAGTAACTTGTTCAGAAATCAGGGTCACACAGTATGCACGTGGCAGTTGGGGGATTCAAACCCAGGTCTGCTGGTTTTCCTCCAGGTTCACAGCTTAGTGCTTAAACCTTCAGGCTTAACTGCCTGCCAGATGTGATAGTGTTGCCACAGCAGCATCTTATTCATTTACCCCCTACCAAAAAAAAAATATGAATCCAGTGTTCTCCAGACTATCCATAAGTGTGTTAGAATCGGAAGCTACTGTAAATGTAGGATCTGCTATGGGCTGGCTACAAACAGTACATTTATCTTATCTGCAGGTTTAAACCTCTGTCCAGCTCATGGGTGGCAGAACCACAAGTGAGATCTAAAGAAGTTAAACACTTCAGATAAATATAAATATGACATTTTTAGCCAGTCTGTGGCATCTGTCATTCATTCAATGATCACACCACCCTAGCAAGATTGGACTTAGCACTCAAATTATAATATGTTATTAAAACAATAAACTGTTAAAAGCTTGATTCTGGATTTTTTCCCCCTCTCCTGATGGATCAGTCCTCTAATGTCATGCAGACTTAAATGAACACGTTCAAATGAATAGAGCATTCCCAGCATTCCACCAAGTCCCAGTAAGGGCTTCTACATTTATTGTTTTACCAGGACAATATCCAGAAGGATTTAGGAGTTCTGTACAATCTGATGATACTGTTGGAGTACAGTGATGATGATGATGATGATACTCTTGCAGCAGAAATGTCCATTAGCTTGCACCTGGAATGGGAATAAATGATTTACTTACACTTAAGAAGTATTGTATCATTTGTAATACTTTCACTTTTCATATCAATGGAAATCAATGGTTTTTTTCTGAGAATCATTGTATAAATGTATTTATTAGTGTATACCTCATTGTCATCAGCTTCTTAATACAGTGCTTATATTTTGGCACAATAAGCCTTTGCTTATTTCAACCCCTACACACTAGTGTGAATGAGAGTAATAATGTGGAAACTGAGCAGCGTTTCTTCCCATTTTGCAAAAACACCATTTGGCAATTACAATTGTTTGAGCCAGGTTGCTGCTTGTTTAATCTATAAGCAACATGCACTGACTGACACAGAAGACTGGGCGCCTTTCTTACATGCATGCATTCATGCACACTGTACATATTCACAAACACATTCACACATACATACCTTACATACATACATACATACATCCAAGGCGTACTGAAGCTTCCCGGTACTGTCCCTGTCAGCCTATCAAAAAGTTTGGCTGCAGCAAAAATAAAAGATACATGCAACTGTTTCTAAATCCTAACTCACTGCTCTAACCCTAGCCCACTACTTCCTCTCACTTATCTAGAAATTAGCTGCCTTGATACTCCGAAACAAGCACTTTGTACATTTTTTTCTGTGCTTGTATTTTTCTGTCATTGTCATTTTTATGTAACATGGTAATGCTTGCCCATAATTCTGTATTTGAATGTGTACTGTTTTTCAATTATGTAATCTGTAACTACCTGTCTGTGTCAAAGGACCTACTTGTGAATGAGCTTGCTCAACTGAGTTTTCCTACAATAAACTTGAACTTGAACAAGCATACATGCATATATACTGTATGCTTGCTTCTGTACCCTCTCTAGTGTGTCAATATCATAACAGTCTTACAATAGTCTTCTGCTGTCTTATTCACAAAGGCAGACAGAACACTATGCTAAGAATAGAAAATACTTTACTGATAACCGTAAGCTATTTCAAATAACAACAGAAAATTAAATCAAATAAGTTACCGTGGAGTAAAAGGTAATCTTTAAATATTTTCTAGGCATTGTGACTGTCAGATTAGCAGGATTAAACATTATTTAAAAAAAAAAACACAATGCATTTTCATGGAGAGAAAGGTATCAGACTATACAGCAGTTCATGGGTTTTCTTTTGATTAATGACAGCAGCAAATAATTGTGCATATTCATAGTCAATGTTTTGTCGCTATCAGACAGTAGCCAGGCTAGCTGTTTCTGTAGGATATAGGGATTTTACAATATAAACCCTAAACACTTTCTCCAGTTTTTACCGGGTGAGCCAGGAAGCTCCAGTGCAGAACTCATGTAAAGTGCGTGCACTGATACATTTGGATCTTGTAAAAAATCTGAAGTCTGTGGTGGGAGCTGAACAAGAGTCATTTTTGCTAAGTTTTTCACATGCTGGTTTAATAATATTATTTTAACTTGACAGTTTTTAATGTCACTGTCACTTTGTTTCATTCATTGCATTGCACTGTAATGTACTTTTGTAACCTAAGCCTCCATGTTTATGTTGGCTTGCGTGCACGTGCAAGCAACATCTTGTGGTAGTAGCACATTTCAAAGATGTGCCAGTGTTGGCCAATGCAGGGGATGCTTTAGTGGGTGCATCCCTCAGCTGCCAACTGGTGAGCATGCTGCCAGTGATAGCAGTTTCAGAAAGAGCCAGAGAGTTGAAACAAATCTGCCACTGCAGTCAGAGACAGGCTCATCATTGGATTGGTAGATGATACGCCTCCATTATGTGCCCTTCCCGGTGAAATAATTCAATAAATATGGCGGCTCCTGCTGTCCGACACACAATCCCGAGAAAGCTGACATCGGGGTGCCCAATCCCAGATCAGCATGTCCTCCCCCCACATTATGTGGCACCCCACAACATGACGGCTCCTACTGCCTGCCACACACTCCTGAAAAGCCGACATCGGGGTGCCCAATCCTCGTGTCAGCATTCCCCCTCTTAGTGTGTCTTTCCTGGTTAAACAGTTTCCCATTTCCTTTCCAACACCGGGATGCCCACTCCTGGTGTCAGATCCGCCTCCCCAACCTGTCTATCGCCTTGCCAACATCGGGATGCCCAATCCCGTGTCAGCACCCCCAAATTGTGGCAGACTGGGGCCCACCCTAGTGTGCCTATTTTTTATTGTGTGTGTGTGTGTGTGTATAACCTGTAAATGAAGAAAACCTTCCCTCGTAGTCTTTTTATCTCCTGCAAACAAGAAAACCATCCACTGTTGTCTCCTTATCCCCTCCCCCATCCCCACCTCCCTCTGTGCACCCACCTCCCTTCACCCCTCAGCCATACTTACCCTCTGAGGTTGAGAGCCGCGATCTTCCCTGAACCGGGACACGTCTGCACTCTTCAAAGCCAAACTGTAACTGAAGAAATGACGATAAGTTTTATAATGGGAGGCAATGGGGGGTTTCAACTTAGGTTGATATCTCAGCCATTTTTGGGAATTGTGGCCCCACATTTTCAACATGGGGTTCTTGGGACCCCATCACATGAACATGTCACTGTCGTTTAGTTTCTTGGTCCCAAAAGGTGATTTTGTGGTCTCTGTGTGGAATTACTTTTCAGAACCGATTAGCAAAACGACAGTGCCATTGTTCATGAGGGAAGGTCCCATAAAGCCCATGTTGCAAATTTGGTGAAAAAATTCCAAAAAATGACTGCGTTACGAGCATGCATTGTGCAGTTTCTACGCACACTCGTAACTTCACCAGTTTTTAATATTTTCTCTCCAGATTTTCAACAGTGCCATTTTTTCACACCTCCTTATGAACAGTATAGCTGTCATTTTTCACATCCTTCCTGAAACTTGTTTTCACACCTGTGGCGCAGAATACGAACATACGAAATTTGCCAGCAGATAAAGGCCTAGAGGTCTATCAAGTCTGCTCGAATGTGCAGCTAGCACCCCTTATTCTGCAACTGCCCCTCCCTTCCACCCTTCCCCTTCATTAGCCCTCCCCCTTGTCCTGTCCCATCCTCATTTGAAGCAGTCCACTGTTCTACTGCATACCACTTCAGCAGGTAACGCATTCCACCCAGCCACCACCCTCTCTGTAAAAAAGTGTCTCCTCATCTCCCTCCTGAACCTTCTTTGCTCCAGTCTCATATCATGGCCCCTGGTGTCCCTCCCCTCCCTTACTTTGAACAGCCCCTCTGTACCTGTCTTGTTTATTCCTTTCATGTATTTAAAGGTTTCAATCATGTCACCCTTGTCTCTCCTCCAGTGAGTACATGTTCAACTCCTTCAACCTCCTCTCGTATGATAAGTCCCCCAGCCCCTTGATCATCTTTGTCGCTCTGCGCTGCACCCCCTCCAGTAACTTAATGTCCCTCTTCAGATACGGACGCCAGTACTGCACGCAGTACTCCAGGTGTGGTCTAACTAATGACCTATACAGTGGCAGAATCACCTCCTGCCTCCTCGAGGATATACCCCTTGCAATACAACCCATCATTTTGTTGGCCTTTGCAGCTGCCTTCCTACACTGTGCCAAGTTGTTCATTGACCCTGTAATGAGCACACCCGGATCCTTCTCCTCCTCTGTCTGTAGCTGCACTCCCCCTAGCTGGTAACTCCTCCTTCGGTTCTTCATCCCAAAATGCAGCACCTTGCACTTTTTGGCATTAAAGCCCAGTTGACAGGTGTCTGACCAGGTTTCAAGCTTTGCCAGATCATCCTGCAACCCCTGGCATCCACCTAGGTCATCCACCACCGCGCCTACCTTGGTATCATCAGCAAACAGACTGATCTTGCTCTTGATGTCCCATGATATGTCTGCAATGAATATCCCAAACAACACTGGTCCCAACACCGAGCCCTGTGGAACACCGCTTGTCACTGCCCTTGGGTGTGAGAGCTCCCCACCCACCACCACCCTCTGTTGCCTTCCCTGCAGCCAGTTTCCTACTCATCTCACCAGCTTTGCACCCGCCCCTGTGCCTACTAACTTCCTTCCCAGCCTTCCATGTGGCACTGAGTCGAATGCCTTACTGAAGTCCAGATACAGGACATCCACTGCATGGCCCCTGTCCAGTTGTCTAGTTACCCAGTCATAGAACTCAACCAGGTTGTTTGGCAGGATCTTCCATGTATAAAGCCATGCTGTCTGCTGTCCTGCAGTCCTTTGGCCTCTAGGAGGGCCACCAACCTCTCCTTCAGGATAGTCTCCATTAGCTTACCCACAATGGATGTGAGGCTCACTGGTCTGTAGTTTCCCGGTTCATCCTTGGGGCCATTCTTGTGGAGGGCACCACATGAGCCATCCTCCAGTCCTGAGGTACACACCCCGAATGTAGTGAGGCATTAAATAGGTCTGCCAAAGGTCCTGCAAGGACCTCTGCCAGCTCCTTCAGTACCCTGGGGTGGATGCCATCTGGGCCTGGCGCCTTGTCCACCCTCAGTGCCTTCAAACCCTCTCGAACTCTGCTCTCCATGATTTCCCCATCTATCATCACTTCCCACCCTGCTTCTGCCATTTCTCCCACCTTGGGTGTCACCCCCCCCTCTTCTCTTTAGTAAATACTGAGCAGAAGTACTCATTTAGTGCTTCCACCTTATTGCACCCTGCTTCCACCCAACCCCCCTCCTTCCTAATCCTTACTATGTGGTCCTTACAGCTCCTTTTCTCCCTGATGTACTTAAAGAAGTCCTTCTCCCCCTTCTTAATGCCTTGTGCCAGCCTGAGTTCCGTAGATGCTTTGGCTCCCCTTACTGCCCTTGTCACCTCCTTCGATTCTGTCAAGTACTCCTCCCTGTCCTCCCCCCCCTCCCTGTTTTCTTGTACTTCCTAAAGGCAGCTCTTTTCCTCCTTACCTTTTCCATGACCTCCTTGCTCAACCAGATCAGTTTCTTAGCCCTAGTCTTCTTGCTCTGGGCTTTGCAGCAGGTTTTGGTTGCCTCCACTATCCCCAGCTTTATGAGCTCCCACCTCTGGTTAGTGTCCATACTAGATTGAATTCTGGCCAGGTACCCGTTTACCACTTCCCCCATCCTCCCAAAGTCGGCCCTCCTGAAGTCCAGCACTATTGTGCCAGATTCCACTCCTTCCTTGCCCATATTCAATGTGAGCCATACTGAGTGGTGGTCACTCCCTGACAACGGTTCCTCCACTGTAAGTTCTCTCACAAAGTCCCCATTTGCCAGCACAAGGTCAAGGGTATTCCCTAACCTGGTTGGTTCACTGACCATTTGCAGCAGGAAGCTGTCCTGGAAGGCATCCAGCAGTACCTGCTCCCTTCTGTTCCTGGCTGTTGGGGTGCTCCAGTCCACTCCTGGCATGTTGAAGTCCCCCACAATCACCACACTACCCTTCTCGCAGGTCCTCCTGATCTGTCCCGCTAGTTCCCTGTCTAATTCCTCCATCTGAGATGGTGGCCTGTACACCACTCCCATTCTAAGAATCCTATTCTTGGAATCTGGTTTGCATCAAAGTGACTCTGTACTACCCTCCTCCCTTCCTCCCTTACACTTCAGTCCTTCCTTCACATATGTGCCACCCTCCTTTCCCAATCACCCTGTCCCAACGAAATAACCTGTATCCTGGTACAGACAGGTCCCAGTCATTGTATTGGGTGGCCCATGTTTCGTGATGGCTGCAATGTCCACCTCTCCCTCTGCCATGAGAACCTGTAACTCTGCAGTTTTCCTCCCAAGGCTCCTAGCATTAAGGGTAACCACCTTCCACCCCTCCCCATCCTGCCCTCCTTTCCTAGCATCACCAACAGTACTTGCCATTTGTCCTTTGTCACTGTTATGGGGGTAAGCTCATATGGTTTCCCAACCTGTGGTCTCTGCATATCTCTTCCCCAACTGCCACCCCCCACTCCTAGTTTAAATTCCCAACTTCCTCTATGTACTCCTCTATCTTCTGTTTCAACACTTTCTTTCCCTCCTCACTCAAGTGTAGTCTGTCCTTGGCATAGAGACTACTGTCCTCCCAGGTCCCTCCCAACCCCCCAACAGCCCACACCCTTTAGCACAACACCAGGTTCTTAGCCATCCGTTAAATTCCTCTATTCTCAGCTTTCTTGTTGTGCTTGCCTTTGGCACTGGAAGTATCTCTGAGAAAGTTACTGATCTTCCCGCCCCCTCACATAATTGTGCTAGTTCCTCAAACCTCCTCTGGACTGTAGCTACTGTCTTGTCAGCCACTGACAGAATGGAGCAGTCGCTGTGTAAAATCAACTTTCGGAACAGATTAACAAGATCACAGTGCCACTGTTCATGAGGAGAGGTTCAAAAATGCACATGTTGAAAATTTGGTGAAAAAATTCCAAAAAATAATTGCATTACAGGAGTGCAGTGCACAGTTTCTATGCACGTTCGTAACTACGCCAATGTTTCATATTTTCACTCCAGATTGTCAACATTGCCATTTTTTCACACCACCTCATGAACAGTACAGCTGTCATTTTTCACATCCTGCCAGAAATTGTTTTCTCACCTGTTGTGCGGTCACTGTGCAAAACCACCTTTTGGGATCAAGTAATGAAATGATAGTGCCACTGTTCATGAGGTGGGGTCACAAAAAGCCCATTTTGACAATCTGAAGTGAAAATACCAACAAATGGCCAGGGCGTTAGAGTTTCTAACCATAACACCCTACTCTGTAGAGACTGACAGGCATCGAGGGGGCGACTTTGCATTGTCTGCTGTAATGCTCACACCATTCCACCCTGACCCTGCAGCCAGTGGCAGCGCGGTATTGCCTTGGGGTCTTCAGTCCCAATGTTCACCCCATTCTCCTATACCGCACCCATCTCCATGTATTTCCTTATGGAATGGGGAGAGTATAAGGCCCAAAGACCCCAAGGCACACCTCCAACGCCTGTCAGTCTCTGCAGGGTGGGGGTGGGGTTAGCATCAGTTCAATACTTCACTGCCATTCCTATTCTGCATCTCTCTAACTCCCGTACTGCCAATGTCAATGCCAGCAAGCCAACATTCGGCATTGACAAATGCTTGTTATGTCTTGCTGCAGATCAGTGTTTGTGAATTGGAGGGGGGAGTCTGTCATTGAGTAGTATGTGAATTTGGAGATTGGGGGTATATCGTTCTCAATTCTGACATTAACTACTTTGCTTTTCACACTGATGTGAACTGCAGTTTTACAACTGAGAGAAACCGTATTCACTGAAAGCAAACGTTGCTGGATTGCATCCCTGCTCCCCGACGGACTCAAGCATTCATACTTATTATTTTGATCATGATTATCTACACACTTTTATGTTACAGTATATGAAGATGAAGCTTCAAAGCTATACAATGGTAACAAAAAGGATGTTCTTTATGCTGTCCCTTTACTCTCTAACAGTCACAGATAACGGTGCCATTAGCTGGTCTATGATATGTGGATGTCAAAGGGATAAATAAAGTGAAGAAAATGTCAATGCAACTGGACGTACATACAGTTTATGTACCCACTGACATATGCATAATAGAAAATGCTTTACTGAATGGCGTTACTGAACAATTACTAAACAGTAATTATAGCACAGCATTAGATGTTATTTGGGAGAGGAAAATGTGAAGAGTTTGGTGAAGGAAGATCGGTATGACTTTCATCAGACATTTAACAGAGGTTCAACGAATGAGCACAGTGAGAAGTGTACGGTACTTAGGCTACACCACTCGCACATATGCAGTCAGTATTCTGTTGCGGCACTGGTCTCTGTAGGATGCTTGACCACTACGTAGGCTGCTGGTAAATGTAATGTATGAGAGGGGAGGGTTAGAGAATGGTTGCAAAAAGAAGAAAAAGTAGTAAAACACTTTGCAAGCATACAGACAAGAAAATCCAAGTATGATGCACTGAAATTAACAGCCTGTTAATCAAGCAGTTATCAGGCTTTTGCAATAATAAACTATGGTTTACACGAATCTAAGTTAGGTAGCATCTCAGTGTAAATGTTACATTGTACATTACTGTGTAAAAGCATCATATAATGCTCACACCATTCCACCCTGACCCTGCAGCCAGTGGCAGGCATCGAGGCATGTATCAAGGAGGCAGTATAGCGCAGTGGTCTAAGGCTCTGAGCTGCAAATCTGGTGACATCCAGCAGGCCAGACCTGGGTTTGAATCCCACAGCTTCCACTTGCATACTGTGTGACCCTGAGCAAGTCACTTAACCTCCTTGTGCTCCTAGGTTGCTCCTGTAAAAAAGCTTTCAGGTTAGTGTGCTATACCTGGTTAAACAACTAATTAATAAAAAAAAAGTATAAATTTACCTCGGGAATAACATCATACTTATTAAAAAAAATGCTGATCATAGTAATTCATTTACTGACTCAAGAATAACAGTTTCTCTGTTGTGTTCGCTCACACCATGCCATAAAGAAACAGCCAGGACACACGTAAACATACAAGTTTTTTGGATTATACTTCTTTATTCATATTGGGCCCTATTCACCAATGGACGGGAATTGTGCTCTGAAAGCTGTTGATTAAGTAGAATCTGCAGCTTATCCATCAGGTAGGGAAATGGGCAGACTAGGTGGGCCAAGCGGTCCTTATCTGCCATCAAATTCTATGTTTCTATGTAAGGCGTGTATTCCGCCTGCATGGGTCTGCACCTATGGACAGGTGTGTGCCGGCGGAATTCAACACAGGCCGCCACCTGTCCATGGCCCTTCCCCCTCCAGTGTGCAGAACTCCAATGGCGGCCGGGAGCAGAGTCGCAAACCAGGACGGGTATCCAATAGGATGGCCGGACCGGGTCACTCAGTGGATCTTGTATGTGGTGGGGCAGACGTTGGCAGCACTCCCTGAGGATATCCAATGGCCACTGGCTGTGGGGGTGAGAGGAAGGCAAAGCTGCCGGCCCTGCCGCACCGGAGTGGTGTTTAGGTATGGGGTGGGGGTCTGTTGGTGGTGCCAGGAAGGGCACTGTACCCCACCATATGCCCGAAGGGGCCAGTGGTGGAGGTGGGCCAGTAGTGCCATTCAAATGGAATATAAATAGAATGCTAACAGTGATGTTTAATACTATATGAAATTAGGGGTTGAAATATAGATTTCCCTTTTTTTCAATTTTCCATATCTTTTCCTTAATGCCATCCTCCACCCCCGTTTTGTTTACTAATGCTTGCTCTTTTATGGGAAAGAAACAGCAAATATAGTCGTTAGATATTTAAAAAGTTATGAAGCTATAAGAATGTTATTGGTATACAAATATTAGATAGTTTATTATGAAGTTTAAGATCGAAATTGGTATAGATATTATAACGTTGTAGTAAATGCTTTGCGGTCGGAATAATATGATGGGCTGTTTCTTCTAAATTAGTTTTAAGTGGCATATGCTTTGTGATCGGGGCTAATGATGAGTTGTCTCCTTTGTATTAGTTATAGTGGTAAAATAGGTGAATACTGATGGCGCCTTTCTTCCAAATTAGTTTTAAGTGGCATATGCTTTGTGATTGGGGTTAATGATGAGTCGCCTCCTTTGTATTAGTTATAGTGGTAAAATATGTGAATTTTGATGGCGCCTTTATATTACTTGGAGATTCCTTTTTTTGTATTAAAAATACTTAGTTTTTGTTTTGAAAATTGTGCATTTTTATACGATGAGTTTAGACAGATGGCAAGCATTTAATATAAGAAGGTGCTGTTATATATTATGTTTTCAGAACTAGATATGTTTCCCCGCTCTTTTCCTTTTTACAATAAATCTTCCCTTCTTTTCTTCCCCCTTTCCCATTTTTTTGATTCATATTTATTGTTACAAGCCTAGATTTTTTAACTATTTTCTAAGAACAAGTTTGGATTAATGTATTTTGAAACTGTAGTAGTTGCAACATTATAGTATTAAGTGTTTTATATATATTTATGTGTGTATATTTAAGATTATTAGTATGTAGTCGTTTTAACTAATCAAGGTGCTGTATTAATTAATGATACCAGTTGTATTTAATTCATTAGAGTATTTAAGGGACCATTCACTATTGGTGTTTCACCTTTGAGAAAGGATGTGGTGTACATACGAAACGCGTCAGGTTTTTGGCATATGTGAATAAAGTTTTTTTATAGACCTGTGCCCTTGCTATCAGAGGTGTGTGTGCTCTACTTTTTTATGTTTTTGTGATGCGTAAGATACCGGGGCTCACATCAGAGCTAGGAGGGCTGAGCCATGGCAAGCCCCCTGTATTCTAACACTGGCCGTCATGCAGCTTGTCTTGTTAATTGAAGCAGGACATCTTGCAACAGTTTTGCATATTGAACATCGTTCCCACTCACGGTCTTAGTTTTACTCCTGCAGACTCTAAGAAGTCCAAATCCTTCAATTTAAACTTGAAGCCTAATGCTATACTAATTTGTGGCTTGCTTTTTACAAAAATGGAGCCTGAGCTCATGTCAGTCAGCAACTAGCAATGCTACTAACTGAAATGAGCCTCTGCCTTTCTACTCAAATTGTAGTGGATGTTTTTTAATGTCCAATATAAATGTCAACTACAGTTCATCTACTGATATGCTAGTTCACACGGACTCCAGTAATAAATACAGGTGATGCAGCCATCACTGTTTATATGCAGTATCTCAATTCAAAACATTGCAAGATGTCCTGCTTCATGTAACAAGACAAGCTGCATGATAGCCACTGTTTACAATGTGAACCTGACATGTCCCCCCACACCCACACCCAGAACACCCACAAAAACTGAAAACTAGAGTCAGACAGATAAACACACACGCATACACGTATTCTGATGCAAATCTTATATATCAGCAAGCCTCAGTGGTACAGGCAGTATGAGTAATATGGCAAAATAAGAAGATACAGTCACACCTCATAACACAAACCAGTTACACATATATCTGGATAACACCAACACTGATTTGCCAGTGTAAGCTGGTGTTATTCTCGATATTGTTGCCAGATCTGATTTGCTTGAGCACATGTGCAAGAAACTTGTTGTGACAGCTTGCTGGAGTAGCAGGTTGTGGAGGCGCGGCAGTGTTGTTGCCAATGCGGCCACTGCTTTTTGGAGCTTGTCTCTGTGGTACCAATGAATGAGCACGCTGTCTATGACAGCAGTGCAGAAGCATGCCACCAACTTGAAAGAAATCCACTGCTGCAATGAGAGAAAGGTTCATCATTGCAGCAGCAGATCTGACATGCCTTCATTACATGCTGTTCCAGATGTAACAATTTCAATAAACATGATGGCGGCTCCTGCCATCCACCTCTCACAGTCCCTAGTAAGACGACATCAGGGGTGCCCAATCCTCCTGTTGGCATGCCCTCTCCTCAGTTCATTTGCTGACAGGGGAGCCCAATCCCCGTTGGCATAACGCCTTCCCTCCCTTCCTTCCTTTATTTGTCTGCCGAGGGGGGTTCCCAATCACCCTCGGCATCATGCCCCCCTGAAACACAGACATGCCTTCTTTGCCCACTGGGGGCCCAGTCCCCGTTGGCATCAGAGCCCCCTCCCCAAAACACAGGTGGCACACTGGGAGCCCACCCAGTATGCCCAAAGCAAACCTGTGGGAAAAAACCTTCCCTGACATCTTGTTTTTTTGGGTCCTGTAAACCGAAAATGGTCCCTGGTGGTCCTGGCCCACCTCCCCAACCGCATCCAACCTCTGTGCACCCCCCTCCCTGTACCCCCCTCACCCCATACTTACCTCCAGAGCCAGGCACAATGATCTTTGGTGGAGCGGAGATGTCTGCGCTCTTCAAAAGCCGACCGTGAACTGAAGAAAAGCACCGCAAGCTGTATAATGGCACCAATGGGGGGGGTTCAACTTAGGCGGATATCTCGGCCATTTTTGTGACTTTTGGCTCCAAATTTTCAAAATGGGGTTCTTGGGATCCCACCTCATGTACTCAGTCACTGTCATTTCGTTATTCAGTCCCAAAAGGTGATTTTGCGGTCACTGTGCGGAATCACCTTTTGGAATGGATTAATGAAACAACAGTGTCGCTGTTCATGAGGTGGGCTCCCAAAAAGCTTGTGTTGCAAATTTGGTAAAAAAAATACCAAAAAATGACTGTGTTACAAGCGTGCGTTGCGCAGTTCCCATGCACACTCATAACTTTGAGAATTTTTAATATTTTCACTCCAGATTTTCAACATTACCATTTTTCCACACCTCTTTATGAACAGTGCAGCTGTCATTTTTCACATCTTGCCCGCAATGTGTTTTCGCACATCTGGCACACAATGGCACAGTCATTGTGCGAAATCAACGTTTGGGACAGATTATGAAAATCACAGTGATAGTGTTCATAAGGAGAGGTCCCAAAAAGCCCATGTTGCAAATTTAGTGAAAAAAGTCCCAAAAATTACTGCATTACCGGCGTGCGTTGCACAGTTTCTACGCACGCCCGTACTTCATCAATTTTTTACATTTTTACTCCAGATTTTCAAAATTGCCATTTTTGCACACTGCCTCATGAACAGTACAGCTGTCATTTTTTACACCCTGCCTGAAACATGTTTTCACACCTGTGGCACACAATGGGTGTGGTCACTGTGCGAAATCAATGTTCGGGACAGATTAAGAAAATCACAGTGCCACTGTTCATGAGTGGAAGTCCCAAAATGCCTATGTTGAAATTCTGGTGAAAACAATCCCCAAAATAATTGCATTATGGGTGTGCGTTGCGCAGTTTCTACGCACGCTCGTGACTTCACCAATTTTTTTATATTTTCACTCCAGATTTTTAACATTACCATTTTTTACACCTCCTCATGAACAGTACAGCTGTCATTTTTCACATCCTGTTCAAAATGTGTTTTCACGCCTGTGGTGCCAAATGGCACAATCACTGTGCAAAATCACCTTTTGGCTAATGAACTTATAGTGTCACTGTTCATGCGGTGGGGTCACAAAAAGCCCATGTTGAAAACTTGGAGTGAAAATACCAAGAAATGCCCAGGACGTTAGGGTTTCCGATCATAACACCCTACCCTGTAGGGAATGACAGGTGTCAGGGGTGTGACTTGGTACTGTCGACAGTAAAGCTCACGCCATTCCACCCCCACCCTGCAGCCAGTGACAGGCATCGAGGTGCGCCTTGGACTCTTCGTCCTCAGAGTTCACCCCATTCTCCTACACTGCACCCATTTCAGCATATTTCCTTATGGAATGGGGTATGTGTAAAGCCCGAACACCCCTAGGCATACCTCGACACTTGTCGGTGTCTGCAGGGTTGGGTGAGGTGAAATGGCATGAGTGTTATGGGCAACGACCCAAAGGCACACCCCAATGCCTGTCCATCTTTGCAGGGTGGGGGTGAGGTTGTCATCAGTTCAATACTTCACTGCCATTCCTATTCTGCATCTGTCTAACTCCTGCATTACCAATGCTAATGGCAGCAAGCAAACATTCGGCATTGACAAATGCTTGTCTTACTTGGGTTACGCTTTTCAATGTATCTTAAAGGTGAAAGGAAATATTCAGAACTGCTCAAATAATAACAATTAAACATATTAATACTCCTTGACATGTCTGTGTTTTTTTTTTCATACTTTCTGACAGTAATCTATGCAATATAAAACAGCAATCGGCATTTCAATTTCATCACCAGCTCCATTTTTTTGCAGTTCACTCTTAGAAGCTCGAGCTGTCCATTCCAAATGGTGACAAAAACAACTCCCTGCTGCTGGTGCTTACAAACTGCTACCCTATGTGAATTTTGAAAAATAGCCTTCCATAGTTTGTCAGGCTTTATTTACTGAAAAAAGTGAAGGTAATTACTTATGGACATTAGGCGGTACTGCATGTGTTTTGTTTACAGCGGACTGCCGCTGACATTTTTTTCCTATGTTTGTTGTCCCGTTGTGTGAATCTGAGTCTGCTAATCGTAAACAAATCTTGTTACTGGTTGGTTTGAATTCCTCTACATGTAGTGTCATTGTGCAGAATCATCATTAATTAGGATGACATGCTGTTTTATATTACTTTATTGTTGTGTTACTGCCATTTATCAGTGTCTCTCTAGACACACTGGGTTTGAAATCATGGAATCGGCATATTTTCTGTGAGTACGGTCATGGTGACATTCACTAATAAATTTCAATAAAATCTGTCAATAATTAATTTATGCAACATAAATGATATCTTTTGGTTTTTCTCGATGCTGTCATTATTGTGGTGGTCTGGTCTTTGACATATACTATTCTGTGCAAACTATCAAACTTCTTCATCTCACCTAGCCTCCACAACCATCCCTGTGAATAATTCTGACAGCCTTGTCTGTGAAATCCAAGCCGTGAAGCACATCTGGGGAGAGTAAGGTAGCCACACTAGGATATGGGCAGGCTGACAATAACAGCTGACTCACGGACATGCCTTTCAGAAGCTGTTGGTGAAGCCTTATGCAAAAGATGCATGCAGTTGAGCCAATCCAGTGGTGCTGAGTGTAGATGTGCTGGGCACTACACTACACACCATGACGGCATCATAGGTTCAGATTTGGACTCCGGTCACCATGGCTCGGCTGAGGAGGAAAAGAATTGAGCATCAATAGGACTGCTCTCTTCAACCTGGGAGGAAGGGTTTTCAGTTCCTGGCAATTTAGCATTGCCTGGTGGTGAGACAGGCTAGAAGTGCACACACTAGGAAGAGAGTGGCAAATGCTGATGCTGCATACACAGATGAGTGCGTTCAGCTGTCTGGGTGGCTTTGCATGCTGCCCTTTGAGTGAACAACACCAGGAAAAAAACCATGGACAATTGAGTTGCCGCTGACATCGACTGCCCGGAACCATAACACCCCCACCCCCCAAAGCACCCAGGACACGCTGCCTCCTGTGTGAGGGTTTGAAAAAGAAATGTAAAGGGTTTCCTGTTCAGCAAGCTGACTGGTGCATGCCATCATCATTGCTGATTGTCTGTCAAGGTCGCCATTAAAACACTTCCCTTACCCAATAACCCAAACTGCTAGTATTATTCAAATGTGCTGAGATTCAGAGATCTCCTCTATGAACACAGGGGAGGTTGAACAGCTGAACTCCTGCATTCTAGGGCGCTATTTGTATAGATGAATGACAGTGGCCATAGAGTGCATAACCACTGACAAAGGATGTCCCATCGAAAGACAAGCCCAGAATCATCACAGAAACAACTCCCTGCTGCTAATGTGCAGTCCCTCTGGACTCTATCAGCAGGTTTGACTCCTACCTCATATCCACTGCCCAATGCAGAGTTTCACATGTGTATGCGACAGAGTAGCAGAGTGTGTGTGTGTGGGGGGGGGGGATGGGAATGGTAGATTGCAAATTGTGCTATTGCAAAAACTAGTGAGGTGAAGCACCAGTTTGGGTCGAAGCATTCAGAACAGCTGCATTCACTGGTACCAGTCCAATGTGGGTCTGGCTGGAAGTGCTGTTTCCCCAAATGTCTAATGACCAAAGAAATACAGTGCACTCAGAATAGAAACAATAACTTGAAAGTACTGTTGCTGAAGCATAACATTTATCCACCAAAGAACAGCGATACTGACACCACATTTCTGGCTAATGGCCTCCAGATAAAAGTCCTTGAGCAAAGCGCTGGTGGTGGGGCCCCTAAGCAGCAATGTGTTTTTGGTATTCCTGTTCTTCAGTGAATAAACTTTTTGCTTCAGCAACATTACCATGACATTTGTTTTTCTAACCTGAGTGAGCTGTTCATGTTTGGTCAATGGTGCAGGAGCCAGGGGAAACTCCAAACTGGGCGCATCTACCTGGATCATGCAGTAACCCATACAAACCAGATGCTTCATGTGTAACAAAGGATTTGTCCAATAGTCCACCCCCTAATCCAGTATAGATACATTTCAATCAGAATCTGCACCCACTGTGGCTCCCTCCCCCACTACCCATCATAGCACTTTCAACATTCTTATGCCACAGAAACATTTTGTGATACACTTCAATGTCATTGCCATATCATAGTTGTGGACATGTTAGTAATGAAATTATTCAAATAAAAATCGATCAGTTTTTACATTTTTTTTTTTATTTTCGCTGCTGTTATGAGGATTGGTGTTGTGGTGGGGATGGGTGCTTTTTTTAAACAGTTAAATGTTAACATTTAAAAACATTAACAGTTAAACAAAAAGCTCTCTATCAAAATAAGCGTTCATATTTGGCTAACTTGTGATGTAGAATGTAGTACCATTGCCATTCCTGAGCTGTTCATGAATGTCTCTGACTTGATGGCTCCAAGGAGGAAAAATCTTGTGTGTGTGTGTGTGTGTGTGTGTGTGTTGAGGAAGGGGGGTAAATAAATAATAAAACAAAGAAAATAATAAGGACACATATTTCTTGTTTCCTTTTTCTCCCCTTCCCAGGGTCACAGCATACACATGCGTACACACGCATGGAGGCACGCACACACGCCAGGATCCAGTGACCCCTTCCACCCCACCTCAGACTTTACATCACCGCTCCTGCCAAATGCGCACCCATCAGACTGCCACCCAATGGGTACAGGACTACAGAGGAGCGGGAGTCCACCCTTGGAGGGGAAATCCCATTCCAGCCCCCCCCAAGCCAGCACCCCAGTGACCCGAGGTCGTTCCCAAACCCAGGTTACTGGAGTGGCGCGAGGTGTGGTGTCCAGCGCCTCAACCCTCAGCATCACCGGGCAGGTTAAGGACACACATTTGAAGCATATTATTCACATTACAGTTCGGAGATGGCAATTCTATTAAATACTGTATGTGTCAATGGTAGTAATACAAAATGAGTTTAATTCATGGTTTTACTAGGTTTTTTCTTGCAGTTTTTAATTATGAATGACAGGAGTGCTTTACAGACAGCTTCTTCTTACAGCGCTATACTAACTGTTGTCAAAACGGCCTGGCTCTTATTCTCATGCTCAGCATGTTCACGACCAATGTTTTGAATAAAACTGAAACATGGAAAAACTAGTTTGCTGAAATGATCATCCTGCTCTCCCCTGTGCCCCGGGGAGGTAGACATGGATTGGGAAGGGTTGCCGGAGGATGCCATTAGTGTGCACCATAAGGGTGGGTGGGAGGGTAGAGAGAAAACATACTGATTCCTGCAGAACTATATGTCATTCCACTCCACTGGGTGGAAATGTGGAGCAAATAAAATGCCGCATATTCGGTATCCAGCCCCAACCACACACCCCCACATGACAGGCACACCCCCACATGATAAGAGAGCTGATTGAGCTTTACTGCTTGCTACTGAGGTATACATTAGCCACCGTAAGATTGCTCTATGTTGTGTATTTCTTTTACATTATTGTATTTCGCAGTCTAATGCAGCCATTCTGAGAAACGTGGGGGGGGGGGAGCCACACCCCCAGAGCCCCTTTTAAGCAATGCATAGCAATATGTCAGCATAGCTCTTATGTTAAGCAGCCGTAAAAACATTAGTCAAATTGCAATCACATTGTCAGAAGGGGATTTTGTTCCCTGTGCTCCATATATCTCATGGAGGGAAGTCAGCACTAGAGGCACCCAGTAACTGAAAACGTACCTGGTCCTTGCAGTGACAATCCGAGGGGATGGCAGTTCTGAAAGATGTGCGCCTCTTATGCAAGCTTTTCACTAAATACCAGCCTCTCTCTCTCTTAAATAATCAGGAACTTTGTGCTGTATATATTTTAGTGCAAAAAAGCATTTTGGGCTAAGTGCTTCTGTTGGTAAGAGATGTCCATCCTAATTTTTTTATGCAAGTCAGTGGGATATTCTGTTTTAGAAAGTGGGTACAAAGTTTCCCGGCCTCTGATTGGCTGACACCCCTGGCAAGGAGTGCATTTATATGCCAACAGAGACTGGGAAATAGCACATCTCACTGGAAAGTTCCTGTGACTGTTTCCGCTAAACCCTCTTTGGCAATCTAAAACCCTAGCACTTGATTACTGTTATATCTCATTAGCACCATCTCTGACATCCCCTCCCCCTGCTACCCTATCCCCTTCACCTTTCCTCCCCTCTGCCTAATGTGCCCCCCCCCCCACGTCTGTCCTGACACGGCCTGTTGGCTGATTTCAACTTACCTTATGATTTTACCAGTAACTGACAAAGCTTGTTTTGGCTGATTTTCAATTTACTGTATGCATTTCTGTGCATGAAACTGCTTAGCGTTACTCGTTTCTATTCTTTAATTCACTGTGAATGACAGCTAGTGCTTTCTTTTCTTATTTACAATTATTCTACCATACCCTGTTTAGTCTGTAAACCTGCTGATCTTCTTTTTCTGTGTATACTGTTTTGCCATACTTTTTGTTCTGTTAACCTGTTATATTATGCTGCTGACATGGAACCTTTGTAAAAGAGCTCTAAGCTCAAAGGTATTTGTAATCCGAGATCTAAATAAATAAAAATTAAAAAAAAAATTACCAGCTGGTATTAATGTGCTAGATAGGAATTCACTTTTTAATAGACGCCATTTTTTGTCTTGCTTAGCGAGAGCACGTTTCATAGCTATTTCCCCCTCACTTCCCATTCACAGCTCATCCTTGCAGTTTTTAATGTAGAAAAAATTTTTTTTTTTTCCAAACGCAGCGCTGTCACATAGCACACTCCATGGTCCTGCCACAGCCACTCATCATGCCACCCTTCCTCCCTCAGCCCACCTGCCAACTTACTGTACAGCCGCAAACTGACAATGTGTCTCCATCTGTGGGAAATAAATTCACAAAAATACCGCTGGTGTCACTCATTTATCATTTAGTGCTTACCTGATAGCACTCCAGTGATCGGACCCGACTGCCAGAAAGCAATCGATGCTTGGCTCCACTGAAGTGCCAATGGAAAAAAAAGCAATCCTTGCAGCCCTGAATGGGGAGCCATGATTTAAAAACAGAAACACACTGGCTCCCATGACTACTATTCGGAGGAGATGGGGGGTTAAAAAACATAACCTTGCTGAAAGTATTGAAAAGACGGTAGTCAGACAAGCCACAAAGGAATAACCACACAGAAAGTTTGAAAAAAAGGCTCCCAGTTCTGGCGGTGGGTGCGATGCAACGTTAATTTTCAAGCTCTGGTCCTAATTCTCCATTAAAGCTTCTAATTTGTACCTTTTGCAGAGAAAATCACTCTCTACTTACCTCATATTGATATATTTAGATGGGTAGATGGAAAAAGTCAGTGGCTGTTTTTGCTGAACCCAGAGCCAATGAAGTACCTCCACAATGCCAACCATTTTCACCACAGACTTTAGCTACGGCGACCGACCTTCCTCAGGCCTCACTACAGCCACCAACACAGTGATTCTCACTGAACTTAGAGATTTTTGCTCAGCGGTCTGGACTATTAAAACTGAGTTGCAGGCCAATTTTGCCAAAATTGAGGCAAAGGTGCACAGCCTGGAAACCCACATTGGAGCAGCAGACTCGTGGAAAAACCACCTACAGTGCATCGTACTGCATGCCCTGCAGGAGTGCCAGGCCCTCCAAGACAACTGCAACAACCTTGGAAACTGATTGCACAGCAATAACATGCACATCTATGGGTTGCCCGAAGAGGTAGAGGGCTGGGATATGGGGGCTTTTATGTAAGGCTTCCTCCAAGAGGTATTACAGTTGGGCCCCAAATACCCACCTGACATTGAGAGGGCCCATTAAGCCTTAATGGCGAAACCACAAAGCGCGGAGGATAGACTGAGGTCTGTGATACTTAAATTTCTGAGTTACACCACTAAACAAGATGTCTTATTGCAGGCCTGGAGAATGCGCCAGATATGCTATCGAAATACTCAGCTCTACTTTGACAATGACTACTTGCCCACTATTATAGCAAAGCACAGAGCCTATTCTCCTATTCTAAAAGTGTTACAGGCACGACAACTAAAATTTCAAACACCATACCCCACCCACCTTGATAACCACACCAAGGAATTCAACACATTAGCTGAAGAAATGGTGCAGAGAGGTGGGGTATGGCTTCATTGGGGACTGGGACCTCACCTGGAGGGTTGAAGGACTGTATTCACTGGACAGCCTACATCTATCCAGGGGGGTAAAGGTATCCTCATTGAAAAGTTTAAATGCTTCCTCAGCAGACATTTAAGCTAGTCAAGGGGTGAGGCAAATGCAGTCAGGGGGATTACTGTAGCCCCCCTACATGACACATCTGGAAATAGGGAGATTCCAATTAGTAGATGACCACACACACAAAAAAAAAAAAATTGGTCACAATAGGAAGGAAAACAGAAAATATAACTCAAACATGTGACAGGGCATAGAATGGAAAATGGGAAAAGGAGGAGGAGGGGGGTGCACAGTATGGAAGGTAATGTGCGGAATGCCCGAAGTCTGGGAAGCAAAATCCCAGATCTAATGGCATTGATGGCAGACACAAACCTGGACATTGTGGCTATTACAGAAACAAGGTACACAGGGACCCATGACTGGGATACAGCCATACCAGGATACACACTTTTTAGGAAGACAAGGCAAGGCAAAATTTATTTAAAAGACGCCCAATCCCAGAGGCTCTGGGCGCTGTACAGGCATTTAAACAAACATATTTAACATAATAAATATATAAATTTACATATAAATACAAATCAATACAAAGACTAAAACCTAGCAATAAATCCATATCTAAACATTAAATGCCTTAGAAAAGAAAAAAAGCCTTTAGCTGGGCCTTAAAAACATCCACAGATGGAGCCTCTCTGACCATAGTTGGTAAGGAATTCCACAGAACTGGGGCTGCGGCACTGAATGCTCTATCGCCAGCTGTTTTCAGCCTAGTTCTGGGAATGGTCAGAAGGCATTCACTGGACGAACGAAGAGGGCGTGAGGAGAGGGCAGGTGACAGAAGGTCTAACAGGTAGCCAGGGCCCTGTCCGTGTAGGGCCTTATAGGTGAGAAGACCCACCTTAAAGAGAACTCTCCACCTGAATGGCAGCCAGTGCAATTCACACAAAACTGGTGTAATGTGACAGAACTTTTGCTGCCCGGTCAACAATCGGGCAGCTGCGTTTTGCACCAGCTGCAATCTTCGTAGAGATCCTCCCGTGACCCCGAGATAGAGCGCATTACAGTAATCAAGCCTAGATGTGACTAAGGCATGTATCAAAGTAGGGAGGTCCAGAGACGGAACAAGGGGTTTAATTCTGGCAATGTTTCTGAGGTGGTAAAAACAGGTACGAACCACAGAGGATATTTGAGCCTCCATGGTTAAATCTCTGTCCAGAATCACGCCAAGATTACGCACCCAAGAGGAGGCCTTCAATGGCACAGACCCTAGGACAAGCCCGGTTTCTGTGTCAGAGGCCATCCTATCATGAACTCTGTTCGACTCCACTACTAATACCTCTGTCTTATCGGGGTTCAGCCGCAACCAGCTGGAGGCCATCCAATCGTTAATCTCGGCCAGACAGATATTAAGTATGTCCACTGCATTGGATGTTCCTGGGGCAAAGGAAAAATATAGCTGAGTATCATCGGCATAGCAATGAAAACTCAAGCCATACTTCCTAATGATCCCACCCAGAGGCAGCATATACACTGCGAACAACATTGGAGCCAATACTGATCCTAAGAACTCCACAGAAAGCAGACTAGGTGTAGATGAAATTTCCCATCATAACCCGCTGCCTCCTGTTAGTTAGAAAGGACTCAAACCATTTGATGACATTGCCGGTGAGTCCACATAGATCCCCAAGGCGAGCAAGCAGCACACAATGGTCCACAGTGTCAAAAGCTGATAAGAGATCGAGGAGAACAAGAATTGTGTTGTCTCCTCGATCTCTAGCCCTGAGTAGGTCATTTTGCACTCGAACAAGTGCAGTTTCAGTGCTGTGTCTGGCACAAAAAGCCGACTGGAAAGGTTCATACAACTCGTGGGAAATGAGGTGTTCTTCCAATTGAAGCGCTACCACTTTCTCAATAACCTTTCCTAAAAATGGAAGGTTAGAGATTGGACGGTAATTGCCCTGATCTCCGGGTCAAAGATGGCTTCTTTAAGAGGGTGTTACAGAGCCTCCTTCAAGGCATCCAGAAAGACACCCTCGGACAGGGAACACCATACAATCATGGCAAACACCGGGCCAACAGAGCCAACGCATCTCATTAAAAAACGCGTTGGCACCAGGTCCAGTTCACAAAAGGTGTGCCTCACATTGGTTGCCACCTCAATAACCTCACTATCCTCCACTGGTCTAAACTCTCCCCAACCAGACGGAGTGCAGGAAGGATAGGGAAGGGAAGGGGGGGGGTGGCTATGTATGTGAAGGTGGGGATTAAACCAACAGAGGCTGAAGAGTTGCAGGAAGGAATGGATGCACTGTGGGTCACCCTAGAGGCAGGAAATAAGACTGCCATTCGCACTGGACTGGTTTACAGGCCTCCTGCACAGGGGGAGGAAACAGATGAAATTCTGGTGGAGACCAGCCACAAAATGGCAACCAGAGGGGAACTACTGCTAATGGGAGACTTTAACCTTCCAGATACAGATTGGAGCACTCAGACTGCAGATACAACAAGGAGCAGGGACTTCATGACCACTCTGAAAGGGACAAACTTAATCAGCTAGTAGTAGAAGCTCCAACTTCAACTTCAACTTTTATTGGATAACAGAAACCACCCAGAAAGGGGCTATACTGGACTTGGTGCTGACCATCAGGGACGGGATCACAGATGTTGAGGTGGGCAGTCCCCTTGGTTACAGTGACCACATGACAGTATGGTTTACTGTAACCACAGTGGTAGAGGAAAGTCATACAAGGATTAGGGTTCTGGATTTCAGATGGGCCAACTTTAAGGAAATGGGGGACTGCTTAAAAGTGCCCTAGCAGCAGAAGGTACAGGTGGAGATGTGGCGGAATAGTGACCTAGACTCAAAAGAGTCATACCAGAAGTAACAAGACACTGTGTTAGAATGCATAGTAAAAGTAAAAGAAAGAAACGGCCACTATGGTTCTCGAAGGTAGTGGCCGAGAAAGTAAGGGAAAAAAGAAAGGCCTTTAGGAAATACAAGGAGACTCAAAAGGATAAGGACAGCGAGAAGTATCTGGAGAAACAGAAAGAATCTGGGAAAGCAATCAGAAGGGCTAAGGCACAGACAGAGGAAGGTATAGCACAGGCTATTAAGAAATGAGACAAGACCTTCTTCAGATACATTAGCGAGAGGAAAAAGACCAGAAATCGTATTGTTAGGCTGAAGAAGGAAGGAGGAGGGTGGGTGGAAGATGACCTAGAAAAGGCTGAGATACTGAACAAATACTTTTGCTCTGTGTTCACCAGTGAAGGAGAGGGTGAGGACCAAAACTTATTAGGAGGGGTAGTCAGGGAAGGGAGGTTGACACCAGCCCATTCACTATGGAAAAAGTCCTAGAGGAACTTGGGAAAATAAAAACAGACAAAGCAATGGGGCCAGATGGGATTCACCCTAGAGTAATAAAGGAACTCAGGGACGTACTGGCAGGTCCACTGACTGACCTTTTCAACTAGTCTCTAGAGACAGGTGAGGTACCTGAAGACTGGAGGAGGGCAGAGGTGGTCTCTCTCCACAAGAGTGGCAGTAGGGAGGAGATATTCAATTACAGACCTGTAAGCCTAACCTCAGTAGTGGGGAAGCTAATGGAGTCCCTACTCAAGGAAAGGATTGTGAAGTTTCTGGAGACTAGTGGGGCACAGGATCCAAGGCAGCATGGATTCTCAGTGGGAAAGTCCTGTCAGACAAATCTAATTGATTTCTTTGACTGGGTGACCAAGGTGATAGATCAGGGAGGGGCGGTGGATGTGGCCTACCTGGATTTCAGCAAGGCCTTCTTCACCGTCCCACATAGAAGATTGCTAAATAAATTGAGAAACCTGGGAGTGGGCCCTATAGTAGTAAAATGGGTTGAAAACTGGCTGAGGGACAGGACTCAGAGGATGATAGTATATGGCATGAAATCAGAAGAGAGGGAGGTGACCAGTGGGGTGCTACAGGGGTAAGTCCTGTTCAATGTCCTCACTAGTGACATTGCAGAGCATCTGGAGGGAAAGGTATGCCTGTTCACGGACGACACCAAGATCTGTAACAGAATTGACACACCAGAAGGGGTGCAAAGAATGAGAAAAGGATCTAAGCTTATTGGAAGAATGGTCAGGTGTATGGCAGTTGAGTTTCAATGCTAAAAAGTGCAAAATAATGCACCTGGGTCACAGGAATCCAAGAGATGAGTACAGGAATGGGGGGGAGGTTCTGGCCACCACAAAGCGAGAGAGAGACCTGGGGATTATCATATCAGATGACCTAAAGGTGACCAAGCAGTGTGAAAAAGCGGTGGGGAAGGCAAACTGAATGCTGGGTTGCATAGGTAGGGGCATAACCAGTAGAAAGAAAGAGGTGGAGATGCCATGTACAGATCACTGATAAGTCCTCACCTGGAGTACTGCGTCCAGTTCTGGAGACCGCATCTCAGGAAGTACATAGACAGGATGGAGGCAGTCCAGAGAAGGATGATGAAAATGGTTCATGGGCTGCACCAGAAGCTGTATGAGGAAAGACTCAGGGACCTTAATATCTATTCACTGGAGGAGAGGAGAGAGAGGGGGGATGTGATAGAGACATTCAAGTACCTTAGGGGTATAAACAGGGTACAGGAGGGAAGCATATTTCAGAAGAAGTACTGCACAAGGACAAGGGGACATGATATGAGGCTGGAGGGAGGAAGGCTCAGGGGGAATGTCAGGAAGTACTTTTTCACAGAAAGGGTGGTAGATCTGTGGAACAGTCTTCCAGCAGAGGTGGTGTGGGCTAAAACAATATGGAGGTTCAACAGCGCATGGGATAGACATAAGGGTACCCTGGAGATGGGCAGAGAAGGAGTGCCTTACATCAAATAGGATCTGGGCTGTCAACACTGAGTAGGCAAATGGGCAGACTAGGTGGGCCGTATGGTCCTTATCTATAGTCAGATTCTATGTTTCTATAATGTTCCCTGAGGTCCAACAGGACTTTCTACTCCAGAAGAAGCAGTAAAAGAGCTAACCTCCAGAGGAATTGATGTCTCCCTTCCACAGCGCCAACCTGACCACCAGGACATGTCAACTCTTCAGGGCTCCGTTTGGACAAAGGCCACGACAAGCTCTGACAGACGACGACAAAGCCTTGCTACCCTAGCTGAGATCCGGCAGCTCCTGAAATCCTTCCAAAGATCGGATCCTTCCTGAGCCTCACACTGCGTTCAACTGTTGGTCATATTTTTCGATGGCCCCTACCTGAGAGACCACTGCCAGCTACCCTTATCTGCATCCCAGTATCTTATTCTGCTTCATTCACTTGGACACACAGGTGACTGTTTACCATCTGAAGACGACATAGGTATGACTCCAAACTGTAGCTGTGCTCAGGTATGTTAATGGGGTCTGCTGGGGGACATCTCTAAACCACTAAGGTCTGAAGACAATGTGGCCATCACAAGGCCAAAGTGACTGTTTATATAATATTAGACAGAGCAGGGCTTAACATTACAAGGGGTCATTGCATGGGGGCGGAGGGGATCTCACCATTAACAAGTTCAACAACCTCAAAGTACAGGGGAGATTTATTTCTTTCGGCTATCATTTTTCTCATGTCTATACAACTATTGAATTGATATGTCACTCTGCTGCCCCCTTGTGTCCCCAGGGAAGAATAACAGGCCACAGAATAGATGACAAAAAATGTAACTTCCCTGGTGAGGGAGGGCATGTGGATACTGTGCTGACTTTTCTAAGAGGGGGCTTACTCCGTGGGGAGGAGCCTACTATATTTCAGAAGAGAAAACTCTGGTACAAAAAAAAAACAAGACATTCAGGTTTACCTATACTGCTGCTCTGGCCCCAGTAACCCTTCATTGGAAGTACTCATCTCTGGAAACCTTGCACTCCATTGTTTGGGCCACCCCATAGCTGTAACTCATAAGAACAGTTACCTTCTACAGATCCTAACCCGTGTGCCTGGCCATCTACCTCTTATTGTAGTGACATCCTGGGCCCCTCATCTCCTACAGCTTCTAGCTAGCCAAGCCAGCAGCAACTGGGTTGCTTACCCTTTTCACACAAGCTTACCTGTGGGCTAGAATATATTAGTCAGGATTAGAAACATAGAAGTTGTTGGCAGATAAGATCCTCCTGGCCCACTTAGTCTGCCCTATTTTCCCTACTTACAGTGCCACCGCAAATCCTACTCGGTCTCTGGTCTCCCTCCCCCCACCTTTACTTCTAAGATCCCTTTGTGCCTATCCCATGCATTCTTGAATCCTGTAACTGTTTCCGTCACCACTGCCTCTGCTGGAAAGCTATTCCACGTGTCCACCACCCTCTCTGTGAAGAAGTATTTCCTCACATTTCCTCTGAACCTCCCTCCTTCGATCTTCATAGTGTGATCTCTTACCCTCGAGCGTCTTCTTTTTTGGAAAATGCTGCCTTCCTTAGCTTGTTCTTCCCTGTGAGGTATTTGAATGTTTCTTTCATATCCCCCTTACCCTCCTTTCCTCAGTGGAGTACATATTCAATTCCTTTAGCCTTCCCTTGTAGGGTTTTTGATGTAGGCCTTGCATCATCTTGGTTACCCTCCTTTGAACTGCCTCCACAATATGTTCTTTCAGAGATGGGTTCTCCAGAACTGGACACAGTATTCAAGGTGCGGTCTCATCATTGATCTATACAGAGGCATTATTATATCCCTCCTTCTGCTGGTGATTTCCCTGCCTATGCATCCCACCATCCCCCTAGCCTTCCCCACTGCCTTGTCACACTGTTTAGCTACCTTCAGGTCATCAGAAATGATTACCCCAGGTCACTTTCCTGCTTTGTGCTTGTAATTACCTCTCCTCCCAGTCAGTATGTTGCCATCGGATTTCTGTGCCCCAGGTGCATTACTTCAAACTTTTTAACATTGAAACCCAGCTGCCAATCCCTTGACTATTCTTTCAGCTTTTTTGGATTGGCCCTCATTCTATCCCAGTGTGTCCACCCTGTTGCACGGTTTTGTGTCACCTGCGGAAAGGCATGCCATTCCTTCAGTCCCTCTGTAATGTCCCCAATAAAGACACTGAAAGGCCGGACCCAGTACTGAACCTTGTGGCACCCCTCTGGACACTTTGCCTACTTCAGAGTGAATGCCGTTCACCACCACCCTCTGAATCCTATTGCTCAACCAACTCTCTATCCATTTTATTACTTTCTGACCTATTGCAAGGCTCTCCAGCTTGCTTATCAGTCTTCTATGTGGAATGATGTCAAAGACCTTGTTGAAATCCAGGTAAGCCATGTCTACCACTCCTTCCTGATCCACTTCCCTGGGTACCCAGTGATTATACCACAGGAGGCTGGAGGGCCAGTCACATGGGTGTGAGCCGGCCATAGCATACTCCCTTTACAGGGGAGGGGACTGTGCACACTTTACATGCCTAGAGGACAACTCTAGCCTGCTTACGCTTTTGTCCACCTATGGCATTTACTATCACCAATATAAGGCCCAGCAAATGCTTGGGTCACTCTGCATGAGGTTTGGTCTAGTGGTTCTCCCTCTCTTGGGTAGGGAGGCTACTTCCCATACTCTCAGCCACCTTTACGGGGGTGTCTGTAACTAGAGTTTAGTACTGGGGGCCCCAGGGCTGCTGCAGCAGCACTTTTCTCTCCTATTCAAACACCACTGCATGCATGAATTATAGTACAGAGATTCCTTAGCTCTATTTTCATACTGCCCTCTCTCCCTCTACCCTACCTACTAGGCATTAGCAAATTCTATAAGTACCCCGACTACCCCTTCTATTTTAAAGTGTACGCAGCCTGCCATCTATCTTATTTTTCTTTTACATTTTTCCACGGAACAGTTAGGGACCACAGAGCCTCACCATCTCCTTTTCTCTCACCCACACCCAACTGCTTTTATTGGAGATCGGGGGAGGCTTGGTTGTTACCATTCTGCTCTCCTCTACAGTAGCAGCTAGCTGTTACAGGCCCCAACTTCTGCTGTAATTTACCCCCACTGGGATATTCCATCTATCAAATCTAGGAGAATATAGTTTCTCCCTACCTTGGAAGCACCCTATTACTGTTCCCCCTGTTCTTCTTTTGAGACAGTGGGTGATTTAGTTTAAAATGCTATTTCAAGTTACCTATTGGTTTGCCCTGTGGCTTTTGAAGTTTACTTAATGTTTTGTCATACACAGAATGTATGCTCACTGTATCATTTTTTTTCTCCCTACTACTTTTACTTTTTCCTTTTCCTATCTTTAACCTTTTGTTCTGTTCTGTCTTCTCTGTCCTATTCTGGAGAGTGGGGGCCCAATCATTCGTACATTACACCTCTTTACCAGGGTTGTAAGTATGGCTAATTTCTCTCGAGTTATCTCTTGGAATATCAGGGGGATCCATAGCCCCATTAAATGGTCTAGACTGTTGCAACAATTAAAACATGATAAACCCTGATATTGTGTTTCTTCAAGAGACACACCTACCACAGGCAGAGCATGATAAATTTCTAACCTGTGGTTACTCATTTGTGATAGCTGCCTCCTACAAATCGGGTCACCTGAGAGGTATGGCAATTTTAATCCCTCATGGGATACCTTTTATTCTCCAAGACGATTATCTGACCCTAAGGGAGGTCATGCCACAGCAGTTGGGACATCATACAATGTACAAGTAACTCTGGCCAGAGTGTATTTCCCTCCAGTCTCCAATAAAGTGGATGCTCAGCATTTTTTTAATAAATAGTTACCTATGCTCCAGGGTCAGCTGATTCTGTGCATTTGCAGAAATATCTTCGCACCATTCTAGCACATCTTGGCTTTATTGACTTATGGCGTCACTTTTTTCCCACCACCTTAATGTACACCTTTTATGCCTCCACAATGGGCTCCTCTGCTCACACAGACTATTTATTTACTACAGCCGAACACTTGGACATGATACAAGATAACAGTCATGGTCCGATATGGTCCGATTTTACTATCCGATCATGCCCCTCTCCATGCCAAAATAAAACTTGGCAAACCTTTTCCTCGGGCTCCCCGGTGACTTAATTTAGGTTTGCTTAAAGACCACGAATTCCTAAAGCTTACACAGGAGAAACTCCCTCAAATAATCAGCAATAACTCAGACCCTGATATCTCACCCTCCATTTTATGGGGGTAAAAACAGTCTTGTATGGAGAGTTCACTGCATGCTCTTCCATTAAAAACTGTCTGTGAGAGAGACAAACGCCTCACCGAGCTTCAACATTAACTTTCTACACTACAGTCTTTGTATCATCAAGGAGACAGATCTATTGCCCAACAACATAACTCGGTAAAACAAGAAGTACAGAAATTGCATGATGCTAAGATAGAGCAAACATTACTACATCTCAAACATTATCATTATGGGGGCAACAATTTAACAAAAAAACCTTTGTGCCCACAGAACACAAGCCTGCATCCCTCAGATGTATGATATGGATATGGGCACTCTTGCTACCCATCCTACTGCTATTCGGAACATCTTAGCCAAATATTATAGGGGGCTATACTCTGCAGAACCAGAGGTCTCCCTGCAGCAAATCCATGACTATTTGCATTCTCTTCCTCTCCCGAACTGGATGGCACTACCACGCAATGGTTGGCAGCGCTCATCCTGACTGAGAAGATCCACCAGACAATCCAAGAATCTCGCCCGAGAAAATCACCAAGTTTGGACAGTTACCCCACTGAATTTAAGAAATTTAGATCCACTCTTGTTACCCTTCTCCTTCCTGTTTTTCATACTGTCCAACAAGAGGATGCTCCCTCACCCTCCTGGCAATATGAAGTCATATCCACTCTCCCCAAGCCCAACAAAGATCCGTGATATGCCCCTTCTTACAGGCCGATTTCCATTTCAAATTATCATACACTCTTTATGTCCATCCTAGCTCACAGGCTGGAGGTCTTATTACCCGCACTATTCATGGGCCACCCTGTCCACATTTGGCCTTCCAGCTTATTTCATTACTGCCCTACAAAATATTTATTCATCCTCCCAGGCATATATCTGACTTAATGGCTCCCTATCAGACCCTTTTCCACTAGAACAGGGAACATGGCAAGGGTGCCCCAACCCCCTCTTCTGTTTGCTTTCTACCTAGAACCTTTAGCTATACATATACGTACTGCCCCGTTGGTCTCAGGCGCACCCCTAGGGGGCAGAGATTGTAACATTATTCATTATTCGCAGATGACTTACTCCTTATGGTCACATCACCTGCAGATTTGATCCCAGGGGTTTGAGACATTTTTCACACTTTTGGGAGGTTGTAGGGTATAAACTTAAACACTTCTAAAACAGAGATCATATTATGCAATTTTTCCCGTCGCCACATCTTAAACATGCCTATACTTTAAAATGGCACAAAACAGTTTTCCGATACTTGGGGATTAAGATCATTCGGAATTGGGAACATCTTGAACTACCAAATCTTGAACCATTGACACAGCAAATTCTAGATGACCTCTCCCAATGGTCTCAACTTTATTTAGTTTTTTTCAGCTTATCAAAGCTATCCATCAGAATATTCTTCTACAAATTCTATATTACCTACAAACCCTACCCTTAATGCCTGACAATATATATTTTAGAGCCTAGAACAAACTTATATCTCACGTTATATGGAGTGGAAAAGCCCCTTGAATTTGACTTTCTATTTTTACAATTACCACAAGAAAAGGGAGGGGTAAACCTTCCTAATTTTATAAGCTATGCTTTAACATCCCATCTGCGCACTATTTGTATACGGATTGCTCCCTCCCTCCTTTCACCGATACTGGAAACGGACTGAATTCACACTAAATGATTTACACAACTATGACTCATTTCTATTTGATAATCCCCCCCTCCTGCCTTCCTTTAACTAAATTTTACCAATACACAGCAACCACCCTATGCCAATGGCTAGTAATTTCCAAAACATACCTTCTGCCAGCGTACCATTTTTATCTCCAAGCTTTTGCTCATGATATCGACTGTCGTCCAAATTTGCTGGATGAGGCACTATGGAACTGGGCTCATATGGGACTTTGTTTTTTCTTTCAATCACTAGATTCTCAGGGGACCCTGCCCTTTCCTACCTTGCAATCAGCTTATCGTTTTTTCTTTCAATCACTAGATTCTCAGGGGACCCTGCCCTTTCCTACCTTGCAATCAGCTTATCATCTTTGTACAATGGATCTTTACCATTAGCTACAGCTAAGCTCATATCTAAGTGATAAACCTTAAGATTATTGCAGCCTCCTGACTAAGCTCCCTATACTTATGAGGCTTCTACTTTCCTATCTACGAGGTAATCCCTGGGATCATATAATTGGACGTACCTTTAAGGTGCTCCAGGAATTCAACACGGATTCCACATTATCCGTTTTAGAACGGTGGAATTCAAAATTACATGCCACCCATTCCATTGATGCATTGAACAAATTTGCTATCTCTGCCTATTGTCTCACTTCCTCCATTTTTTATACAGAGTGCTCATGGAAATGCCGCTCTCAGTTTTTTAGATCTCTGGACATTGATGCATAGTTCACAGGTGCAGACATGGCAACATGCTGGAGAGGGTGCGGCCAGCCGTCAGCTAACACAACTCATATCTTTTGGGCTTGCCCAAATCTCCAGCCATTTTGGCAGGTGATTACACGAGAACTAGAGGCCATATCTGATTATCCAGGGGTTGTTACTCCCTCTTACTTTTACTAGCAATCCCACCAGAGGGTTCTGGTGTAGATCGTCACCAGTCTCCGCTTGTTATTCATATCTGCCACTGTAGCAAAAACAGCGATCACATGGCTCTGGTGCGCCCCCCAAAATTCAAGCCCTTTAAGGATGGAGAGCTATAATGATTGCCATTTATACTATGGAATGCATGACATACAGCTACATGGATAAACTACCCCTTTTTGAGATTAGTTGGACAAAATGGGTGCTATATCAATTGGTCCACCATCCTGATTTTGTGCCGTTGGATGGGGGGGGGCTCCCACACTCCCTCCCACACTCTCGTACTTCCTTTCTCTTCCTTCCCTCTGTGTGCATCTTCTGTTTTTCTTTTCCCTTTTCCCTTTTCTCGCTATTCCTACACTCCTTATTTCTTTTCCGAAAAAGGCACTCAGCAGACAAGCATGAACTTTGCATTGTCAATATTTTGTTTTATATGTGCCCTTATACTTTTATACCTAGGTATAGTTCTAGGTTTTTCAGATAATTATTATACTGTTCCTATTCACTCTGTTAATTTGATATTTCTTAGATAATGAAGGATGAAGTTATAATTTCTGTGAGGGCTTTTTACATTACTGGCATAATCCGGATAATCCGGATTCATAATAGAGATCAGGAACAGACTGGACTCTCGAGGGCTTCATCACCTTACCTTTTCATTTCAATTGTATGACACGATACATATTTTAGACTTTGTCTTTATATATTGTCTGATGCACTCTAATGCTCTGTTTTTTTTATCATCTATTTTTTTTTATAACAATCTTTATTATCAGTTTTTTGATCATACAGACAGACAAACATTAATACCCAGGAATCTCCCGGGTCCCCACCCCCAAACTGGGTAGGGCAACTATATGCATTCATAACTATGTACATACACAGCTGCAGTGAATACCCCTCTCCGTTATCCTAAAAGGTTGTTCTAACCATTCAGTAATCGGGTTTTCATATTTAGACATCAAGGTCTTATAATGAACAGCCACTATTTGGGAGGGATCCCAACCCAGTAATCTAAGCTCCATATAAGCATCCATAGATTGGGGTGTATTCCTGCCGCTGTGTCCCAAGGAAAGAGAGAGAACCCCCCAACCACAATCATTTGGTAGATAATGAACTTCATACTATGAAGTCCTAATAATACCCAACCACAGTATACCCAGTCCCTTGTCGTAAAAATAAAAAATAAAACAAACGAGTCCCTACCATGGATCTACTATTAACCAATAAACCTTGAGCTAACTACACTCAGACAGACAGATCCATGCCCCAGGACCTTTGGCTTGGAGTGAGTAAATTGCCTCCAAGGTTCTCCACCTCTTATAATATGTTCCCTTCCTTCCGTCCTGGAGCATTTGCCTCCTAATCCTGTCAAGTGTCTTCAATAGATCCCCTATCCATTGGTCATATGAGTAGATATGGTCACTTTTCCAGTGCCTCAAAACAAAAGCTTTGACTAGAGCACACATCAACGCTATATGGTATTTAATGTGCGTCCCTGAGATTTGGACCATATCCCCCAGTACACAGATCTCCGGCAAAATAAATTCCGAGTAGTTTAGAATGGGGTCCATATATGCAGTGTATCCCCTGGGTTCAAGCCACATCTAAAACATAGATCTGTCTGTCTAAGCCTTCTAGCACATAATTTGGAAGGGGTATAGTACATATCGGAAAATATAAAAAACTGCATAGTCCTGTATTTGGGTATGAGTATATAACCAGAGCTCTTCAGATTTCTTTCCAATCCCATTGGGTGAGTATTTTTTCCCAATATGCTACCCTCTCAGAAATAGCCCTACTTAAAAAATCCAACAGCACCTTATATGCATGTGAAAGAGGTTTTTGCGAATAGTTAAGTTCCTTGAGGTTATCCCAGGTAAACGGGGTCCCCTGAGAGCCCCTATTCTCTCTCAACACCTTCTGCACCATTTTGGTAACCTGTATCCTCTTAAAAAAATTAATACTTTTACACTGAGATGGGAAAACTACCCTATCTTCTACAATAAAATCTGCCCAGTTAAAATTGAATAATTGAGGGGCCCAGTGTTTCCTAATTATTCAACCCCCAATAGTCATGTTGGGATTGCCCAAAATAGGCTGATCCCTGAAACCTTTCTGAGATTTTTTCTGGCTCAGAGATAGAAGAGCCCACCAAGCCGAGACTGACTTATATATTGGAGTATGTTTCCCTTCCTATGTAAGCCTTCTGGATTAATGTAAAGCAACGCTACTGGGGTGATACCCATATCTCTCAGAGTTTGTCTCTCAATATGTAACCAGGTTGGAATATATCCCTCTTCCTCCTGTGTCCTATTCTACTGACCCATTATAGCTAACTGTCCGGCTACATAATATAAATGTAGGTCTGGGATTTTGAGACCCCCCATACTATAGGGAAGGCGCAGTATATTATGTTTCCTCCTAGGCGGTTTGGAGTTCCATAAAAAATCTGAAAGTAATTTCTGTATCTTAATAAACCAACCCTTAGGGATATTATACGGGGACAAATGTATTGGGTACTAACATACTAAAATGCCAGCAGAATAGGCCTAACGGTCTTTCGTGTCTGCTCGTTTGGTCAGCCCCCACCCTGGTTGCTGACCTTGCTGCCCCCCTCGCCTTCTCTGGCTTCTCCCTTCCCAGTTCCGGATATTCTTGCTGCATTGGATTTTGCTTCCAGAACCCTTCCCCTGTACCTGTCCCACCCCCTCTTGAACCCCTCCACCGTCTCTGCCTCCACCAGCCCCCTAGGCAGCACATTCCATGGCTCATCACCCTCTCAGTGAAGTAGCACCTCCTCCTTTCTCCCCTGAATCTTCCCCCTCAGCTTCCACCCATGCCCTCTAGTGGCCCCTACTCCTTCCTTGAAGCACCCTGACTGTTCCTCCCCTATTTACCCTCTTCATGTACCTGAAGACCTCTATCATGTCCCCCGGTCCCTTCTCTCTTCAATGTGGCTTATTTGTAGCTCTTGAGCCTCTCCTCATAGGTCCTGTCCCCAAAGCCCCAAATCATTTTGGTTGCCCTCCTCTGGACCCTCTCCAGGAGGTTAATGTCCCTCTTTAGTGTGGCCTCCAAAACTGCACGCAGTACTCAAGGTGCGGCCTCACCAAGTCAGTTATACAGGGAGTATCACTTCCTCCTTCTGGAGGTGATCCCCCTAGCAATGCATCCCAGCATCCTGTTGGCCTTGGGCTGCCCTCCTACAAGTCTTAGAGTTGTTCATCTTGACATCCACCACCACCCAGGTCCCTCTCAGCCATGAGACTTGTAGCATTCCCCCAGGGTGTACACTTGGCCGGGTTTCTGGCTTTTAGGTGGAGTACCTTACATTCCTGCATTGAACCTCAGCTTCCACTTTCTCGACCATCTTCCAGAGCCTCCAGGTCCCCTGTAGGGCCACCCTCCCCTCCTCTCCATCCACCACCGCCCCCAGTTTCGAGTCATCCGCAAAGAGACTCATCTCACTCCTGATTCCTGTCCCTATGTCAGAGACGTAGGCGTTGAACAGAAGGGGCCCAAGGACTGATCCCTGTGGGATGGGTCCATCTGAATCGCTCTTAATAAGGGTTCCAGATATATATTAAATACAATTGGTGAAAGGGGACATCCTTGTCTAGTCCCATTATCAAGGCGAAACTCTTTCGACAAATAGCTATTGCAAAGAACCCTAGCTGTGGGAGCAGCATAGAGATTCTTAATACCCCTAAGAAGGCCCTCCGGGAAGCCATCTTCTCCATAGTAGCAAACAGAAAAGAATGGGAGACCCTGTCGAGAGCCTTCTCGGCATCTAATTAGGCGCCATAGCTGACCGGAATTAGAAGCCTCGCACAGTACATGGTGAAGCTTCCGAAGAGCATCATGTGCCCCTCTACCTGGCATAAATCCAACTTGCTCTTGACTAATGATTGCAGGAGCAATCTTTAAAATTCTATTAGCCAGTATTTTAGTTAACAGCTTAAGATCCTGGTTCATCAGAGCAATAGGTCTATAACTCCCGGGTAATTCTTTGGGTTTATCTGACTTAGGGATGAGTACGATGTAAGCCTGATATAGTGGTAGATGGGGGACCCCATCCAACATAATATTAGAAAATAAATCCTTCAGTAGGGGTAAGAGAGTCTGAGAGTGGACTTTATAAAACTGAGCTGATAAACCATCCGGTCCCGGAGTTTTGCCCTTAGGTAATGCATTAATCGCCTCCCTAATTTCGGATTCTAATATGGGGGCCGCTAATGCCTGGGCTTGTGCTTGGTCCAGTCTGGGTAAGCTTATGGTCTCCAAAAACCCCCGCAGCTCTGCCTCATTACTAAGGGAGTCCCCCTGATAGATCTCTGTGAAGTAATCCGCGAAGGCATCCGCCATTCTCTGAGGCTCTGTTATAATTTCCCCCTGGTATTCTATTAAAGGGATCGTTCAAGCTGCCTCCCACTCTTTGATTCTATTTGCAAGAAGCCGACTAGGCATGTCCCCTTGCAGAAGATAGTTAGCTTGAAGCTTTTCAAGCCAGGCATCCATCTTACCATAAAGAATGTCTGTCATTTCGTCCCTCAATTCCTTAAGTTCACTATCCACCTCCTCTGAGGAACCCTCTAGAGGGTAAGTGAATTAATAGCACCATATAAATTCCTCCCTTGCCTTCCTCATACCATTTCTTCTGGCTGTATATCTTTGAGTTACGCCAGTATATATTACTTTGCAGGTAGGCCATGCTAAACTCTTATTATGAAGTGTTGGAATTTGGATCTGGATAATGTTCCTCACGGCTTCCTCCAATCGGAGTAACATATTATCTTCTAAAAATAGTGATTCATCTAACCTCCATCTGAAAGGCTTCATCCGAATAGACTCCAGCGCCCATGTCAGCTGCACTGGAGAGTGGTCAGATAAAATTCTGCTATGGGTGGACACTTTCCTAATTCCCTGCAGGGCCTCTTTATTAACCAAAAAAAAATCAATACGCAACTGGGTTTTGTGTGCCCCTGAATAGAAGGTCATGTTACAGTCCCCTTGATTGAGCACCCGAAACGGGTCCACCAGTGCTGTAACCTCTAAAAATCTAGCCAAGGCCACCTGCGCCCTAGAGGGTGGCTTTTTAGAAGGGAGGTTCCTATCAAGCAAGTTATTAAGACACAGGTTCCAATCACCTGCTATAATTAATGGATGGGATGAGAGAGTAGCTAAATCTATTTCCAGCAAGGCGAAAAAATCTGGGTTAGAGGGAGTTGGTCCATATATAGAAGCAATTGTTAGTAACCTACCCATGATAGTACCCGTAACAAATACCCCTCTGGCATCCTCTCTTGCTTTAATTTGCGATGGCACGAACGGACAGTTTTTCCTAATCAAGATCGCTACTCCCCTTGAAGCTTTCGCCTTCACTTCTCCTAAAACTTGGCCCACCCAAAGTCTCTTCAAAAGACTTAACTCTTCCTTTAATAAATGGGTTTCCTGCAATACTGCTATTTGGGCCCCCAGCTGATATATATGTTTTAAAATCACTAACCTTTTTTTCCTCCCTCTGAGGCCAGGATATAATGTTAATATTTATCATATTGGATTACCATACCCCTTCCTTTCACCCCGACAAAGTCTGCCAAAATGATTTTATCTGCCTTTTGGATTCTCTCTTTTCCCCACCCCCCAAACCCTCCCCCATTTTACCATGATCCCCGATCCTCCGATCGCCCTCCTATCACAAGTTGAAACCGAGATGAGCCAGCCCTTGAGAGCGTCCCCATGCCTGCCAAATCCCTTACTAAGGACAAAGGGCCTCTTGTCCCCCCTAAATGCCCCATAGGGCTAGGGCTAGATTCCCCTTTTTAGAATAATGCATCCCATTAACATTCTCACTCAGCCCCAATCCTATAAACTCTAACTATACAGAAACAAATGGCAATAGTTGTAATAATGAAGTAGCCCCATATAGTCAGGGAACAACTATGAATGCAGATTACAATGCTCAATTTCCCATTATTGTAAGGCCCCAAGTACAGTTTAAATCCCTTTGAGACCAGGCTGAAATCAATACGTAGCTTCTAGAAAGTGACCTACAAAAACAAATAACCATAGCATGTCATGCATAATTCTCAGTAATTGGTTCTATCTTCTCAGCAATATGTATCAGCTTAACCATATATTCCTGGATCATAAAAGGAGGGAAAGAAAAAAGAAAAAAAAAGGCACCCCCCGAGGACCCTTGAATCAAGACCAAAGAGTCCCCTCGAGGGAGCTGTAAGGTACTTCTACCACTCAGTCCTGCTCCATATATGCTTATGCACACGACAAACGTATCTCAGCCTTATCTGAGGTCTTCACTCTCCTCGCATAGTCAGGGTGCAGACCTAAACAGATCCAGGAATTCAACTCGCAGTCCCTCAGCAGCATCCTTCGCTGTCAGGAACCTCCGCTCTCCAGACTGTAGCTTTACCACCAGGGTGGCCGGGTGTTGCATTCTAAACTTCACACCCTCAAGATGCAACTTTTTCTTGATATCCAGATATTCTTTCTGTTTCTCACGGATTGCGGGTGTCTGGTCTTGGAATAGCCATAGAGATGCCCCATTCCATTGCAAATTCTTGAGTGCTTTTGCTCTACTAAGGACATGGGCTTTCTCTTTATAGTTCAAAAACCGCATAATAATAACCCTGGGGCGAGCAATTCTCTCAGTGACCGATGTGCCCTCTCAATATTGTATGCATCCCCAAATGGCGTTGGACCCAGGAGCTTCAGCAATAAATCCTGAATGAAAGCTATGCAATTAGAGCCTTCTGACCGCTCTGGGAGACCTGGCATGATCAGATTGTTTCTTCGACTGCTAGATTCCTGGTCTTCAACTCGGTCTTCAAGCTTTTTAACTTGTCTCCGCAAAGCCACCAATTCTTGCTCATGTACAGAGGTTTTCCGCTCCTGGGAAGCAACTCTAACCTCCACATCTCCTATTCTCTGTGCCAGGGCGCTTAGCGTCGGTTTAACTGCAGAGAAATCGGCCACAAGCCCCCGAAGGAGCGTTTTAATTTCGGAGATATCATCAGGAGTTGCCTGGCCTTTCCCTTCCACACCCAATCGATCCTCCTGGTCCTCCGGCACTGGTGAAGGGGGTTTTGGGCGCTTTGTTGCCGGCGCTCGTGCGTCAAGGACTTCGGGGCTTCCGCATTCCATTGCGATCAGCCCTCTATTGCAGCGCCTATCTCTAAGAAATTCCCCTGATCAGCACAGACAAACTCCTCCAGGGGTGCTAGTATCATTTGCAGGTCAGCTTATATCGTTTCTACCCCTGCACTGGAATCAAAGATAGCAGTGCCTGGGAGTAGCGCTCAAAACGTCCTTCCTCAGCTAGCTCATCACGTGATCCATTCTTATCATCTGTTTTAAATACAATAAAAATAAAGTTTAAAAAAAGTTGACAAAAGCTGTATACAAAATAGCAGTGACCTCTACTGGCAGGTATCCCAGTACAGGGACTACATTGCAGGAACATTAAGTTGTATTTATTTTTACTGCTTTACAACATTTTTAAATCATTTTTTAAGTATTTAAATAAAATACCCCAAATAACCCATTTTCTAAGTGTAATAATACCCTCCACAGTGGGCAGTATTGGGCTGTACCAGACCTTCTAGGGGTTATAAGGCCTGACACTGCCTCATTACACCCCGGGAGGTCCCGCATAGCCTAATATCGCCCATCCTGGAGGGTACTGTTGCTTGCTCATTCAACAGGACAGGCTCCAATCAGTCAGGATTATAGTCACACCCATTTAAATCCTCTGCTTGACCTGCCTTCAAGATTAGGGCCACCTGCACACTGGGGGAGCTGGTCTGCTCTGCGCTGGTGCACCTGGATATGCCTGTACAACCCTTCCCTGACTTGAGGGATCCATGTGAAGTTGGGTGTCTTTGCAGCCTAGCTGTGCTGCTCACTGGCATATCCATCAAGGAAAACCAGGATGGACACTGAGTAACACGGCTTTACCACTGCCAACTGTACCACAGGCGCACCCCACCACCCCACCCCACCCCAGCTCAAGGGTCCAGCTGGGCTAGGCAGGAAAACTGGTATATTAAATTTTGGTGTATACAGTGAAAACAACAGGTCCCCTATCACAAGGGCCTCATAGTCCCACAGCAGGTCTTGTGGTTCTTGCTGCTGGTCTGTGAAAAGCCATGGTGCCACTAAGAATTACCTAACAGGAAAAATCTTAGTTGCTCTTGTACGAGACTGCATAGTATGCTTCTCTATCTGGCAGCTAGCAAGGATGAGAGAAAAAAAAACCAAATAAGGCACATACCCTCCAAAACGAAAAAAAGAACATCAGCTGCCAAAAGCAGTCTCAACACACCATAACATATAACACATATGCATACTCTCCTCCCCACCCTGGCAAAGTAACAGGAACACATTGTTCTCTCTCTCAGCTCTCCTCCTTTCTTGACAACTCTTCCTTTTTCACACCCTTCCAGTCTGGTTTTAGGAAATCCCACTCCACTTCCACCTCCCTCCTTCAGCTCACTGACTCCATACTCACAGGTGGGGATCAAGGACTGATTACTTCTGCCATTTTTGTTGATCTTGCTAAAACTTTTGACACTGTGGCATATCCCCTCCTTCTGGACAAACATAAAGTTGCGGGCCTCTCTGACTCTTTAGTCAGCTGGTTTCATTCATACACTGAAGAAAGGTGCCACGCTGTCCGGATAGGATAATCCCTTTCTCCTCCTCCTCTTCGCATTAGCTCACTTGTCCCTCAAGGGTCTGTCCTGGGTCCTATTCTCTTTTCCATTTTCTTAAATGACCTCCCCACTGTCTGTTCCTCTGCATCCATTCATATGTACCTTGATGACACAGTTCTTTTTGCTTCTGGCTCCTCTACACTAGACCTCTCCTCCCAGCTGCAGCTGGATTTTGACAACAATCAACGCTGGTTCAAGTCTAACCAACAGTCCCTCAATGCCAAAAAAACAGTCTCCATGACTTTTGGCACCTGTCAGAGGCTAGCCAGACTTACTTCTCTCCCACTATTTAATACCCTTGAGGGTACAAAGATTGAAGATGTTTCCTCCTTTAAGTACCTCGGGGGCGTGCCTTGGCTGCCATCTTGATTTCTCAGTGCATATTGATGCTATCCACCATAAGCTGCAGCCTAATCTTGGAGCATTGTACAGGAATAAAGTATGTATTCCGCTTCCTGCACACCGAGAAATTGTACTGAAAATAATTCTCCCTATCTTTGACTACAGTGATTTAGCCTACAGTGGAGCCCCTAAATCCTCCCTTGCCAGACTGAGATAAGAGGGAAGGGTGCCAAACCAGAATTTGGATATAAAAGAGACACAATGGGAAAGGCACCTAGCATCAAGGGAGGAAGAGAAAGGGCTGAATGAAGAGAGCAGTGGTGAATACGAGGTGGGCAATCGCGAGCAAAACGACAAAAAAAAATGAAAAAGGGGGTCCAAATTCCTTCCATTCTCTCCTCCTCCTCCTTCTTTCTCCCTCCTACACTCTCTGAAATAGTATTTCCAATTTTCTCTCTATTCCTTTTAGAAAATCTACTGTTGGTCAGTTAAGCATTATACAATGGCTCAAGAAACACTGGCTCCTTATTGGCTGACTAGCATGATTTACAACATGTAAATCCTGCTGTCACCCAACAGGAAAAGTAACAGCCAGCTGCATAACTGTAAAATCCCCTGCAACCCCCCAAAACACACAGCAAAACCGCCATATTGCCCTCCTAGTACAGCGGATTCCAACCCCTGCATTGAACACAAAAATTGCTACATTTGGTCACAGCCAAACCCCCAACAGCAACGCAGGAAATTACCACACCAGTCCCGAAGCCAACTGTAAAACCACAGAATGCTTTTATATTTCAAAATAAATATTCACCGGTTCCCAATCAGTAAAGTCCACCAGACGCTCCGGAGAATGGGTCAAAATAAGACCACGTGAGTCTCCCAAGTCCAACCCGCATACCAACAACCCCTGCCCTGATCGCATTGCACTCCTGCAGATGCCAACACCAGCCCGATACTTCTGATCCAAGTATTCCCTGAACACAACACAAAATAACACTCCTGCAAGCAACTGGAATGCTGTCCAACATCTTTCCATTTCAAACTGAACAAATAAAAAAAATACCTGCAGTCCCCCACTTGCAGCAGCCAGGGGACCTTCACACTTATCCCATTCCGTCAAAAGTAAAATAGAATGCTCACAAGCCCTAAATCAGAAATATTCCGTGTACCTATTTGTTTCAAGAAAAAAAATCCTGCTTACCAAATAGGAACCCAAATCGCTGACGCGAGAGAGAGAGAGAGAGAGAGATAAAAAAAGCAAACTTGCCAAATCGGACCAGAAATAGTCGATCGATCCACATGCTCACTGAGATAATCCACATTAAACAAAGAAGTTACAACATGCAACAACAACAACAAAAAACACATAAGCTTTGTGTGTGTGTATATCTGTGTGTGTGTGTGTGTGTGTGTATATGTGTGAGGGAGAGAGAGACAGGAATAAGCTTAGCAACCCAGGATTGTTTTTTCTGGCACAGTAATACATTCTGTAAAAATAATCCAAAATGCAAAAAACACTTTTTTAACAGAAAAATAAAGGGGAGGCATTGTATAATCGCAATATCCTACTTGAGGCTGTGGGTGATGCCAGGATTTACCCACACCTGATGTGTTTTGCTGACTCGGCCTGCGGCCTTGTGACCAAACAACACACTAGGCATGGGTAAATCCTGGCATCACCCAGACCCTCTTGTGGTATATTGCTTAAATATACCACGACAGGGTGTGAGTTATGCTGGGAGTTACCAATGCCTGGTGTTGTTCAGTCATGAGGCCTCAGACCAAATGAGTAAACCACACAAGAAGTGGGTAAATCCCAGCATCACCCACACCCTGGAGTGGTATATTGTGATTCAAAAATGTCCCCATTTTTATGTATCACAAAAAAATAAGAAAAAGGTTTTTATTGCATTTATTAAATTTATTGTTGCACCAGAAAAAGTAGCCTGTGGTTGCCATGATGCCTGGAGCCGCAGAGTGTAAACAGTGAGCTCAGGAAGATGGAAACAGCAGCTAGCAGCCCATCATGGGGGCCAGTGGTACTCATCACAGCGCCGAGGAGGGAGAGAGAGAGAGAGAGGAGGGCTGGTGCTGGGGGAACAGGTTAAACAATGCCAGAAACTGCTGCTGAGAGATGCTACCGGAAATGGTTTAAACAGAAGCTCTGCCTTTACTGGGCTTCAGAAACCGAAGCAGACCTGTCATTTAGCCTTGGAAGCACAAGAGCGAGTTGCACATTCTAGCTAAACACATATTTAAACACATGTTGTAAGACTGTGTCCAACGCTGAACTGGGTAAAGTGTTTGTCAATGAAAAACATGGGCGGAAAGTTCCAGAAATCACAGTTGAAAAGCCAAGCCGTGATACTGGGCATGCACCTATGCATATGCATAGATACATAGATACATAGACAGTGTCGGCAGATAAGGGCCTATGGCCCACCCAGTCTGCCCATTTGAGCTTGTAAGTTCAGTTTGTTTCCTAGAAGTCTGTTGCCCTTTACCCCTGACCTCCAGAATTCCTTTATGTCTATCCCATGCATTCTTAAATCCCGTGATTGTTTCAGCCCCCACCACTTCCTCTGGCAGGGTGTTCCACTTGTCCACCACCTGTTCTGTGAAGAAATTCTTTCTCATGTTTCCTCTGAATCGTCCTCCCTCCAACTTCATCCCATGCCCTCTTGTCCTGGAACATCTTTTTACCTAAAAATAGTGTTTTCCTGCACCCTGTTCCTCCCTGTAAGATACTTGTATGTCTCTATCATATCCCTCTCTCCCTCCTCTCCTCCAGGAGTACATGTTCAGTTCCTTCAACCTGTCTTCATAGGACTTGTGATGCAATCCATGCACCATCTTTGTTGCCCTCCTCTGAACCTTCTCTACCCTGTCTATGTCCTTACGTAGGTATGGTCTCAGAACTGTACACTGTACTCCAGGTGGGGCCTCACTAGTGTCTTGTATAGTGGAATTATGACCTCCTTTTCCTGCTGGTGATGCCCCTGCCTATACATCCCAGCATCCTATTTGCTTTACCTGCTGCCTTGTCACACTGTTTCCCTACCTTGAGGTCATCAGAGATGACAACCCCAAGATCCCTTTCCTGCTTGGTGCATGCTATATCCTCACCCCCAACTGATATATTGTGCCATGGTTTTTGTGCCCCATATGCATTATCTTGCACTTCTTTGCATTGAATTTCAACTGCCAAACCCCTGACCATTCTTCAAGTTTCTGCAGGTCACTTCTCATTCTGTCTACACCCTCTGGTGTGTCAACTCTGTTACAGAGCTTTGTGTCATCAGCGAACAGTGAAATTCTGCCTTCTAGGTCCTGCGCAATGTCACTGATGAAGATGTTGAATAGAACCAGTCCCAGCACTGATCCCTGTGGTACACCACTGGTCACTCTTCCCTCTGTGGAGTGACAGCCATTTACCACCACCCTCTGTGTCCTGCCACCCAGCCAGTTACCTACCCACCACATTACTGTCCTGCCCACACCCATATTCCCCAGTTTGTGTAATAGTCTTCTATGTGGCACAGTGTCAAAGGCCTTGCTGAAGTCCAGATAGGCCATGTCCACTGCCCTCCCCTGATCCACCCCCCTAGTCACCCAGTCAAAAAATTCAACGAGGTTGGTCTGACATGACCTCCCCCTGGTGAAACCATGCTGCCTTGGGTCCTGTAGTCCATTGACAACCAGATGTTCCACCAATCTCTCCTTCAGTAGTGCTTCCATGATCTTCCCACTACCGAGTGAGGCTAACTGGTCTGTAGTTCCCTGCTTCCTCTTTGTTCCCACTTTTGTATAAGGGGACTACATCTGCTGTCCTCCAGTCTTTGGGTACCTCCCCTGTTTCCAGTGATCGGCTAAACAGGATAGCCAGAGGTTCAGCTACCACCTCTCTTAGTTCTTTAAGGACCCTGGGGTGCACCCCATCTGGCCCCATTGCTTTATCAACTCTTATTACTTCCAGTTCCTTCAGGACCCTTTCTCGTGTAAAGGGACTTGTGTCCATTTCTGCACCATTCTCACCCTTGTACTCCCTTCAGACCCATTACCCTCCTCTTCCTCAGTAAAGACTGAGCAGAAATACCTGTTCAATATGTCAGCTTTACTGTTGTCATCCTCACCTGCCCCATCCTGCCTTCAGTCTCACTATCCCTCCCTTTGTCTTTCTTTTTCCTTATGTACCTGTAAAGGTTTTGTCCCCTCTACCCACTGATTTTGCAATGTGTTCTTCTGTCTGAGCTTTGGCTTCCCTTACTGACCTCCTGCCTCCTTTGCTTCTCCTGGTACTTCTCCCTATCCCCTTCTGCCTGTGTCTTTTTGTATTGCCTGAATGCAATCTTTTTGGCTTTCACTTTCTTTGCTACCTCTTTTGGAAAACCATAATGGTCTCCTCTTCCTTTTCCTTTTGCTAACCTGCTTAATGCATAATTCTGTTGTTCTTGTAATCCCCATTTTAAATACTGCCACTGTTCCTCAACCCCTGATTCCTGTCCCATTCCCTTAATACCTCTTTCAAGTATCTCCCATTTTCCCAAAGTCTGCCCCCTAAAATCCAGGATCGTGTTTTGTGTGGTTTGGTTCTGCCCTTTCTGTGATTTCAAACCACAATGACTGGTGGTCACTGTTTCCCAGGTGCTCCCCACTGTTACCCTCATCACACTGTCCGGTTTGTGAGCACAAGGTCCAGTATTGCCTTCTGCCGAGTTGGTTCCATGACCAGTTGCTTGAGGAAGGCACCCTGAAGGAGTCAGGATAAATCTGCTCCTAGTTGATGCTGCTGCTGGGATGCTCCAGTCCACGTCTGGAATATTGAAGTCTCCAACCAGTACTACCTCACCCTTGTCTGCCATCCTTTGGATGGCTAGCATCAGCTCCCTATCTGTTTCTTCCTCCTGGGCTGGTGGTCTATAGACCACACCTGTGCGGATGGCTGTCCCCATTTTCCTTTCCAGCTTAACCCACAGTCTCTCCCCCATTTTGTTCCTCCTAGATCTCTGTGGCCCTTATGTCATTTTTCACATACAGTGCCACTCCTCCTCCCTCCTTCCTGCCTGCTCTGTCTCTTCTGAATATGTTGTATCCAGGTATGGCCATCTCCCAGTCATGGTTATCATTACACCAGGTTTCAGTGATGGCCACAATGTCCAGGTCTGACTGTACCATGACAGCCTCCAGATCTTCCATCTTGTTGCTAAGGCTCCTGGCATTTGCACACATGACTTCCATGATTTGACCTCCTAGACTGTTTCACTGTTCTACTCCAGCCCCTTCCTTGGTTGTCATTTATCCCTGGTTCTCCTTGTTGTCTGCCCTTCTGCTGAATTTTGCCCCTTTTCTGCTTATCCACCTCTTGGGCACTAATCTCCATCTTTTGCACACTGCTTTGCAGAGATAGCCACTCCTCTGGTTCACTGGTTCCATATGTATAGCCTCTGGGATTTGTAAAATAACACCTGTCATGTTCAGGAGCTGGGGTAACACAAGGGACATATTCAACATTAGGGGCCAAAATCTGCAAAAAATAAAGTTATGAGTAAATGTTGGAACAATTTGTTTCCTCATAACTTAGTTGGTTTTTCACATTTTTACCCCAAATTTTCAACATAATCTTTTTATGACCACTACTGAGCATGACAGGAGTCATTTATAAAACAGTAGCTGAAACATCATTTTTAGCCATACGTGTTGAAACACATTTTGGGTAGGGTTTGAGAAATGAGGGCTGTCACATTCACAAGGTGGTGTGAAAAAATAGCTATATTGAAAAGCTGGGGTAAAAATATTGAAAATTACCACAGTTAAGAGCGTGCATTGAACAGTTGCAACACAGACTCGTAACTTTGTTGTTGTCTCATATTTTTACCCCAAATTTCCAACACTACCTTCTTATGACCCCACATAGCCTTCTTATGATCTCACCTCATGAACAAGTGTGGAGAAAATGTTCAAATCCTGACTGAAAGCCGATTTCATGCCACAAGTGTGAAAACATTGCCTGGCAGTATATCCTAGAGGTTAGAGGAACAAGGTGTGAACGGGCTTGATACATCCAGCAGACCAGACCTTGGTTTGATTCTCACAACCTCCACTTGCATACTGTGTTACTCTGAGCAAGTCACTTAACTGCCCAGTGCTCCCAGGTCACCCCTGAAAACAGGTACTTGTGCCTAGTGGGCCTTGCCCGGTTACTTAAAAAAAAACATTAACATTCATGAAGTGCTGTGAAGAAATGGCTACGTTGAATATTTAGGGTCACAATATTGAAAATGACTAAAGTTATGAGCCAGCGTTCATACATTTCAACATAGGCTCATAACTTTGTTGTATTTTAATATTTTAACCCCAAATTTTCAACATAGCCTTCTTATGACCCCACCTCATGAACAATGGCAGGGGAAATCACCTTTCAGGACAGATTTGCCTAATTTCACTGCCAATGTTCATGAAGTGGGCTCCCAAAAAAGGCATGTTGAATATTTGGGACAAAAATATTCAAAAATGACCAAGTTATGCCACTAGGTTCAAAACCCCATTGAAATACATTGAACTGCATACTTGATTTCCTTGGCTCACAGTCTGGCATTGAAGAATGAAGTTGTGTCTTTGGTCCAGAGAGGATTATGGCATTAGACCCCTGGTGGGTAAGAAAGGGCTTGTGTGGAGTGGTGGGTGCTGAGTGGGAGGTTCGGGTGGGGGGACTAACGGTGGTGGCAGAGACAGACATTGATGTCCATTTTTCTTTTTTACAGGTTATATTGTAAAAACAGACAAAAAATAACAACGAGGGATGGTTTTCTTTATTTCAGGTGCCAAGACTGGGTATTGGGCACCTCCAGTGTTGGTGTTATGTTTGTGGGGGTGGTGGGTGCTGAGTGGAGGGTCGGGAGGGGCGGACTAATGGTGACGGCGGCAACAGACAGCGATGGACATATTTCTTTTTTGCAGGATATAATTCAACCTCAGCAGGCTGATCATGACAGATCAGCTGTGCTTGCTGGATGGCAGTTATGTAGATCAAAGGAAAGAGCTGACCTATGATTGGGTCGTCTCTCTCCTTTGAACTACACCAAGTTTCTACCCAGCAAGCCAGAACAGTGTCATGATCAGCCTGGCTGATGACTGGTGTGACACTGGTGAGCCCCTTGCAGACCACTCTGCATTGGACTGACAGTGTCACACCCCTCAAAAGCCATTCTGCTAACAAAATGTTTGCGCTTACAGTGAACATAAATATAGGATTGTCACACACAATCAGACTGCTTCCTAGCCCTCTCCCTCGAAAAAAGAAAGAAAAGTTCACTTACCTGAGGCGCCAAGCTAAGGAATTTTTTCAGACCAGAGTATAACACCCTAAATAGCCAGTGGTTCCCACTCAGGCACTGTAGGCACTGATAATGGGAGTTAGTTAGCAGGTTAGTCAATTTGAAAGCTGACGCTTAACAGGAACAGATTTTTAAATTTAGGGGGCCCCTTGAGATCAGATTGCCCCAACCTGCTTTGAAGTTAAACAATTCCTACTAGAAAAAACAACAAACCAGAAGAAGAATTCCAAAATCTTGCAGAACACTCGGTCTATGCTGTGGTATAGCAGAAACTGAGGCAACGGCTGCAGATGGAATGTTCCATGTCCCTGTGGATCTATGCTGATGTCACAGCTTTTGGGTTGTACCACTACCCAAGTAGGGGATCACATTACCCATATGTATTAACTATCTTTCCCATTGACAATGTGGAGCAATAAAGAAAGAGTGTTTTTCATTAACACTTTTTTGAATACCATTGAATAACATCATTTGGTTTTCTATCGTGATTTGAATTCAGATGTTGTGAAACAACGAAATCAACATAGTTGTAAACAGAATGTCACCATTGCAAGAAGCTTCATGGTAGTATTAAAGTCACAGGGGGCTGATATTCAAAGATTAGCAACCACGATAACTTGAGTTTGCGCATGTCCTCTGTGCAGGGTCATATTCAGAGGCCCTGGGAGTGCACCCCAAACCCGGCAGCATGAAGGTGCTAAAATACTGCTGCACTTATGCAAATGAGGGAGGTCCCTTCATGCACAGTGGTGCAGCGGTGTATTCAAAGGTTTGAGGCAGCAGTAACTAGCCCCCCAAGCGGCACTGTTTTTCTGTCGCAGAAAACCTCTTAACTGGGCGCTAAGCCCATGTCCTCATCCCCCTGAAGACAGAGTGGCTGAACTGCAGCTAACCACCCCGTTCTCCTGTTTCCATTATAATACCCTGGTGGTTCAGTGGTTTCTCCCCAACCCCAAATTGCCCATTCTCTATTTAAAAGTATTCCCTGGTGTTCCAGTGTCCCCCCCAAACAGTCCCGCACCCAACTTACCCGTTTACATCCCTGCACCCCACTCCTTTCCTAGATGTCCAGTGCTATGTACAGCAAACAGCACAGCCCTACTCTCACTTTTTTTTTCCCAATTGTTTAACCAGGTAAGAAACACTAAGCTGAAAGCTTGTTTACAGGTGCAACCTGGGAGCACAGGGAAGTTAATTGACTTGCTCAGTGTCACACAGTATGCAAGTGGGGGCTGTGGGCCTCCACAACATTCACCCCCCTTAGCAACTGCTGTACTGCTGTGGCCCCTGCCCCTCTCCCTCTTCTGTGAATACTGAACAGAAATATTTATTCAGTATTTCTGCCTTTTCCATGTCACTCTCCTTGCATTCCCTTCCCCCTCCCTTGAGCCTTGCAACCCCCCCCATTGTTCCTCAACATTCTGAAAGATTATCCACTCCCTCTTCTTCCCTTCGACTCAGCCTGTTCTACCCTGTCCTCAAAGTTGGCAACTCCCACATCTATGACCCTATTCCCTCTACTTTCAACTTTCTTCACCACCTGTGCTCCGTCTCCTCTCCTCTGCCCTTCCCCTCCATTTCTCTCCCTCCCCATGCCTTCCCCCACATACTTTCTCTTTCTGTCCTTCCACTCCCTGTGCCTCCCTCCTTACTCTTAAATCCCTAAAGGGTGTGAGCCCCAATGGCCAGGACCCCAAGCTTCTACATTTCTGCTTCTGCCATCGCTATTCCCACTACCCAACTCCTCAGCATCTCCTTTTCCTCAGCTACTGTCCCTTACACTTGGGAAACACGCTACTGTCACCCCTTCCCTAAAGGAGGCAATCCTTCATTTCCTGGTAACTAAAAGACTATCTCTCTTCTCCCTACCCTGGCTAAGCTGGAGTGGGAAGTTTGCATCCTTTATGGATAACTAATAAATTTCATTAAATCTATTTTTGCTGGTCCGTCTATTTCTCTTAGGTGCGCCCTTTCTTTTTTCCATACCAACATCAGGTTGGGCACTGTGAAAGTACCAGCTTGGGTATTTTAGAGTGTGCTGTGACCTTCTGTTTTAAACTCTCCTAGTTTGTTTTACTGCCTTAATAATTCCCTGATGTTTTATCCCACTGTTGGAGTGTGCTGCTCCAGATTGTACTGTTGGCTATGTATTTCTCCTATGTAATCACCTTGTAATTCTCCCGGGTCGCACCTGAAAATAGGCACTTGCTGTCTAGCATGCTTACCCGGTTACCAAAAGCAAATAAATAAAACTAACAGACTATCTCTCTCCTCCCTGCTCTGGCTAAGCCCCAGAACACCTTGTTCTCTCACAGTTGTACAGTTCCTCAACTTTCCTCTAGTCCCTTCCAGTCTGGCTTCAGGAACTCCCACACTACATAGATCACCCTTCTACAGTTCACTGGCTCCATACTTTCTGGTATGGACCTAAGTAGGGGCTGCCATATATATATATATATATATATATATATATATATGGGTGGGTCTGGCAGCCAAGAGAGTGGGACCCTGCACCCATGGGCATTTGAGGGGTTGGAAGCTAGTACCCACTGAATTCACAGAGAGGGAAGCCTTGCACCCACTGGCATGCAAGAGAGAAACCTGCAGCTGGGAGATGGGACTCTGGGTCCATGGCATCCTAGGATGCATTTTGCTTACCTGGATGGTTCTTGATGTTAAGTATTATCACTTGGGGGTAATTACATAAACACTGAAGTGATAATCTGTACAGACAGGGGTATTTATTCTGCAGACTATTAAGGGATTCATTATAAATACAAAAAGGAGCTGAGGTCTATGGACTGAGTCTTGTGAAAGACTGGGATGCCATTGTTATATGTCATGGATGCACTGCCCACCCCAAGGATAGGAACAGCACTCAATAGTTATTTATGAAAAGAAAACTGTGACTGGGGTAGTCAGTTCTAGAGGTCAGCTTGGTAGAAGGTATGGGAGCTGTGGAGTGATCCAGAGATGGTGCTCAGATTGGGGAAGATGGCCCAGGTGCTGAAATGGGGGTCCAGCTGCTGGGATGATGATCGATGGGGGTTTCCAGCTGCAGGGAGATTTGTTGGCAAAGGAGCTAGTCCAAAGGTGGTCACGGAGGGGGACAAGCTGCAGGGAAGGGTGGTCTTCTGGGCGGTTAGGCAGGTCTGGGGGGTGGTCCAGCTCCAAAGAGGCTGCTGAATTGGGGGGGGTTCCTGGGTGGCAAGTTGGGCCAGGTGGGAGTTCCAGCTGCAGGGTGGGAGATCGGCTAGAGGGTAGTATGCAAGTTTGGGGGCTGTGGAAATCTGTCAGCTAGGGTCTAGTCAGTGGGTGGTAAGGATAGTCCAGGGTGTCCAGCTGCAAGAGAGAGGCTGGTTCAGGGGATATGGGATAGTGCAGTTCCAGGGAGGGAGCTCAGCTTGGTGGGAGATGGGCTGGTCCCTGGACATAAAGGGTGGTCATCACCCCTCAATCTCATGGTGCAGCTACCTGGAGCTTAGCCTGTGGTTACCCAGGTGGTGCTGCTACTGCAGCTGCTGATACCTCCCTTCCCAATAGAAGGAATGTCCTCTATGATGCTAGATCCTCCCCCCCCCACCACCAGCCTCAGACAGCCCCTGGCTCATTCCCGAATCCCAGTCACCAGCATCATTAGTGGTAGCCATACCACTGCACTAACAGGCTGGCTCCCCTTCAGAATTTGTCACAGTAACCCGACTTTCAAATGTTCCCAGGAAACACACGCCTACCATTCTTAGGCCTCCATTCCAACTACAGATGAACCTCTCTCGGCTGAGGAAGGTCTCTAAACTCCAGACTGAGTGGCCTCTTCCCCACCTAGAGACCACCAGTTCTTCCACCATTGCCCCAAAAGATGCCTAGAAGGAGGGCCGGTTGAGCTGTGGTAGGGGTAAGGGAACATACCCTTCAGCCAGTACCACTAAGAAACTCTTTTGCCACCTTGGCAGGACAAGACTGCCGAGATGAGGCACCTGTGGTAGAGCAAAGTGAGGATATGGGAGTCCTTCAGAGTGGAAGCCACAAGGTGGGAGAAAGAGGACTCCAGTGGAACAGGAAGCAACTTTGGTAGGGGACTCAATCGTCAGGGGGCTAGTTTGGGAACAACGCAGGAGGGTAGGAGGGATGTAAGGTGCCTACCCGAAGCCTTGGCCAAAAGGATGGAGAGTGGATCATTAGGATAGTTAGGGTGGCAGCACAGGACTGGGAACTAGATGTAATTGTCCATCTGGGGACAAATTACCTGGCAGAGAAAGCAGCCAAGGTAGTTCAGGGTAGGTTTAGCGGGAGGCGAGCCTGAGCAGAGTAGCATGCATAGTGGCCTTCACTGAGGTGATACCCGTGCAAGGCTGGGAGAGAAAATGAAGTGGACAGAATGAGGGGAGATATAAAGAAGATGGAGGACTGGTCAAGGGATTGGCAGCTGGGTTTCAATGCAAAAAAGTGCAAGATAATGCACATGGAGCACAAAAACCAAGGAGCAACATACCACCTGGGGGGGGGGGAATAGCATGCTCAAAGCGGGAAAGAGACCTGGAGATGATCATCTCTGATGACCTAAAGGTACGTAGGCAGTGTGACAAGGTGGCAGGAAGGCTAGCAGGGTGCTGGGATGCACAGGCAGAGGAATCACCAGCAGAAGAAGGGAGGTAATAATTCCACTACATAGAACATTAGTGAGGCTGCACTTTGAGTATTGTGTCCAGTTTTGGAGGCCCCATCTATGAAAAGACATTTACAGAGTGGAAATGGTTCAAAGTAGGGCAACCAAATTGTTGTAGGGCCTACATCACAAACACTATGAGGACAGACTTATGGAATTAAAAATGTACTCCCTGGAATAGAGGAGGGAAAGTGGGGATATGACTGAAACATTTAAATACCTCACTGGGAAGAATAAGGTACAAGAGAGTACCATTTTCCAAAGAAAAAGGTGCTCAAGGATGAGGGGGCACAAGGTGAAGTTGGAGGGAGGAGGTTCTGAGGAAACATGAGGAAATACTTCTTCATGGACAGCGTGGTGGACAAGTGGAGCAGCCTGCTGGTGGAGGTGGTGGGGGCAGAAATAATTGCTGGATTTAAGAACACATGGGATAGACATAGAGGGATATTGGTAGTTTGGGAGGAACCTAATGCCAGTAGGGTATGCAGAGCACTGTAGATAGGGGTAATAGGGCAGACTAGGTGGGCCTGGAGGCCCTTACATGCTGACAACTTCTATCTTTCTATGTTTCTATGTCTTCGACTGGTTGAAGGCATGGTGCATAGAGGGGTTGGGCTACATTAGGGACTGGGGGCTTACCTGGAGGGATAAAGGCCTGTGTAAATGGGATGGCTTCCATCCAAGAGGGCAACGGCAGCCATAGGTGAAAGGTTTAAATGCTACTTTGTTAGGCATTTAAGCTAGCCATGAAGGGAGCCAGAAGGAATGAGGGAGGCAGTGAATGCACGCACGCACGCACACGCGCACACACACACACACACACACACACACCCAGATCATGGAACAGCAGGGAAGAAAGCCCAGGGGAAGCAAATTCCCCAAGAGCAGTAGGGAACAGGGGTGAGGGGGGGATGGGACAGGGGTGTCGAGAGGTGGAACAAAGGCTGAGAAAAATACTAGGGAGGGCAGAGAGAGGATCAAAAAGGAAAGACCGTACCAGTAAAAAGAGAAGGGTGGAGGATGGACTCAGGAGGGGAGGACAGAGTAGGGACAGGGAGGGTCAAAAGGTGTGGATAGTCATGTGCACCAATGCAAGGAGCCTGAGGAACAAAATACCTGACCTCAAGGCTACCATTGTGGAGGTGGACCTGGATCTGGTGGCCATAACAGAATCATGGTGCACTGACAACCACAGCTGGGAGGTAACAATACTAGGATATAACATATTTGGAACAGATGGCAGGAAGGAAAGGGGGTTTGTTTTATATGTAAAGGAAGGTATAAAGGGCACAGAAATGCAAGGACACTGGGGAGAAAAGGAGGGGCTGGAGGTTCTTTGGGTTGGATTACAGATGAGGACTGGGGCCTTTATACGAGTTGGGGTGGTGTACAGGACACCAATTCAGGGGGAGGAATTGGACAGGGTTTTGGGAGAGGCCATAGACAAAATGGCAGGTAAAGGGGATATAGTAATTATGGGTGACATTAATATGCTAGATGTGGACTGGAACATCATGCCTACAACTATATCTAGGAGCAGGGTTATCCTAGACTCCCTGCAAGGGGCATTTCTCAGGCAGCTGGTTACAAATCCCACTAGAGTCAGGGTAGTGCTGGATCCAGTACTTATGAACATGGACAACAACACTGCAGGCGTCAAGTGGTAGCCCCGGATACTAGTGATCATTATGCGGTGGGGTTTGGCATACAGATTGGGCAGCAGAAAACAACACTAGGACCAGGGTTCTGGGCTTCAGGAAAGCAGACTTTAAAGAAATGATAGACCGTTGTAGGAAATACCTTGGGGTGGGATAGCTGGGGAGAGGTGCAGGCACAATGGACTAAAATAAAGGGAATAATAAAGGCATCAGAGGTATGGGTCCATCTGCAGGGAGGTGGCTGGTCTGTAGAAAGAGGGGTTCCAGCTGTGGGTGTGGGCTCACTGCCAGTCTTTTTGGGAGGGGTCAGCTGCGAGGAGGTGTCTGGTCTGTGGGAAGGGGGTTTCTAGATGTGCAGGAGGGAGACTGAAATGAAGACATCATATTGTGCCATGTGCACTGCTGACACTTCACTGTGCCACACACAATGCCAACACTGTACTGTGTCATGTCTTACTGCCAACACTGCACTGTGCCATGTGCACTGCTGACATTTCACTGTGCCACACACAATGCCAACACTGTACTGTGTCATTTCTTACTGCCAACACTGCACTGTGCCATGTGCACTGCTGACACTTCACTGTGCCACACACAATGCCAACACTGTACTGTGCCATGTCTTACTGCCAACACTGCACTGTGCCATGTGCACTGCTGACACTTCACTGTGCCACACACAATGCCAACACTGTACTGTGCCATGTCTTTCTGCCAACACTGCACTGTGCCATGTGCACTGTTGACACTTCACTGTGCCACACACAATGCCAACACTGTACTGTGCCATGTCTTACTGCCAACACTGCACTGTGCCATGTGCACTGCTGACACTTCACTGTGCCACACACATGCCAACACTGTACTGTGCCATGTCTTTCTGCCAACACTGCACTGTGCCATGTGCACTGCTGACACTTCACTGTGCCACACAATGCCAACACTGTACTGTGCCATGTCTACTGCCAACACTGCACTGTGCCATGTGCACTGCTGACACTTCACTGTGCACACACAATGCCAACACTGTACTGTGCCATGTCTTTCTGCCAACACTGCACTGTGCCATGTGCACTGCTGACACTTCACTGTGCCACACACAATGCCAACACTGTACTGTGCCATGTCTTACTGCCAACACTGCACTGTGCCATGTGCACTGCTGACACTTCACTGTGCCACACACAATGCCAACACTGTACTGTGCCATGTCTTTCTGCCAACACTGCACTGTGCCATGTACACTGCTGACACTTCACTGTGCCACACACAATGCCAACACTGTACTGTGCCATGTCTTACTGCCAACACTGCACTGTGCCATGTGCACTGCTGACACTTCACTGTGCCACACAATGCCAACACTGTACTGTGCCATGTCTACTGCCAACACTGCATTGTGCCATGTGCACTGCTGACACTTCACTGTGCCACACACAATGCCAACACTGTACTGTGCCATGTCTTACTGCCAACACTGCACTGTGCCATGTCACTGCTGACACTTCACTGTGCCCCCACAACCAACACTGTACTGTGCCGTGTCTTACTGCCAACACTGCACTGTGCCGTGTGCACTGCTGACACTTCACTGTGCCGCACACAATGCCAACACTGTACTGTGCCATGTCTTTCTGCCAACATTGCACTGTGCCGTGTGTACTGCTGACACTTCACTGTGCCCCACACAATGCCAACACTGTACTGTGCCATGTCTTTCTGCCAACACTGCACTGTGCCATGTGCATTGCTGACATTGCACAGAGCCACATGTACTGTTTGGGCCTCAGGCACCTGCGGCCGGTGCTTGGGGAGCTCGTTAGCTAGAGGTCAGTGATGGGTGGTGGACTCTGAGGTGAAACTGCAGCAGCTCTGTGATTGGGGACGTAGAATGTTGTATGGTGGGTGTCCAGGGGGCTCACGAAGGGAGGTGGGTGTCATGAGAACACAGGATGGAGGTAGGGAGATGTGCAGGGGTCAGGGAATGAGATATCTGGGTGGGCCTGGGAGGGAAGAGCATGAAGAGGACACAAAGATGGGAGTCCGACTGGAGATACTTCGGATGAACAGCGGGTTTTACTTATTATGTGTGGGGTGGGTAACGATAGTGGGATCCAGGGTAAGAAGGCCACATAAAAGGGTTTTGAAGGATATGGGTGGGCTCTTACTACGTCCTGATGAAAAAAATACCACACCAGGAGCATCACGATAGTGTTGCCACCTGTCCTGGTCTGACCGGGACAGTCCTGGGCTTAGGGTTACTTCTTGCTGACAAACAGGAGGCTTGATAGATGCCCTGATCATATCTCTAAACTGTCACTGATTAAGAGGGAAATCCCTCCTTTTACCCCTCAAAACTGCTCTGTCAACATTCCATCCCACATGGAAAAGATGCTCCCACATAATAAAAATGAGTTGTAAATTCAGACTTTAAAGCAGAAATTCATACAATCCTAAGATGCTAAATCAACAATAAACTGGACAAATATGTAGTGCCCCCAAGTAGCAGTGACCAGGTGCCCTACAGAAGAAACAGTCTTGCCAGGAAACCCAGGCTGGGCATGATAGGGTGCTTGGGACCCCCATTATGGCCCATTTAGTTAGCCAAGGGGAAAGAAACGTGTATAGGCCCCAGAGAGCAATTATAAGGAAAACATATGTTTAGTTAAGGCATTCTACTCACACCAGTTGCCAGTATGCCTTGGCAGCCCTCACCAGCAGCCCTGTGCCCAGTAAATACCCCTGCATCCAGCACAGAACCCCCCCCCCCACACACACACACACAGGCAGTTGCTTCAGTTAACATCCCTGTGGCCAGCAGCCCCACCGTAAATCTCCTAACAGATTAGATTTCCTTCCGGTGCAATCAGATCCCCTGCACAGCCCATGCCAGAGCTGATTTAAAACATGTTTATTACCTCCAAACTGTACATGCGCCCCAAAAAAACCACTGTCGATCAATATAAAGGAGTCCAGTCTACAAAAAAATGCCCAGAGTTAGCATGTTTTTATTTTGAAGTGTTTAAAAATTAAACTAAAATTAAGTTCACCACCAAAGACATGTGGATGTCAATGAGCCTGCTTCTGGGTTTTGACATCCACAATGTGGTGGAACGCTTTACATACTCGTGCTTGGCAACCCTGATACATACTGCCATTTATAGTCTTTCTTTCTAGTTCTATGTTGTTCTAGTCACTGAACTCGAAAGAAAGACTAGAATGACAACGCCCCTTGGCAGTGCCTAGCGCGAGTACGTTGAGTGTGGCACCATGTTGTGGATGACAAATCATGCAGAAGCACCCAGCTCAATACTGTGATACCTGTGCTTTGCGAGTAGTCAACATCTAATAAAACGATTGTTTCATTGCATAAATGGTTTGCATGCATTATTATGGATTACTGATAAAATGTGACTGCAACGACCATTAGTAGGGCAAATTTGCACTTCATTATTAAAGCTTGTGGATTTAATAAAAACATTTATGCTTTATCCTGCGACTGCACAGTGTGAGCTGCTGCTGCTGTGGGTTATCAGTCATCAAGGACAGGTGGGATGACAGATAATAAATAAATGATAAATCCTATATGTATTTTTAATATCTGTCTATCTATCTTGAGGCATTGTGATTGTGCCAAGTAATGGGGGTGCTATTGGGAAATGAGATGGAGGGCTGTCCTCAGTATGCCTCCATTTCTTTGGAGGTGCATGTTAGCATGTGGCTATAACAGGCGGAAGGTACATTACCTAAAGCTGCAGGTTTGGGGGGGGGGGGCACAGGATGCCTGAATGCTATGGCTAATGTGGATCCGTATCCTGCTGCAAGTGTTTTGTGGACCGACCAATCTCATAACTCACGTACGCTCTCACAACTCATGACCCCATACACCCATGCATACCGTGATGCCCACCGACGGCATACCCCCACACACGCTGTGATACCCACTGACCCCATACCCCATGAACACTGTCATATCTCATTAATCCAGACCCCCATGCATGCTGACACATCCATCAGCTGACTCCATGTTCCCAATCACATTGTCTCAACTACCGACCACATGCCCACATGCAGTCACACCCTCGTGTTACACTCCCTGACACAATATGACCATGCACGCTGTCACACCTCATAACTCCATGCCTCGTATGCTGTCACACCCATCAACCCCATATCCTATGCATGTTGTCACACCAGCAGACCCCATAACGCCATGTACACTGTCACACCTCACAATCCCATACCACCATGCATGCTGTCACATCCAGTGACCAACCCCATACTGCATCCACAATGTCACACCCTCTGATCAAATACACATGCACTCCCACACCCATTGACCCGGTACCATATGCTCTGTGTTGCACCTCACACCATACACCGATCGTCCCCATAACACCAAAGCACGCCGTCACACCTCATTACCCAGTAACCCCATGCACGCTGTTGCAGCCACTTATACCTTACCCCATGCATGCTGTAACACACACTGAAAACCACATACCCCATGTATGCTGTCACAGTCACTGACTGACCCCCTCACACCCCCATGCTTGCTGTCACACCCACCAGCCAGATGCACTGTACCACACCCACTCACCACATAACCCTACGCACTCTATCTTACCCGGCCCAAAAGCCCCTGTCACACCAACTGACCCCATACCCCATGCACACTGTCACACCCACCAACCAACCCCATGCACATTGTTACACCCAACCACATACACATCTACTCCACACACCCACTGACCACATAACCCCACGCACTCTATCTCACCCGACCCCAAAGCCCCTATCACACCAACTGACCCCATACACGCTGTCACACCCACCAACCAACCCCATGCACATTGTTACACCCACCAACCACATACACACATTCACTCTGTCATACCCACTGACACCATAGCCCCATGCATGCTGTAACACGTAACGATCCCATACCCCCCTGCATGCTGTCACACCCACCAACAAACCCCACCACCAACCACATACACACATTCACTCTGTCATACCCACTGACCACATAACCCCACGCACTCTATCTAACCCTACCCCATAGCTCTTGTCACACCAACTGACCCCCATACCCCATGCACGCTGTCACACCCACCAACCCCATGCACATTGTTACACCCACCAACCACATACACACATTCACTCTGTCATACCCACTGGCACCACAGCCCCATGCATGCTGTAACACATAACGATCCCATGCCCCCTGCATGCTGTCACACCCACCAACAAACCCCACCACCGACCGCATACACACATTCACTCTGTCATACCCACTGACCACATAATCTCATGCACTCTATCTCACCCGACCCCATAGCCCCTGTCACACCAGCTGATCCCCACACCCCTTGCATGCTGTCACACCCACTGACCTTTCCTGTAGCCCCCCCCCAAAGATGGACATCCTCTCTCCTGCGCAACAGGGACAGGCAACACAAAACGGGCATAGAGATATACAAGGGGGAATTGGGATAGGCACTGCAAAGGGTGCAGGAGCAGGCAAGGCACAGTTGTGACTGCACCATTACGGATTGCATACTTTGTATAGATAATAGATACTTTACCTGGGTCCTAGGGACCCTGGGATTGGGATATCAAGGCAATGTCCAGTAATACTGTACTTGTAAAAGAAAAATAGGCATGGTGTCACAAAGGATCTGTAGTTCTTTACGAAAAAGCCTAGACTGATAAGGAAGGTTAAACACACAACAATACTTACGTAATATGCAGGAGTCTGTGTCCAGTCAGACTGGGGTCAGTTTCTTGTCAGACCAGTACTAATTATGGAAAAAATTAAAATAAGAATGCAGACAGAGTTCTAGAGAGGTATAATATCTATAAGACAAGCACAGGTATTATGTACAATAACCAGGTCATCCCAGGTTCAAATCCCACCACAGCTACTGACTCAGGAAGACACGATGGGCACATCACTTGACCTCCCAGCGGTAAAACTGTAAGGAAGGATGCAGCAGTGATCAACACTGGGAACAGTCCCCCAGGGATGCTCCCCTCCCCAAGCTCCTAACAGAGATGTTCACCTCCCTACCTGGCACAGAGCTGCGAGCTTAGCCCAGCTGTGCAAAAAACTGTAACAGATCCTCAAAACTGATACGATCCGGAAAACATTTATATATTCAGTAAGATGGTGCAGTGCACAGCTCATCCTGCAAAATGCAATGTGTCAGCACCCGTGCTTGTGAAAACAGCACCAAAAGGTGGAAAGGTATCATAAAAGAAACTGGAGATAACACAACTGTAACGTGAAAAACAGAAGAAAACAGAATTGGCTCTTGGGCTTGTGTGGGAAATTGGCAGCTTTTGGGGAACTTGATTGTTTCACAGTGCATTGACAGTAGTACACAGGACACAATGCTGTAAGGGCAGCAGAAGACACTTGCCATTGTGGCTGAGTCAGAAGGGCATGGGCTGTCTGTCAATGGAACAGGATCTGGGGTCATTCATTTAACTTTTTAGCGGCAGTGTGTGTGGCACAGAGACAGCAGAAGTGCAGGCGGTACTTTGTGGTATCAGTTGCACAGTGTCAGCACTACACTAGGAACTGCAACACACAGTGATGACAGTGCATATGGCACTGTTGTTGGCAGTGCACGTAGTATAGGGCAGAGTTGGCAGTACACATGGCACCACACAGTAACGGCAGTGCACGTGGCAATGCAGTGGTAGCAGTGCACATGACACTCAGGGGTGCTGGTAGTGCACATGGTAGTATGGCATAGGTGGTGCACATGGTATAGTGCAGAGTTGACAGTACACGTGACAAAGTGTGGTGTCTGTAGTGCACATGACATGGTACTTGGCACAACATTAGGGCAGCAGTGCATGTGGCAATTACCCTCCACTCACCCCTGCAGCTGGCCATCATCCCACACAAGTATAGTCACTTGTGTTATAATTGAGTTAATACAATATCAACAAAGTTGCTTGTATAAAACAAATGACTACTTGCCTGAGACAGAGGCTGCAGTGGAGGGTAAGTGCTTGCTGCTGTCTTTGGTGGAAGCTACATTTGTCGATGACCATGGTAAGTAGTGTTTTGAGCTTCGCTATGTCTCCCAGTGGGTTGGCTATTGATAGACTGGGGGTCTGTGGCCAATCATTAACACTTCCATGAGGAAATTTAAATTTAGGAAACTTGGGACCCCAGCTGCCGGACCAATTTAAAAAAAAAATTACCAGTAGCCCAGTGGTGCCTCCTGTCCTGGTGATAATAACCTGAAGATCTCACCTCACCACCCACCCTTCCCGCAGTTGGACCCCTCACCCCAGTGGACCAGCCTCCATCCACATAGAATCCACCCTCCCTACTGCTAGACAACCCCCAACAACCTCCCAGCCAACCTATATATGGGCTACCACCCCTGACCAGACTGTCTGTCCAGCCAACCACACTCGGCATTACTGGACTGTATTTCAGTACCGCCATTACAGTGCAGTGCCACATGCACTGCTGAGTCCATGCCATGCCACATCCAGCAACTGGACCACCCTTCCTGACCCCTGAACCTGCCACCCCTAAGTTGTTTTTTTCTACTCACACTGAACCACACCACAGCCCCCAAACTTGTATTACCCCCAGCCAACCCCCCTCTCTGCTTCTGGACCTCTTCCAGACCACCCACAGACACATCACCCACTCCATGATCACTCTTCCTGCAGCTAGAATACCCCCCAGTTGACCACCCTCCCCCAAGGTGAGCATCAGCCCTGGACCACTACAATGGTGGGAGGTAAGACACTGATATTGGTGGAGGGAGGGACCATGAAAAAAGGAAAATGCCAATCCCACATGCCAAGTTAAGGCCATTCAAGTCCCCCATGCTGTTTGACCTAGCACAATGCAGTAGACACCTCCTCCTCCTCCTCCTAGTGCTCCATGAACTTTCCTCCTTTGACAGTCACAGGGGGGACCCATTGGCAGTGATAAGCTGGACCATTTGAGTGTCAGAGAATCTGAAGGATGTGGGAGTTGGCAGCTCGTGGTGTGCAGGTGGGACAGCCAAGCACCATCAGCTGTTTACCTTTCCCCTACTCCAGCACAAGGAGATGCTGATGGGCTAGAAGGCAGGTAGAAACAAGGCACTCAATGCAATGAATTACTTGTGTTGGGACTGACGGTCACTGCCCTGTCTGAACCAGCTGTATCATGCAGATGTGGGTGAGCCAGGCAGCAACAGACTCCCTCCTGCCACTACAGCAAGTAATCCCATTGGCTAGAAATGAGTAGCGGGGATGCAATGGAAACAAGGTCTTTATATCACAGGATTATGGATGTGGCGTAATATACTGCCAGGGCTCAGCACCCTGCCACCAGGACTTCGGGCACTCAAGAGCTCTGGAGGCTACTACTGTCAGCATTGGTTGGTGCTCAACAGCCTATTGTCCCTGGCTGTGGGTGGAGCTCTGGAGGCTGCTGCCAATGCTGTGGCGTATGGGAGGTATTATTCTGCCAAGGCTGTGGGGGCTCTGGACCTGTCACCAGGACTTGGAGTGCTCCAGAGCTCTGGAGGCTGCAGTAAGTGCTGGTTGTTGCAGCAGAAACCCCACCCTTCTAGCAGCTGGAACCCCCGCCCCCAATGAACTGTGTTGTCCTTTGCCTCAATCTGCAGTTAGGGAGAGGGCAGGGGTAAAATGAGGGACATCCATTGTATAGAGAAAGCTGGGGCATGTGGGACCATCCCCCATCCTTGCAGCCAGCCCCCCCGAAGCTGACCCCCACCCTTGCAACTCCCCCTCAACCCTCCTGCAGCTAAGATGCTGGACACCCTCACCACCAGCCAAACAGTTGCTTTTTGCCCCCAGTCCCCAGCTCGTTCCTCTATCTAGGAAGGAGAGCCTGAGGGTGGAAAATACATACGAATTTCAGCGGCACCAAAGTAATCCTGTGGTGCTAGGAGTGTTCTCTGGTCAGGAGAGCAGGAATATAGGCTGCATGCAGTTTGGGACTTGACAGCTACAAGGTAAGTCACACAGATTTACTGCATCAGGCACCCTACCAGATGCCCTCAGTGACCATCACATGGTCTACGGTGTGCACAAGATTCGCCATCCTAAAGCCCTACCGAAACTCCTACTAAATTGCTCTTTTCAGTCCTTGGACCTCTCTTCCCTCCACAAGGACCTGGCTGCTACTGATTGGTCTCCTATCTCTGCTGCCAGCTCCACTGATTCAGCCTTACATTTTTTCACATCACATTTTCTGTCCACTTGAGACCATCACACGCCCCCCTCCCTAGAAAAAATAGGGTTCAAGGTTCACACTTCCTCTGGGCCACTGCTGAGCTGCTAGCATGCTTGCGAGCTTGTGATCTGGTGTGGAAAGCTCACAAGTCCTCAGGCTCCCCTGCAGATTACCACAAATACCGAGCTCTACGCAATACCTGCAGTAGGGCTACCAAACATGCTAAGACAGAGTACTTTTCATCGGATCCAAGACGGGTTGTCGACAAAATATTTGTCGATAGACCCGACCAGCCCGAGCTCGGCAGGTCGACTGCATTTGCAGTTGACTGCGATTTTATTCTTTGATGTTTTCTTGAGGCTTTGCCCCCTGCATCCCATGCAGGGGGCTGTACCCCCTGTACCCCCCCACTTAGGATTCTCAACTCTGAGCTGATTAGGGGAGTGCAGGACCCCCGACAGACAATGCCAGGTTCCAGCGGGTTCCCTACAGCAACGTGGTGCTGTTGTCACTGTAGGGGACTCCGCTGTCGAAATGTCAACGTCGTGGCTGCATACCCTTTTCATCCACCCTGCAAAACAATATTAACCACCCCTCAAAGTTTTGGAAGGTCATCCACTCACTCTTCTCCCCCCCACCCAGTCCTCTATCCCAGTCCTCAAGACAAAAGGTGCCACCATTTCAGACCACTCTGCTGTTGCTGTGGCAGCTGAATTTAACAACTTTTTCACCTCATGTGCCTCTTCCCCTCTCCTCCTTACCCCTCTGCCCCCTCATCCATTGACCTCCTCAACCCGCCCTAACTACCCCCTTCCATTTCTCTCTGTCTCTACAGCTACCACCCTTAAGGCCCTCCTAACCCTTATCCTCCTTAAGGGCAAGAGTCCAGATGGTATGAACCCTAAACTCCTTCATCTTTCTGCCTCTGCCATCTGCCTCCCTCTCGCATCCCTTCTTAACCTCTCTTTCTCCATGGCCTCTGTCCCTGCCTCATGGAAACATAACACAGTCATCCCCCTCCCTAAAGGTGGTGACTCCTCTGTTCCTGGCAACTACCGCCCTAACTCATTACTTCCTATTCCTGTTAAACTTCAAAAACATGTGGTTCTTTCTCAACGTGCTCCATTTCTTGACTCATCCTCCTACCTCACTCCATTCCAGTCTGGATTTCGCAAATTCCACTTCACCTCCACCTCCTTACTCAGACTGACTGACTCCATTCTAACTGGCATGGATCAGGGGCTGTTAACCTCTGCATTTTTTGTCAGTCTGGCCAAAGCCTTCGACACTATAGCCCACCCCCTCCTCCTGGCTAAGCTCACTGCTGCAGGACTGTCTTCCCAAGCCACTGATTGGTTTCATTCATACTTCCTGTACAGAACTCAATCAGTTAAAATTGACTCCTCCCTGTCCCCTCTTCTCCCTATCAGCACAGGTGCACCCAAGGATTGGTGCTTGGTCACATTCTTTTCTCCATCTTTCTTAATAGCCTCCCCTCTGCCTGCACTTCTGCATCCATCCATCCATATGTATGCAGATAATACAGTACTATTTGCCTTTGGCTCCTCCCCTGCTGATCTGATGACCAGACTTCAGCTGCATTTCGATAACATCCAGCACTGGTTATGCTTAAATCAGCTGCTCCTAAATGTGAAAAAAAGAACAGTCTCAATCATCTTCGGAACCAGGCAAAGGATCTCCAGATTGTCAGCCCTCCCATCCTTCCACACCCTGGATAGGTCCCTCCTTGAAGATGTCTCTTTCTTCAAATACCTTGGGTTGTGGCTGGACAGGCATCTTGACTTCTCTGTTCATGTGGACTCTGTTCATAGAAAGCTCCACCCAAAACTAGGTGCTTTGTACTGGAACCGAGGGTGCATCCCACTACCGGTGTGCGGAACTACCATACAGAGAATGATTCTCCGTATCTTCTACTATGGGGACACCACCTACAGCAGCACTCCAAAGTCCACCTTAACCAGACTGGACTCCCTTTTCTACTCTTTCTGTTGGTGTGCCCTTGACTGCTCACCCGTGACTCATCGCCGCTCCCTCTACACCTCACTCTCCCTTCCTTCCCTCAAAGCCAGATGCCTTACCCATGGTTCCTCCCCTATTGCCAAGTACTGGCTGAGCTCCCTCCCTTCTTACCTCTCATCTATTCTCTCCCCACCTACTCAGTCCTCCTACTCTCTTTGTAGCTCTGGCCACCAGACCCTAGCCCTCCCTTCTAGGTTGTCCTCTTCCGGCCAAGCTGCATTCTTCTTTCGCCTCAGTAAAATCTGGAAAACCCTCCCCCTCTGCTCAGCCACTTCTATCCGCTCCCTCTCCTGCCTTCTCCATGACTTCACTGCTCCCTCCTGCTACTGAGCTCTCCTCCATCTCCTCTCTTTACCATCTCCCTCTCTCTCCCCTGTTCATCCACAACACAATCCACTTACACCTGACAACACCTAGTCATCGCTCCCTATTTTCACTGCCTTTCTACTTTCCTTCCCTCACCTCAACCGTGCCTCCTGGATGACTCCTTAAATCCCCCTCTACCCCTCCTTTTCTCCTCCCCTCTCCCCAACCAATGCTTCTCCTCCTGGTTGCCTACTAATTCCAATCCCTACCTCTGCCTACCCTCTAAACCCCTCTCTATTTTCACTGCTTCTTCGTCACCTTCCCTCACCTCTACTCCTAGATGCCTCCTATATCCCCCTATATCCCCCTCCCTCCCAACCAGTGCTTTTCATCCTGGTTGCCTTCTAGTTTCCCACACCCTGCCCTCCCTCTTCCTGTCTCATACTCATGCTTGTCCTTATAGCACTATTCCCTAAACGGTTTAGTTTAGTCCAACTGTCGATAACACACTTCACCGAGGTTGATTTACTTATTACGGCTGCTGATTTTTGCTGGGTTTATTCATATTGTATTGCTATCCCACCACTGCCAGTGACACTTTTCTGCTCAATTAAAATGCATAGTAATTTATAAGCAATTGGGCTCTCCAGTCAGCCTTCCATTTAAAAACCTGAAGAAGTGGCATATGCCTAATCAATGAGCAGGTGAAAGGAGGCATCGCACAGGCTTGTGGGTTTAGTCAGAAAAAGAGGGGCAGTAGGAAAGTGGAGGATTGCCACAGGGGCAGAAGGCAGAACAGGCTAGGGTGGGCAGCCTCGATGAGGCAAGAGTCCTTTTCAGCCCTCAGCTTCTATGCATCAAGTTTTCTGTCCTCATGTCAGTTTCCTTATCACTCAGTTTTCTTCTCAACCATTTTCATGTCAGGACTACATGTCCCTTCCACTCTGGGTAGCTCTCCTGTTCCTCTGACCCCCATTGCATTCTCCTTCTATGCACAGAGCTCACCATTTTGTCTCTTCTATTCATCCAGCTCTCCATTTGTCAGTTCCCTCAAGTGAGCTTCTTGTTTTGTATCTTCTCTGTTACCTGAGAACTCCCTCACTCATGTAGATCTAAATGAATTAGCAATCCCTCATCTTACTTAGCAGACCAGTTTGTCAAGCATGCACAAAACAGAAAAGGAGGCCAAGCACAGAACACACAGCTAACATGACTGGGCAGTTCGCTCTTCTGCTCTTGGTGGAAACTAAAAGAAATGCATGAAATACATCCAGCAAAAGGAACTATCTGCAAGGATGCTCCCCTGACATTCTCTTGAAATTTAAGCTGGCTCGGGTACACATCTTCAGTGTCTTCCAACTCAGGCATTTAATTAGTCAATCATTTGGCATTATCCTTCCAACTCCTAGGCTATCTCCTATTCTGGCTCAGTTACAGGATCTGGCAACCAAACCACATAGTATCTCACTATTGTATTCTTATGTCTTGTCTATAAGCCACCCTGACTCATTATCCGGGTCCAAAATTTGGGTCTCTTTGTTACCTAATATCTCTGTCAACTGGTCACAGATCCGGAAGGATCTCTACATTTATGTCCCTCAAGACAGGCTCTGCCTTGCTCAATATCATGTTCTTAACTATATGTATTACACTCCTGTCAAGCTAGCTAAAATGGGGCGCCTCCCCTCCTCCTTATGTTCAAGATGTGGTAATTCAGAAGGGAACTTATTGCATATTTTTTGGTACTGCAAAAAAGTTTCAACATTATGGCAAGCAATCCAGCCTAACTTGGACCCTCTCCTTGGCTTGGAAGATCTTTTCACTGTTGAAATCTGTATTCTGGGCATCTACGACACCATCAGAATTAAAGAGATGAGATATCATATAGCCTTAATCTCAATGGTCATCAAGAAGTTAGTCCTGAAGCACTGGATGGATCAGCTCACCATCTCCTATAATGAATGGCTGAATGAACTCTCTGTTTGCTTTAGGACTGAATGCCTGATCGCTAGCTCTAGAAATAGTCTTAAACTATTTGATAAAAAATGGGGTAAACTCTATGCACTATACTTGCACTGAATGTTCACTAGCCCTATGACTCTGGTTTTGATGTTTTCACCTATATGATTGTCACTTACATTTGTCATCTAATGAAGGCACACTTCAAGGAAGGGAGGTGTGGGGAAAGGGGAGGTAGGGGGAGGGGTGGGAATATATGTTGTTGACATGTGTTATTTCTCTAACAGTGTTCCCAAGCCTGTGATTTTATGATACAATTAATAAAGCTGTTTAAATTTAAAGAAAAAAACTATCTGCAAGGATTTCCCTATTTTATGATATGTCTCTAAGTCGGTCGGTTTCCTTCATTTCTTTCATGTCCCTCTTGAACAGAGGAATTAACAACAGATTAGTGCATGAAAAGAAAATTGTGGCTCATTTTTGAAAGTGGTTGGGTCGTACTCTTAAAAACTACTGACAAATAGCGGTAGTGTGACCCAGTGGTCTAAAGTGCTGGCTTTAAGCACCAGTCTCTTTGGAGGTGTGGGTTCACAACCCACCACTGCCAGGAAGTTTATGAATATCTCTCCATTTCTTTACATCTGCTTTCTTACTACCCATTTTTCTGTCGACTCTGCATCTTCACTTCTATGTTGGTGACACAATGTCTGTCCTGCTGCCATCAGGTTTTTATTCTCCTTTTGCTAGCTTAGCTTTTGTATTATCGGTTCTATTGAGGCAGCTCCCTATTGCTCACACCTTACAAGGAGCTCCTCTTTCTGTGGCTTCCGTGCCCTTGGAGCACCCATTTATTCTTGAACCAAGAACCAGTCTTTGAAGGAATAGTTAAACACTGAAAAAGAGCAATTTTTCTAAGCTATGTTGTTCTTCTTCTTGAGTTTAGAATTTTCATCATCCTGGAGTAATGAGGTAGGTGCTTGATAGAGAACCGGTTGGTTAGCTTGAATTTCGGTTTCAGTAGTGGCAGGGTTTAGCAAATGTTTAGGCATGATACTTAGGTTTGCTCCAGACTAGATACCTCAGGAACACCACTCATTTAAGAAGGTTTTACTACAGCAATGGTGACTAGAGCTCACAAGCAGAGGAGATGAGCATTTTAAATTGTTTTGCACATGCTGAAACAGTTGTTCATAACAATGTAACTGTTAGAACATTAAATTAATGTTGCTCCACCGATTGATGTGTGGGAGGCAAAACAGACTGGCTCTTCCCTATCTACAAAACTGAGGAGTCTGCTGAGCCCCCTGACCCCATAGCTCCTCTACTTATGGTGAGAAAGGGCAAATCATGAGGCAGTGAAAAGGTACAGCTTGGACTCGACTAGACGAGAGATGTCCTTTTCAGTGGTCAGACCTTTTAAACAATAAAGTCATGAATGCCAAGAATGTTAGGATCTCTCTGAGATATGACCACTGCAGTCATAGTCTGGGGGATCAGTTTGGAATTTCCAAGCTTACCATATGTACTGGGCATGTTCCTCTAAGTGATATTGCTATTTAAGCCATATGACAAGTCCCATAGTACAATGTAGCTTATATCAGTAGACAATGGGATAGTGTATGATTTCTTTCATCTGGTGCACAAGAGTCAAAACCACATTTCTCATTAAAGGAAACAATGCGGTTTGATACTGTAAATCATGCGATTGCAGTCTTAATTAATTTCTCAAGAGCAGGCAGAAGTAGTGTGGCTGAGCAGTCTAATGTGCTGAATTAAAAATCCAGTCTTTTTAGGGACTTGGGTTCAAATCCCACCACTACCAGTGGCACTTTTCAGCCCAATTAAAATGCAAGGTGCTATTTAAAAGCCATCGGGCTCTCCATTTAAAAATCTAAAGTAGCGGCATATGCCTAATTATTGACCAGGTTGAAGGAGGGATGGCACAGGCTTGTGGTTTTAGTTAGAAAAAGAGGGGCAATAGGAAAGTGGAGGATTGCCACAATGGCAAAAGACAAAACAGGCTAGGGTGGGCAGCTGGGATGAGGCAAGAATCCTTTTCAGCCCTCAGCTTCTATGCATCAAGTTCTCTTTCCTTCATGTTAGTTTTCTTATCACTCAGTTTTCTTGTCACCCATTTTTATGTCAACACTACATGTCCCTTCCACTCTGGGTAGTTCTCCTGTTCCTCTGATCCCCACTGCATTCTCCTTCCATGCAGAGAGCTTGCCATTTTATTTCTTCTATTCAGTGTCAGTGGCTCAATAGGTAGCACACTTGTCTCCGAGACCGGGAGATCAGAGGGCTGTGGGTTCAGTTCCCATATCTGGCACTTTGGTTAATATCCCAATACTGACACTGTAGTGCAGCATGGTGGGGGTGCTGCCTTTTGGATGAGACGTTAAACCGAGGTCCCATCTGCCTGGATTGGTGGTAGCTCAGGTGGATGCTAAAGATCCCATGGCACTTATCAAAAAAAATAGGGACATTTTTATTAGGATAACAAAAAGAGTCATACAAAATTATATCAAATACAACATAATATCATATATATACATACCAAAAACCCAGTGCCACATAAATCCATTGTTGCCACCATATTCAAAAAACATAAAATAATAGCTTCCCACTAACATCTTAAAATATAACCCAACACATCCCCACCACCAAATTGCCTATCCTGTTGAAATATATACATAAGAAAAACTACATTTAAGAAGAATATCCTAAAATTCATACATATATCTATTAGCCTACCCACTCAACATTTTTTCATAATGCAGAACATAAGGCTTGCCCTAGAGTGCGCTGTTCATACCCATACACTTTGTCCAATTCTTCCTGTATTTTAAACAGCACCTCATTCATCTGAACCTCCATATTTCTCAGGAATCTAAAACATCTCACCTGTCATATGGACCACTTTATGCAAGCGTGGATTACATATACAGTACTTCTGTGCCACTTCTGCCATGTTAATGGTAACTGACCTAAAATTAAGATCTCATAAGTCATGTTCTGAAATATTACTTTCCCCCTATAAAGCTGCTAACATCTGCTAAAAACCTTGTATATATTCACACTCAAAAAATAGATGTTGCATTGTTTCCAATTGTCCATGGCAATCCTGATTTCCACAACCTCTTTCGCCCAACTGCTTGTGCTTTTGGTTATTTCTAACATTAAGTTTTTGATGAACACAAAGCCAATTAGTATCTTGCATCTTCAGGGTGATCCTGGGTTCTATTATACTAGCCAACAAGTGTACTGTGTTAATACTGGACACCACCTGAAATACTGGGTCCTCAAAATAATGTTTCTCCACAATACTTTTGTAAAAATGCTTATTATCCTTACTTAAAAACCAATGTAACTCTATTTTCCATGTTCGAATATATTTTATATTTTAACATGGTTTGTAAATACATAGGCAGGTGTTTGTCAGAAACATGCCATTTCCCCCTCCCCCAAGCTTGTAAAAAAGGTGCGCCCCATAATGACATGCAAAGTGTACTCATAGCTGATGCCGCCATCAAAAAGGATTTTATCGAACTGTAAAAGAAATTCCCAAACAGAAACACCAAAGGATGAATCATGTTCAAACCTCCATCTTTCCAGGCCCTATAGGTGTGGGCTCTTTTAATGGGATTTAATCTACTCCCCCAAAGTAGAAGAAAAAAAGACTCATAACTTTGGCATGCATGCTAAATGGCAAAGGAAAAATATAAGAAACATACAGAAAAACTGGGGCTATGTATTCTCGAAGTAGAAAAACCCGTTTCCGCATAGTCATTTTTCAAGTTTGCCATGACGTCACTTTCTCTGATGCAACATCAAAAACATTCTCCCAATTAACACTCTCTGCTCCTGTTGTACCAAAATAAAGATCTAAAATTTTAACTTTCTCTCTGGTCATACTTATGGGAAAGGTGTCCACCTCCTGGGCCGAACCTACAATCAAAACCTTACTCTTTCCCTGATTTATCCCAATACCCATAATCTTTGTTAATTGTCCTATCATCTGCAGGACCTTTTTCCCTGAATCCAAATCTGCTACTGCAAATATGCAATCGTCTGCATATGCTGTAATTTTATTAAAAAACACCCCTGCTAAATTCCGAATAGGTAAGTTATCCCTATCAGATTCTATTAACCGTAAAATAGGTCTAATCCAAAGACATATAAAAGAGGGCTAATAGGACAGCCTTGTCGAACCCCATTCCTAACCAGAATCAGAACCCCAAGATGTCCATTGATCAAGGGTGTGACCTGTGCATCTACATATAATGTTTTTATCAAATTTATCAGATGACTAGGTATAACATAATGTCGCAGTACCACCCAAACATACTCCTGTCTAATAACATCAAAGGCAGTCTCCTGGTCAATGGACAACAGGTACCCATCCAACCTCAACCTTAACCCCTGATCCACAATCTCTCATACAGTGACTAAATTATGCACAATATTCCTTCCTGGAATCGCACAAGTTTGGGCTGGTATTATCACTGTTTGTGCCAATCTGGCCAACCTAACTGTTAAAATCTTTGTTAATATTTTATAATCTGATGTAAGGAGAGTGAGATCTCTCCAATGTTTAATATCATGGGGATCTCCTTTTTTATACAGAAAGGTCATGCCCCCCTCCTTTATACTAGGAACTAATCTGTTCTCCTGCCACATAGCCATATACACCTGCTGTAACCAAGGTGGTAAAATATCAATAAAGAGTTAATAAAAATCATCCGGGATACCATCCCGGCCTGGTGTAGTTCGAGCAAATAACTTGCTTACTGCCACCCTAATTTCCTCCTCTGTGATCGGGGCAACCACCATTAAGGTCTCCGCTGATGACAATGGAGGAATCTCTAAATGTTCAAAAAAAGATTATGTTTGTTCTAGTCCCTGTACCTGGAATTTTGCCTGAACGTGTGCCTGTACTATCTGCTGTATCCCCCACTTATCTTGTATTAAAGCACCTTTATCAGTCTTTAATCCAGCAAAAAACATTTTCCCTTTTTTCTTCAATTCCACATTATATGGATTAATCTGTTCTTTTGTTCCTCTGGTCTGAAATTGCTGTTGCTTATCCACCTTACATCCTTTCTCTTTGTAAAAAGCATACATCTTTTCTTTAAGTAATTTAAGTTGTTCCGAGGTATCACTCCCCCATCATAGGTTTGTGATAGTAGCCTTAAATATCGAGCCCGCCATCCTAAATATTGCACATACTTAGATCGAGCCCTAGCCCCTGACCTTTGAATAAACCAATCTTTAAGATATTGCTTGGTATCTTCCCACCAATCAATGGGGCTGTCATACACAAAGGTAATGTGAGCTCTTATTTTAAGGAGCTCTCTAACAGCTTGTTGGAAGTCTGTCATTTGTAGTAGTGTCACATTTAGTTTCCAAAACCCCCTCCCAATGTATAGTCTTTGTTGTCACCCCATAACTACTTGGACCGCCACATGATCCGATGTTTCCAATGGGAACACCAAAACCCCTGTGCTAGTGATTCTGTCTGACACAAACCAAAAATCTATCCTAGAGGAGAGTCGACCCTTATAAAAAGTATGACATGGTTCAACTTTTAATAAGTCATAAATATCACACAATTTATTTTGATCTATAATTCTTTTTAGAGTGTTAGTGTCACTAAAGACTTTTTGTGTCTGCCTCCCCCAATCTCTATTAGTAAGTACACAATTAAAATCACCCCCCATAACACCAATTTCAAGGTATGCAGATATTGCCCAATCTCCTTAAAAAGGGCTGAACGTTCTGCCTTTGTTTGAGGACTATAAATGTTAGTCGATACGCAATGTTGTTTAAGACCACATCAACTATAAAGGCCCGACCAGGATGAATATCTAAGACTTGTAAGATTTTAATGTCAATTCCCTTAAACAGAAAACCTACTCCCGAGCATAGATTTTCTCCTAATGACCGTATAGAAGACCCCACCTCCAGTCTTTCTGTGCCATTCTGATGTCCTCCAAAGTATGTAGTCTTGTGTCTTGTATAAAGAAAATCTGCCCTTTACTGGCAGCTAAGCATGCAAATGTCACTTTCCTTTTCTCTGTTGATTTAATACTATTTATATTAATAGTAATACATGAAAAGCACCCTGCCATAAAGGAAAAAAAAAATTAAACATAAGAAAACTTAGTATGTCAACAACATAATTTCCGTTTTTTTCTCTTTTTGGGTTTGGGTTTATCCCCAACCCCTGCTTCCTGCATCCCCTCAGGCTGTGAAGAGGCAATAGATGAAATATCAGATTCCATGCCCTCATCCTCTACCCCTTGTTCAAACAGGGCAGCATACAACTTTTCTAATGAGACAAGGCCTGATTCAGAATGAACACGTTGGTTTTCCCCCATATGCTTCCCTGACCTAGATCTGGTAACACGTTGAAAAGGGGGATCTTGTGTCACTTTTGGTGGTGGCATGACAATATCAGCTACCTCTCTCCCACCTGACGGGATCCTTCCTGTATGGATACTTCTTGGTGAAGAAGAGGTGGAGAGAAGGGGGGGGTCTACAACCACACCATCTCTGTGTATGTTGATATCTTCCTCCAATGTGTCGGGGTCTATCCTAGAGGCAGATTGGTTTCCAACCAAGACCTCAGAATTAGGGACAGATTTTCTTTCCTTGGTTACCCTTTGTGGTTTAGGATCCTGTGGAGCTAAAGTCATCATCAATTCTTTCATACGCATCTGTTCCTTTTGTGCAGTGGCTACGTACACATACTGCTGTCCCCTTAGGGTTTGGTCTAAACTATTGTGAGATGCCCACGAGCACGTATGAAACGTGTGCCCATGCTCCTCGCATAGATTACACCTCATTGGTTGATGACAATGTGCACCAGTGTGACCCACTTCCCCACACAAACCACATTTTTGTTTGTCATAAACATTACTTAAGTGCCCCACATCTCCACATTTAAAACATTCATATGGCTGTCCAGGATAAAAAATCACCCCCCTATCCCCTTCCCAAAAAAAAAACAATTCGGCAGGCGTTGTGTTTGACCTTGCTCCATTTTCAAAGTTACTTGGTATTTCCAGCCCCCTGTCCATAACTGTGCATCGTCTAGGATTGGCTCTGGATAACCATTCACCACACAGTGTTGTTGTAACCAGGACGTGATGTCCGCAACATTGGCCCCCTCGTTGTGAAATAGAATAGTTATTTTCTTTGTCAGTGGTATGGCCAAGAAAGGCCTCCACAGGGGAGTGTGCCTCAAAATTTGGTACTGCTTCCAAAATCTGTCTAACCCTGTTGGATATTTAAAGCTTATGTCAAACAAAACATCTCCTGGTACATGGATTAGAATGTAAACTTCATACGCATAGAACTTCATGCTTCCCTTCAACAACTCCCTGCCCACAAAATGCCTGTCTGAGACCTCTGATATTTCTCCACGAAATTTCAGCCGGACAGCATTTCACCTAGCTGCTGGCTCTGATGCATGCCGTACTTCTTCAGGGAAGAGTTGCTCATTTGTTCTCCCATGCCAAACCTTTTAGGTGGGATAGATGCTTCATAGGTTCTACCTGAGCTTGCAGGGCCTCTACTTCCCAGGTTTCTTTAGAAATTGATGATCCTCACTCTCATGGGGGGCAACTTCCAACAAAGGGGTATCACCTTCTAAACCCCTAATCTCGGTAACAACTGGATTCTGGTCTGAAAGATCTGTCAGTATTGTCTTAGATGCTGGGGAGCATTGTCCTGGCATCATAACAGGTGCAGATGACTGTTCAGTCGTGAATGGCCTATCAGCACCTTGTGTTATTAACTTTGATAAGGAAACATCATTTTTCAAACCCAAAAAATTTGCATCCCACCCAGCGCCAGTCAAACCTTTAACCCATCCAGCTGCTTCTAAAGCTGAGGTCACCCAGCTTTCTGGCGTGGATGAAGGGCCAGCAATTGGAGCAGGCATATCTTGTTTTGCTCAGGAAGGAGAGCTGCAACCCGATTCTGAAAGTACAGTTTTTCCTTCTTTTAATTTCCCGGTCCCACCTTTCCCTGCCCCTTTACAACCCCCTCCACTAGGTATAACTCCAGTGTTAAAATGAACTTGTACATCTGATGCTCCCTTACTCCCGCCATCCACATTTCCATTAAAAATGCTACTGCTAAGGTTTCTATCACGATGCACCTCCTCTTGCTGTACAACTTTAAACAGAGTTTCCTCTGTACACATTACCTCCTCGCTCCCATCCGAGACTGCCACCATATTTATAATTACCTGCACACTCGGAGAGCTAATCGGATCTACAGCGATCACTTCCACAGCTTGTTTGCTTCTCTCCGGCCTTCTTGCTGTTTGTTTTCTTCAGCCCTTAATCGCATCACTTCTGATGAAACCACTTGCTTTGAGGCTGCTTGCCACTGCAAGAGCTCTTGTGCAAGACGTTTTCTCAACAAATCCAGTTAAGATTCCTCCTCCTGAATCGTGCGACGAATTTCATCCTCCAAGGCCAAAGAAGGAGATACAGTAGGCCCGGTAGAAACTATTAATAAATTTCTTTCAGAAAGATCCTTATCCTCCATCGCATCCCCCACTCGCTCATTTGCCAATTCATATTCATCATCCTGACCGATATCCATCCTGCTCCTGGTCTCTAAAGAATGGAGGGCCAAGGAGGAGACCAGCTCCTCAGCCTCCTAGACATCCTGGTCCTTTGCTGAGCTTAGCACACTGGCCACCAAATCCTCAAGCACAGCGCCCTTTAGCAATGAGTAGAGGAAGTTCCCAAGGGTCCTGGCCAAACTTCTCCCATTCACTAAAAATACCACCAACAGCTTAATCTGGTTCAGTTTCAGTTGCTTACCATCTGTATCCCCCTGCCCCTGAAAAAGGGACTTCTAGGCCCAGTCGGCTTACCGGGTCAACAAAATTCAATAAATAATTCATTCAGCTCGCCCTTTGTCAATTCCCTCCCGTGAGCTCCTCATTTTGTATCTTCTCTGTTACCTGAGAACTCCCTCACTCATGTAGATCTAAATGAATTAGCAATCCCTCATCTTACTTAGCAGACCAGTTTGTCACACATGCACAAAACAGAAGAGGAGGCCAGGCACAGAACACACAGCAAACATGGCTGGGCAGTTCGCTCTTCTGCTCTTGGTGGGAACTAAAGGAATCTAAAAGAAATTCACGAAGAACATCCAGCAAAAGGAACTTTCTTCAAGAATTTCACTATTTTATGATATGTTTCTAAGTCAGTCACCAGAAACGGATTTAAGGGTGAACTAATGAGAAGGCAGTGCTGAGATTTGAATTCAGGATGGCTTGTTTATTGGGCAGCCGCTTTAACCAACTAAGCCACAGCACCATGAATGGCTTGTAGTTTCGGGGTATGATCAGTATAACAACTCAATTAAGCACTTAATGAATAGACATTCTTCCAATACATCTCTGTTACCGTCTTCTACAGTGTATTTATTTCACTTCCATTTGAAATATGATAGTATACCAGACAGTGGCGTCATGCCCATAGGGCCTGAGGGGGCATGTGCTCCCCCAATATCTGTGACCAATGTAGAAACAAATAATCTATTTTTTTATTTTAATTTGTGGAAGTGCCAGAAACAATCAATGTTTTCTTTTTTAATCTTTGGTGGTGGGGGTGGGGGAGGTCCGATCGATCTCAAGGGGTGACTTTCAAAAAATGCACGCTTTGTTGCTGTGATTTGTAGTCCATGCTGACAAGACAATCAGCATAAACTCCACCAAATCACTTCTCCTATTGTCGTTTGTTTCTGTGTTGTTAATTGTGCAGCCTGCCAGCCAATCACTGTGAAGAAATACCGGATGAACATCCAATAGGAAAGTGACACAGGAAGTGGGGTAGACGACAACTGTACTACGCGGCAAACCTGTGCATTTTCCAGCGGCATCTCGGGATAGCAAATTCTCCATTTGTAGGAGTGAGACTGTAAGAGAGAGTGGTCTGCAGAGGAAAGCCTGAGGCTGAGCAGTTTAGCAGGCACCTAGAAAAGGAAGGAACAACAACTCATCTCGAGTTGTGACCATCAGTTGAAATGAAGGGTTCGCCCACCTCTCTGTAATATTTTAATAATCGGCTCTGACTGAACCAGTGATCCTGCTCACTCAGAAAGACAGAGAGTGAGCGAGTGAGACAGTACAGTGCGTAAGTGTGTACTGTACCCTTCTCAACTGCCTCGTGGTCGGAACCTAAAAGGGTGTGCTGGGCTGGGCTGTTTGCCTGGGCGGAGGGTTGTTGTGATGGAACATCAATCAAGCACCGGTCTGCAACAATCTACAAAGACACAGAGGTGGCACAGTGGGCATCCGGTTCGAACATCTTACAGCGCCACCAGCAAGCAAAAGGAGCAGACCATCAGAGCCACTGAGCCAGGGATCACCATCGGGCCGAGAGAGGACCAGGGCCAGGCAGCAGCTGCAGACTAAGTCTTCAAGCCTGATAAGAATCTAGACTGGATTCATATGCTGAATGTTGACCATGTCTCTCAAATGGAAATAGGTGAAAATTGTAGTTACACCCTAGGATTCTAATTGTAGAGCCAGCTACTGTGTGAATGCAGCTGCAAAAACCAATATGAGAAACAGGTGATTTAAAAAAATTCACCAGTCACTCACATTAAAGTAGAGCACATAAGCTAGGGGCACTGATAATAAGCTGTTCTAACCCCAGTAATCACTCATTATGATTAAACAAATGCAGTCAGTCTCCTGTGTTGGACTGCCCGAAGAGATCGAATTATATGCAAATGATGGAACTCTCAATTGGTTCATGCCAATTTCAAACTGCTGCTCTAGCAACTGTTGCACTCTGAGTGCTTCAGATTCTTTACTCCGCCTGCCTAGTGAAGACGTCCCGGAGAGTTCTCCTTCAACCTCTTCAAAACCCAATTATCTGTTTGATAAGTAGTGTTTTTACTTTATTTTTCAGATTGCTGCCTTAGTTTTAGTTTATTTTGTAGTTTGTGTAATTTTTATCATATTTAGTGGTTCCTTCACTGTTCCTTGGAACCGAGGGTTCCGCTATTTCTAGTGAGGGTTTTACCTCAATCTTGTATATTTGTTATTTTTTGTGGTAGGTTCCTAACCGCATATAATTATTTACATTTTATATAGGATTTCTTAGTCTCGGGGTCAGGAACCAAGTAGCGCTCAGTTCCAGGAATTGTTAGCGGTTGCTTATATTTGTTGTATTTGGTTCTCAGGAACTGATAATTTGTCATATTTTCTTCAACAATTCCTGCTCAGTGTCAGAGGATCCTGCTGTTAAGACTAAAAAACGCACAGGACCAACTGGTTTTAAATTGTGTGAGTCCTGTGGTCAGATAATAGCCAAAGCAGACAGACATTCTTTGTGTATTTTTTGTCTAGGTACTAGCCATATCTTTGCAAATTGTGACATTTGTAAAACTTTTTGCCCTAAAACTCTTAAGAAAAGGTCAAAAATATTAGAAGAGATGGCCTCTGCTTCTGCTGTTACTGGTAAAACTAGTTCCTCCACCTCTGGCACAAGAAATGATGGAGGTAAAGCTAAGGATCCTGATAAAGGATCAGATAAAGTTGAGCAGGGTAAGTCAGAAAGACCAGTGGACTCAGGGACTGAACCTGTGCCAATGAAGAAAGAATATAAAGAGAAGCATGTCGCTGCGCCTCCGGCCGAGAAGGCTAAGGAGCTCCCAGCTGACAAAACTGGTATGCCCTCAGCTGAGGACATTGCCAAGGCCTTACAGGTCTTGCAAGCACTGCAAGCTGCTGTCCCAGTTCCAATACCGACTGCCCCGGTTCCTGTACCGGTTCCAGCCCCTCAGGAGCCACAGACTTCCTTTCCTGAGGAGGAGGATGATGATTTCGAGGAGGAACAGATAGACCCTGAGGTTTCTCCAGAACAGGAGTTCGTTCCCCCCCCCCCAGGGGTCCAGAGTATTATTTCTCACACTATGCTTTTGTTAAAAGCATGGTAGAAACACTTAACCTCACTCTGCAGGAGACAGAGGAGGATATGGAGGAAGCAGAATTCTTGGATATGATGGGGTTAACCCCAACAAAACGTTTGTTACTGGCTATGCATAAGTCCTTAAAAAAAGGCAGCAATGCAAGTATTCCAAACTCCCAATTCTATTCCAGGAGTTGATAAAAATTCCCTTGGCTGCCCATCCCCCAGATAAGGATTCTCGGAAGAGGGACACAATGGGAAAGAAAGGGTATATGGCTGCTTCCCTCATTCTTAGACAGGTCAATTATATGGCCTATGCAGTGCAATACCAGAAGGCACTCTGGAATGCAGTGTTAGCTCTGGCTGACAAAGTGCCTGGTGAGGTGGCAGTGGACTTGCAGGATACAGCAAGGGCCACTTTAGATGCCACAAAATACCAGTTTTACATGGCTGTGGACACTAATGACTCCGCAGCCAGGTTGATGGCACTTTCTGTCTCCCTTAGAAGATTTGCCTGGCTCAGGGCCACAAACCTGACCCTTGACACCCAGGCTAAGGCTTTCCTTTTGAGAAACATTCTCTGTTTGGAGATAAAACAGAGGCCTATATGAAGAAGGTAGAAGAATATAAGGCCTCCTACAGAAGCCATTCTAAGGATAGGCCATCCTCATCTCATAGGTCCCAGACCAGGGGAGGCAGGGGTAGGGGATCCTACTCCAGACCTTTTTTCCAGGCTCAGGCCTCTCAGCTGCACCAATAGCCTAGAGGATACTTCAGAGGAAGGGGCAGGAGAGCCATGAGGAGACCTTCTCCTTCCCCAGTGATTCAGGCGCAGCTCACTCAGAACCCCTGACAGGCTAGTACAGGTCGTAACCCCTGCCAAAAATCCACCAGTGGATGGCTTATTTTCTTCAGGATTGGTATACCATCACCACAGACCAGTGGGTCCTGGAGGTGGTGAGCCAGGGTCTGGCAATCAGCTTCAAATCTCTCCCCAAGCTGAGAGTAAGAACATTTGCACCAGTCACATCTGCAGACAGGATCCTACTAGATGCAGAAGTAAAACACCTGCTAGCTATCAAGGCAGTGGAGCCTGTACCCCTAAATCAGCGGGCCAAAGGCTTCTACTCCAGATACATCCTTACAAAGAAGAAAAATGGGGATTGGCAACCTATCCTGGATTTAAAACTTCTAAACAGTCATATTCTGAAACCAAAATTCAAAATGGTCACTCTTGCTCTGATCATTCCCACTTTACAAAGGGAAGACTGGCTAGCCTCCCTAGATTTAAAGGACGCTTATTTTCACATCCCCATCAGACTTTCTCACAGAAAGTTTCTGAGGTTCAGACTGGCCTCAGGCCATTATCAGTTTGCAGCCCTTCCTTTTGGCCTGACTTCTGCACCAAGGGCATTCACAAAGTGTTTGGCTGTGGTAGTGGAGTTTCTGAGAAAACGGAGTATCAGTCCTTTCCTACCTGGATGACTGGTTAGTGGTGGGTCCATCTCTACATTTGGCAGAGCAGGCCTTAGCACTAACAAAGACTACTCTGGAATCCCTGGGTTTCTTCATAAACGAGCAGAAGTCACAGCAAGCACCAGTTCAGGTACTCAAGTTCATTGGAGCAGAACTGAACACCAGTCTGGGCAAAGCTTTCTTACCACAGAACAGGGTAAACAGTATTTTAAGAATTGCAAACTCATTTGTACCAGGAAAACCCAAACCAGCCAGAGACTTCCTCAGGCTTTTGGGCCACATGGTGGCTGCCACCACAGTGGTACTAGGTTCCAGATTCCAAATGAGGAACATCCAGTTCCACCTGAGACAGTACTGGTCACAGAGGACAGACCCTCTGTCCAAGTTGGTGCCAGTCACACACACTCTCCTACAGGCACTGCAGTGGTGGCTGGACAAACAGAACCTTCGGGTAGGAGTTCCTTTCACAAAGGAACAACCTTCCCTGGTTCTTACAACAGACGCATCCCTTCTGGGTTGGGGAGCACGCATGTTGAATTATACAGCAAATGGCACATGGTCTACTCAAGAATCCATGTTGCACATAAATCTTCTGGAGCTCAGAGCAGTGTACCTAGCCCTGCAGCATTTACTCCACATCTTCAAAACAAAGTGGTGCAGGTCAGAACAAACAACACCACTACTATGTATTACATAAACAAGGAGGAGCCAGGTCGGCCCCACTGTGCACAGAAGCAATGAGGCTGTGGTCCCTGGCCTACTCCATAAAGGTATCCCTTTCAGCCATACATCTTCCAGGAAAGGACAATGTACTGGCAGACTCCCTCAGCAGGATAAGTCAGGATCACCATGAGTGGTGTCTGAATCCTCAAATTCTCAGTTTGATTTTCAGGCGTTGGGGCACTCCAGAGATAGATCTCTTCGCTTCTGCAGAAAATCACCAGTTGCTGGTTTATTGCTGCAGGCCTCCTCGCAGGGGCACACTACCCCTGGATGCGTTGGCACTGGATTGGACAAAGAAGTTTCTGTATGCTTTCCCTCCTTTCCCACTGATATTCAGGACCCTACTGAAATTGAGGTCCCAATCAGCAACAATGATACTGGTGGCACCAGATTGGGCGAGGCAGCACTGGTATTCGCTTCTGCTGACTCTATCAATGGTACCTCAAATTTATCTGCCCAGAAAGCACAACCTGCTGACTTCCTCTCAGGGCAGGATACTGTACCCCAACCTGAAATCTCTAAGGCTCAAGGCTTGGCTCTTGAGGACTTAAGAGTATGTAGATCTTAAACTGTCAGAACAAGTTTTGACAGTACTTAGGGGTTCCAGGAAACCTTCCACTAAAAAGACATACTCTACCAAGTGGAACAGGTTTTCCATATGGTGTGCAGGTAAGGATATTGACCCATCCAGGGCTGACCTTGCCATTCTCATGGATTACCTGACACACCTACATTCTTTAGCTCTGAAGCCTTCGACTCTCAAGGTTCCTTTGGCTTCAGTTTCAGCTTACCAGTCAGCAGGTAAACAGAGGTCCCTGGCCTCTCATCCAGTTTTCAGGAAATATTTTAAAGGCCTTAACCTTTTGTATCCCCCCTTTGAGGGAATCAGTTTCAGCCTGGAATCTGAATATCTGTATTGCCAAGCTTATGGATGCCCCATTTGAACCAATGGCAACAGCAGACCTGAAGTATATCACTTGGAAAACTGTGTTTTTGGTTGCTATTACTTCAGCCAGAAGAATCAGTGAGTTACAAGCTCTGTGTACGGAGGCAGATTATATCTCATTACACAGGGATAAAGTGGTCCTCAGGACCAATAGAAAATTTCTTCCTAAAGTGGTGTCTGATTTCCATCTAAATCAGTCCATCACTTTACCTGTCTTTTTCACAGAAAACTCCAGTTCTCCAGAAAGGAGGCTTCACTCCCTTGATGTCAAAAGGGCACTTAGCATCTATATTGACAGAACTAAGTCTTACAGAACAGGCCAGACACAGCTCTTTCTTACCTATGGAGAGGTAGGTAAGGGTAGACCGGCCACAAAACGGACAATTGCTCGTTGGATAGTGACATGTATTCAGTTTTGCTATAGTAAAGTGGGAAAACAGGCTCCCCTGGGCCTCAGAGCATGCTCCACCAGGCGTACAGCTGCTTCAGTGGCAGCTTCAAGGGATACTCCACTCTTGGAAATCTGCAAAGCAGCTACATGGAAAACAGTACACACCTTCACAAAGCATTACAGCCTGGATCTGCAAGCCAGAAGTGATGCCAGGTTTGGTACAGCAGTGCTGCAAAACCTGTTTCCTAAATAGGTTTTCTGCCCAACCTCCAAAGGTACTGCTTGGTAGTCTGCATTTGTTTAATCATGATGAGTGATTCCTGGGTTAAAAGAAAAAATTACTCACCATAGTAATCTTGTTTCTTCAAAGGGATCACTCATTATGATTAAAGCTCTCTCCCTGCCTCCCCTACTAAAAAATCTATGATCTTTGTTCTGCATCCCTGTTTTGGGATATTTTTTCCATATAGGTTAAGTTAGAGACTCACCTTTTTATTAACCCGTTGGTTCCCTTGTGGTCTCAAGTTTTTTAGGTTTATTTATTGGGATGTTTTTTTGGCCTGAGAGAACAAAAAATTATTATATATATAAATATTATCATAGTTAATGGGTCTTACACCCAGTTTAGGCTACGTAAGAATCTGAAGCACTCAAGAGTGCAACAGCTGTTAGGGCAGCAGTTTGAAAGTGGCACGAGCCAATTGAGAGTTCCATCATTTGCATATAATTCCATCTCTCCGGGCAGTCCAACACAGGAGGCTGACTGCATTTGTTTAATCATAACGAGTGATCCCTTTGAAGAAACAAGATTTCTATGGTGAGTAATTTTTTCTTTTGCAACCCCCGTCCGTGATAGGTTGCCACACTACATGTATGCATTGTGGGGTTTAAATCCAATATAATGGGGCTGGCCTGGTGGTGTAACCTAGAAGTTAGAGAGGTGAGTTGCGAATGAGCTTGATATACTTAGTACATCCAACAGATCTGGGTTTGATTCCCACAACCTCTACTTGCATACTGTGTGACTCTGAGCAAATCACTTAACATCCCAATTGCTCCAGGTTTGCCCCAGAAAAAAGCCACTTGTGCAAAGTGGGCCCTGCCTGGTTGCCAAAAAAGTAATACTTTTAAACAATATCAGTTGTTTATAAACCATATCTCAGGTGATTTTTAAACTTATGTAAACTGTTTCTCAGCAATCTAAGAACAGCTGACTTTATAGATAGTTAGAAATTCCACAGCTTGGCACAAACAAGGAGAAACACAGGAGAAATCTATCTACAGGACACATGAGAAACCTCCTACCTGACGTAAAGAGACTCCTTGTTCAATGCTTTAAGCACCATTGACTATGGCACTGTGGTCCACGAATGACAGTTTGTTGTTCCAGTCTAGGGGTCTGCTGAACAGGGCCTGCCATTTTGCAGTAGACCTTAGAACAGATACCCACACCTCTGTTCTGTATAGCAAACTGAACTGGCTAAACCTTAACTCAAGGGTGTTTTTTGGCAGTTTGGTTTTATGAAAACAAGCTATGCTAGGCTTGCTCTCTCTTGGCATGCATATTACCATGATCAGATACATAGACAATAAGTATGCTAGCAGGGTTGTGACACATGACTATCCGCTACTACCACTGTATTTTATGTTCAGAGTATGCCGGCTATGTATTTTTATGATCTGTATAATGACGTTTTGATATGTTCGGTGCCCAGAGCCTCCAGGATGGGCGTCTTTTCAAATAAAATTTGCCTTGCCTTGCCTACCTTGCAGGAGAACTTTGTCGGGCCACAACTCCTTATTTCAAGTTGCCAAATAGTGGAATGAAATGACAAACATGTTAAGAGGATGTGACTCCATTGCATCATTTAAACTCATCATTTGTTGGCTTTGCTTACTGCCCCTGGAATATGTAACTGCTTCCAATGATCATATTGTAATCTTGACAATGTATTTTATACTGCATGTGTTTTGCCTTAAAGCCTGGAACCTAATCCTAAAACTGCACATTGCTATTATTTATAATCTCCATTTGTAGGTACTTAAATGTCTGTACAGTATACCTGACTGAATCCTACGAAGACAGACACGTGTCTAAATGATTTAATGTAAAATAAAACTAAACTAAGCCAAACCAGTGCTGATGATTCACAGTTTAAGGAGATATATTTAAACATACTACTAGAGTAGCACCACTTACTATCACTGTCTTTGGAATCCCATTTTGCCAGGACTATTAAGGCGTATTATATTTAATACACAATTATGTTCAGAATTGTAACATTTTCTGTGAAAGGCATTGCCATATTTAGCAACACAAATGACCTCAGTTTCTATTACTGTCTTCATGCTGTTTTCTGCAAATGCATAATATGAACCCCATGCACACTTGCTAACACGTGTGCAACCGAGGGAAGTCTCACTCATTCACAGCTTCATTTTAAGCAACTTTAACCAGCCTCTTCGGAATAATGACATGCCACATGCAACACCTCAGTGAGATGCTGCATGTGGCATGTCGTTATTCTCTATTCTGTACCTCACTGGAGTCACTGCTACTATCGCTCTGAGTGAGTCGCTCACACAGGCTGTGGCTGTCCACTTATTCACAGTTTTCCTGTGAGCTTGGGATCCTCCACCCATCATTCAGGATATTATATCCCAAGCTCACAGTGATTTTCTGTCCCACATTGTTCTGCCACTCTTCTTTAGTACTAGCCCATTTGCCTGGCTTGTATTTTTTGTATACCTTGAGCATTACGCAAAAATGCTGGCAATGTGCTTCCTGTAGAGCTTGCTCTGGTCCTGATACTGAAGAGGTGTAATGTAATGTCAAATTTGCATTTATTTAAAAACATGAGTTCAAGCTAGATTGCATGCTGTAGCCAGATCATTGAATGGTTTCAATGTACCATTGCCATAGAGATTTTCCAGGAGGGTAATACCTCTCTGTTCCCATCTTTTAAAGCCTGTATCACTCAGGAACTCTGGATGTATTGGGTGACTCCACAGAGGTGTGAGGCTGGTATGGAGGAAGCTTCAGCTCCTAACCTGTGAACCCTATGCCATAATTTCAGCAAACGTATTAGGACTGGGTTTCCTCATTGCCACCCCACAGTTGTGTTCTGTGGATGAGCAAAACAGAACTTCAACCACGAGTCTCTGCTTCCCTGTGAATGCTTTCTCCATAAAGTATATCTTTTTATTTGCATTAAACATAATTTACACCAATCCCTCAGGCCCACCAGCTGCACCACCAGTAGTACTTTTTAAAGTGGGGGACTCTCAAGCCGCCCCCTTAACATGGCCTTGCAATCTGAGTCACATGCACCTGATGAGGCATGATCTCAGGGCAGTCCTGCATCTGTGGAATAGGAATAGCAGGCCTGCTAAAAGTCACCAAAATGCACCATTTGACTTCAGTTTTTCAAAATGTTCCCAGGGGAGGCATGCCCCCAAACCCCCTAGAAGGGCTGGGATTTTGTGCCCCTCCAGAATTTTTGATTGCATGGCGCCCTTGACACCAGAGTATGTCAAACTGTCCAGCAGTATAATGCATAATTTCCTTCATGTCCCTCTTGAACACAGAGGAATTAGCAACAGATTAGTGTATGAAAAGAAAAATGTGGCTCATTTTTGAAAATGGTTCAGTAGTACTCTCAAAAGCTATTGTCACATAGCAGTAGTGTGGCTGGGCAGTCTAAAGCGCTGGATTTAGGCTCCAATTTCTTTGGAGGTATGGGTTCAAATCCCACCACTGCCAGGAAGTTTATGAATAACTCTCCATCTCGTTACATCTGCTTTGTTACTACCCATTTTTCTGTCAGCTCTGCATCTTCACTTCTGTGTTGGTAACACAGTGTCTGTCCTGCTACCATAAGGTTTTCATTCTCCTTTTGCTAGCTTAGCTTTTGTATTATCAGTACTACTCAGGCAGCTCTCTATTGCTCACATCTTACAGGGAGCTCCTCTTTTTGTGGCTTCCGTGCTCTTGGAGCGTTCATTTACTCATGACTCATGCACCAGTCTTTGAAGGAATAGTTCAACACTGAAAAACACCAATTTTTCTTAGATGTACTGTTCTTCTTCTTCAGTTTGGGATTTTCATCATCCTGGAGTGATGTGGTAGGTGCTCGATAGAGAACCGGTTGGTTAGCTTGAATTTCGGTTTCAATAGTGGCAGGGGTTAGCAAATGTTTAGACATGATACTTAGATTTACTCCTGACTGGGTATCTCAGGAGCACCAATCATTTTAGAAGGTTTCACTACAGCAATGATGGCTAGTGCTCAAAAGTGCAGGAGATGAGACCTTTGAAATAATAAAGTCATGAATGCCAAGAATGTCAGGATCTCCCTGAGATATAACCTCTGCAGTCATAATATAGGGGATCGCTATGGAAGTACCAAGCTTACCATAGGCCCTGGTCATATTCCACTAAGTGATACTGCATGAGGCGCTTACGCCGAGTGCCTTATGCACCTGGGCATGCTCTTATCAGGCGACAGCCCACATCTTGGAGTGTGTTATTGCACTTATAAAATGGACCCCTAAGTAAGCATTTCTGGTACTCTTATCAGGCGATAACCCACACCTCATAGTGTGTTATCGCTTGCTTAAAATGCCACGGAGAATAAGCGCAGCATCCAAAACTTGGATGTCAGCCACTGCTTGGTCATGACTCTGACCCCCTCACCCCACCTCCTTCCTCCATTACCCCCTCACCCCAACAGTTCCCTTAACACCCTTAATCCCTCCGCAGTCCCCTCCAAGACCCCCAGTCCACACCACCTGTTCTCCTGCTGCTGGCACCACCACATACATGGATGCAAGGTACATTAGTGGGCTTGCAGACCCCATTAAGACCCATATAACAGTGGCCACAGGGAAGTTTTTTTGAGGGGTGCACTATTCTAAGATGCAAAATGAAAATGCAGTGCCACAAGTAGCAGTGTCATGAGGCCCCACAGAAAAAAAGGCTTTCCAGGGACCACAGGCAGAGCATGATAGTGTGCTTTAGGACCCACTTAGTTAGCTCAGGGAAGAAACATATGTATAGATTCCCCAGGGTACAGTAAGAGTGGTCACTAGGGAAAACAAGTGTTTATTTCAGGCATTCTTCCCACACCATTTTGCCAGTATACCTCAGCAGTCCCCACCAGCTGTCCCTGTGCCAAGTAAATACCCTTGCTAACCAGCACAGAAACCCCCAGCACAGGCAATTGCTCCAGTAAGCAGTCCTGTATCCAGTAGTCCCACTGCAAAATAAACAACCTGTAAGATAGATTCCATTGACTATAACCAGTTCCCATGCAAAGCCCAAGTCAGGCTGAATAAAAGCATTCGTACACAATCCAAACTGCATCCTCCCATAAAACCATCAATGAATAATAAAACAATGGAGTCTGGTTACAAAGAATTTCAAAAAAGTAAGCATGTTTCTATTTTTTAATTTCAAAAAAAATTTAAGTGAAACTAAATGTGTCGCCAAATACATGTGGATGTCAATGAGACCGCTTCCTGGTTTTTGACATCCACAGTATGGTTCCAGTCTGTTCTGTGGAGATGCAAGGGTGAATGTGGGATGGGTGTTTCTGCTGAGTGGGGGTGGGAATGAGCACACACTAGTATGATGGGGGGTCAGCCACAGGGGGTTATTGGACTTTGGGAAGTGGTATCATGTTGTGTGTGTGTGTGTGGGGGGGATGGTCGAACATGGAATGAGGGGTTCCAGCTATGCTGGTGTAACCCCCTTGCAAATGGGGGTTCCCAAAAGACTTCCAGGAGCTTGCTTGAATGCTCCAAGCCTGAATGGTGTTTGGCGTTTAAGCCATTTATCAGTGAGTGTTTTTAGAGCCTCTGGTACTGTCTCTTTAAGAGCTGTCTGCTTGCAGACATAATTAGTTTGTATGGGGGGACTGTGTGCTTCTCTGCTTGAGTACCACTCGAGCTGCTGCCAATTCACTCCGTTTTTGCAGTCGCTGGGAGTGCAAGGGGAACCTGTCTGGAGGATGTAACTGTTTGCCAGAGATCATTTAGAGTGATAATGAAATTACAGTTTGTCTAACCTGCTTTCTTTGCAGTCAGAACTGTGTTTGCCTAGTTCCCTATTCTAGTTTTGAACTGCTGAACTGGACCAATCAGTGTGGGTTAAGGTAGCTCTAAAATGGTGCCTTGGACGAATCAGAACTTGGACTCATAATCTGAGCCAGCCACAAGAGGATTGTATGGGCAGTGACTCTGGGAGATGTAGTTTAGACTTGAGCCTTTTTGGACCAACAGGGGCAGTCTATTGTGAGTGACAGCCAATCCAGCCAAGAACTGGGAGGAACTCAAAGGAAGTCCGGTTTTGTCTGCTGGCGTTTCAGTTGAGCTCTGGCAGTGAAGAGGAAGGAGCCCTGTGCTTTTTGGTGTGCAGTTTTAGTCGAGACTGTGTAAGGCTCAGAGTTCCGTCTGCAGCTTGTGTAACTGCTTGTTAGGACTGAATCTGTCCTGTGAAGAGAATCAAAGGATATCCGAAGAGTAGAAACCAGGCTCACCCTGTAGAAGACTGGAGAAATTGCTGAACTGCTCGGTCTGTCAGGAACTGAATCTGCTGTGTGTTCTCCCGGTATTGTGCAGTAATTGTGATCGGTAGAGAAGCAGCCTGCCTGGTATAGTACTTTCTTTTACCATATAAATGTGTGAGGAGGCTTGTGTAGCTCGAGTGAATCCTGCTGCCATTAAAGGACTTTTGCCTGTTACTGTTCACCATATAAATGTGTGAGGAGGCTTGTGTAGCTCAAGTGAATCCTGCTGCCATTAAAGGACTTTTGCCTGTTGCAGTTTGCCATATAAATGTGTGAGGAGTCTCGTGGAGCTCAAGAGTAGCCCTGCTGACATTGAAGGACCCTATCTTGTTTGGAGGTCGTGAGTACTAATTCAGGGTCGCTCCCTGTTGAATTGCCACATTGAATCCAAATGGAATTACTGTACTGCTGACTGTTTAACTAATTTTTCTTTTCTCTGTGTGAAAGGGCCCCTACCAGCTGCCAGTTTGGACTAGCAACTAGGGCTTGGGTGCCCAGGGACAGTAACTAGTAGGGATAGGCCTGTGCACATAGCCATAGGTAGATGAGTAAAGTGATAAGCTAATTAACCTGATTCCCCCCTGTCCTTGTTATATCCCCCTAAATAAATCAGAGCTGCTTGTTTCAGCAAAGTTATACTGCATTAGGTATTTGTCTATGTTAAAGTATTGTACTGTGATTGTTGCACTGTATCTTATTTTACAGGAGGTCCCAGTGCCTGAACCAGTCCTGGGGGTAAGTGTATACTGTGAAGGTAATTCTGATATATTGTGTGGGCCACTAGTGGGAAGAAAGGGTTGCAGTGCCCAGAGGGCTGTGACCAAGTTAGTTTAACTATTGCAAACCCTGACCTCTGGGTGGAGGCACCCGCCATTGGATCCAGGCCCCTCAACCTGTTAGGTGGCAAATCAGGCAGGGTAGTAGCCCCTGGGACAGCGCCATCTAGGGGTTACATCTTGGAGGCTCACCGCTGGGATTGTGTGTCCTCTAGTGGCCATATTCTGAACCACTGTTAAGAAAAAAATGGGTACCCGACAGAAGTGGCTGTGCACCGCTGGTGGAGTGTGTACTGGGGAGGAGATTGACCCCAAAATGCTATGCTTATCCTGGACATCCCCTGGGTATCAATATGGACACTGTACAAGAGTACTTTCCAAGGTGGAAGGTTTACAAAACCCTGTGGTGGTGGGTTGGCATGCTAATCTGCTCACCCACACTTTCCTGGCCCAGCAGAGTTTAAGGATCCCATAGATAGCTCCAAAGTGCCACAGACCATTACCCCAGAGGAGCCCTCACTGCCTGGAGAGTGATAACTAAGTACAGTAAAGACCGGGGTGAATGAGCCCCACCACTGTCTGAAACTTTTGAGGAGAAATTTGCTAAATGGTTGCTGGGGAAGGAAAACTGTGGAGGACTTGAAGAAACTATTCTTGCCACCTGGGGTGTTCCTCCCCAACACCCTCTCCCGCTCCAGTACCCGTAATGGTGGCTGAACCAATGCAGACTCCTATTTCTGCACCTGCCATTAGTCACGACTCTTACGAGGTTGAGGATCTTCTCTGGCACCCTCCCCACCCCCAAGGGAGGATGACTGGGAGACCTGGATGAACTATGTTGCCCCCCAAGTGCTAGAATGGCAATGCTCGAGAAGCCGGGAAGAGGGTTAGTGAGAGCCTCCGAGGTCCTGCCCTGGCTACCATCCGTGCTAAACGGGCCAGTAACCCTGAAGTGACTGCACAGGCCTATCTTGAGGCCTTGGAGAATGTGTATGGGAGCCCAGATTCTGATGAGGATCTATGGTGGGGAGAAAGAAATGCACAACAGTACCAAGGGGAGTTGTTGTCTGTGTATGTATCTCGGCTGGAAAAATTGTTGCAAGAATGCCTCAGAAAGGGTAGTTTGCCAGCGATTGAACTGGACCGAACCAGGCTGGACAGGATCCTTAAGTCTGCCCCCTTCTCAGAACTGCTGTTGCTTCAGTTCGCCTGGCAAATCGACTGGAATCCCCACCCTCCTATGATGAGTTAATGAAAGAAATTCGAGGAGTTGAGAGAGCGGCGACTCGGGAGGACCTGCACCAATAGCTGCGGCTACGACCCGAGTGACTGAGGTTGGCCCATCAAGTGAAGTTCAGGGCAGAGGTTGGCAATCAATGAGTGCTCTGACAAGGAAAAAGATATGCCACAATGGGGCGAACTGTTGAGAGAGATCCGGGAATTCAAAAACAGTCCCTTTATGAAGGCCACGCCTGCAAGTACGGGCCCGACCTATATCCGACTGCATCTGCTATGGGGGTGGGGGTACCCACCCATGTATCTCCTAGCTAACAGCTCCAAACTCAATTCCTTGACCATGGAAGTGGAGAAACTGACGAGATGTCTCCAAATGCTTATCACGCCAGAGACAGAGATGGCACCAAGGTTTCCAGTTAGTAGTACCCTGCCCTGGCTCCCAGTGTGGCACCTGCCAGCTCAAACTCCAGAAAGTATGTTTTGCTATAATTATGGGAAGGATGGGCACATGAAGAGGAATGCCGTCCCCAAAAGACACTGACAAAGTTGCATATAGGCTACAAGGAGAGCTTCAGAGAACAAATCAGTGGTTAAGAGGTGCACAAATGATCCCAGTGAGGGCACCAAAATGCTAACTCACGTCTTTTGTGGCAAGGTCAGTTGCCCAGGCCCCCACTACTGCCTCTCCAGACTGGTCCAGAATAGTGGGTCCCTCCATGGAGACCACTGTAAAGGTGAATGGAGTGTCTACAAGAGCTGTATTAGACAGTGGCTCCCAAGTGACAATTATGTTCCAGGATTGGTATCAGAAGCATTTGTCAGACGTCCTTACAACCATTAGAAGGACTGCATGTATGGGGTTAAGTGAGAAGTCCTACCCTATTCCGGGTATATCCGAATTTGGCTGTCTTTCCCCACCTCCGTGGCTGGAGTGGCCAAACAAGTAGAGACCCTAGCCTTAGTGTGTCCCCCACTGGACTGTATGATGGTGTCCCTTGTTGATTGGAACAAATGCTCATATGTTCGGAAGGCTGGCACAGTTGTGTTATGAAAACAGGGTCAAAGACTAGTAGAGCTTTAAGAGTTCTGGCTTTAATTAAGAAGGCCTATGAGGCAGAGAGATGCTGAAAAAATAGAACCAGAGGAACCGGTCGGAATTGTATGGAAGAAGAATCCTGAGTCTCTGATCCTGGCGCCAAATGCCAAGTGTACCTTACAGGGAGAGGTCCGTATCAGAAAGGATGTAAGAATAAAATATTAATGTTGGATGCACCAGGCGATGGAAAACTGCCAGAGGACTGCTGGTCAAGCTTAGTATTTTGCCCGCTAGAGCCCATGCTTATGCCAGAAGGGTAATGTCCCAAGTTCATAATGTCTGAAAGAGACATTCGAGTAAACAGAGGTTGCATCCTGGCTAATGTGCATTGTGCAGACACTGCAGTGCTACCCAGCAACAAGAGTTTGAGGAAGAATGACAGAGTAATGCCTGACTTGTTTGATTTGGCGACTCCCGTTGCCAGCTGAATGGAAAGTGAGGATCAGTGAGAAGCTTGCCCAGAGAGACCAGGTGTTTTCTTTAAAGGAGGGGACGTGGGATGCGCAGAGGAGCTGAGCACAATATCCGCTGCATGACAAGAGACCATTTCGGTGAGAGGTCTCGCATTGGCACCTGCTGATATAGATGACGGAGACGGCATCTGCAAGAGATGTTAGCTGCTGGTGTAATACAAGAATCCAGAAGCCCTTATGCTTCCCCATTGTGGTGTGAGGAAAAAGAATGGGACAGTAAGGATGTGCGTGGATTATCGCACCTTAAACCGGCCGGACTATCCTGATCAGTAGACAATGCCCCGCATTCAGGATGCTTTGGACTGCCTAAGCGGAGCAAGTGGTTCTCTGTGCTGGATCTCCGTAGTGGGTACTACCAGATCCCGATGGCCCCAGAGGACCGTGAGAAGACAGCCTTTATCTGTCCGCTTGGCTTCTATGAATTCATGAGGATGCCTCAAGGGATTTCAGGTGCCCCAGCCACTTTTCAACGACTGATGGAGCGTGCAGTGGGGGACATGAACTTACTAGAGTGCCTGGTATACCTAGATGATGTTATTGTGTTTGGCAGCTCACTGGAGGAACATGAGAGCAGATTATTTAAGGTATTGGACCGACTGGAGGACTTTGGCCTTAAACTGTCCATTGATAAGTGTCAATTCTTTCAAACATCAGTAAAGTATGTGGGACACATAGTATCCACCGAGGGAATAGAAACCGACCCAAATAAAGTTGAGGCCTTGACCACCTGGCCACAGCCCAAAAATCTAAAAGAACTGCAAAGATGCCTGGGATTCTGTGGTTATCGGCGTTTCATCAACGACTATTCAAGAGTGATCCCCTTTATAACCTTACTCAAGGGTATCCCCAACCCACAAAAATACCAAAAGTCAGCGTCCTCAAGACTGAAAAGAGTGTATTTTTGATCCGATGAATATTTGGGGCCGCTGGACTCTGATTAATGAAACTGCTTTTCCTGAGATCATATATCAACTTACCATGCTCCAGTGCTGGCCTATGCCGATCCAAGAAACCTTACGTCCTGCACACTGATGCTAGCTTGCAAGGGTTGGGGCTGTGTTGTGACCAAGACTCGAGAATGGCCTGAGACCAGTGGCCTTTGCCAGTAGAAGCCTGACCCCATCCGAAAAGAACTACCCTGTACATAAGTTAGAGTTCCTAGCTTTGAAGTGGGCTATTGTTGACCAATTCCATGAGTACTTGTATGGGGCTAAAATACTACTAAAACTGACAATAATCCTTTGACCTATGTGCAGACCTCAGCTAAGTTGGATGCCACTGGCCATAGGTGGCTTTCTGCATTATCTACATATGACTATGCTCTCGAATACCGAGCAGGTCTGAACCACATAGATGCTGATGATTCTCTCCCGGAGGCCTGTTCCCCAGAATGACTGGGTCCGATTGGCAGAACCTGACATTCAGGCACTCTGCGGAAGTTTGACAGGAGGAACAAATGTCCACGGACGCAGTGGACTGCATGATGGATTGCTTGGGACCCTCTGAGAATTGCATACCTGCTGCTTGTTGCCACTTTTCTGCAATAGACATTGGTGCACTGCCTCAGCTGGACAATGACAGTATTCGGCGGCTCAACTCGCCGATCCCATGATCAAAGCAGCTTTAGAAGCCCTCTATGCAGGAAAAGATGTGTCCAAATTACGCTCCACTGATTTGAGAACTGCACTGTTATACAAAGAAGGTCCTAAGTTGAAACTGATCAATAAACTGTTATACAGAGAAACAGTAGACAGAGGGGGACAAGTAGACAAACAACAACTAGTGCTGCCCACTGCCTTTCGAGACTCAGTACTGATGTCCTTGCACAACCACATGGGGCACCTCGGTATAGACAGAACACTTGACTTGGTGAGATCCAGATTCTATTGGCCTAAGATGGGGGGCTGATGTGGAGCAACACATTCGAACTTGTAGTCGCTACATAGAGGAAAGTTTGCCCAGAGTGGCTGCCCCCTTGTTAACATCACCACCAGTGCACCCATGGAGCTGGTCTGTATTGATTTTCTGAGTTTGGAGTCAGATCAAAAATATCAGTAATGTGCTGGTGGTCACTGACCATTTCAATGAGATATGCCCAAGCTTTCCCCACCAAAGACCAGAAAGCATCCACTGTGGCCAAAGTACTAGAAAACTTTTTGTTCACTATGGGGCTCTACAAAGAATCCATTCTGATCAAGGAGAGACTTTGAGAGTCGTCTGATCAAAGAGATGCTTTCTCTGTGGTGAGTCTGAAGTCCAGAACCACTCCTTACCACCCCAGGGGACCCACAGCCTGAACGTTTCAACACGCACTTTGCTAGCATGGGCACCCTGCCCCAAAGCACAAGCCTAGATGGAGCCAACAAATTAGCACCCTGGTACATGCTTATAACTGCACCAAAAGTGATGCCACTGGGTTCTCCCTTACCGTGATGTTTGGAAGAAGCTCGACTACCGGAGATGTGTGTTTGGGGTCACTCCTGATGGGGTTCAAGCTGGCAACTATTTACAGTATGTGCAAAAGTTAAAGGCCCAGCTAACTCATTCGTACCAACTGGCTCAAACCATGGCTGCCAAAAGAAATCTGGCCAACAAAGAAAGGTATGATAAAAAGGTGAAAACACAGGAACTCCAGGAGGGAGATCGGGTATTGCTAAGAAATCTGGGCTGCATGGCAAACACAAGATTGCTGACAGATGGCACCATCTCCCTCACATTGTAGTGAGCAAACTAGATGATCTGCCAGTGTACAAAGTAAGGCCTAAGAATAATTCAAAAGATGTAAAAACAATGCATAGAAATCATTTACTGCCCATTGGACAAATCTTGATTGAGTCTGAGCCCCCAGAAGATGCCCCCTCTGGACCAGTGACTAGAGCTGCTGCTAAGAAAAGATCAAGAAAGTCTGCACCTACAGAAGCAGAGTTAAGTGTTCCCTCCACAAGTCCCAGTTGAGCATGACTGTCAGTCCATATCAGAAGAAAGTGAGAGTGACTTTGAATACTATCCTTCTTACGAACTGAGTCAATTGTTTGAGGCAATCTAGTCAATACTGGAGACTGACTGGGCCTTCTGGACTGTCTAAGCCCCCAGCTCGTCCCTGGAGCCAATGCTCCCAGAAAGTGAAGTGCAAAGCATCAAATCAGATGAAATGGAATCATTGTGCATGGTTGAACTGTTTGAGCTTTCAGGGGAGGAAAATGATGGATTGGGGCAGACTGGTGATATACCAGAACAAGAAGAGTATTTTGAGTGCCCTGACAGTCCACTGCCAGTGTCTGAAAGCTCTCCATGCGAGCCAAATGTTGTGGACTCAGAAACTAAAACTCCTGGAGCTGAAAGTGCCCCAAGTTCTAGCCTCTCTACCCCCATGGAGACTCCCCTGACAAGTGAGGACAATGCTGAAAATGAGGCTCAGAGTGCAGAGACTGTAACAGTTCCCCCTAGAAAGACTGGTCGAGCTGTAAAGCCTGTGGTGCACCTCAGTTATGATTCCCTGGGAGGCCTGTGGACTTGCCTCTCAATGTTGTCCATAAGGGTGTATGTGTCCCGAGCTCATTGCCCAAACTGGCGTCAGTGCTAACTCAAGTTACTTGTGTTGCCCTCTAAGTATGGTGCCCTTGCCCCGTCCAGCCCCAAGGTAACTGATAGGGAAGGCCCCTCTCTTCAGGTTTCATGTACAAGAGGTAATAACTTGAGTTATGGTACAATGTGTGTAATACTGTGTGAAGAGTGACGTACTGCAATGTTTCAGAAATGTGTTCTTGGTAAAATGATGTATTGACTGATGATTACATGTGTGAGCCTAATGCAAATGTATATGGTTGCAGTTGAAACTTATGGGGGTACTTGCTTGACGCGGACGACAAGCTTTCCCAGGCCAGGAAGGGTGTAACCCCCCTGCAAATGGGGGTTCCCAAAAGACTTCCAGGAGCTTGCTTGAATGCTCCAAGCCTGAATGGTGTTTGGCGTTTAAGCCATTTATCAGTGAGTGTTTTTAGAGCCTCTGGTACTGTCTCTTTAAGAGCTGTCTGCTTACAGACATAATTAGTTTGTATGGGGGGACTGTGTGCTTCTCTGCTTGAGTACCACTCGAGCTGCTGCCAATTCACTCCATTTTTGCAGTCGCTGGGAGTGCAAGGGGAACCTGTCTGGAGGATGTAACTGTTTGCCAGAGATCATTTAGAGTGATAATGAAATTACAGTATGTCTAACCTGCTTTCTTTGCAGTCAGAACTGTGTTTGCCTAGTTCCCCATTCTAGTTTTGAACTGCTGAACTGGACCAATCAGTGTGGGTTAAGGTAGCTCTAAAATGGTGCCTTGGACGAATCAGAACTTGGACTCATAATCTGAGCCAGCCACAAGAGGATTGTATGGGCAGTGACTCTGGGAGATGTAGTTTAGACTTGGAGCCTTTTTGGACCAACAGGGGCAGTCTATTGTGGTGACAGCCAATCCAGCCAAGAACTGGGAGGAACTCAAGAAGTGCCGGTTTTGTCTGCTGGAGTTTCAGTTGAGCTCTGGCAGTGAGAGAGGGAGCCCTGTGCTTTTCTGTGTGCAGTTTTAGTCGGAGGCGTGTGTAAGGCTCAGAGTTCCGGTCTGCAGCTTGTGTAACTGCTTGTTAGGACTGAATCTGTCCTGTGAAGAGAATCAAAGGATATCTGAAGAGTAGAAACCAGGCTCACCCTGTAGAAGACTGGAGAAATTGCTGAACTGCACTTCGGTCTGTCAGGAACTGAATCTGCTGTGTGTTCTCCGGTATTGTGCAGTAATTGCGATCGGATAGAGAAAGCAGCCTGCCTGGTATAGTACTTTCTTTTACCATATAAATGTGTGGGAGGCTTGTGTAGCTCAAGTGAATCCTGCTGCCATTAAAGGACTTTTGCCTGTGACTGTTTACCATATAAATGTGTGAGGAGGCTTGTGTGCTCAGTGAATCCTGCTGCCATTAAGGACTTTGCCTGTTACGTTCACCGTATAAATGTGTGAGGAGGTAACAGCTCAAGTGAATCCTGCTGCCATTAGAGGACTTTTGCCTGTTGCAGTTTGCCATATAAATGTGTGAGGAGTCTCGTGGAGCTCAAGAGTAGCCCTGCTGACATTGAAGGACCCTATCTTGTTTGGAGGTCGTGAGTACTAATTCAGGGTCGCTCCTGTTGAATTGCCACATTGAATCCAAATGGAATTACTGTACTGCTGACTGTTTCATTTTCTTTTCTCTGTGTGAAAGGGCCCCTACCAGCTGCCACGGTTTGGACTAGCCACTAGGGCTTGGGTACCCAGGACAGTAACTAGTAGGGATAGGCCTGTGCACAGAGCCATAGGTAGATGAGTAAAGTGATAAGCTAATTAACCTGATTCCCCGTCTTTGTTATATCCCCTAAATAAATCAGAGCTGCTTGTTTCAGCAAAGTTATACTGCCTGAGGTATTTGTCTATGTTAAAGTATTGTACTGTGATTGTTGCACTGTATCTTATTTTACAGGAGGTCCCAGTGCCTGAACCAATCTTGGGGATAAGTGTATACTGTGAAGGTAATTGATATATTGTGTGGGCCACTAGTGGGAAGAAAGGGGGGTTGCAGTGCCCCAGAGGGCTGTGACCTAGTTAGTTTAACTATTGCAAACCCTGACCTCTGGGTGGAGGCACCCGCCATCGGATCCAGGCCCCTCAACCTGTTAGTGGCAAATCAGGCAGGGATAGTAGCCCCTGGGATAGCGCCATCTAGGGGTTACACTAGTCTGTTCTGCGGAGTCAGCTGCAAGGGTGAATGTGGGATCGGGGTTTCTGCTGTGTGTGGGGTGGCACATGTTAGTATCTTGGTGGGGTAGCTGGTCTGTGGGAAGGGAGGGTTGCAGCTGTGTGTGGGCAGCTCACTGCCAGTCTGTTTTGGGGCAGTGGCTGCCGTATGTCATTGCGTAAGAAGGGTGGGGGGACAGCCAGGGGGATTCACGTTTGGGGGCTGTTCTGTGGTCTCTCTTCCTGGGCTATTAAGCACCACCTAGCCATGGCGGCATGCTCCTGAGCCCACCATCCATCACAGGACTCTGGCTCCCTCATCCCTTGGCCAACTGAGTCCTCCTGCCAGACACAAGTGACATTCAAAAGCCCTGACAGCATGTTCTCCCGACACCCTTGTTTCCTCTGCAGTCCCCTCCAAGACCTGTGCTCTTTCCATAGTCCTCCACCACCTCAACTCTCGCTACCTCCATGGCCTCTTGGATGCCTACCTCCCTTCCTGGCCAACCAGAACCTCCCTCCCGACCCACCAGACACTCCTCCTTCAGAAGACACCCCTTCCTCCTGGACCTCCCAGACACCTCCCACCCCAACCTACCAGAGAGCTCACTCCCCAGCCCCCTGGACTCCCCTACCTTCTGGGTCCCAGACATCTCACTCCCTCGCACCTGGACACCCCTGCCCTTCTGTGCCACCCCAACACCCACCGCACTCCTTTGGACCCCTGAACACCTCCTCCCTCCTGGCCCCCAGGGCACCCACCATACAACACCATACATCCCCAATCATGGAGCTGCTGCAGCTTCACCTCCTGAGTCCAATACCTATCACTGAACTCTAGCTACCAAGGCTCCCCCCAGCACTGGCCACAGGCTCCTCGGCAGCATGCTCACCGTCTCCCACAACATGGTGATATGTTCCATAGCATCCCCTTTTCACAACTCTCTGCAGCTGGATTCCAAATCCCACTCAGCATTGGTTGTTAGAACCCAGAGTCCCCCCACCCAGCCCATGGCATCTTGTTTTTCCCTCTGCCTCATGCTCTTATTGTATGTGTGGCACAGCGCAATGTCGGCATTGCACGTGGTACATCAGTGTTGGCAGTGTACATGACACAGTGTAGTGTCGGGAGTGTACGTGGCATAGTGCAGTGTCATTACTGCACATGGCACTGTGCACTGCCAGCAGTGTATATGACACAGTGCAGTGTCAGCACTGCACGTGGCATAATGAAGTGTCATCAGTACACATGACTCAGTGCAGTGTTGGTACTGCACGTGACACTGTACAGTGTCTGCAGTGCACACGGCACAATGCAGTGCCAGCACTGCACATGGCACAGAGCAGGGTCCGCAGTGCACGTGGAACAGTACAGTGGTGCATTTCATGTAGGGCAGTGCTTGTGTGTCTCTGTGCACTGTTGGCATTGCACATGGCACAATGCAGTGTCGCCATCCCAAGTGGCCTGCAGCCTCCTAACCCTCCCCACTCATGGGACTGCACCTCACTTCCCAAGCAGCAGCCTGTGTTATGCCACATGACATGCATACACTGTGCTGTGCTACATACACTGCTGACACTGCCCTGTGCACTGTGCGATGCATCAGTGAGCTGTGCCACATGCACTGCAGGCACTTCACTGACACCGCACTTTGCCACATGCAGTGCAGACACTGCACTGGGTCACGTGGAATGCCGACATTATGTTGTGCCATGCAAGATTCCAGATAAAATGCATTCACAGTGAGTACTATACTTCTGACTTTTGAACAAAGGTGAGTAAAAGCAAATTTTGATGCATACAAATAAAAAAAATATGGCGAGTGAGGAGGGAAAATTAAAATGCTACAAAAACTTCATTTCTGCCATTTGTCTTCATTTATTATTTTGTGTTTGTGACATACTGCCGTGTTAAACTAATGAAGAGCACAGCCGAGCTCTCCACAATTGCACTTTGCCGGCCAGATGCAGATGTCCTGGGTTCAGAAGCAAGCCCAGGATGTCATAGGGCCAGCCGGGGAGGAGGAGGATTGAGTGCCCCTGGACTGCTCCTTTTCTCCAGGGGGGGAGGAACATCTGGAGTTTGACCAACCCCTGGTGGAGACCATGGCTCTGACAGATGGTGCTCGAGATCTTCAGAAGGTGTGCCACACATCTGGTGCTCTGCGCGTCACCACATCATTACACGCCACACATCCCTGAGGGATAGCATATACAATAAAAAAATCATCAGCCGAGCAGGAGGACGTCCGCCCTCCACCAGACCCCAAGCAGCCAACCGAGGCACTTCTCCCTGAATCACAAAGCAGTCTCCATTCGGAGAGACAGTAGGGTCTGCGGTAGCACAGTAGGTAAGGATTTTAGGGTGACTAGGTGGGCCAAGAAGTCCTTTTCTGCCAACAACTTCTATGTTTCTATGAGAGGCCCCTCTCGATGTCCCTTCTCTGGGGGGTAAGCCGAGGTGCACTCCGGTGGGGTGGGTAAGTCCTGTAAGAAGGGGGCTGAGTGATGGGGTCAGACAGATGGTGGCTAGCTGACTGGCCAAAAAAAAAATTGCACTTTCAGCTCATTCGATTCTGCATGATTTTTCTTTTGATATTGGTTTATCTCCTCAGCATGGCCGCTGGGCTGAGCGTGCTGCTGCTGTGAAAAATTTTAACTTATAGTTTGAGTTCGTTATCCGTTTAATTTTTGTGTGTTTTATTTTGCGGTTTTATTTTTTTGTATTTTTGTGTCGCTGCATATTGCATTGGTGGAGGCTTTTGATACTCTTGGAGTCCAAGACGAGGAAGGTGTTTTGGTTTGCGCCCCGAGGTTGTGCTCCGTCTAATTGGATTTGGAACGGACTTGGAACGCTTGACATGGTTTGGGGAGCTTTGACCTGGTAATTGAAATTCCTCATTCAAGATTTATCGGGACGAGGAGGAGAAGGAAGTCCTGGTGACTTATGTTCCACTGCCGAAGTGGATGCTGAGCAGTGGAAGCAGTTGAGGATTTCCTGTGTGCTGAGATATTACGAGATTCCATTTACTAGGATCCCTTGGGCTACAGTATTATTTGGATCTTGCGCTTGACTGAGACCCCCGATGTGTGTAAGTCCCTTTTCGAACTGGTTGGGGGTATGGTTTTCCACCGGGCTTCCGCTTGGCTTGTGGTTTGAACGGGGATATTAAGATTTTTTCGGTCAAGAAGTTGGCTGGGGCTCTGTGAAGGTTGGACTGTGGAGCATTCAATAAAGTTAGAGCTGGACTGTTATTTTTCGGAGTAGTGGAGGAGAGAGTTGGACCCAGGCAGCTCTTCTGTGGGACAGCAAGTGTTACTGTTTCTTTTTTGGAGAACCTTTTTCCTCGGCCCTGGCCCAACTCAGTGGTGTGCTGTGGGCCTTCTGCCGTAGGGCGGTCGGTGCTGTAGTGCTTCCGTTCATCAAACGGTAGCTGGTGAGCTGCTGTGGGACAGAACGGGTCTGGGGAAGGGCTTTGTGGCTGGGTTGAGGTTGGGAAGTGCTGCTGAGATCATTTTGGCCTGACTCTGGTTGGAGCGAAGATTGTGAGACTGTGAGGGGACGCTGAACCTAGAAACGTGGATATTTGAATCTGTGGGGAAAGTAACAGTGGCGAGTCCATTGTGCCTGGATTTGGAATCTGAGAAGGCGAGGAGCCCTGGTCTCCCATTCCATGGAGAATTAATATTTTGGATTGTGTCGCCTTGCCCAGGACCTAAGGCTTAAACTGTCTCGTGTGGCTTTTAATTTTTATGGATTATTTGGTTCCTTTTGGATTCCCACCTGTGAACTAATTTGACTCTCTCCCAGTGACTTTCTTTTGAGTTGGACAACGAGGTGGTGAGAGGACCTTGTGTCCACTTATTTTATTTACTTTATTTCCTCCATCTTCTGGTCGTGAGAGGACTGGCGGTGGGGGGTTGGGTTGTTTGTTAAGTGGGGATATATTCTACAGTGAGAGTGTAGAAATATATATATATATATATATATATATATATATATATATATATATATTTTTCCTTTTAAAGTGCCCTCGTGGTGAGAGAGCTGGGGAGGGTGATTTCATTTATTATTTTATTTTTCTCCCTGGTCGGAGAGGGCTGGGAGAGGGGGAAGGGATGTGTTATTGTATATTTTGGTTTTGATTTAATTTTGTTTATATTTATTTTATTTTATTTGTCGCTGGGATAGTCTTGACTCTCTTCTGGTGGGGGTTGGAAAGTTATTGATTTAGTTTAGATTATTTATTTTATTAGATTTATTTTGGAGTTTATTTGAATTTTAGAGTTATTGTGTTGTTTTAGTAGTTTTGCTGTGGCATGTGTCGGCCTATTGCCCCCACAGCGGTGCGCTATTCATCCTCCCTGCTCCACGCCCTCCACCCTTTTTATCCTCCAGCCCTTCGTATGATATTTATCAGGCCTGTAGAGCGTTGGGAATTGCCCGAGGAGGGAAGAGGGCTGGGGTGTAACCAGGAGCATGGACGAGGGGGTCTGTACAGCTGTTAGATTAGAAGGCTCTGGGGCGAAATGGAACACAGATCGTGGTTTACCATGTCTGGTGCCCATACCCAAGGGCGCCACTGAATTAAGTAGACAGATGAGCTTGATGGCCTCCTAGGTCTGCTCAACTCAGGCGGTGTTATGCAATGCTAGGGTCCGTCAGAAACAAGACGGGCATTATAGCTGATCTTGTTGTTGGTGGACCTGGCTTGCATCACAGAGACCTGGCTGGATGAAAATCCAGGCCCCACGTTGGAAGCTATGACTCCAGCCAGGTACTCAGTGATACACCGCCCAAGATTGGACCGCAGGGGCTGGGGGGTTGCAGTCTGTTTCAAGACAGAATTGGACCTCATGAGTGTGGTTACGGAGGAGGCTGAGTCCTTTGAGTGCACAGTGGTAGCGGGTGTTGGCGTTCGAATCGTACTCATCTACCGTCCACCAGGAGATGGGAAACGGTTCTTACAGGAAGTGGCAGACTTCATCGTTGACATATGGTTTGAGTCGCCCAGATTGATGGTTCTGGGCGACTTCAATGCCTGGATCGATGATGAACTCTCACAATTTGGCAATCACTTCCTCCAATTAATGATTTCTTTGGGCTTTACACAGGTGGTTTCCACCGCTACTCATAAATCTGGGCACTCTTTGGACTTAGTCTTTCTCCTTGGGATTGATGCTTTCGATTTGGGGGTGGAACCAGTCGTTTGGTCGGACCACTACACGGTGAGGTTCAATTTTAGTAACCCCCTGAGAAGGCCTACCCCTGTGGAGATGGCGAGATACCACCCTTTATGGGATATTACACCCCAGGGCCTAACGGCGGTTCTTGACCTCTCGTCCCATGCGCTGGCAAGCAGTAGGCCGGAGACTGTGGTGACAGCCTATAATAAGGCTGTTACACTGGCTCTGGATACTATTGCTCCTGTTCGTGTACGCCCCCTCTCCCTTCGTCCCAAGGCACCCTGGTTTGATGGGACGCTGAGGGAGATCGGAGACAGGGGCGAAGATGAACGTTGTTGGAGAGATCCGCCTCTTTTGATGCCGACTGCCTAGATTGATGGACCATTATTCTGTCTATTCAATCTGCAATCTCCCATAAGAAGGCAGAATTCCTGTCCAGGGAGATTGCAGTAGCCAGGAATCGACCGGCTCAGCTTTTTCGAACTGTGGACAGGCTGTGCAACCCAGCCTGTCTACAAGTTCTGAAAGCTTTTTCGCAATTAGAGTGCGAGGAGCTCGCTCGATTCTTTGCTAATAAGGTGGCTGACATCAGGACGGATTTGCGTCCGTTGGCTTCTAAGGGGGATGCCATTGAACAGCATGAGTTCACAGTACCTCTGTCTTCCTGGTGTTCCTTCAGCAGGCCAGATTTTGTGGATGTCATGAGGATTATCCATGGTGTGCACTGTAGTTTGGATCCTGGACCGACTTCCCTAATATTGGGTTGTTGTGACATCATCGGCCCAATCCTTGTGCAAATAGTCTGGTGCTCCTTGGAATCAGGTGAGTTTCCTAGCTCCCTGAAAGAGGCGGTGGTGACACCCCTCTTGAAAAAAGCTACCCTGGACCCCGACTGTTTCACAAACTACAGACCTATCTCAAACCTTCCCTTTATTGGGAAAGTGATTGAGAAAGTAGTGGCGTCCCAACTGGAGAACCATTTAACCATCCATGGCATCTACGAACCCTTCCAATCAGGTTTTCGTAAAAGACACAGCACTGAGACTGCGCTGGTTCGGGTGCTTAATGATCTCTTGAGGGCGAGACACCAGAAGAGACGTTCTATCCTAGTTCTTCTTGATCTCTCGTCAGCTTTTGACACCATGGATCACGTGGTGTTGCTAGCACGCCTGAGGCAGATTTGTGGAATATCGGGAACCGTCCTCCGATGGTTCACCTCATTCCTCACTGGGAGATCACAAAGGGTTGTGTCGGGCCTTTTTTCCTCCGGCCCATACCTTTGTTATGTGGGTGCCTCTGGGTTCTCTGTGCTGTCTCCATGTTATTTGCGGTGTATATGCTGCCCTCGAGACATTATAAGATCGTATGAGCTGAGGTTTCATTGCTATGCAGATGAAACCCAGTTATACCTGTCTTTGCTCCTGACCAGGATAGAGCTACCTCAGTGTTTAACAGCTGTCTGAGAGAAATCCAGGGTTGGATGGATTCTAGCTGGCTGAAGTTGAACGCAGAAAAGACGGAGGTTTTGGTGGTGGACCCGGGCTGTCGGATAGAGGGGTCGCCTGTTGTTGCACCGTCAGGAATTTTTCTTGGGGGTGTGTCACTTCCGACCTCTGTACAGGTGCGCAACCTAGGGGTTATCTTGGATGACAGGCTGACACTGCATTTGCAGGTGTCAGCAGTCATCAAGACTTCCTTTTACCATCTTAGGAATATCGCTAGAGTGAAACACCTTGTTCCGTCTGACATGTTACCTATGTTGGTCCACACCTTTGTGTCCTCTCGTCTGGACTACTGCAACTCCCTGTATTTTGGGCTTTCCGGGGTTAAAATCTGCCGCCTTCAGCTAGTGCAGAACGCGGCAGCCCGGGTTTTGACGGGAACCAGTAGGTCATGTCATATTACCCCGGTGCTGCGCGAACTGCACTGGCTTCCTGTTCGGTGGTGGATCACCTTTAAAGTCTGTTTACTGACTTTTAAAGCCCTACACGATCAGGGTCCAGCTTATCTGAAAGATCTTCTTGTATCTTACTGCCCTGGCCGATTGCTCCGCTTGGCCGACGAGGGGTTGCTAGAGATTCCGAGAGTGTGTTTAAATTCATCTGGTTGTAGAGCCTTTTCTTATGCTGCTCCCACTCTCTGGAACTCTCTACCCCGTCGGTTACGGCAGTGCACCTCCCTGGGGGAATTTAAGAGTGGCCTAAAAACCCATCAGTATCACATTGACTTTTTATAGTATTATGTGGTCTGTTTATAAAAGTGTGGTTTTATGAGTGTTTTATATTGTATTATAATGTTGATTATATTTTTTGTATGATTGTACAGTGCTTTGAAATTTGAAAAGCGCTTTAAAAATAAAATTATTATTATTATTATTAGAGGGCTTCTCAGCCCTGTCCTTCTCGCCTACAGACTAGCACCTGCCTCCCCCTGTGATCTGCCTCTTGGAGGAGTTCCACCGTGGATTCCCCCTGTGGCAGGTCAAGGGAAGAAGGGCCATCCTCCCACCCCCCTCACCTGAGAAACAGTCTAATTCAGACAATGGTGGTCATCGTTGCAGTGTGGGTCCACAGACAAATGTGCAGAGCTTCACTGAAATGCCAGCTCCCATTTTCCACTTTTCTCCCATCCCTACTGTGACACATGTGAAGCATGCACATGGAGGCATGCAAGCATCACCAGCCCACAGTACCTCTGTGTCGCCCTAGCCTGCGCTATTCCCAGGCCTCCACCTGGTGGCAGAGGGTGGGCATACGAGCTCTCCCTCCCTGGGAAAGAGGAAACAGTCCCGTGGATGCTTAATCCTGCCCCCTCAGCTGCCCCCTGGCAACCACAGTCTGCTACCAAACTCGGGTTACCAGCATGGAGTGACGTGTGGCGTCCAGCACCTGAACCCTCAGCACTGCTGGTCCAGCCCCTTTGTGTGATTTAAAAAAAAAATATATAAGCATCTTGATGGGAATTAATTTGCATTTTCCGATTAAATGTCACAGCATTAGGCACTATAAATAGAATATAAAAATCATTATTATCTGGTTCCTGGCAGTCTAGTGGTACCCTTCCCTCACTCGATCCATTGGCTATTATCTGCTCCCTGGCAGTCTAGTGGACCCCCCCCCAGGCCTGACATAGAAACACAGAATTTGTCCGCAGAAAAGGACCACTTTATCCAGGAAACATCCATGCAGCCAGTAGCCACTCAACAAATCACCTGCAGAACAAATTCCTTGCTCTGTAACCACCAGCTCACTTGCAGAGCCCAAGCCAGGGCTGAAATAAAATGTTTTTATACCCTCCAAGTGTATATTCGTCATAAAAACCGCTGTCCACAAATAAAAAGGACTCCAGACTACAAGAAAATCCACAAAGTGAACACGGTTTTAGTTAAAATGATGAAATAAATGCAACTTTAACCAGGCACGTCGCCAAAAATGCGTGGATGTCAGCCAGACGGCTTCTGGGTTTTGACATCCACAATATGGCGGCGTGCTTCACGTACTCGTGTCCGGCAGCACTGATAGGCGCTGCCATTCTAGTCATAGACCTAGAAGAGAAAGAACAGAATAGCAACAGGTCATCGGGGAGTATGGAAAGCGTGCCGCCATATTGTGGATGTCAACCCTCAGAAGCCGCTCATTGACATCCACATGTTTGGCGGTGTGATTAGCTTACTTTTAATTTTAAACACAGAAAATTAAAAACATGCTTACTTTTGCCATTTTTTTTGTGGACTGGACTCCATTCTATTTCTGGACAGTGGTTTTACTGAGCTGATGTACAGGCCGGAGGTAATAAATGATACTTGAAATTAGTCCATACATGGGCTGTGAGCAGAACTGGTTGCAGGGGAAGGAATGTATTCTGCAGGGCATTTGCCGTGGGGTTACTGGCCACAGGGATGCTAACTGGAGCATCTAGCTGTACTGGGGGTTTCTGTACTGCATGCAGGGGTATTTACTGGGCACAGGGGCTGCTGGTGGGAACTGCTAAGACTAAGGCATACTGACCATATTGCTCCGAGTTTCACTGGGCAATTGATTTTCCCAGTGTAACTCCATAGTATCTCCCTTCGTTTGCCCGTAGATTACATTGTTTCCTGGATTATTTCCTCTGGAAGCTTGAATTGTTCTGTTTTACTGTATAACTAATGCAAACCTATGGCAAGAATTTCCCTGTAGATGGCTCCAAATCCCTGTAGTATACAGGAATTCCTGTAGATCTGGGAGCCCTACTGATAACTGGTGTACAGAATGCCTGAAATAAACATATGTTTATTTTTTCTTATAATGACACTTCTCACTGCACCATGTGGCTCCTACATACATTCCTCCCCCACCCCTGGCTAACTAAATGGGCCCTAAGGGGGTGCCCAAGTACCCTATCATGCCATGCCTGTGGTCTCTGGCAAGCCTTTTTCCTGTAGGGCCCGTACGTTGCTACTTGGGGGCACTACATACTGTATCCATCCCAACCCACATCAGGACCCCCACATAGACAAGCCATCCCCTGCAGCTGCCACCCCCGTCGGAAGAAGACCAAGGATTGGAAGATCCACAGCAGAGAAGTGCTGCCCAGGGTCCCACATTATTACTTCTGGCAGACAAGAAAAGCACACCTCTCCTTCTCCCCTCTGTCTGCCACTCACTAGCTGTGATTGGCATCCATGAACATGGCAGTTTTATTAATAATTTAAAATGCTGTGGCGATTACGTGTGCTGCACAAAATCTGGGTGATAGTGGCTGCGTCTGGGTCTTTACATTCGCCAGTTTCCCTGGCGCTTTTAAATTAATTAAAACAAATCTGCCATGTCTGTGGTTGCCAAGGGAGCACAAGAGTCTGTGAGTTGGGGAAAGAGATGGAGTGAGGGGAGGTGCGCTTTTTTTTTTTGTCAGCGAGACATTATACTGCTTGACACTGGGCAGCACTATAGCAGCAATTCTCTGTAGTGAATCTTCTGGTCTCTGGCCCTCTCCCAAAGGGGGAGTGGTTGGAGGCAGCTGCAGGGGGTGACTTGTCTATGGGAGAGTTCCTGCTGTGCGATGGGATACAGCCAGACTGTTCTTTGGGAGGATCCAGCTACAGAGGGAGTAGTTGGCTAGGGGGATTCTGGACTTGGGGCTGGGCCAGTTGCAGGGATTGATTGGGGGGGTGGAGGCTGGTCTAAGGGTAGGGTGGTGGTTCAGCTACAGAATGGTAAGGAAGCTGATCCAGTTGCAGGGAAGGTAGCCGGCTAAGGTGGGAGTTGTGGTGTTGTGGGGGTATTCAAGCCACACATATAAGGTGGTCAGGGGGACAGAGGTTGGTCATGGCCTGGAAGGGTAGTCAAGTGGCGTGGAGTGTTGTGGCTAGTTTAGCTGAAGGGAGGGTGGGTTGCTCTGCTTGACAACCACGAACATGGCAGGTTTTTAATTTATTTGCAGGTTTTTATTTATTTACTTTTAAAACACTGCTGAGTACACAGCCCAAAACATGTTGATGTCATTGGGCCGCTTCTGGGTCTTGACATCCACAATATGGCGATGAGCTTCATGTGCTTTGTTTTGATGCGTTGCCATTCTAGAACTGGAAGGAAGAGGTAGGCCAGCCCTGTGGCACAGCAGTAGGGCTACCACTTGTGGCACTGGCAACCCGAGTTCAGAAGTCAGCTAGGGAGTCAGAAGGTTGGCTGGGGCGGGGGGGGGCTGGTGGAGGCTTAAGCATCCCAGGGACTGCCTGCCTATTTCATTTTCCATGTGAAACTGTGGCTTTATTTTACTTGTCTGGTGGAGTTTTCAGCGATTGTGGAGGACATTGGACTTAGGTGTTTTCCGGTGTGCAACTGAAAGCAACATGAGCATGCCCACTGCGTGATCACGTCTCCACCGTAGTGTGTGGAGTTTGCAGAAAAGCGCACAACCGGTCCAACGTCCTCCACAAATGCCTTGGAAACCACTGATCGCTACCTCCTCCATGATCCATCTGGGTGGGTGAGTGGGAACTGCTCTGTTGGGCACCCGTTCTGTCGGCACCGGCAATACAAAACCTCCTCCTGCTCCCCCCAACCTGGTGGCTATCAAATAATGCAACAGTTCTGTCAACAAACATCTGCGCACACAGGAGATACAAGGAACAGGATCTCCAACCTGACCCCCTGCAGTGACTCGTTGAGTACTAGAGGAGTCAGACCGCAACAGCCCCAAATCGTTACTGTCAACAAGTTCCGACTGCTACATCACTGGTCAACACAGTTGATATACCATACAGTTAGATGTGAGTAGGGATTTCAGCTATGACCTACTCACTCTAGCTGTTGGTATAAGTAAGCAGTAAGCCACGACGAAGGAGGCATCTAATGGGGAATTAATGCATGGTTCGTCCTACCACCCAACCATGCATTAATTCCCCATTAGATGCCTCCTTCGGAGTGGCTTAATGCTCTTGTAACATGGCAATTTTGGGGGTCATCTCAATTTTCTGTTTTCTTTACTGCAGTACAAAAATGATAGAGATCTCTTATAGTGTTGTTACATGTTTAATGCACTTTTCCCAGTGCTGTGAAAATCAAACTTACATTTATTTCTATGCTGATGTCAGCACAGCTTTGCAATTATTAATGTAAGCCCCCCAAAATGGGCTTACCTGCTGGGACAAAGAGAAAAGGCAGCTCTACCCCTCCCCCCCTCCAAAAAGCAAGAGAGGAGGAAGACTGCCTGCTGGGAGGGAGGGTCTGTCTACCCCTCCCCCATGGGAGGAAGGAAAGAGGACTGGAGAAAGGCAGAGCTGGTGGGAGAGAGAGAGGAAGAGTTTTTCCCAGAGGGAACTGGGGGCTAAGGGACTGGACTGGAAGGGACAGTTAAAGTGAGCATCTGGATCTGGCGACTGCTCCATGCATGGGCCCTTGAATTCCAGCCAGGGGAGAGCCCTGCAAGCTGAGTGGCCACTAGCCCAGGTCTGGCTGAGGGGAAGCTGATCTACCCTGTGTCTTCAGTGTGAATCCACTGCTGCAGTAGAATCCAGAGAGATAGAAGGACGAATAGGCCTGCCTGGTGAATACTGTATACAAAGATCCTCGGGCGAAGCTGGAAAGGCCAGGCAGGTGAAGAACAGTGCCTCCTCCACCCTCCATGCATATCCTTGAATCAGGGAGACCATCATCCTCCTGAGAAGCCATGAGTACCCCGAGCTGCAGCTCTGGGGATTCCTGGTTTGCATCAGCTAGGAGGGTTGGGGAAGAGCCCCACCCCCAATGACAGACTGATTTTCCTTGAACCTGTGTTGCTCTGCAAGGGCCCCAATGAGAGACTGCAGGCCTGCAACTGAGAACGGTGAGGTATCCACTGTCTGGGATTGTTCTCGGTGCACCCAGGGGAGGAGGGAGAGCTCATACTGAGTTGTGTGCCTGATCATGTGGAGGCTCGAGGGAGTAGCCCTCACCTCTACTTAGATCATTTTAAATAAAGAGGAATTATTGTTTACCATATTACATAAGTGTTTATGCTTTGTTATCGTTGCGGAATGGGAGTGTTGATCTAACTGTGCCAGAGGGGTCAGTCACTAGGGGCTATATAATTGTTCCTGGGGGGTGGTAACCTGTCTTGCCCACAGGAGGCTGTACCATTGCACTAGGGGTGGAGGCACCAAGTCACCATTGGCGATCAGGCCAGGACTCAAGCCCGGCCCCCTTGGGGAAGTACGTTGAGGACCCTGAGGGCTCCGGGGCAGCCCAAGTGAGTGAGATAAGAGGGGCTGTTACATTAACTATTACTTATACCCTCCAAGTGTACTTCAGTCCACAAAACCACTGTATATTAATAAAAACGATGGCGATTATTTCGATTAGAGGACACATAGTGCCCTTGTTTCAGAATTCAGCGGATTATGGTAATATGTCCTCCCACCGCTGTCTGTATGCTCCCCCCCCGCCCCATCCTGCAATCAGTCAGAACGCGTCAAATCAGATTTCTCCATGACTGCTCAGCCGCTGTTGAAATGCAACACTAGAGGAGTCAGGATTGAAAAGGTGCCCTCGTAGAGTTGCTTTTTGACATCTTTGTTCTGTGGGGGTGCTCCACCCCCCACCGCCGGGGTCCCTAGTGGTGATCTGCAGTTTTATAGTACATTTCATTGCTTCTGTGGGGGCGCTTCACCCCCCACACCCCGAGTCCCCAGTGGTGATCTGCAGTTTTATAGTAAATGTCATTGCTTCTGTGAGGCTCACCTTCACACCCCGGTCAGGGGTGTAGCCAGAATTTAAAAGTTGTACTAAACTTAGGCAACTTGTCTCCCACTCTCCGGAGGGTAATGTTGCCCCCCTCCCATAGCTGTGAACACAGTTAATGACTAAAGAGGGTAAAAATCCTGTAAAAGCTAGGGGGGTCTGGGGGCATGCCCCCCCAGGAAATTTTTTAAAATGTCAATGCAAATGGTGCATTTTCCTGCATTTTAGAGCTAATTAACAGACTCTTAGCTTAATATTAAAAATACTATGCCCCATACTTTGTAACATGTATTGTGGATAAGGTTAGATTGCCTTGCAGCTGCGGCAGCATGTAGATGGACAGGGAAAATAACAGAAAAGAATACTTATGCAATATACCGTGAGAGGTTGTTGGTGATGCCAGGATTTACCCACGCCACAGTGTCCATAGTTAGCGGGATTGATTTATTCCCAGACATGACCTATTTCTTAACCGCCCCCACAGCAGCAGCAGCAGTTAACCCTGGTCAGGACAATAAGTGGGCAGGAACCTGAAGATTGTTTTTAAACATCACAGTGAATTGGCATGTGACTACATTTTGTTGCCAAACTACATCTGCTCGTAATTGGACCACCCAAGACAGAGCACACTGATTGACTGACTGAGATAGTGAAGCAAAGTTGTGTGTCACTATCTGCTGGGTGGATGGGTAATAGTGGTAAGTAGGTGAGACTAACTGATTTAGGAGGGATAGCTTTGTCGATTCCAGCTGCATATTTCCTAATTAAAAAAATATACATCTTAAATTTTGGTTGTGTGACTTTTAACAGGGAGGACTAGGAGTAGGGTCCCCTCAACCTGCGTATGTCTATGCTGCCTCTGTTATGTTAACATTAATCAAGAAATGCAGTGCCATACCACGCAAACAATTATCCAACCCACTTCTCAGTTGACTATGCTTTTAGCAATAAATAATAAATGATTACTGTTTTATAGAGTTACATTTTTGTTTTATCATATCTCACACAGAAGTTGGCTGGCTTTTAGTTACAATGTTTTGGAAACATTGTGATAAGCCTCTGTACCACACCAAGGTAGCCAGCCTCACAGAGGTCCATTCACACTAGAATTCATGCATGCATGGTGCCCTGGTCACTCCAGCATCTAATGTACACACATATACACACTTCCCATCAGGGACTTGTTTTAGCCAGTGGTGGTACTCTCTTACTGCAATGGCTAGAATCAAGTCTCAGCCAATCAGGACACAGGATTTCTTTGCCCATTGTATATAGACAGCATAACTAATTTTCACACTGATTAGAAACAGTAAAATACTCCACTTAGGATTACAATAAACTCACTAGCTCATTATCTTGTATGTTAAAATGAATTATATGAGTAACTCAGTTAATTTTCTTCCATTATACAGGCGTTGACCAAATGTTTAGATGCACACCCATCACAACACAATCTGCAATACCAATCACATCACATAACATGCATCACATTGACACTCAACACACATACTATTGAGATAGTGCTATGACCACAGGGAATGATGCCTTATATCTGATTTTTCACTCCCTTCAAATAAGTATATATGATGTAAAAATAAATAATTGAATCCACCAGGTTCCAGTGACATGTGTCAATTTTGATGATGTCAGAATAATTGTTAGGGGCAGAGGTAGTGAAAAACAAAATGATAATTCGTTTCCATGAAACAACAGAAAACGAAAATGATTCCTATTCCCTGAATTTCATTACTTCAATTTGGTGACATGTGACACTGTTTATGATGTCATTGTAATTGTTAGGAGCAGACTTAGTGATGTACAAAATGGTATTTCGTTTTCATGAAACGAACGAAAACGAAATATGTTTCCTATTACATGCATTTCATTACTGCACTTCCATGATTTTTTTTAAGGAGGGAGGGCAGAATAGACCTGATCCGCATGACTTTGCAGTACTTTTTGTGTTCCTTCACAGAATGTAAGCTACATTGCTTATCCATGAAGACGCATTTTCAGAAGGCAATCACATACACACACACACACACACACACACTTCACACTCCCTAATAAAATCCAAACCCTGACAACATCAGAACAATCGGAAAATTGCAAGGGCAATTTAAATTAATAACATGCAACAGTTTTCATTTTAACTAAATAACTGATAAAAACTCCATAGACCAAGCAAACAACTGTCCTCACTATCCTTCAAAGACGTGGGGCTCCTAAATTTCAGTTTCAAATAATGGAAGTCAGTAAAAAACGAGTAAATTACCAGTCTCCCTTTATTAAGTAAATGTTTGAATATAACCTGATGCCACCAATACCTGGTATGCCTCTCTTCAACAGGATGTATGGAAACTGGTAGCACAGCAGTAAAGCTGATGAAAGAAATGGACAGAAACAAGAATTGTGTTTTATTCTGGCCATTGGCAGCTGTTTTTGTTGCCCTCTCTTCTTTTTTCTGTACGCTTGGACGTACTGAGCGTATGTCTGCTGACGGCCCTGCCCGGGTCTGCAGTATACCATTGTTGTAAGCCTTATCGTATGCTGAAAGTAAGAAATATTACCATTTGTTTTTCTTTTGCCAGTTTTATTGTAAATTTTTCAGTAGGGCCCGCCTTCCGTCTGCAGTGTACAATTGTTTTAAGCATTTATTACGCTAAGAAATTAATCAATATCACCATTTCTTTTCGTTTGACAGTTTCATTGTAAATTTCACTTCTTCTGTGGGGCGCTCCGCCCGCCACACCCCACGGGTCTGCAGTGTACATATTGTTGTAAGCGTTACCTTGCGCTATGAAATTAAAAACTATCACCATTTCGTTTCTTTTGACAGCCCCGTGACGTAGCATTGCCTGAATGCACATGCAGCCGTATCACCCGCGGCGCACTCGATTCCTAAACCAGTCCCCTAAAGTAAATATATGCCAAAACGACTCCAGTCTACATGAGAATCAACAAAGTGAGAATGGTTTTACTTAATTAAAAAAAAATGCAACTACAACTAGGCGCGCCGCCAAAAACGCCTGGATGTCAACCTGTAGGCTTCCGAGCGAGTTTCGACATCCACAATGCGGAAGTCCACTTCACGTACTCGCGTTCGTCTTTCTCTTCTAGTTCCATGCCTTCGATATTAGCAAGTACAGCCAACCCACTACGAAGAGGCGTAGAGGGGTAGTGGAAACAGTGCAAACTGTTTCATAGAAAGTACACGATAAGCCCACGAACCATAGATACAACGACATGAGTTAAAAATATTGTACAGGGATAATCACAGTGCCTTAACTGTTTCGATCTTTGTTATGTAGAACAGAACTGACACGGGAGCGGCATTCTCCCCCACTCCCAGTGGACTTTCCCTGGTCGGAAGCGGAGGTGCAGCAGACCGAGTGCCGCATGCTTCTCAAGATTCCTGTTTGGGTATGCTGTTGCTTCGCTTTGGTGGCTATTGTACTGTCAGAATCAGGGAGACAGGAGCTGGTGTGTAGTGATGCTGGCGAGACTTAAGGATATTTCTTTCTCCAGCAGTAGTGAGGGGGAGTCTGAGAGTGAGAATGATGACCAGGAGAGACCCCAGCAAGGGCCCAGCCAAGCGGGTGAGCAGAGAAGACAACAGCAGGCAGTTAGGGATAGCAGCACTGCAGCGAGGGGTAAGTGACTGGCTGTTAGGACTACGGAGCCGGTTTTTTAATCTCTCGCAGTCGAACTCGTGCTTGTGTGTGTGTGCTAAGCAGTAAGTGAACGTTTCCAAACAAATGTGGAATCTATGTGACCCCGCAGAAATGCATCGTAAGCTCGATACACAGTTGCAGTGGGCGCAAAATAGGCGGTTAGCGCACGCAAATTTGTTAGGCACCTTATAAAGCTGGTGGCATACACCTTGGCTGGGGGTAGAAGAAGCCCCCACCACAAATGCTATTCCTGCAGATCGCCATGTGATACTGTCTGCCACAGACAGACACTCTTGGGTGCGTTCCAACTAGCGTATTTATGTTCAAGGCCAAAGGTGTTGCGCTGGGCAAAAAACCATGTGCCGAAAAAATCAGGGGCAAAAGAATAAAATCAGGGACACAGCTTAAAAAATGTCAATATTAGCTCCAGAAGCTGTTACAGTAATTGGCTTAAAGGAGTAGGCCACCCAGAATTAAAAAAAAACATATGTAGAGTGTTTTGATATGTATGTTAAGTCCTAGTGTGTCCGTCCCTCTGTCTGCTATTTGGAGTTTTTCCTAAATTGCCTGCTAGCTGTATGGTAGTTTTACGACCCCTGGGGATCTCCATAACAAATAGTTTTATTGGCTTTCTTTCTCCCAGGATGCCCCCTGTCTCATGTGACAGTGATGTAGCCATGCCCTTGGATTTAGCATGTGTATTGCTTTAAAATTAGTTTAGCAACAGCAGAGCCTTGTAACTTCTTATCCAGGGAGCACAAATGGCAACAGTTAGTTTAGCAGATACATGAGAGCCAGCTAACTGGGGTTTCTGTAAGACAACAGCTACTACATGAAGAGTTCATCTATTGCTGTTGCTGTCTCCCTACCTGAGGTCATAATGCACTGCTTGTGACATCAGTTACTCTCATGGGCCGTGGCAACAGATTGTGATGTCACAACAGTATTATGACTTGAAGCAGGGCGTAAGCTATAAAGGCAGATTTAACTTTAAAGTAACTGCAAGGAATAACAATCATGTATTCATGCACGTTTTCTCAGTAATAAATAATGGGGAGGAGAAATTTAGAATGTACATGGAATACAAGGAGAATTTTACCTAATTATTATGTTTTTGAAAGTTTTTTTTGAGGCATCAGTAGCTGTTTAATGTTTGACATTATTTTGTGCTTTTAATCCCCACTCTACTGTCACAAAAACACAAATATGACGAGGGACAGAGGAAAATTTTGAGGCAAAGTCAGGGACGTCCCTGAAAAATAGGGACAGTTGAGAGGTCTGGTGGACCACCTTCTCCCCTAGTGTTCATTTTACAGGGTAGTTCACCTGTCCCTGGTGGCATCCCCTCTTGTGGCAACACTTCCACCTGGGTAACCACGGGTGGCAATGCAGCTTGATAGTCTAGTGGGAGGAAGGCACAGCCTGGCTCTGGTGCAAGGCCCTCAGTAGGTTGTGCAGGCCGTGGAGGGCCACATCCCAAGAAAGGGTGGCAGAAAAACCCTAACCAGCAGCATGAAGCTGGCTGTCTGGCCCCACAGTGTCTGACTGCCCACAGGTCCATGAACACACTAGACGGGCCTGAGTGAGGTCATAGCTGAGTGATGATGCATCAGAAGGAACCTGCCATAGAGGACATGTCCTCTAGTGAGGAAACCACCTCTGAGAGATCAGGTTAGCGACAGAGATTGCCTGTTTTTTATTTTGTTAAAGAGATGGGTGATGTCACAGACTAGTCATCCTAGAACTCTGTGCAGCGCTGCCAGTTTTAATGACCCTTCAGACGTCTGAATGGTCACCTCGATATGGTGCCACCATCCAGGTTGACTTTTGCTTGGGTAAGTTTAAGTCAGAATCCCACCACCAGCCACTGCTCACACAGTACAGTGACCTTTCCCAAAGGGCAAACAACCCACCCCTTTAGTCCCAGCTGAGAACACTGCTTTGGACAGTTTAGTAGCCTCTCTCTTTGAAACAGATCTCTGACTTGCCAATTACCAAGTGCACTAGATTATTTTTACCCTTAAAACACAGTTATAGAGAACAAGAAGCATATAAAAATACTTAATACTCCATGATGTTTACATATTTATTTAATTGAAAATAATTAACTGAAAAGGCACATGGAACCAAGGCTAGTTTCCAGGTGTGACGGGGGGGGGGGGGAATAGGTTACAGGATGATACACACACTAGGTCTATGGGAACGCAATACACTACAGAAAATGGGAAAAAAAACTTAGGTTTTTCTGTGTGAATTCTTCTTGTTCGTATCTAAGGTCTTACTAGATCCTAAGTAGATACAGTACTTTAAGCTTACTCCCAGCTGGGATCGTTTGAGTCCTAGACAGGACGGTAATTGATGTGGTTTCCAAGTCACCAAGATAAGACTAAGACTGAATTTTCATGCAAGAATACTGGACAGAAATACCCATGGCAGGCTGGCCTTTTCGCCTGCATTTTCTGCTCTGCCTCTCTTAACATCACAACTTGGACAAGTCTTTGAGACCACCTCCAAGACCGAACTGGTTATGTGGATTAAGATTTGCTCCCCGTGCTCCACCACTCTTTATCTCCTTGGACCAGTGGGTCTGTGGGGGAGTGGTGGGGTGGAGGTGAGCTCCTGCTTATCTGTGTGCGCAGCTCGGATATTTCTACCCTTGCTGCTACCAGCTGAGCATGTTGCTCTGCTGTGGTCTTGCAGATGGGGAAGTACTCCCTCCTCCAGAGCTCATCCCTGGAGAAGAGTGCCCCACAGTCCCCACAACTGAGTGCCCACCTCTAAACCCTATTCTAAAAAGAATTGTATTAGTGAGAGAGAAACTTGACATTAACTTAGTTTAGCCTCCATAATGCACACCTAGGTAGGGTGTGTCTGCTACCAGCTAGCTTTTGCACAGAACACAGGCATGTAAATTACCCTATAGTGCGCACTCAGATAATGGTGATAGTATATGAGTCATGTAAACACAAATACAACCCTGGAATTGTTCAGATACTCTGGCTATACCCCAGATACAGGTATAAAAAAAACAAGAAATATATATTTTTTTCGCTTTCTCCCTGTCCCCCCGTTTCTCTCCCCCCCCCCCCACAAACAGGATAGGACTGAAAGAATTAACTCCCCACCACTGTGCCACCCCACCAAACAGCTAAAAGAATTCACTCCCAACCACAGTGCAACACCCAAACAATACACGTGTACCTGGGATCCAGTGAGCAGGTGTCCTGGCTGATGGCTGATTCCTGGCAGACGCCAGTTGACATCACAGAGACTGTTCTGAAGAGTGACACTTGCTCTCCTTTTTGTCAGCAGGGGAGCAGAGTGGCTGGCTGCCTCGTTGGGCTGACTCCAGTGGGCAGACTTCACAGTCCTTTGTGTGTTGAGGAAGTATTTTTTCACGGAGAGGGTGGTGGACGCATGGAACGGCCTTCCTGAGGAGGTTGTGGGGTCAAAAACAGTGGGGGGAATTTAAGAATGCATGGGACAGACATAAGGCAATTCAAGTGGTGGTAGGAAGAAGTAGGCAGTTGGTTAACTAGAATCTGCAGCTTATCCAATAGGTAGGGAAATGGGCAGATTGGGTGGGCCAAGTGGTCCTTATCTGCTGTCAAAGTCTGTATTTCTGTGTTGGTCCTTCGCGCAGATGGCTAGCAAAGAGAGGCTTATAAGGATTTATGCAACAGTGTTGATGTAACAGGACAGGTTTGTAAACTGAGCTTATTGCCCTAACATTTATATTCTGTATAATGATAAAGGTCTTTACTATTACTTCGTAATTGAAAAGTGTGTTTATTGGTGAGCTCTTCATAGATTTATTCCTACATATGGTTGCTGTCATAATTGCGTTTTTCATAGTTGTGTATGGGTTTGTAAAGCTGCACCTACCCTAAGGGGGGAAAGATCTGGCCTAATTCTGAGCAAAGATATTAAAGATTGTCTCATATAATGTCATTATTCTCTGCAGGGAAAGAGAAAACATTTGACTGTCCAGCGGATTTCACTTGCTGCTCCTACACTCCACAGAAGAGTTTATCTATGGACATAATTAACAGCCCTTCCACAGAACTATGGCTGATAAAAGCTCCATCAGATTTCGACCCTACTAGGTAACCAGTAGTTTATAATGTCTTTACCCCCAGCTAAAAAAAATTGTCTTGACTAATCCAGATGTGAAATAAGGAAATAAATTGCATAGGTCAGGGTCACGGGTTGACTTAGGAGAAAAACTGCTGGCCATCGGATGAATAACTGCCACTGATTTGGTGGTCCACAGTAATTTATGGTGGCCCACAACCAGTAAGCTTTGGGCCTGCCCCCACTTTCACCACTGACTACTGCCCAAGTTGAATTTAATGCTGATAAACTGAGGAAGACAAAGCCTGAGTACCAGCTAGGAGCAAATAAACTATTAAAGCAACTTTTTTTTTTTTAAATTAAATTTGATCCAGAGAGATGACACGAGATTGTGAGACAGCACTTTAAACACTCCTTTCAGCACCATCACAGATTCTGGTGGCAAGGTCAGAGAAAAGACACTACATGCCCTAACCCAGGGTAGCTCCTATTGGATGGCCCAGAGCTGTCCGTCACCAGTCTGCCACCCGAATGGACCCCTATTCACACAGAATGTCTCTAGCAATGGAGGACACTCTCACTCAGATCAGGTGTGATCCCTGAAAACCATCATGTGGTTTAACATAGCATGTTGTGCCTGGCTTCCACTTGCATCTCTTCATGTCCCCTGTCATTCGTTCCAGCTCCAGCACTGCACACAAAGGCACGTGTGCAGTTGTGCACACTGACTTGCCGATGCTGAAATAGGTATGTAGAAGAGTGTCAGCTTGGTCTTAAAGGCACAGTGCCTATAAAGTAGTGCTGGCCAGTTGGGCCAGCAAACAGTGTAATTTTGTGGCCCAAACTTCTTTCTGGTCAACTCCTGTAGATCTAGACAAGGGCAGTCACTACCTTAACACTGCCCAGCTTGTATAGCAGTGGGATGATTGGTTCCGTGTACAGTTAGTTTATTTATAATATTTATTTATGAATTAATATATTTATATTTTCAAGCAGGAATGGAAGGTTGGGTAATTCTGCCTTTTTTTTTCAGCCTTGTCGGCGGGGGGTGCAGGTAGAAATACACATGCAGACTGACATATTTAATCAGGTTAAGCTGTTTGTGCTATTTAGTGAAAGGGGGACATTTGGCTGGAACACTGGAGAAATTCCCCTGCTCTTTTCTTGGGATCTTTAATGTCCATGTGAACGGGCGGTATATGTAAGGCCAGAAATATGTTGATCGTTGGAATTTGTATTGGCTATTTTCTAGGTACCTTCTGACCAGGACCTCCTTCACCCTCTCCCAGAGCTACTTCCCGTCCACCAAGGCTCCTCTAGCTTGGCATTCCAGGTATTTCCAGGCCACCTACGACACTCCCCTGTGTTGCACCCTTGGTTTCAGCCCCCAAGGCCCTCCTGCCTGCCTTTCCACTCAGACAGCAGCTGTCCGCTGCCCATGGCAAAGGTGAAGCCTAGGAACCAGGAGGAGTGAGCCGGACCTCTCTATATGTGTGTGTGTGTGTGTAATATTTTTTTCTATATTTCCCTTCCAGGGGATGTTTCTGGGCACCACTCACACATGTGCAGTCAGCGCTGGCAGCGTTCCATCCACCATTCTGTGGAGTCCAGAGCTGTGTTCCCATTCAGCCTTTGCTAGGTTGGCAGTTGGATAGCAGGACATGCAGCTGTTTCCGAAGGAGTAGCGCTGTCCTTAGGATGCGGAATCCTCCTTCCTCTGAGCGACCTGACGACACAAGCTTGCTTCCGAATTTGGGTCATCAGTGTAGCAAGTGGTAGCGTTACCCAGCTAGCGAAAAAACTTCATGTTGACCTCCCATGGCATGATCTAGAGACTAATGTATGGGCAGCAGTGTGTAGCATTACTTTATTATTATGAGAGTTTGCCATGGAGACTAAATGAAAGACTCTGTTGTCACAGAAGTACACAGTCTGTTAACAGCCAAGGAATCAGTACTGCTCTGTTATGATGGACCCCCTTGAGTGGTGGGTAGATTCCATAACTGAAACTGTCTTAGAATTTTGGCAAAAAAGAAAATAACAAACTGTTCTAAATATAAGCAGTGTCTCACTTTGAGAGACCACTTATTAAAGCTGTATGGGGAAAATAAGTCAGGGCAGCCCATATTATTCCGATTAAAAACAAGGTGAAAGGATTACTGTATGACAGAGCAGCTTCCTTGCTGCAAGAGCAGAAGTTTGGAAATCAAGCCAGTAAAACACACGGAGACCTGTATGAATGTTGTAAAGACAGAGCTCAAAGAAAACATTCTTAAAGCCCCAGGAATCCCTTATTATGTTTAAGTAATTGCATTTCAGCCTGTCAGGTTGAAACGCCCCGGAGTGCAAGAATGGAATTTAGAATGCAGTTTGAACTGCTGCCCTATAGGTGTCGCTGCATTCTGCAGCTTAACGTCAGATCTTATTCTCTGCCTGCAAGAACAAGTCGCCCCAAAGAGCTCTCTTCAAGCAACTTGCTGATGATCATGGGGTTAAGTAAACCCAGCGTTTTATTGTTTTCCTTACTCTGCCCTCTCAGTGTTAGGTTTCTTATTGTATTATTGGGGGGACTGTTCTTTATATAGTTGATCATTTTTGGTGGTGTGATTCTCCTCAGCAGTCCTCCTGCTTGGAGAATTGCGACCTGTTAGTGTCCGTTTTAAAAAGGAAAAAAAAAAAAGTTTGTCTCTGAACTTAGTTAAAACCCTCCTTTTTCCAGGGTGTTAGGACACTTGGCTTGTCTCCTTTTGTGGACTCGGATGCAAGCTGCGGGAGTTTGATTGGGGGGTGGGAGGCAACGGGTTCTCTTTGACTGCTCGCTCCCCCCTCTTTCTCTGTCTTGGAGAGAGGCAGGGTACTGTGTTTTCAGCATTACTAGCTTTTTCCTTTCGTTATGCACCATGTATGCTTGGGTGCCTTGGGAGTTTTGTCATTTTGTGAATTGAATTAACAAGTGTTTAAACGATTAAAGGGACTCTGTCAGCCTGTTTTGCATCATATTATTTTGAGGTGAAAACCCCACATTTTATGATTGCCTGCTTCCTCTAAAATTCATTGATGTTGCTTTTTTTTTTTTTATCTGCTTCCTTGCTTATTAGAACTGAAATGCAGGGTAACGTATAGCTATGCCCAGCTTTGTTTTGTTTCAAATCACTGAACTACTCTTAGTACGCCCTTCCTGAACAATAGAAACACCCTCAGCCAGTGCAGCCACTCATGATACAATAGTCTCCTCTACTCCCCTGCACAGTGAGTGGCTAGACTGAATTGGGGGTGTTCCTGAGTCCAGGAAATATGCAATGGGAGCTGGTCAAGAAATGTAAACAAACATGTTTTGGTGTGGTAACACCACTATGGTGAGCAGTCAGTTTTTCACTTTTTAAAAGAAAAAAAGGGACTGAATCAAACTACCAGCTGCATCAGCAGTCTCTCTATAGAATGCGAACAATCATAAAATGTGTCTTTTAAACTAGGAACAGTTTGAGGCCTAAGGTGGTTGACCGTGTCCCTTTAAGTATAAAATGTCCCTGTCTCCCAACAGTGCAGGAGAGGGCCCCTCACATTACTTGAATTCAAGACCCCCTAGAGATTTTTTTGATATTCAAAAGAGGTCCTTGGAGCTGGTTCCTGAATTAGTCCCTCCTAAAAAGAGACCAAAATTAAAACATGTCACCACCCTCCGGCTGAAAGGCAGAAGGAGACGCTGGTGAACAGCTTAAAACAAAAAAATGAAGAAGACCATTGCCTCTCCTGCTGAAAAGCAAATGGAGATGCCAGTGGATAATCTTAAACTAAAAATCTGAAAAATCACTGCCAGTGGACAAAACTAGACTCTGGCAAAAGGATAACTGCCCCTTCTGCTGAAGAGCAAAAGGAGACACCAGTAAACAAGCTTACACTGCCCTCACATGAGGACATGGCAAGGGCTTTAAAAGTGTTCCAGGCTTTTCAAGCCATGGGAGCCAGGATGAGCTAATGGGTCCCTCCTCAACCTCTGCACCCCCGCTGCGGTGGACCGAGGTAACTGCATATATTATGAGGAACAGGAGGACTAGGGGGGACTCCTTAGAATTGGACAGTCCCACTAGTCAGGATTTTGAATCCCATTCACAAGAACAGGAAGACTTCTCACTATGCCTGTGTGAGACAGACGGTAAATACCCTGGTTCTCCGCGCACATACTAACACACTAACAGCCAGCAGAATAGGCCTGACGGTCTTTCGTGTGTCTCCTCAGTAGCCAGCCCCTATTGGGCGCTCGCTCTCCACCCCCAGCCCCTGAGAGGTCATCCTCAACTTCAGTTTACCCATGCACCTGTCCCACCGCCCTCTTGAAGTCTTCCACTGTGCCCTCCTCCACCAGACTCCCAGGCAGTGCATTCCATGATCCCATCACCCTCTCAGTAAAGTAATGCTTTCTATGTTCTCCCCTGTAATTTCCCCCCTCCAGCTTCCATTCATGCCCCCTGGTTGTGCCCCCTTTCTTTAGCCTGAACATTTCTTGGGCTCCGCCCTTGTTTATCCCTTTCACATATTTGAAGACCGCTATCCTGTCTCTCCCCCGGTCTCTCCTCTCCTCCGTGAGTACAGCCCAAGTTCTTCCAGCCTTTCCTCATAGGTCCTTTCACTCATGCTCTGAATCATCCTGGTCGCCCTCCTCTAGACCCTCTCCAGCAGTGCTATGTCCTCCTTGAGATGAGGTCTCCAGAACTGCACGCAGTACTCAAGATGCGGCCTGATCAAGGCATTGTAAAGAAGAAGGATCACCTCCCTCCTCCTGGACGCAGTTCCCCTGGCTATGCAGTCCAGAATCCAGTTTGCTTTTGCTGCAGCTCTTCTGCAGTTTCCAGTGTTATTCATTTTGATATCTACCATCACCCCCAGGTCCCTTTCACTTGATGTGGCTTACAGTGAGACCCCGGTGTATACATGACCTGGGTTTCTGACCCCCAGATGCAGCACCCTACACTTCCCTGGATTAAACCTCAGTTCCCACCTTCTTGACCACTCCTCCAGGGTATCTAGGTCCCTCTGAACTGTCTCTCTCGCTTCATCCCCGTCCGCCAGTGCCCCCAGTTATGAGTCATCCGCAAAGAGGCTTATCCTACTCCTAACCCCCCTCCCCATATCGGAGACATAGGCATTGAACAGGAGGCCCTAGTAACGAACCTTGGGGAACCTCTAATTGAGGGACCTTCCTAGGGGAGGAGACTATCTCACCAACCACTACCCTCTGTATTGGCCCCGTTAGCCAGTTTTCTACCCATCTAAGCAACTGTCCTCCCACCCCCATAACCCCCAGCTTTGTTAACCCGTTATGGGGTACTGAGTTGAACGCCTTACTGAAATCCAGGTATAGGATGTCCACCGGTCTTTGTCGGTCCAGGGTCCCCGTCACCCAGTCATAAAAATCAGTGAGGTTGGTCTGACATGATCTCCCCGGGACAAAACCATACTGTTTGTCATCCACATGCCTCAAACTTTCCAGTTGCCTCCCAAGCTTCTCCTTGATGATGCCCTCCATTAGTTTGCCTACCACAGACGTTAGGCTGACAGGCTGTAATTTCCCATCTCCTCCCTAGATCCCCCTTTGTGGACAGGCACCACATGAGCCACCCTGCAGTCTTGAGGCATCCATCCATCCTGTCTGCAGAGAAGCATTGAAGAGTGCAGCTAGTGGAGCTGCTAGTTCGTCCGCCAATTCCTTCAGAACCCTCGGATGCAGCCCATCCGATCCCGGTGCCTTGTCAGTTTTGAGCGCCCGAAGGGCCTCCCTCACCCTGTCCTCTTGTGATTTCTCCCTCCCAATCCACCCCCTCAATTAAGCACCCGTCCCCTTCTAGGTCTGGCCCATCGGGTGCCCCAGCCTCTTCCGGTCCTCCCGACTCCATCTGACCTCTCCGCTCAGCTATTTCCCCCACCATCCCCTCAGGCTGAATGGATTCCCTGTCTCCCTCCATAAATATCGAGGCAAAGTACTCATTAAGCACCTCTGCCTGATTTCCCCGCCTCCTGAGCCCATCCCTCCCTAGTCTTAATCCTGGAGATCTGTGGCCTCCCTTTTCTCTTCTTTCCTGTGTATCTATAGAATCCCTTCCCCCCCTCCGGATGTCCCTTGACAGGTTATGCTCCATCCTCGCCTTGGCTCCCCTCACCACCCTGGTGACCCTCCTTGCTGTCAGCTCGTAGTCACCTCTCTCCCTACCCCCTTAAAACATGCATAGGCAGCCTTTTTATTCCTCACCGCCTCTTGCACCTCCCTGGTCCACCAGCACGGCTTGTTGGCGCTACCATTCTTACACCTTACCCTTGTACATGAGCTAGTAGCCTCCTGCACCCCTTTCTTAATGGTCTCCCACAGTTACCAGTGCCCATGTCTGGCCTAATCCTGTCCAAACTCCCCTGTAGAATCATGCCCATGCCCACGAAGTCTGCCCCCTGAAATCCACTATTACTGTATTAGAGCGTTTATCCTCCCCACCCCCAGACACAACAGAAACCAGACTGTGGCATGGTCGCCACCTCCAAACCCCTTATCTGGTCACTGTCTGCAAGGACAACATCTAGTATCCTCCCTTCCCTAGTAGGTTCCCCCGCCTGCTGGACCAGGAAGGCATCCTGAAACACATCCATCAGTCTCTGCTCCCTGGCCACCGCTGATGTCTTAGTGTCCCAGTATGCCCCCGGCATATTAAGGTCCCCGGTGACCACCACCCTACCCTTTCCATGGTCACAGTGCCCCTTGATGTTCTCAACTAATTTTTCCTCCAGGGCCTCATCCATCGCAGGGGGTCTGTACACCACCCCTATTTTCAATCTTTTGCCTCCCCTTGTTTGCAGGGTTACCCAGATCAGTTCCACCCCCCTTTCAGCCTCCTCCACTCACCACTATGCCATTCTTGACTATCAGCGCTACCCACCCCCATCCTCTTCTCTATTCCTCCTGAATATTGTGTATCCCTCCAGGTTTACATCCCAGTCATTCTTCTGGGTGGTCTATGTCTCCGTAATCGCCGCCACATCCGCTGATCCCTCAGCCAGCATCGCCTGGAGCTCAAGCATTTTGTTGCCCATGCTTCTGGCATTGCTGAGGAACATCCTCCACCTCATCTCCCCCCCAAATTGTCCTGTCCCTGCGCAGTCCCTATTCTTCCTTTCCGGCCCAGCTCTGGCTGTATTTATTTTGCAGTCACCTGCCCTTTTCTCATGCCCTAGATCTGGCACCTCAAGCAGCCCTCCTGGTTCCATTCCTTCACTTATCCTTCCCCCTTTATAAGTTTAAACCCCACCTCTTGACTATGAATCCAGTGAGTTTTAGCTTCAAGATCTCCCTCACCTCTAAGCTGAGATGTATCCTATCCCTGGCATACAAGCCATTGTCCCCCCAGTCCCCCACCAGCCCATACCCTTCTGCCCTGCACCAGTCCCTGAGCCACTTGTTCACCCCACTGAGTTTATGCTTGGTCTCCACTGACACCCGAGGTACTGGTGGAATCTCTAAGAAGGAGATTGAGCTTCCTATAGAGTGGCAGACCCAGGCCGGTTCCCAAAACCTTGCCTGGATTTCCAGTTCACTGTTCCCCTCCAAGTCGTTTGTGCCCAGATGTACTAGGAAATCTGGGGATCCCCTGCATTCCAATGCTAATGAGTATAGCTGGAATTTGGCCTTGTGTATGGATAGGCCTGGTATACATTTAGCCTTGACTGGGCTGTTTTTTCCCCTCCTGTATCCCCTCCCACTGGACGCCCCTGGTCACGGAGTCGCCCAGCAGGATCACCTTCACCCCCCCCAACTTTACTGGCCCCTTTGATCCCTTCCAGGCTCTTCCTTCTTTCTTCGACCCCCAGCTTACTCCTCCCACCTCCTTCAGTCCAGGGATCACTAGTCTGTACGTGCCCTACCGTGCTCTTTCTTCTGCCTGCAGCTCCCAGTTTGCTGCTTGCCCCCACAACCTCGTTGGTGGCACTGATTGGGGGCCCCCCTCCCCAGATCTCCCCCGGGCTCCCTTTCAGGGCCAGGATCCACAGGTCCCCCACCCAGGCACCCTTCTACTGCTTCCCTCCTAGCCTCCATCCCCTCCTCCTGTCTCGTTTCCCCCACCCCGTCTGGCATATTTCTCCCTAACCTCCCTTCCTCCCCTCTGATACCTCCCACCCGACGCTGGCCTTTCTAGAGTATCCCTTACTACCCCCTCTCCTTGGCTGACTTCCTCAACCTGAGTTCCTGCCCGACCCCATTTCTCCCCCTCCCCCCGGCCTTGTCCTGTGCTCCTCCATCCCCCTTTTCTCCCTCCACCCTCAGTTCATGTCCCTCCTCCCTCCCACCCTTTTTGTGGATGTGGCCACCTCCCTCCCATCCCCCCCTCCGGCTTACTGGACAGACCCTCTCTGTCTGCCTGCCCTGCCTGGGCTACTTCTCCTGCCCCCAACCCCCGGCTTGCTGACCAAACCCTCTCTGTCCTCCTGTTCCCCTCCCACCTGCCACTTCACCTCCTCTCCTGGATACAGCCGGGTGAATCGATTCCTAAGTGTAATGCTTGCCCCGATTTGCTTTCTCCTACCTCCCCTCCCTCCTTTGGTCCCCCTGGTTGGCCACTCTCCTACTAAGTGTTCTCCATCCGTTGCTTGTATCGTGCCCTACCCCTCTGGGGTACCCATAAGGTCCTTGTTCATCTGTTCCCTGGGGTGTACCGTAGTGGCCTCGCCTACTCTCATGAGGCCCTTTCCACTCATTTCCTACCCCCTCATACCTTCCAGTTTTCTTCTGATCCCCTCGACCTCCTCCCCAAGTCCTGTCAGCTGAAAACACACTGGACACCCTCCGAACCTCCATGCCCAATTTAAGATTATTGCTGCCCCGTACACCCAGTCACCCTACAGAAGATGCCTGCTCTGGTCAGCCCCAAGTCCACCCTCATTTTGGTGGGAGCAATAAAACCCTTTTGCTGCACCAACTAGGCAGTAGCACCCAAGGACCCTAGCTGTGTGTCCCCTCTCCTGACAGAGCTCAGATTACCACAGTTCTCCCCCTTTCCCTACAACAGCCAGTTTTTCAGCCCCAGTTCTCAAGTAGTAATTTTGCCCCCCAACAGTGATCCGTAGCAATAACAGTCCACATGTTTGCTTACTCCCTCAACTGTGGACCGCATACACAATTATACAATCTGCTATAATATACCCCCCTCTGATGGTAGTAGACAGTGTTGCCCATGCAACCCAGCATACAGGACCCTTGTCCCCCAATCAGCTGTAACCAGTTCACCAGCCGTGGTATTAATCAGTTCACAGTCGTCGTGTCCCTCAGCTGTAGGTAGCAGGTAGTCAGTGGTGCCCAAGCAGGTACAGCATGCAGTTCTCTTCCCCCCACCCCAGTCAGCAACTAATCCAGATCACACACTCTGTTTGCCCCTCTCCAAGGTAGTAGGTAGGTGGTCAGTGGTGCCCAATCAGGCACAACATGCAATTCCCAATCAGCAATAAGCAAGATCACCCACTGCGGCTTGCCTCCAATCCCACCCCGATCTTTTAATAGATGTTGGTCTGGGGTGCAGTGGTGAGGGACAAGAAACTGCTCTCCTGAATGCGACTGGGCTAACAGCCTTTATAGCCCAGTCGCACAGTGCAAAAATGTGTGCCCTTAACGCTGATTGGCCCCTCTGCTCCTCACTGCTTAGCAGCCGGCAGCCTTCCGAACACTTCCCCCACTTGCTCTCCCGCTGCCGATGTTCCGGTCTGCTCCCGCCAACAAACTCGTTCGCCAAGCAAGCATCCTCTCCTGCCGCCGATGCGGCCCTGGAATTGCCTGCTCCGGCTCCCAGCAGCTCACGAAACAGCTTTCCTAAATGCGACTGGGCTAACAGCCTTTATAACCCAGTCACACAGTCCAAAAATTTGCGCCTCTAGCGCTAATTGGCCCCTCCGCTCCTCACTCCATAGCGCCAGCAGCCTCCCGAACACTTCCCTGCTTGCTCTCCGCCACCAATGTGGCTCCATCAGCCTGGTCCTGCTCCCCGCCGACAAGTGGGGCTCCGGGTCTGCTCCCAACAAACTGCTCTCGCCGAGCAGCGTTCTCCCCGCCACCGATGCGGCCCTGAATTGCCTGCTCCAGCTCCCAGCAGCTCAAGAATCACATGAGACAGACGAGAAGGAGGAGGCTGAATATTTAGACATGATGGGAGTAACCCCCTTAAGTAGGTTGCTCCTACCAGTACACAAGGCACTGAAGAGAACAAACTGCTTATCTCCCACGTCTATCCCTGAAGTGGACAAGAAAATAGACAGGAGGTACCAGCTGGACAAACATGATGCTGAGTACCTGTATATACACCCAGGCCATGAGATCATAGTCCAGGCAACTGCATGCAATAAGACCAGGATACCGCTCTCTTCCCAGCCTCCGGACAAGGATTCCAGGAGACTGGACAGTATGGGGAAGACAATGTATATGGCAGCCTCCCTACTCCTGAGATCGGCCACATATATGGCCTACGCAGTCCAGTACCTGAAGGCCCTTTGGAATGCAGTTCTTGCACTGTGTGAGCAAATGGAAGGGGACCAAGCCAAGGACTTGGCAGACTCTGCCAAAATGGCCTTGGATGCCACAAAGTACTGGTTCCACATGGCAGTGGACTCAGACGAAACTGCTTCCAGGTCCATACCATTTCCCTTAGGAGATGGGTAACAACAACTAATTTGTCTCATGTTGCTCAGACAAAGGCCATGGATTTTCCATGGGAGAATATTTCTGTTTGGTGGCAAAACAGTGGCTTACATGAAAAAACATGCAAGAATACAAAACTACCTACAGAAGCAATACAGAAAAGGAAAATGCCTCTCTATCCTACAGACTTCAGGGAAGGATAGGTCGGGGAAGAGGTCATTACACAAGACCTTACAACCCCATGCCCTATGACTACTCTCATTCACGGGCCTACTTCATGGGTAGAGGAATAAGAGCTTCTAGGAGGGCTGATCAGGTCTCTTCCTCTAGAGCTCAGCCAAAATGAAATCCCTAATATGAGTGTCCAGGTGGCCAACCCATTGCTAGAGAGAGGAAGGCTGGCTCATTTCTTCCAGGGCTGGGAAAACATCACTACAGACAAGTGGGTCCTGGAACTAGTGGGCAAAGGCTTCACTTTACAGTTAAAAATGTTGCCAAAGCTGTCTGTACACAGACATTTCCTCCTTCCCCCTCCAGCAGAGAAAATCCTGCTAGAACTGGAGGTCAAAAAATTTCTACAAGCAAATATGGTAGAAAAAGTGTCCCTACTGCAGCAGGGAAACATAGAAACAGAGGTCGACAGCAGAAAAGGACCGCCCGGCCCATCCAGTCTGCCCTCTTTTCCCTGCCTAATATATAACCGCAGGCCCTATATGGTCACCACCCTACACCCCTACCAGTGTGTCTCCAGACTGTGTTTTGGGCTCCAGGTTTCCTTCAGTACCAGTTTTGGTGATACCCATGTGTCTCCCATACATTCTTAAACCCAGTAACCAGCTTAGCCCCCAGCACTTTCGTTGTGAGGCTGTTCCAGGGGTCCACCACCGTTTCCGTGAAGAAGTATTTTCTCCTGTTCCTCTGATCCTACCCCCCCTCCAACTTCATATTGTGCCCTCTAGTCTTTGGACATCTTTTTCTTTGAAAAATGCTCTCTTCCTTTACCTTGTTTTTTCCCTGTTGGTATTTAAATGTCTCAATCATGTCTCCCCTCTCTCTCTTCTGATCTCCAGGGAGTACAGATCTAGATCCCTTAGCCTGTCCTCATATAGCTTCTGATGCAGGCCCTGCACCATTTTGGCCAACCTCCTCTGTACCTTCTCTATCCTGTCTATATCCTTACGGAGATGAGGCCTCCAGAACTGCACACTGTACTCAAGGTGTGGTCTCACCAATGATTTATATAGGGGCATTATCACCTCCCTTCACCTACTGGTTTATACCTCTCCCTATGCAGCTCAACATACGATTTGCCTTTCCTACTGCTTTATCAGACTGTTTCGCCACCTTTAGGTCATCTGATATGATAATCCCCAGGTCCCTCTCCTGACTTGTTACCATGACTACTCCCCCCCCCCCCCCAAAGTTGATACATGGCCATGAGTTTTTGTGTCTGTGATTCTGCACTTCTTTACGTTGAATTTCAGTTGCCAAGTTTCTGACCACTCCTCCAACTTCCCCAGGTACTCCTTCATCGTTTCCACCCTCCGGTGTGTCTTCCCTGTTGCAGATTTTTGTATCCTCTGCAGTTAGGCACACCTTCCCTTCCAATCCATCTGCAGTACCACTAATGTAGATATTAAAGAGGACCAGACTCAGTACTGACCCTTGTGGCACCTCACTTGTCACCCTACCTTCCCCGAGTGAACACCATTTACTACCACCCTCTAGCTTCTACCGCCAAGCCAGCTTTCCACCCATTTTGCTGTTTTAGGACCTACTCCAATACTGTTCAGTTTGCTCACCAGTCTTCTGTGTGGGACGGTGTCGAAAGCCTTGCTGAAGTCCAAATAGGCTACATCCACTGCCCCTCCCTGGTCACCATCCTCGTCACCCAGTCGAAAAACTCAATTAGCTTTGTCTGGCAGAAACTCCCCTCTATGAATCCATGTTGCCTGTGGTCCCAGAGACCGCTGGCTGCAAAGTACTCAATAGTTCTTTGTTTCAGGAGTGACTCCATTACCTTTCCTGCCACCCGAGGTCCGGCTGACTGGTTGGTAATTACCTGCCTCTTCTCCACTACCGCCCTTGTGGGGAGGTACCACATCTGCCCTCCTCCAGTCCCCCGGAACCTCGCCAGTGTACCAGTGAGAGGCTGAACAGTGATGCCAAAGGCGCAGCAGCACCTCTGTTAGCACCATAGGGTGTACTGTGTCTGGACCCATTGCCTTATCTACCCTTAACCTGGACAGTTCTTTAAGGACCCTTTCCTCCGTGAATGGACTAGTGTCCACCTCCTTATCCTTTATGCCCTTTTTGTGTAACGTCGGACCCTTATCTTCCTACTTCTCTGTGAAAACTGAACAGAAGTAAGTGTTCAGTAAGCCTGCCTTCTGATGATCCCACTCTACTGGAACCCCACCTTGCCCCTACCAGTCTCACTATCCCTGATTTGGACTTCCTGTTCTCACTGATGTATCTTAAGAATCTTTTATTCCCTTTCTTTACCAGTTTGGCTATCTGTTTCTTTGTATCCGCCTTCAGCTTCTTAATTATCTGCTGTGCCACCCTCTGTTTCTCCTTGTACTACGTTCTATCCTCTTCCTTCTGTGTACTTTTGTATTCCTGAAGGCTACTTTTTTCCGTCACTGCTCTCGCTAACTCTCTGGAGAACCAAAGTGGTCTTTTCCTTTTTTACCTTTGCTGACCTATCTTATGCATTGTTCCGTGGTTGTTTCTTTTTTTCTTAATACTCTCTTTATTTTGTTCTGCCTTACTAGGCTGCTGGGAACGTACAAAATACATTACATTCATACAGTGCTTAATTGCTTTATTACAAGCCATTATATATCTATTAAGCAGATGCTTCATCAATTATTTTGAACATAAGTCTGGCTGCATGAAACACTTATCATTTAAACCATAAAAGTCCATAAAGATCCAACCTGGAGAAAAAAAAAATTATAAGAAAAAGAACAGTACCAGGAAACTAAATATGGGGAGAATGCTTTGATGTCTTTACATAATATTATATATATTACTGTGGGGGTTGGGTGATTTCTCACCCCACTTGCTCCTAAGTATGTCTCACTTCAATGTTTCCATTTCCACTCTCTCCTTTTATCCCAGATCCCTCCCTTTGCCATCCTTTGTTGCTCAGCCTCCCCGTCTGGAGGGTCCAGTGACTCCTCATACAACAGCCATCTAGTCCACCTATTTTGATATAGATGAGATTGTTGTCTAAGGTTAAATGTTGTTCTTTCCTTCTGGTGCATGGATGACACCACTGCCCTCCAATCTTCAACTGAGGGTGGCATCTCTTGCCACCACTTCTTCATGATGGCTTTTATGATGGCAGTAAGTAGAACTAACCAAAGGCACTTTTGACTCCTTACCCCCGATTTCCTTTGGGACTATTCCCAGTATGAGGTGTTCTGGGCCTAGTTTGGTCTGTACCTGAAAGATGCCAGCTACATGGTGAGTCTGCTCCGCCCAAAATTGAGCCAGGACAGTGCCAAAAATGTGGGCCTGCAGGGGCATATTTCTCCCACACCTCCGCCAATAGGTCGGCTACACTCTGGGTTGTGATGTGCTACTTTTGGCTGGGACCAGAAAGTGACAAGTTCATAACTTCCAGCCGAACTCCCTCCATATTAGGGATCCAGTAGTACTCCACGTAATCCTCCATACCGTGGACCATTGCTTGTCTGACAGGTTTATAATTAAATCTTGTTCCCATTTAGCCTTGATATGCTGGGATTATGGCCCCAGATCTGATATAAAGCCTCTGTATAATAGTGAAATAGCATGCTCCACTCTTTCTGAGTTCCAAATCCTCTGAAATGCGACCTCTCCTGCCATCTGTATCCCCAATTCTAGGCCTTTCATTTGCTTATGCAGATAATCCCTCAGCTGATAGTACCTAAGGTTATCAACTGGTTTAAGTCCAAATTTCTGTTGCACTGCCTCGAATGACATGACAGTTAAGCCAGAAATTAACTGGTAGGGTGAGTGAAAACCTTGCCTAGCCTGCCTCCTATACCATTGGTCATGGGTTGCTGGGGGAAACTGAGGGTCATACGCCCACCTGCGGAATCTCCATAGTTGATTTCTAGTTTGGCCCCTACTAGTCCCTCTTTTCCACCCTTCTAGAGCTGTCAACGTGCCCGTGTACCCCAATACCTCTGTTGACTTCCTGTCTCCAAAAAGCAATGCCTGAAGGGGAGGGTCCGTCTGTTTGAGTAGATCAATTCTCTTCCAGTGTGAATCATACCCTGGACTTACCCAAAGCAAGGCCACCCTCATTTGTGCTGCTGCCCGATACCCCTGTAAATGTGGAAAAGCTAGTCCCTTTCTGCCTTTGGGGCAAACGGAAGAGATCTCTGCAACCTGGGTTTCTTTCTCTCCCATAGGAAGGCAAAAAGCATTTCTTGCCAGACATCCAGTTCTCTCTGTGGTACTATACGTGGTACACACTGAATAAATAAAGTAGGTGAGGGAGGGCGTTCATCTTTAAAGTTTGTGTTTTTGGTATGCAGGGAAAGGGGTAGCAAGGCCCATCTCTGTATGTCCAGCCTCAACTGTCTAATCACAGGGATAGTTAAGTCCCCATAGTTGGGGGGACTCTAAACCCACCTTAATCCCCAGATAGCTCATACTGACCAGGTCCCATTTCATGGGGAATCTTTGTTTAATCTCAGTACTGGGGACATGATGGAAACATAAAACCTCTGTTTTGTCTCTCTCTAACTTATATCCTGATAAGGCAGAGAACTCCTCGATTTGGTGGAACAACGGGGCAAGTCTGAGGCTCTGATAGATATAGATATATAAATACATATATAGTTGTGTGTGTGTGTGTGTGTGTGTGTATATATATATATGTGTGTGTGTGTGTGTGTGTGTGTGTGTATATATATATATATATATATATACATACACACACACACACACACACACACACACATACAAACAACATCATCTGCATATAATGCTAGTTTGTGTTCTTGGGTTCCCAGAGTGATCCCCTTGATCTCTGCATTTTGTCTAATGCCCTGAGCCAAGGGCTGTATATCAAGTGCGAATAAAAGCGAGGATAGAGGGCATCCCTGTCTCGTTCCTCTCCCCAGGGCACCAGACACATGCCCATTTGCCTTTACATATGCACAAGGGGGGTTTGTAAAGCTTAAATAATGCTTGTACAAATTCTCTCCGGAACCCAAACCGGGAAAGCACACCAACTAAAAAGGCCCATGCTACCCTGTCAAAGGCCTTTTTGGCATCTAGACTTATGAGTAGAGAGTTTTTTTTTATTTGCCACATTGATATGGTCAGTAATATAAGTTGTTCTACGGAGGTTATCCTGGGCCTGCCTACCCGGTATGAACCCATTCTGATCAAGCTGTATCAGAGAGGGCAAGAATTGTTGGATGCGTTTAGCCAGAATTGATGCTAGGATCTTATAATCTGTATTTTAAAGGGAGACTGGATGATACAATATACATCTGGTGGGGTCCTTTGTTCCGTGGCTGTTTCAATTCCCTCTCTGATTGCAGCCCACTGCTCCTCAACTCTGCCCAGGTTCTCAGTGCCTGCCAGGGCATCCTTGAAGATTTTCTTTATTTTATTAAAGTCTGCATGTCTGAAGTCCATGACCTTTGTTCTTGTGTGATTCATCTTTGTCCCAGTTCTTATTTTGAGTAGTACTGTGTGATGGTTGCTGGATCCTAGATTTTCCCCCACTGTGACACTGTCCCCATTGGTCAGTACAAGGTCCGGTATCGCCCCCCCCCCCCCGCACTGGTTCCCGTACAAGTTATTGGAGGAACGCTCCTTATAAGTAGTCCAGTATTTCCCTGCTCCTGGTGGTTGTCGCTGTTAAGAGCCTCCAGTTCACATCAGACAGACTAAATTCCCCCACCAGCAACAATTCCCCCTTGTTGGGCCATCCACTGTACTGCTTCCATTAGCTCCCTATCTACTACTTCCCCCTGCACTGCAGGCCTATAAATCACTCCTATACGCATAATGGCCCCTGACCACTTCTCCAGGGTGACCCACAGTATCTCTGCTTCCCCTTGCGTCTCCTGCCCCACTGAAATCTGTATACTAGCCCTCACATATAGGGCTTGCCCCCTCCCCACCTACCTTCCCTGTCCCTCCTAAATAGATTGAAGCCCGGAATGGCCATCTCCCAGTCCTGATTTTCGGTACACCAGGTCTCTGTGATGGTCACCAAGTCCAGTTCCTCGCCTATCATTATGGCCTCTGAGTCCACTAGTTTGTTGCTCACACTCCTGGCATTCGCACACATCACCCTCCAGCAGTCCCCCTCCACCCTTTACTGCTTTCCCCTCCTTAACTCCTGCACCCGTTTGTGGAGGAGTGCCAGCAAAGTAACTTCCCTTGGTTATGTCTTCCTTTCCTTCCCTAGCCTCCCCAGTTTAAATTCATGGCCTTAGCTGTGTATTCCTGCAGTTTTTCCTTAGTACCCTGGACCCTGCCTCATTTACATGCAGCCTATCTTTCGAATATAACTCTTCGCCCTCCACCTGCCCCCCCCCCATTCCCCAATGCAGGCGAACCCCTTCCTCGCATACCATTCCGTTAGTATACTATTAAATTCTTTAGTCCTCTTTTGTCTGCCAGTACTGGCACTGTACTTCCTCTCACAGAAGAAAAATGGGGAGTGGTGGCCCATTCTGGACCACAGGTTTTTGAATAAACGCTTAACAAGAGTCTAATTCAACATGGTCACCCTGTCCACAGTTATCCCATCCCATCAACAGTTAGACTCTAGCATCACTGGACCTGGAGGATGCATATTTTCACATCCTCTTCAGACCTGGCACAGGAAGTACATGCGGTTCAGGCTCTTCTCAGGTCACTACCAGTTCACAGACCTTCCTGTCGACTTGTCATCTGCCCCCAGAGTGTTCACAAAGTGCATGGCAGTAGTAGTGACCAGCCCCGGGAGAAAAGGGGCGATGGTTTTTCCCTACCTAGATGACTGATTGGTAGTGGGAAAGTCACACCAACAGGTTAAAGATCCCCTCTTCCTAACCCAGGCCACCCTGGAGGGATTAGGATTCCTCTTAAACATACAAAAGTCCCACACAGAACCAGTACAGATATTTGGGTTCATAAAAGCAGAACTGGACTCCCCAGAAGGCAAAGCTTTCCTACCCTGGGAAAGGGTGGGGATCCCCGTAGACCTGGCAGATTCCTTTGCCACAGGTCAGCCCAGGCCAGCAAGACACTTCCTACAGCTGATCGGGCATATGGCCTCCACCACAGCCGTGGTTCCAGGAGCAAGATTCCATATAAGAGACATTCAGTACCACTTGTGAGCCCATTGGTTATAAAAACATTGGCCCCTCTCCAAGCTGGTGCCAGTCACTTTGGCAGTACGTTGGGGTTTCGTGGGCCTTTTGTCATTTGGTTCCCTCCTCTTCCCCCTCAGACGCATCCGACCCTATTGAACTCCCCTCCACCATCCCAGGGGACATAGTCGCAGGGTATTGAATAAGCCAAAAAAACAGATTAGCAGTTTTGCATGCTAAAGAGCTAATCTCATTTGTGAAAATGCATAGCACATGGCACAGAGTGCTTATCAAATATAGTTTTATTAATTTTGCCTACTGTGCCATGGATTCACTGAAAAAATGGTTAGCAGTCTACTGCTACTCATTTCTGGAAATGGTTAGCATTACCCCTTGTACTGTGTAGCGTTTTGCTATGCTGTACCAGTTATTTAATCCTTCAATCTGGGTGCACTACCAATCCACTGGTGGCTGGCGACAGCCATTCACCGACTGACATCTTGCACTCCTCATCGACACCCCTGACCATCCCTATGACTTTGGGGATTCAGGTCAACCACTGGGTGCCTCAACTTGCTCCCATTCCGTCCGTGATCCCACCACCTCTCCCGATGTTGGGGCCTCAGTTTATCCCCCGTCATTGCCGCAGGGCATTCCACACACGCCGGTGGCAATTGATGTCCAGGCCCTTTTTTCCTCTGTCTTGGATCTAGTGCAGAATGTGGTCTCGCCTCAGACTCCATCAATGGTGGGGCCTTCTCGGTCGGTCTTTGCACCTTAACACCACGTACCATAGAGACCTGGCCCTCGCGCTCATCAGTGTCCTCGATGCCCGCCTCTGAGCCCAGGCACAACGACCACCGTCCTTACTTCCTTCTCCTGGATGAGGAAGATGAGGATGCAGGGCCTGGAATTCCCTCGAGCACCTCTACAGTTTCCTCAGCGGGGGAGTACTCTGCTAGTTATGACCCCTCTTTCTTTGCAGTAATGCAGCAACTGCAGGCCGCCATGGGATTCGATTCTGCAGAGCAGAATACCACTAGATGGAATCTGGCTTGTTATTTAGGCCTACGGGACTCCTTTGCTCTTACTATTTCTCCTGTGATTGAGGCATATTTGGATGCCACCGTGGCCATCTGGCACAGGCCTACTCTAATCTTCCTCACCCCATGCCCAGGAAGGCAGACAGACTCTACCAGGCTCCCTGGGAAGCTTTTCTCATGAGCCCCCATAGACTCTTTGGTCATCAGTGTGGCCCATGACTGGTCCAAGAAGCCCCCAGCACCTTAGCTCCCTTCACGGACACAAGTCTAGAAAGCTGGACTTCATGGGCAAGAGGGTGTTTGACTCTTCTACCCTGGCCATAAGAATTCTCAGTTATGTGGGCCACCTGCTCAAATACCAGAAGAACCTCTGGGAATCGGCCAGGTCAGCCGCCTAGTCTCTTCCCAAGGGCCCCCAGAAGGAGGAGGTGCTCAAGGCCCTCCAGTCTGGTGCTGATGTAGGCACACATTTGTTGAGGGCTACCTATGATGCCTTGTATGCTTCAGCCAGAGCCTCAGTGGTGGGCATTTGCCTGAGCAGGTACTCCTGGCTCAGGGTGTCTGGTTCGCTACCGACAACCAGAATACCCCCTTCAGGGGCCATAAGCTCTTCGGGAAGACATTCAGAACATCCTCGGTGATCTTCAGGCTTCGGGGAGAACCCTGCATTCTGTTCATTCCCTCTCACACCAACCAGAAAATGGACAGAGGGTGCCCTTTCAATGTGTCACTCACCATCCTAGAGCTGGCACCAAGCAACCCAGTAAACGCAAGGTTGCCTCCACCTGCCTGCCCCCTCCTCCTCCACCGGAAAGTCCTCAAGAGGCGGAGGGGTGGGTCCAGCTACAGCCCCACTTCGGCCTGACTCCTTGCATGCCCCCCTCCATCTGGTTCCCCAGGATGTGGTGGTCGCATCTCCCTACACCTGGATGGGTGGCGGGAGATCACAACAGATGCCTGAGTGCTGCAGCTCATAGAACAGGGGCACACACAGGAATTCGTAGAAATGCCTCCAGATCTTCCCCCAAGACCTATCTACCCTCCCGTGACAGTGATGCAGGAGGAAGTTCATATCCTGTTATGGAAACGGGCAATAGAGTGGTTCCCTAGAGTCAGTGAAACCTGAGGTTCTGTTCTCATTTCTTCCTCATTTCCAAATTCACTGGGGACCTGAGGCCCATCCTGGATTTTCGGAACCTGAACAACTTCATCCAGTACAGAAAGTTCAGGATGGTCACTCTCCCCGGACTGTTGCCTTTGCTCTGGATGGGAGATTGTATCTGTTCCTTGGCTATGCAGAGATGCATATCTGCACATCAAAGTTTGCCACCCCCCCCCCCACAGGAAATACCTCAGGTTCCTGTGTTTTTTTGTTTTTTTGGGGGGGGGGCACTACCAGTTCAGAGTCCTGCCCTTTGGCTTGTCTTCAGCACCACGGGTTTTCACCAAATGCCTAGTGGTGGTGGCAGCAGCCCTCTGGAGGGAAGGTTTTTATGTCTTCCCTTACCTGGACGACTTCTTACTCAAACTCACTCTCTGGAACAACTGTCTCTGGAGCGGATTCTGCAGTTGTTCAACAATTTGGGGATCACTGTCAACCTCCCCAAGTCAGTTTTGTCTCCCAGTCAGCGTCTCCAGTACATAGGAGCTGTACTGGATACGGCCCAGGGCTCAGCCTTCCTCCTTTGGGACAGGGCAGAGTGCCTGATAGTGCAGGCCCAGAAAGTCTGTTCCAGCCAGTATGTCATAGCGAGGACATACCTCCGGCTACTGGGCCTGATGACTGCGGTTATTCCCACGGTTCCCCTAGTGAGGCTGCATATGCGCATCCCTCAGTGGACTTTGAGGGTACAGTGGGACCAATGAACAGATGACCTGGAGCAGGCGGTTCTTGTCTCTTCGCCGGTAAAGAAGGTGGCAATAGGTATGAACATAGCTGACCACAAAAGAACAGCACGGCAAAAATTCCATCACTTTTATTTGTGCAGGGGGACTTTGGCCCCCCCCCCCCCAAGACTAATATATACCAACTCCGGGGAGGGCGGATAACAGGGCAGGATAACATTTGTGGAGCTGTGGAATGCTGTTTCCACGGCCCCTTGTTAAAAAGTCCCAATCTGCCAAAATGTCCGGAGACCAGGATTAGAACCCTGGTCTCCACTGCCTCCCGGCCAAGCTGCTCCATGCCCTAGCCCTCCACACACAGGGCAGCTCAGCCAGCCAGTATTCTGCTGCTCTTCTCCTGTGGCAGCATTACGGACAGCAACCAGGGAGCGCGCATATAGCAAGCGCTGTAAATCCCCGCTCGCTATCAGTAATGGCACTATAGGGGCTGGCGCTCTTTTGACTGGCACTATTAATGTAGTGCTAATCTAACCAGGTACCAAAGAAGGTTCTCCTATGGTGGATGGGATTCAGTCACCTACTCAAGGGGGTTTCCTTCCTCATCCCTTCCCCTCATCAGATCCTCACCACAGATGCCTCGGGTATGGGCTAGGGCACGTATCTAGGTCCTTTCTAGCCTCAGGGGATGTGGACTCACTCGAGGCCTCTTTGCGTGTCCTCGATGAGAGCTGTCCTGCATGGCCTACATGCCTTCCAGTGCCACCTATCCCTGGGCTATCCGCTAGTGCAGACGGATACTATCAGTGTAGTATATTACATCAACAAGCAAGGAGGCCCTCACTCATACCTCGTGTGCAGGGAAGCGATGGGGGTTTGCTTCTGGGCTCTGGACCACGGTCTTGAGCTGTCTGCTGTCTATGTTCAGGGTGTCCAGAACGACCTGGCAGACAAGCTAAGCAGGTCACAGTCAACAATGCACGAGTGGGAACTTCCACCTCTGTAGCAGAAGACCTGTTCAACAGGTGGGGCCACCCAGAGTTGGACCTTTTTGCATCCCCATGCAACGCAAAACTGCCGCTTTGCTCACTCGATCCAGGACCTGGAGTTTTCTGGTGAGACGCACTGCTGTCTCTTCCAGTTCAGAGGGTACCTAATCAAGCTCCAAATAGAGGGCGCCACCCTGATTCTGGTGGCCCCCTTTTGTCCTTGGCAGATTTGGTTTCCCCTGCTTCAGCAGTTAGTGGAGTCTCCCGTGCCCCTTCGCCCTGGCTTGCTGTCACGGGAGCGAGGAACTCTGGTCCATCCGAACCTTGGGTCTTTTCATCTGCATGCATGGCTCCAGAGGACGTAGCCATAGCCAGGTTTGGGATCTCCCCAAAGTGGCCAACATCCTGGTGGCTGCTAGAAAGCCTTCCGCCAGGTCTACTTACTCCATGAAATGAAAGTGCTTTGCTTTGTGGGTGGCGTCCCATCACCTGGATCCCTTCACCTGCTCAGTGAACCAAATCCTAGACTTCTTGCTGTCCTTGTCAGATGCTGGACTAAAGTACTCCTCCTTAAAAGTGCACTTGTCTGCCATATCAGCCTTCCACATGCCCATTGAGGGTTGTACGGTAGCTAAGTTAGACGTGGCCCCTACCTGTCTGAGAGGCATCCTACACTTGAAGCCTCCCATCCATAACCCAGTCCTGGCCTGGGACTTGAATTTTGTATTAGAGAAGCTTACTTACTTTTGTTCCTTTTGAACCTGACGCACCTTGCGAGCTGCGCTTTCTGTTGTGGAAAGCGTTATTTTTAGTTGGTATTACCTGCTTGAAGGATTTCAGAGCTACAGGCTTTTTCACAAAGACTGGGTATCTTTGCATACTAACCCTAAGTTTTTGCCAAAGGTGGTGCCGAGTTTACTTTAAATCGGACTATCCACTTAACCCGTTTTATTTTCCAGAACATTCCAGTCCAGGGGAAGCATTGCTTCATACTTTGGATGTACATAGACTACTCAGATATTATGTTCATTGCATGAAGGACTACAGGAAGTCATCACAGCTGTATGTTTCATTCTCCCCTGGGAAAGAGGGCATACCAGTCTCTAAACAGTGCTTGTCACAATGGTTGGCCAACTGTCATTTTTTGTTACAGGACGTATGGTAAGGAACTTTCTGGGGATGTCAAGGGCTACTCTACCAGAGGCATAGCCACTTCTGTTGCCTGTTTCAGAGGGGTCTCCGCAGCTGAGATTTGTGCTGCAGCAACTTGGAGTACTGTCCACACTTTCAACAAAACACCACAGTCTGTGGACATTGCCTCAAGAAGGAGGGCAAATTTTGGTCTAGTTGTGCTGCAAAGTCTCCTTTTGTAGACTGTTGCCTTCCAACCGTCCAGACTGTTTCCCTCTGCAGTACTGCTTGGGACTCATTCCTAAGGTGTGACCTGCTACAAGAGATATCCTCAAAGAAGATGGAACAGTTACGTAAGAACTTATCGTAACAGTAGATCTTCAAGAGACTCTTGCAGTAGGTCATGCCATCCCACCCTTCTTCCCCCTTGCTCCTGAACTCCTCCTTCCTGTCCTCTCTTTTCCAGGATAGTAACCTCCTGCATTTCTTCCTCATTCAGGCGGATATCTCCGACTCCCCCTCGGTTCCCTCAGGGACTCCCCAGTAGCGGGTCTGTGGCAGGGAACAGAGGCGGGAGTGGGGCCACTCTCTGCTATATAGGGGATGTTGACGTGGTGACGTCACCATGGGGGGTCCCCAGGAAGACTGCTAGCAAAATGTTTCTATGTGTTTCTGGTGAATGCCGGCTATAGTTCCTAAGGTATGACCTGCTGCAAGAGATTCTCTTGAAGATCTACTGTTATGGTAAGTTCTTGCATAACTGTTCTGTATTTCATCAGATCATAGATTGGTGCTCTCCAACATATTACCTCCACAAACCGTATAAAAACTACAGACGGGTATCTGCCTCTATCTCCAAAATCAAACAAAGGGGCAGAGTACACTGCAGAGCAGGCCACTGCAGCACAGGAGCTGGCGCAACAAAACTCGCCCAAAACAGGAACCAAAACAAAAAAAGCAAAAAGGAAATCAAAAAAACTTCTGATCATAGGAGACTCCATGATTCGGGGAGTTGATACCTATCTCCAGCCTGTGGTAATGGTCAGATTTCTCCCAGGTACATCAGCGTGGAGAGACACTGACCGCATTGCTAAAACTGTTCAGGAAGCAGGAGAAAACATTGATGTCCTGGTACACATAGGGACTTATGATCTCGCCAGCTGGTCAGTTGTGGAGACCAAGGAATACCTGACCAGGCTGAGTGACAAACTAGCATCCATTTCGTCCGGCATCTCCTTCTCCAAAATCCTGCCAGTCTGGGAGAGGGGGAGCAGATGGATAGAAGGTCAAAGAAGGAGAGACATGGGAGCTAAACATGTGGCTCAAGGGCCGGTGCCAGGAAAAAGGACACACATTTGTAGGGAACTGGCAACAGTTTTGGGAGCGAAAGTTCTTTAAATTTGATGGACTGCATCTGACTAAGGAGGGAGTCAGTGTATTGGGGCAGAAGTTCAACGTCTTTGCGGAATATTTAAACTAGCAAATGGGGAGTGGGGTGTAGCACCCCATACGTCGAATGGGAAGAACACCCCTCCCCCCTCAGCTGGTGGTCAAACAGGAGTTCAGCATGTTTGCAGTTCATTTGCATCACCAGGTAAGGAAAAAGGTCCAGTTCCCCATATGACGCACATGAGAAATGCCAGACCTCACCCAAGAACTAACACACTGAAATCTGGCCAGTGGAAAACCATGTACACAAATGCTTGCAGTCTGGGAAACAAGATTCCCAGACCTGCAGGAAGTAATGACAGAGGCTAAACTGGACATAGTAGCAATTAGCGAGATGTGGTTTACCAGTAAGCACACTTGGGAGACTTCAGTACCTGGCTATGTACTGTTCAGAAGAGACCGAGGTGCAAAGGGGGGCAGTGGCCTTGTATGTCAATGAAAATATCAAAGCTACAGAAATTGGTCAGGAGGAAAGCGCAAGGAGAAGGACCAGTTGGGAGGAAAGGTAAAGAAGGACCACAAGTACAAGGAGGATTCATTAAAGGGAGCTGAGGGTTTAGGCCAGGGGAGTACAACAAGCAAGGAGGGACTAAATGGAGACAGGAAGGAAGGGAGGACGAGCCAGGCTAGTTTAGCAGATGGAGAAGAACCAGTCGTGAGCAGTGAGGGGGGAGTTAGCAAGGTACAGAAGGATACTCAGGAGGAGGAGAGGCATAGGATTGGAGGGAAGGGGGTGGCCAGGGTAAATAAGGGGTGGCATGTGGCACCCAGAGAGGAGGAACAAGGAGGCCGGCTGGGTGGAGGGCCGTGAAAGGATGTGGGACATGGAAGGGAAATGGAGGAAAAGGAGCGGTCATAGTGCTCCTGTTGGGGGATTCTATGATCAGGGGTATCAAATGGGATAGGGAGGGAGAAGCCTGACCAGTTAGAACAAAATGCTTCCGTGGACTAACGGCGCACAGGGCTAAGCACGAGGTATATCAGCTGGCAAAGGATTGTGGGGGTTCCCCGGATATACTGGTCCACCTGGGTACAAATGACATTGAGGGAAATAGCGAGCTAGAAATACAGGCAAGATTCAGGGAGCTTGCCAGGGTCTGTCATGACATAGATGCACAGTTTCCTTCTCAGAAATCCTGCCGGTGCCAAGGACTAGTGGGGAACACAAAAGGAAGATTAGGGAGATAAACCAGTGGCTCAGGGTGGTGTGAGGCCAGAGGGTATGGATTGGGGGAGACCTGGGAGGATAAGGAGCTGTATGCTAGAGATAGACTCCATCTCAATTTGGAGGGGAGGGGAATCCTTAAGTTGAAAATAGAGGGGTTCATTGGTGGAAAGGGGGGAGGGATGGGAGAAAAAGCTGTCAAGGGGGTGCCGGAGGATTGCGGGAAAAGGCCGACTGGTAAAGTGCAGACCAGGGAAAACAGAATCCCCATGGGAACACAAGCAGGGGAAATGGAAGTATAGGGAAAGGGTGGAAGGTAGTCCTGCTAAATGCCAGGAGCTTGGGCAATAAAATGCCTGAGCTCCAGGCAATGCTAACTGAGGGAGCAGTGGATGTGGCAGCGGTCACTGAGACCTGGGCCACTGCAGGACAATGACTGGGACCTGAACCTGGAGGGTTACACTATGTTCAGGAAGAACAGGGGAGGGAAGGGAGGAGGGAGCAATGATAGTCAAAACTGCATTGGCATAGGGGAGTAGAGGAGGCGGAGGGAACCGTGGAGGTGATTTGGGTTACCTTGATAACAAGGGGGCAAGAGGTAAAAATAGGAGTGGTGTATAGGCCCCCTGCCTGGCGGAGGAGGCTGGAGGAGAGTCTGGTGGCAGATGTTGGGAGACACTGCAGACTGGGCAGAGGAGAGCGGTGGTGGTGTTGGGGACTTAAACGTGCCAGGGAAAGACTGGGAGACTATGACATCCTCTGTGACCAGGGAACAGAGGTTGTTGGATGTCTTTCAAGACGCTGCCCTAACTCACAGCAGGTGGGGGAACCACCAGGAGGCGCTGGTACTGGATGTGGTCCTGGCAGACAGTGACCAGATTAGGGGCCTGGAGGTAAGGGACCCAGTGTGGGAGTGACCATGCCACTGTCTGGTTCTGCCTGGACCTAGGAGGGCTAGAAGGCTGCACAAAGACTGAGGTAACTGACTTCAGGAGCAGTTTTAAGGAAATGGGAAGGATCCTTAAGGAGCATTTGGATGTGATTGGGTCAGACATGGGCGCTGATAGTAGGTGGGAAATCATCAGGAGAGGGTGCAGGATGCTACCAGCACCTGTGCAAGAGTAAGAATCAAAATGCGGGAAAAACCCTGCTGGTGGACCAGGAGGTCCAGGAGGTGGTGCGGGGAAAGAAGGCAGCCTATAGGCAATTCAAGTGCTCAAGGAGTGAAAGGGATTAGGGGAGTATAAGCTGATGGCTAGAAGGGCCACTAGGGTGGTGAGGCGGCTAAGGCAAGGAAGGAGCAGAACCTGGCCAGGAAATGGGAGAGAGAACAAGGGTTCTTTAGATACATTGGGGAAAATGAAGGGTGAAGGGGCAGATTAGCAGGATTAAATCAGGGAGAGATGGGCACAAGACCGGGGAGCAGGCTGAGATACTAAATGAGTACTTCACCTCAGTTTTCACCAAGGAAAATGGGGTGCTGCATCATACATGGGAGGAGACAGAGGTACTGAGAGAGGGACCCTCACCATCGGGGTCTGGGGAGAGGGGAGGCATCACTGGCAGGAGGGGGGAGGGCTAAGCAGGGAGAAGAGGTACCGGAAGTGGAAATCACAGCAGAGAGAGTGAGGGAGGCCCTCAGCTCCCTTAAGACGGAGAAAGCACCGGGGCCGGATAAATTACATCCCAGAGTGCTGAAGGAACTTGCGGATGTCCTGGCGAAACCCCTGGCGGAGCTTTTCACCATCTCTCTGAGGACAGGGTGGGTGCCCCAGGACTGGAAGGTGGCATATAGTGCCTATCCACAAGGGGGGATCAAGGGAGGTGGCAGGGAACTACAGGCCTGTCAGCCTGACATTGGTGGTGGGCAAGGTGATGGAGGGCATTGTCAAGGAGAGGCTTGGGGGGTCCTGGAAAAGTCAGGGTGCCTGGACAATAGACAGCATGGATTCGTCCCGGGGAAATCGTGTCAGACAAACCTTGTGGAGTTCTATGACTGGGTGACGAGTGCCTTGGACCTGGGTAGACCAGTGGACGTCCTCTTTCTAGACTTCAGCAAGGCATTTGACTCTGTTCCTCATGTGGGCCTGTTGGATAAGCTGGGAGAAATGGGGGTGAGGAACCAGATGATCAGATGGATAGGCAACTGGCTCCAGGACCGGACCCAGAGGGTCGTAGTTGGCGGGATAGTCTCATCCCCAAGGAGGGTCATTAGTGGGGTCCCACAGGGATCAGTCCATGGGGCCCCTCCTGTTCAAGGCCTACGTCTCTGACATAAGGACAGGAATCAGGAGTGAGATGAGTCTCTTTGCGGATGACTCAAAACTGGGGGCGATGGTGGATGGGGAGGATGGCCCTACAGGGGGACCTGGAGGCTCTGGAAAGATGGTCTAGAAAGTGGAAGCTGAGGTTCATTGCAGGGAAATGCAAGGTACTCCACCTGGGGGCCAGAAACCCAGGCCAAGTGTACATCCTGGGGGGGTGGGAATGCTACAAGTCTCGATGGCTGAGAGGGACCGACCTGGGGGTGGTGGTGGATGTCTAGATGAACAACTCGGAGACTTGTAGGAGGGCAGCAGCCAAGGCCAACAGGATGCTAGGATGCATCGCTAGGGGGATCACCTCCAGAAGGAGGGAAGTGATACTCCTTCATATAACAACGTGAGGCCGCACCTTGAGTACTGCGTGCAGTTTGGGAGGCCACACTTAAAGAGGACATTAAACTCCTGGAGATGGTCCAGAGGAGGGCAACCAAAATAATTTGGGGCTTGGGGGACAGGACCTATGAGGAGAGGCTCGAAGAGCTAAATATACACATTGGAAGAGAAGGGACCGGGGGACATGATAGAGGTCTTGGTACATGAAGAGGGTAAATAGGGAGGAACAGTCAGGGTGCTTGAGAAGGAAGGAGGGGGGGCACTAGAGGCATGGGTGGAAGCTGGAGGAAGATTCAGAGGAGAAAGGAGGAGGTGCTACTTCACTGAGAGGGTGGTGGAGCCATGGAATGCACTGCCTAGGGGGCTGGTGGAGGCAGAGATGGTGGAAGGGTTCAAGAGGGGGTGGGACAGGTACAGGGGAAGGGTTCTGGAAGCAAAATCCAATGCAGCAAGAATATCCGGAACTGGGAAGGGAGAAGCCAGAGAAGGCGAGGGGGGCAGCAAGGTCAGCACCCAGGGTGGGGACTGACCTATCGAGCAGACACGAAAGACCGTTAGGCCTATTCTGCTGGCATTTTAGTATGTTAGTATGTAAATTGAGAAAACACATAAGGAGCCAGAAGAACTGTGGGTCACCCTGGAAACAGGAAATGGGACAGCCATAAAAACTGGGGTTGTCTACAGGCCCCCAGACCAGGGGGAGGACATAGACACATTACTGTTAGAAGATATACAAAACATAACAGCTAAAGGGGAGGTTCTGATAATGGGAGACTTTAACATGCCAGATACAGATTGGTCAATACCAGCAGGAACATCTGCCAGAACTAGACACATGGTGGATTCCGTGCAGGGGGAAGGCCTCAAACAACTGGTACAACAACCCACAAGAGACAGGGCTATCCTAGATCTAGTACTGACTAACGGGGAAAGGATCACAGATCTCCAGGTAGAAGGTCACCTGTGGGCCAGTGACCATCACATGGTATGGTTCAGTGTGGCCACTACAACTAAATCATCCCATTCCAAGGCAAAAATATGGGACTTCAGAGGAGCTGACTTTGATAAGATGGCCAACAGAGTTAAGCTAGCCGTGGCAAAAAGAAATACAGGTGAGGGGAACAGGCAAAGTGGGCAAGCATTAAGGATGCAATACTTGAAGCAACATCCCATTGTGTTAGAGAGAAAAGGTAGTGCAAAAGAAGAAGGAAACCACTTTGGTTCTCAAAAACAGTAGCAGAAAAGGTCAGAGCCAAAAGGCTGGCCTTCAGGAAATATAAGGGAACACAGTGGGATGAAGATAGGGAGGCATACCAAACTTCCCTAAGGGAAGCAGGAAAGGCAGTAAAGCAGGCAAAGGCCCAAACTGAAGAAACACTAGCACAGACAGTAAAAGAAGGTGACAAGACTTTCTATAGATACATTCGTGAAAGGAGAAAGTCTAGAAGGGGTATTGCTAAGATCAAAGGAGATAAGGGGGCATGTGAGAAGGAGGAGGACCATGTAAAAGCATCTGTCCTAAATAGATACTTCTGCTCAGTATTTACTGAAGGGAAGGTAGGGCAGGGCCCACAGCTCAGCACCATGGACACAGGGGGAAGAGGGTGAGCACTAGTCCCTTCACAAAAGAAAGGATCCTACAAGAGCTCGATAAGCTCAGGGTGGACAAGGCAATGGGACCTGATGGCATACATCCCAGGGTACTAAAGGAGCTAAGGGTGGAACTAGCAGAGCCATTATCAGAACTGTTTAGTGAGCCTCTAAGCACAGGAGAGGTCCCAGAAGACTGGAGAACGGCTCATGTGATCCCGCTCCACAAGAGTGGTAGCAGAGAGGAGGCAGAGTACTACAGACCAGTCAGTCTTACCTCAGTAGTGGGCAAGATTATGGAGGCACTCCTTAAGGAAAGGATAGTGCAACATGTGGAATCCATAGGAGCACAGGATCCAAGACAGCATGGGTTTACAAAAGGGAGGTCCTGTCAAACTAATCTCATAGATTTCTTTGACTGGGTAACCAGAGTGGTGGACCAAGGGAGAGCAGTTGATGTCGCCTACCTTGACTTCAGCAAAGCTTTCAATACTGTTCCACATAGAAGATTGATTAATAAGCTGGGTAGGCACGGGGTGGGTCAGAAGTTGGTCAACTGGATGGCAAACTGGTTGACAGGCAGAAAACAGAGAGTGGTGGTAAACAGTATACAGTCAGAAGAGATGCAAGTCACAAGTGGGGTACCTCTGGGGCCAGTCCTCTTTAATATCTTCATCAGTGACATTGCAGATGGACTGGAGGGTAAGGTTTGTCTGTTTGCAGATGACACCAAGATCTGCAACAGAGTAGATGATCCAGATGGGGTGGGCAGAATGAGTAGAGATCTGGATAAACTAATAAAATGGTTGGAAGAGTGGCAGCTGGGGTTTAATGCAAAAAAGTACAAGATCATGCACATAGGGAAGAGAAACCCTGAAGCCACCTATAGACTGGGAGGAGAGTTGCTGGCAGTCAGAAGGGAAGAAAGAGACTTGAACATCATCATCATCATCACCGAAGACCTGAAATCATCCAAGCAGACCACTAAAGCAGTAGGTAAGGCTGGGGGATGTTAGGGTGTATTAGTAGGGGTATCACAAGTCGGAAGAGGGAGGTAATAATCCCTCTTTACAAGACACTGGTTAGGCCACATCTGGAGTACTGCGTGCAGTACTGGAGGCCACATCTTCGGAAGGACATTAACCAAATTGAGGCAGTCCAGAGAAGGGCAACCAAAATGTGCAGGGACTGCATCAGAAAACATATAAGGACAGATTAACGGAGCTCAATATGTATACGTAGAAGCAAAGGAGGGAGAGAAACATTCAAACACCTTAGGGCATTAACAAAGTGAAAGAGTCTAACATGTTTCAATATAAGAAAAATAGCAGGACAGGAGGACACAGCATGAGATTAGAGGGAGGCCAATTAAGGGTAATGTAGGAAGTTCTTTTTCACAGAAAGAAGTGGTGGTGCATGGGCAGCCTACACATGAGAAGTGGTGGATATGAATACAGTGCAGGGCTTCAAACAGGCTTGGGATAGGCATAAGGGAGCAATACAGGTGTGTATGAATAGATAGGCCATTGACAGAGCAAAGGACGATGGCACATTTATAAGGCAGAAAAAGAAATGGGCAGACTGGATGGGCCTTGCGGTTCGTATCTACCGTTAACTTCTATGTTTCTATAATACTTAATCTAGCAATGGCTGTATACAGATATGAAAAAAAAATGCTGTCACAATCTATCAAATAACTAGGTATTTATTCAGTATCCCCATTTTTATTAACTAGGAGTTCCATTAGGTGCTCACATCTTCTGTAAATGATACTCATTGTGTGGTTAATAGTTGCAGACATTTTAGCCCCATCTAATGAATTCCACATGGTATTATGCCCTCGTTATATGTAATTTTGTCTTTTTTTTTTTCCAGTTTTATAAAACCGTAGTTTTTTACAGTGGTTGCTACAGGCAACATCATGTGTGTTATCTGATGTACTATCTGCATGGAAAAAACAGAGCACCCTGTCTTCTATTGTAAAACAACATTTGTTTTATATTTATTTTGCTAACTACTGGTCAAAAAAAGTGTCCAGTGGAACCCTTGTTTTATGAAGTCTAAAAATCTTTACTGGCAAGGCTGGCATTGTATTTGAATGCGAAATTTGTAAAATGTACAGATTTTTACAAAAAAATTATAGCTTTGAAACAAATGTGTGTTTTTTCATAATTTGTAATCTTTTGTTACAGTTGAACTGGAGATATTTCCTTCTGAAACAAATTTTACTTGGGAAGTAGAAAACAGAAGCCAATTACTGTTTAAAGAAATTATAAAATCACACAGATGGACCACAATATTACATATATATATAAAAAAGGCAAATTTTGTTACTGAAAGAAGTATTTTTTTTTTTAAAAGATAGAATCACCTAAGTAGTTGAGATTTTCTGATATCACCATATCAGAATTGTATTACATTCTTTTTGCTAACAGTTTAAAAAGTAATAGTGAAAGCCCACTTGTTTTACAGCTCAAATATGTTATAACAAATAGAAAGTAATTAACGAATCAGAACACTAACTAATTTAGCAGATTGACTATTTATAAGTGAACATAAGCTTATTTTGCCACCCTAGAAAAACAAACCTTGCTATGAGAAAAGGAAAACCAAACATACTGAAGAGGAGAATGTGGGAATCGTGAAGAACAGTAAAAATTAAAGAGCGGGTGTTGGAAACTGGTATGACAACACATCCATAGGTGAATTAGGCATCACAAACCGAGCTAGATCACAGTATTTAAGGCTGTGGCTTCATGTTGCTCCCATAGTGCTGGATGACTTATCTAGGATAAATTCTCTATTAGTAAATTTCCAACTTTATTTTAACTGCATGTGGGCTTTGTAGCCCATTGTCTTGGTGCAGCTCTAGTCATTTTGACCATAAATCGATATTATTTTCACAGTCCATTGTGGGAGAGAAGGGATCGTAAATCAGGCCAAACCGATGGCCAGCCTATCCCTTCCTTTCCCACTGGCTATGCCCCCACGCTGAAAATGTTTCATGATTTTCAATAGGGATTGCTGGACGACCATTGTCTGTGGGGCATTGTCAAAAACATTTTATTAGGAGCGTTAAAGCAACATTTGTGTAAAATGGCCACTTCTCAACTAATACAGGTTCTGTTAGCTGAGCAGTGGATTTCATTTACATAAAATGCTGCTTTAACATATACTAAAATTTTGAAAATGCCCCCCGTTAGATCATAATGGGTGTGTCCCTGCACTCTCCCCGGTAGACATCATAAAACATGTGAGCGTTGGGGTGTGGCTGCCCGATGTTATATCCCTTCCCCCCAGAAGTGGACTTTGAGAAAATATTTCAATTTGTGATTGAAATGACTAGTGCTACACTAAGGCAACTGGCTATAAAACCCATATAATGTTGTAACCCCCTTGTTCGTCCTTGTATGTCCAGAAGAAGGGAGGTGATCCTTCCTCTGTATAATTCCTTGGTCAGGTCGCAGCTTGAGTACTGTGTACAGTTCTGGAGACCTCATCTGAAGAAGAATATAGTGCTACTGGAGAGAGTTCAGAGGAGAGTGACCAGGATGATTCAGGGCATGGAGGGGAGTCCTTATGAGGAGAGACTGAAAGAGCTTGGGCTTTACTCACTAGAGGAGGGATAGGGGAGACATGATAGAGGTTTTCAAGTATGTAAAAGGAATAACCAGGAGTGGAACCAAGGAGCTGTTTAGGTTAAAGAAGGGGGGAACAACCATGGGCCATGAGTGGAAGCTGGAGGGGGGAAATTACAGGGGGGAGCTTAGGAAGCATTTTTTCACTGAGAGGGTGGTGGAGCAGTGGAATGCACTGCCTGGGAGGCTGGTGGAAGAGGGTACAGTGGAGGGCTTCAAGAAGGGGTGGGAGAGGTACAAGGGGAAACTGAATCAAATGAAGACCCTCTTGGGGCTAGGGGTGGTGGTAAGGCGAGCAGTCATTAGGTTGCTGGCTTTCGAGCAGACAAGACAGACCATTTGGCCTATTCTGCTGGCATTTAGTATGTACCCAGGGGTTACTAGAATCCCACTTAGAATCAGTGGCAAGCAGGGAGAGGCAGCGTGTGAGATGCCAGTTAAATGGATTTCACACTGTCACACTCTGTTTTCAATTTCCGCTGAGCTGGAGTGATGATGTCACCTTAGAATTTTCGCAGCAGCATAAGCCACAATGGAATGCTAGCTGTAGGGTTTAGCAGTAGAATGTTGGGTTAGAGTGAGTAGTTCGAGAGAGAGTCTGTAGAGTGAGGAGTGCTGCACAAGGCAGCTCCTCAGACTTAGCTCTGACAGAGCGCTACCTCTGGAGATTGGGTAGTGTGTTCTCACCCTAGAAGAAGAACACAGAAGACCAGTGGGTGAAGTGGTAGAGACCGTTCCTAGAGGGTTTTCCAATTCCAGGATTCGGGGGCAATCCCCATGTCCAGCCAGGAATGTGGTGAAGCTGCCTGAGATTCGTTTGTTCTGTGAGTACCCGAGACTTTTGTGTGGAAAAAAGCCCTGGGGCACCTGCATTCCTGTGGTGAGTTTTTCTCTGATAAAGGGACCCTGTCACCAAGACTGTTTCTGTTAAAAGTGTCTGCCTACTATGGGGTCTGGAGAGAGACTTGTCAAGTACAGAACTTTTAGTTTGTGTCTGATTTAAAAGCATCTGCTAAAGTGGGGGGCTAGTATAAAGACATTGCCAATTACAGAACTTTTAATTTCATGACACCTCAGAGGTGTGAGAAGTAGAATGTTAACTGTGAAAGACATTTCAAGATAGCATCTACAAGAGTTTTCTGAGAAAGGTGTTATTAACCAGATGAATGGCAGAGTATAAATTTGGAAGCAAAAGGTGGGAGACCCCCAAAAAAAAAAATCTGGAGTAACCATGTTTACCTCATCGGGTTCAGTTTGGGCACCTTTATTTTCTCTCGATGCACTTGGCCAGTGCCTAAAGAAAATACCTAGACGTGGGATTTTGAATTTTTTCTGTGAGCCTGAGTGTGCTCAGTGGTGGTGGAGGGAGCCACCAAGAATTCCTCAAGAAATATGGGAAAGTCTCCTAGTAATGGCCTAGGGTGCCAGGTCAAGGAAAGTGTACCAGTTCTGGCCATGTGTGCCAAGTTCCATTCAGAACCTGAGGGTTCGCTGTGTGTGTGCTCTGTACCTCAGTAATCTGCATTACCAGTGGGAGTAGCCCTGTGGGGGTCCATCTTCGCTTTGTATTATTCTCTGTGTATGTGAATAAAAGCCACGCTCTAGAATCCCAACCTGATTAGGACAGTACTGTTATTGCTTCCACTGTGTCTGGATTTACTTGGGTGCCCCTGACCAGAAGTACAAACCTAGCGTAATGCTGAGCAAACATTTTCTCCCAGGAACCCAGGTTGATGGCCATGCTAAATGGTCCCCCCAGGTGTGAGCCAGGTAGTTGCCACACTTGGTTTGCCTGCCTAAGGATGGCAGGCTCCGAAGTAGAAGTATTGGTAAACAGAACTGTTCATAGTGACAGCCCCCATCCCTCTCGTTGGCGCCATGTGTGAGAGGAGCAGCCCTGCTAGTTGAACGGGGGGGGGGGAGGTTACGATGTAATCTTTAAAATTTCCTTTAAATTCTTTTGTTGTCCTCTGTAGCATTGGGCTGTCCTATCTTTGAGATAAGGTGGAGACGTTCGGTCCTGTTTGTCACATCCAGAGTACGTGAATATGTCCCTTTATGTTGGATTGCAGCGGGTTTTGATAATCTTCTCAGCCTCAGGTTTTTGGTTTTTTTTTATGTTTGAAGGTTGCCTTTCCTGACCTCTAGAAACATATTGTACTGTTCTATGTTTCATTGTATAGCTTGTCTGTTTATAAGAGTCTGTTCTGGACTACAAGACTTAGACTAACCTTCATTTTGGGGAGGGGGTGGCGACTTGATTTCACCATTATTTATTTGTTTATTTATTCAAGTCTCGGATTACAGACCTTTGAGCGGGGAGCTCATTTGCAAAGGTTCTGCATCAAATAGTTTGCAATCAGTAGGTACATACAGGTTACATAAAACGTTTAATTGGTGATACAAACATGAATATGAGATTCAGGTAAACACTTGGTTACATACAGGTTACCATCATAGTTACACGACAAGTTACATAGTTGGTTCAAGCTCGATAATGAGATTCAGACATGGCTTTAGGATGTAAATGGTTGTACAGAAAATCAAGGAAGATTGTTTTGCTATGCAGGAGGCAGAGGCACCTCCAGTGGAAGGTAATGGGCAATGGGGTGTGGGAGTAGGAACCAGGCAGGGCCGAGGCCCATTGTCGGGTGAGGTAGTTTTTTTTGGGGGAATAGTAGGGAGAGGAAAGTTTAGGACCAGAGTGGGGGGATGGAGCAGGTTCAAGGGAGGAGATAGGGATAGGGGTATTGGAGGAGAGGGGTATTAGAGGAGTGGGGGATTATGGAGGAGAGGAGAGGGGGGACAGTAGACAAGGCGAGGATGGGTAAGAGACATGGGGAGGATAGAGTAGTAGGTAACTACATCTGATTGGACAGAGACAAGTGCAGGGGGCACATTGGTAGGTAAGAAGTGCAGAACCATTACTAAACTAATTCTGTGTCTCTGTGCAGCTTCTCTAGAAAGAAGATTCCGCTGGCTGGTTTCCAAAATTTGGAAACAAGTAAAGGTGGAAGCAAGAAGTTCTACAACGTCTTCAGCACCATGAAAGAAGTCGGTGGCACCAGCGTACTGATACCAGGAACACATAGTAACAGCTTACTATGCGTCACACCTTTCTCTGGGTACATCAACATTGGAGAAAGTTACGGTGATGCAAATGCTAACAGCCCACCAAAAGCCATACCAGCGAGCCTGGCCCCCCAGATCCCTTTGGGGCTAAAGCAGCGATTTCATCCATTTGGAACAGCGCAGCCAAAAGGTTGTGAACTGTTGCCAAAGAAGGAGCAGCTGGATGATTGTCCCATTAGTGCCAAACGGAGAAAACTGGAGCCTACAGAGCTAGACAGTCCTGTCAGAAAAAAGAAAAAGAAAGCAAAACACACTGAAGAGGAGACGGGGGGAATCGTGGAGGACAGTCAAATTAAAGAGGAGGTGTTTGAAGCCACAGACTCTGCAATGTGGAGTGGGAATGTCAAAAAGAAAAAGAAAAAAGTGCGTAGTGAGGCCTTTAATGAGTTTTTAATGTCTCCGGAACAGCTGGTGGAACAGGAGCAAGGAGAGACACTGAGAAACACAAATGCGGAGTGTGTGGAAGAAATCTCGGAGCAAATGGCTGATGAGATGGGACCCAGCCATAAAAAGAAAAGGAAGAAAATCAGAGTGGAAGAGTGGGAGGGAAACTCCGAGCACACAACTGAAGAGATGGGCTCTGGTCATAAAAGGAAAAAGAAAAAAAAAGAAAGGCATGCTTCTTGGGAGTGAGGCACACTTCATTAATGTCCACTGGGACCTACTTTGTGTGAACTCACTCCCGTGCAGCAGGTTGTAATAAGATCTCTGCTAGTATGGAAAGAGAACTGTAATCTGCAGGGCCTGGAATTACATCATCAGAGTGGGACAGAATTAAGATCTTTTACTTTATGGCTGCTTAGCTAAGGAGGCTGTGTGACCAAGTGAGCAGAGCAAAGAATTATAAACTGGGAGACACTAGGATTAATTCTAGCATAGCCAGGCTGGCTGGGTGACCTAAGGATGGTTATTTGGCCAGCCTGTGCTTCAGAGATACATTTGGGTAGAGATGGCACCCCGCTGTTCATGAGATGTTTCATTAAAACCAATCAGACTCATCTCGTCAGGAGGATGCAAAGTTAAGACTGCATAGCTTGGGCACAATAGTCTTTCAGTCAGTATTAAATCTGTATTATCAGACTGCTGCACACGGGTATCCAACTGTGCAGCCATAAAGGCTTATATGGGGTTTAGGTTTCTGTCTTTAAACCTAATTAATTAAAAAGCATTTCTGATAGACATTGGACTTCTTAACTGCTGAAGACAGATGGTCTATGTAGAAGAACAAAAAAACAAATTTGCTCTCCGATCAGCAGGGGTGAAGTTTAAAAGTGCCTTTCTAGCTTGGAGGGGCAGGGCAGACATAACTAGCTCGCTGTTTCAGGGAACTCTCCAGCCATGGTGCCTTCTGTGTAGTATTTTGATGTTTCTATTTAAAGCTGAGTGCCAGTTTTGAGAAAGCCTTTTTTTTAAATGAGGCAATTGTCGATAGTGGGTTATCTTTATAAGATAAATACATATTATGTTGCATAGAGTGCTCATTGTGGTTATAGCATGCCAGGTGTATACCCTACTAGGCCTCTTGAGTGAGAAATTGTTAGTTTCTGTACACCCTTATAACCATAAGAGTTCTCTTCATGGTTCTCATACATAAATTATAAATCATCTTCTTCACAACACATTTTTTTTTTTTTTTAAATGACTTTAGGACCAGCCTGTCAGCACAGCACTAGTGCTACCACTCGCAACGCCGATGACCCAGATTCAGAAGCGAGCCTGGGCATTGGAGGGCCGGCCAGAGGGAGGAGGATTGAGCGTCCCATAGACTGCTCTCCTCCTGGGGGGGGCGCTCCCTGGGCCATCCATGGTGAAGACCAGGTGTCCGACAGCCATCGCAAGTAGTTAGTGGAGGCGGGGCAGATGGCGCGTGTACCCGCTGAAGTCCTCGCATGACCCACCTCCAAGGGAGAACATGGCAAAACTTGGGCCAAGCTGGATGCTGTCCGCCCCGCACCACATGTCCCGCACTGCTGTCCTGTGGTACCCTCAGGGACAACATACCATCGTCCAGGAGGAAGGGGACCCCCTCTGGAAGACCCTGCCCTAGGGGGCAGTCCAGGGCTGTTAGCTAGTTGGGTAAGTTGGTGGGTGACGGGGCTGGGTGCGAGGCAGTGCCGATGGGAGCCGGTCCAGAAAAGTAAAGCAAATATACAAAAAAAAACAAAACTGCTCTCCCATTTTGGAAGTGTGTGTGGTGTAGTATTCTGCTGCTTCTCATCTTGCACAAGATGTGATGTGATTTTAAGAGGTTGTCAAATACAGGGGAATTGCCAACACTGATTGGCTGAATCATGGTAGCACAGCCAAGTTGAAACCTAGGCAGCTGGTCACTGTACTTTAAAATATTCAAGACTGCACAAAATAGGAGGTAAAAATCCGGTCTCTTTTTTTTTTTTTTTTTAAATATATGCACTTTATGCTCCTGTCGTCTCCAGCTGCCCCCTTCCAACCAACCCTCCCACCCCATCATCCCGGAATCACCGGGACTTATGTTCCTGCCTGATCCAGGTGCGGAGCCTGCAAAGGGTCGGGCCATTGTCCTGCAGCCGGAGGGATTTTCCACCATTTTTCTCCTGTTTCCCGTGCTGGGGCGCGCGTGCACGTCTGTAGATGTCCCGCAGCACCCTCCCTTCTGCTGGCGTCCTCAGACCACACTACCTCTGGCCTTCACCTGGGGACATCGTTCAGCAGGAGCACCAGTCCTCCCTCCCTGGGAGAGGAGAGCTGTCCTCCAGATACTCGATCCTCTGCCGACCCCCAGCGGCCTGCGCTCGTTCATGAGCACGGGTTGTTGGCGTGTCGTGAGGTGTGGCATCCAGCGCCTCAACCCTCCGTGCCACCGGGCCGGATATAAAAATCCAATGCACCTAGTCCTCATTGATTTAGCTTTCTTTTCCATATGGAATAGTCATTGAAACAAGTTCTTTTAGTGCCGAATCATTTTTAAAATGGGTTGTTTCATGATTAACTTTTTACCAAGGTTTTTAGTTTGTAACACTGTTTTTATCAATCTTTTTTCCCTTCTACGTAGCCACCTTCCTTCTTTACCGATTGCCCATCCCCATCACCCACTGTCTCTGGGACTTGCCTTGGGGAAGACCCCCATGGATCTGCCCCTCCGCCCCCATGGAGGAGTCTGCGGCAAGAGGTCCGTATTTTCCAGGGCCCTGTGGGTTGTGGGGGGGCTGCGATGATCGGTGAATTATCCTGTGGCTAGTGTGGGTGTGTGTTTCTGATGCCGCCTTCCTCTCCATTGTCAGGCCTAGCCCCAAGACGGCCTCTCTGTCTAGCATGCCCCTGTGGGAGAGGTAAGCTCCCTGGCCCACAGTAGGAGGCTGCTAGAGTGGTGGGACCTGACGCCATCCTTCCCTGGTTGGGAGCCTACCCAGTCACTGGGGTCGCATGACCAGCCTCCTGGGCTCGCTTCCGAACCCGGGTTGCTGATTTTGGACACCGCACAGAAATTATCTAGACCCCAGGTGTTCTCCACCTCAGACAAGCACGCTCCATAGTGTATAACGGGGGATTTTTTAAGTTTCCTTTTTACTTTTGGGTGCCGATTTTTGACAAATGCCAGCCACTGCTCAACGAACAGGGCTCTTTGTTAGTTGAGGGGTGGTCGGCATTTGTCAAAATCTGCATCCGAAAGTAAACTTTGAAAATGCCCCCATTTAGCCTATGGAGTGCACCCCTGCACTCGTCCTGTATTGACGTCATGAAATGTGCCAGCTTGGTGGCGTGTTGCTGACTAAGGAAGTCTGTCCATTTTCGATGCTGGCCTTTTGGGTACAAATTCTGAGTAATTTTACAAGAAAAGGAATAAATTACACCGTGGGTCACAATAACATTAACAGAAGGTGAGCTGTCCTATATGTTTGTGGGAGGGTGACCGTGACTTACTAAAAACCTTCTCTTTAAACAGCACAATTAAGAATGACTTCTACATATTTTAAGTGTACGACTAAACTGATGTAATGAATTAATGAATTTACAGTGTATGGGGAGACTTTATTGTGTATGGAAATCCACACAGTCGAAAAAGTAATTCTGCTTCATGCTGATGTACCTACTGCAGCACAACGCCAACTCGTTGTGCTGCAATAGATGTATCACAGGGTCAGAGAGCTGATACAATTGCTCAGGCGCGCTTCACCCACTCATGGTTAAATCAGCTGTTTGAGTGTGCTTCACCCCCTGAGAAATGACTTGAGATCACTTGTAACGGAGGCTGTAAACCTAACACGAAGGCAGGCTGACTGGCGGACAGATGCTGACCTATGGACCAGTGATCTTTGGTGGGCAGTGTGAGTGCAGCTGTGATGGCTGGGCCCTGACGGTCAGGAATTAACTGACCTGGACAAGAAGTGCAACAGTTGATTTTCCCACTCCAGCAAAGTTGCGCTTTGCAAGCTTAATACATCCATTAAAAAACCAAACATTGCTGTGTATTTCCTTTTTCATTGTTGTGTCAGGCAGGCGGTGACCAATACTCTATACAGAAAAATGTATTGGAAACCACGTACAACAACGCTACGTTTCCACCTCGGGTTGCCATGATGACAGGGGGCCTCTTGAGCTTTGTGCTGGGGGGGCCACTCTGTCATCATGGCAACCCTCAGTGGAAAAACAGTCTTGTGCATGAATTCACCAGACACAATTCTATATATGAAAGCAGTTTTCCACAACCTGGTTATAAACAGTACACCATGATAGCATCTGCCAAAGAGTATAGGTGACTGATGTGATGTATCTTTTTTTTTTCTTATCTACGCAAAGAAAATGAGACAAATGTATGCCTGTCCGTTCCACCTCATTTGTGGTATGTCATTGTCATATAATGCCTGTAATTCAAGAGTATACTTTTGTTGTATATAACATAAAACCGATTGTACAAATTACAACTGAATACATATATTAGAAACTTATAAGTTTATTTTGCATGTAAGAAACCCAACAAATGAATAATACCATTGTCTAGTAGCTTACATTTACCTTTGTGTTTCTCTAATTGATGGAAACCACATGTAGCAAACAGGGCTGTGTGACACAGTGCATTTGACCGAATGACTTTGTGTGATAGCTCAATATACATTATACTATATTGAGCTATATAAGTTTTATGCATTACATACTCCCCAAAAACCTTATACATTGCTGAAAACAGCATTCCTACTGCTCTCCTGTTCAAACGTCAGCTACACTTTTTAATTATCACATTAATAATGTGCTATTTTAAATTTGCCAATATTAATGTAAGTACAATACTTGGAATAGTGCTGAACCTTCAACTCACATCCACTGCTGAAGTATGTAGTCTACCCTGCGACTACGTCACATGGTACCTAACTAATGACAAATCAAGTACACTGTACACACATCAGTAGAGAGTACCTCTTAAACCTACATCAGAATGCCACAGCTCTGACTGTAGCCAAAATCTACCCGAAGCAGCATGCAAGCAAATATTTGCCATTGATAAATGGTGTGTGTGTGGAACATTTGACTCTTGACATTATCCATGTGCTTGCCTAGAGTCTGAGGTTCAGGGGTCTGAAAAGATATTAGGTGAGTGAACCAAAGTGTTGGGAACCCACTCAGGTTTACAATATTCAGACTCCGCAGAATCAGAATGACGGACCACAGTAGCACATTAACAGGTGCACTGATAAGTTGTCAGGATGCACTGGCATCATGTTTTCTAGGATGTAGCGTCGTAACTGGAAGCTATTGCTGCTGAGTAAAGGACAGTGTACTTGGATCCCCAAATGCCCTGCTGGTATTTGTCTGCATGTACAGATGTGCTTCTCATGTAGGATAATGTATAGTGAGCTGTACAGAATACATTTGTTGACATAGTTATGTGTGTAATCTATTTAAGATATTCTCATTACTTTTTTGTATTGTTCCTGTCCTGCCCCCCCTTGTTTTCACAAATGTCTTTTTTTTTTTTTTTTTTTTTAGGGTGTGCCATTGTTACGGTGCCGTGATTAGAGTGCCATCATGTGGGTGCTGCAACACGGTCGTGAGTGATGGGGGCATCCTAGATTTCAGAGCGTTCCACACACATGCCGTGTTCAGCATCTCCACACTTCGCATGCCTGACCCAGAGTTTGTTTTATATAGTTTGGGGTGGTGCGGGGGGGGGCACTGAGCGTTGTTTGTTTGTGCACTGGCATGGGTGAACCTTTTTTCTATAGTTCAGAAGGAAACATCCCCATCCCACCTTGTAACCCCCCCCCATGCAGTGTTATTTAATACCTTATGTGGTTGATCCTGTCACAGTCTCTAACTCTTGCATTTCACTTTTGTCGTGACTTTTGTCTACTGAGTGAATGTGTTGAACAAGTTGTCACTCTGCGAGCGGGCATGACTACATTTGCGGCATCACGAACTGTAAGAACATGTTAAAAATCCTGTTCTACATGCGTGACATCCGATGTGTGTATGGACATCAGATTCTTGTATAACGGGATTTTATGCATGCTGTTTACAGGTTATAACAAGGGTAAAGCACTAATTATATATAGAATAATGGCTGGGTAGGGGGTTATAATGAGAATTTTGCACACCCCCCTCCCCGAGGCATGGGATGCCCCATCACTCTTTTGGGGTTATAAAGCATCCTACACCAAGGGTGTGTGTCTGTGTGTGTGTGTGTGTGTGTGTGTGTGTGTGTGTGTGTAAAATTTGAGTTTTACACCCCCCTACCCAGCCTTTATTTTATATAATTTCTGGGGAGTGTTTTCTCACCACAGCAATTATGTAAAATAAACAAACATCCACTGTGGAGCTGCTGACCAGTCTGGTTTCAAGGTCCGCACAGTCGAAAGGGACTAGAGGACAAAACGTTTGTTTTTTCTTTTTCAAAAAGCAGCCTGGTTTGGGCTAAAAGAATGCTTCATCTTTTTTTTAAATGTACGTACTGCTGATTACCCAGTTGCGGTGAAGAGTCGAGCAAGAAGAAAAGGCAGCAGGCACACAGAAAGGGAGCAGCGGCGGCTGGCTCAGGCGCAGATCAGGGAAACTAGGCACGTGTTGCGAATTAAAACCGGGTTTCCCTATGGGAGAAAACGCTCCCCGGTTGTTGTATCAGTGGCTCGGAGGGTAGTGCTCTTCCCTCCGGGCTGATAAAATTGGATAGTCGTGGGTTCAAGTCCTGCGTCAGGCACCTTGGCAAATATCCAAGACTGCAGTGCTGCACTTGGGGCAGGACTGTCATGCCCATAGAGTGGGCAGGGAGTTGCATTATCCCCAGTGTTCTAGGCAACATTCCCCCTTTCAGTAACCGAGGTTGTAATGAAATATGGATGTGTTTGATGTCACAGAAATTACAAATTACACATTCACCACTAATGCAACACACTGTGGGAAGTATATCCGGGTCACCATAAAAAAAAGGCCTGGATGTTATGCTACAAGTGTGCATACAGGCCCTGCACAGCCAGTACAGTTTGTATGAAAGTGCTATGTTAAATCAAATTATGTTTTATTGTAAATGAACCTCCTTAAGTTCTTTGGATAAAAGAACTGCAAAATTGAACAGTTCTGGCACAGAAATGTCTTGAAAAGACAGACATAAGAGAAGCAGCAACTGCATATACATATTTTATAGAGTACCTGAGTGTTTTGAAATAAAATATTTCTGATTGTCTAAATAGGTCATGCTTTATAATCCTCATTCTTTGCTCCTGCAGTCTGAATAACTGGGGATGACACCCCTCAATAGGCAGACAGAAGACTAAATAATTCTTAGGAACTTCCACCATTCTATGATTGTCAGTCTTTTTTTCTATTTCTACAGCAGGGGACTGACGGGCCATTTCTGTCGTCTCTACATTTTTTTTTTCTTCCCTATTTTTAGGCATGAAGGCTAAATCTACATGAAATTTCTACATAACTTAAGATGAGCAGTTTTTCAGACATTTGGTGAAAAGATCTAGAGGGCAGGGACTGCCATCGCAAAGGCCTGATCACTTGTGAACTTTAATCTAGGGGATGGCACTTGGAGGAGTTCTGACCTATAAATCTCATCAACCTAACAGAACTGTAAGGGTGCCAGGATCTCAGAAATACTTTGGGGGGTGGGGGGGTGACTTTTCCTAGGCTTCATAAATTAACAGAAGGTCCTTGCACCCAGTTTGCCACTTAAGTGGGAGTCAGCCCAGAACAAAAAGCAACTGAGTTATGTGATCTGACTTGCGATTAGAAGTCTGCAATCTTGCTGCAGCATTCTGGACAAGTTGCAGATGGCGATGCTGAGCCCCAGTAAAGCTCTTGTACACCGCATGGCGGTAGTCTAGTTGGGATGGATATGAAGGTCATCAGCACTGAGAAAGGGGTGCAGTCTGGCTATATTGTTTTCTCAAAGTCACAACCTGTCTACAACAGGTTGCCAAGTTTCTCCGCACCTGTAAGGGTACCTCGGTAGCTGCCACCACTCAGAAGGGATTCTGTTACCTGGGGTCTTGGTCCAAATCCCACCAAAGCCACTGCCCACAACTGTTGCCATCTGGTCCCTCTTCAGAGACGGATCATGGATTTGTCAATACTAACAGTTATCTATTCCCAAAAAAGATTCAGAAAAAAAGAATATTTGTTTCTGTAACTTTTGTTACAAGAACCAGTATGGCAATAATATTATTTTGTGCCAGAATATTCAGTCACAGAGGCATGAAGTATTTAAAAAATATTAGATCTTACTTCGAGAGGGCTCTTGCAGTAGATAATAACCATTAGGACTGAGCTGCCAGGCACTAGAACCACACGGAAATCTTGAGCTAGTAGTGTATAGCGGGGGACTGCCCCTGATGTCACATGACCGGTGTTGGCCAGACGCCATACAGGGGGCGGTCCCCACGCCCGCCCTCCAGTTCTTTCCCACCGACCTGCGCACGTCGGACCTTGTGGAACGCTGCTAAGTTCGGTCATTTTCAATAAGTATATCTTTTGAATTTCTTTATTTTTTTCTCACAAAAATTGTAGAATTTGTTGTTGTATTGCATGTCTTCTCTAACTCCTTCTGAATCGCATCACAGTAAGTGCGCCTGCGGCAAGCAGTTCCAGGAGAAGGACACCCACACTTCTTGCCTTTTGTGCTTGGCACCCGACCACGACACTGAGGCCTGTGCGGCCTGCCAGAAATTTAACCAGGCCACACGAAAACACAGGCAGCAGGCCCTGGAAGCCCACCTTTTGAAACAAAACTCACTTCCATGGAAAAAGAGCTGCAGCAGATGCAAAGTGCTTCCACATCTTCAGGAGGTTGTTCTGACTCCTACAAGCAGAAGAAGAACAAGGAGAGACACTGGGACCGGGATCGGTCTCCTTCCAGGCTGCAACTTCCTCTGGGGACTGCAGCCAATGAGAGGCCTTCCTCCAGCAAGGGAAATGACCCTCCGGCTAAGTCTGGTCCCACTGCAGAGCAGACTGAGGCTCTTCCCCCACCTGAGCTGATTACAGTTCAGGTGGGCACCTTCAGGGATTCGGAGGCTCCATCCACCCTTAGGCCCCTCAAAACTCCTGGGTCTAAGCAGAGTGGTTCGGCTGGTAAGTCGGGCATCGGGCCTTCCAATGAATGCACAGCCCCGACTGCTAAGTCGGGTGTCAGTCCTTTCTTTGAATGCCCAGTCTTGACGCTCCCATCAGACCCCTGATAACAGGTCTGACGCCTATCTTCCAGACCAGTGCCCGCTGCTGCTTATGCAGCAGCCTCCTCTGGAGGAATCCCTCTCCCAGGACTCTCCTACGCCACCTCCGGTGGTACCTCTGGTCTCCCCGATCCAGTCAGAGACGGAGGAGGAGTAGCAGCCGCCCACTGGGCCCGCTAACTTACCAGCGCCTGACCCCCCTTCAGGGACTCTGTCACCCACGCCTGTGGACCCTCCGTCTGGGCCTTCTGCTCCCCCAGACTCCGGTGGGTCCCTCTGGACTGACCTTGGGCCTACCTGAAGCAGGCCAACAGCCTGATTTGGCCCTACCAGAGCCCTCCAATATTCCTTCAGGGCCACCGGCAGGTTCTTCGGCACTGTGGTCGGGGCCTACACCAGGCTACCCAATGCCGGGTTATCCAGCGCCACAATACCCTACCTGGGGTATCTGCCGCAGTACTCAATGGCGGGGTACTCTGTGCCAGGGTACCCGCCGGGCTATCCAACACTCAGTTATCCAGTGCTGGGCTACCCGACGCTGCAATACCTGACGCCAAGCTATCCGGTGCCAGGCTATATGCTGCCATACCAGCTGCCTCCACCTCCTGAGCAGTTGCAGGTGAATTTTGAAACCTGTTTTGACTCTTGGGCTAAAACCAAGTCTCGGCTGGTAACAGAGCTGGATCAGCGTCCACCAGTGGCAGCGTCCACCCGACTGTCACTGCACAGCATAGTCTCCATCGCCAGTGGAGAAGCACCACTCCACATTGGGTCACACGTTGCATGCCTCCTTGGTGGAAGGCCGTGGCAGTGGGTTGGCTAAACCTCGCGAGGAGATTCCCCATCACAGGGCTTTGTCCCCAGATGGGAGTCCGTCGGACTCTGTCTAATTCTTCCTCCGCCTCAGGGTACGAGACTCCTTCTCTGGAGGATCCCAAACCGAAGGAGAGTCCCAAGTCTCCCACTGAGGACCCTTCCTTTACGGAAATCCTCAAGAAGATCCAGGAGGGAAATGGATGGAAGACTGAGGACCAGGATCCTCAGCATAAGAGATTGGTGGAGCACCTTGACTTCCCTGAGCTGTCTCCCTGTCTCATTCCTCCTTGGACTGGGCCTCACGAAGACTTGGCCGCCACTATCTGGCAACAGCCTTCGTCGGTCCATGCCATTTCCAAAAAGATGGAAAGGCTATACCATGCCCCGGAGGGCAAGGACCACCTCAGTACCCACCCCAAAGCTGATTCGGTGGTCATCAACACACTACTATGCCCAAACATAAGTACCTCATCTCCAGATGAGTCGAGGCAGCTGGACCAGTTTGGACGCAAGTTCTACTCATCCTCTACTCTGACTATGCAGTCTCTGAATTATCTAAGTCATATGATTCTTTATCAAACGGCTATGTTAGGGAAGCTCAAATCTAAATTTGAGGCCTTGCCTGCTTCTGAAGCCAAGGCTGACATCAGACAGAACGGCAGAGATTACCTGCCGCCATGCCTTGTGAGTCGTGTACAGCACTGTCGATGCTTCGGCTCTGAGCACTGCCACAACTGTTTGCTTATGCAGATACTCTTGGTTGTGGGTCTCTGGGTTCACCCAGGATGTTCAGAGCTCTATCCTGGATGCCCCTTTCCGAGGCTTCGTCCTCTTTGAGGGAGATGTCAAGGACATTCTGACTGAATTACAAGAGAGTGGCAAAGCCTTGCGCTCAGTGCAGTCTTTGTACTGGTCTAATACTAAGCCTAAGCAGCCTTTTAGTCACCTGCAAAGGTGCCAAAACAGGCAGCAGCATGCCAGATGTCGGACCAAATGTAGGGCTACTTCCTCAGCCTCCAGCCAAGTCCCAAAGAGATTCTGGGGTGGCGCATCCCAACCCTCCCACTGCCTCCTGACTCGCGGCTTGCCCCCCCCCCCCAATCCTCCATTGGGTCCAGAGGAGCTGATTGGGGGCAGGTTCGCCAGCCACCTGGTGGGGTGGGAGGCGATCACAGCAGACTCATGGGTCCTTCAGCTTATAGCTCAAGGTGTCACATTGGAATTCCTAGAGCGACCTCCAGATAATCCTCCAGGTCACTCTCAGTACCCCAAAGGACACATTCCGTTTATCCGAGAACAAATCTAGGCTCTGCTGAGAAAATTCACCATAGAGCCTCAGGGCTAGATTGAAAGGGGATATTACTCCCACTTCTTCCTAGTCTCCAAAACGACAGGCGATGGCTTTGCATCGTCAGGGCCATTATGTGTTCCCATACCTCAATGACTGGCTTCTGTCAGCCCTGTTGAGGGACAGCTTGGTAGCATCTCTGTCTGCTACCCTGGACCTGTTCTGTCAGTTGGGTATTACGGTGAATTACCTCAAGTCTCACCTTATCCCTTCTCAGTGCCTCCAGTTTATTGGGGCAGTGCAGGATACAACCCAGGGTCAGGCTTTCCTACCATGGACAGGGTGGAAACACTGCAGCAGCAGGCCATGCATGTGACCTCCAGCTGCTGGGTATTGGCCAGGGCAGTTTTAGGTCTCCTGGGCTTCATAGTAGCGGCCATCCCCACTGTTCCATTAGCCAGGCTCCACATGCGGGTCACGCAGTGGACCCTCCGTGTTCAGCGGGATTAGAGATCAGTTAACCTGGGCTGCAGGGTTCTGGTGTCCAGTCCCATGTGGCAGGACCTAAATAACCTCTGCTGAGGTTTTCCACTCCAGCCCCCTGCTCCGAACCAGACCCTGACCACGGATGCCTCAGGTCAGGGTTGGGGAGCCCACCTGGGAGACTGCAGGTCTCAGAGGGAGCTCTCTGTGCACATCAGCATGCTAGAGATGAGAATGGTGTTATATGCCCTTCAGGCATTCCAGTCCCTTTTCCTTCTAGGCACTCTACTTGTCCAGTTGGACAACATGTGCATGGTATGGTACCGCACCAAACGAGGCACGTGTTGGTATCTCCTGTGCAGGGAAGCAATGCGTGCGTGGAACTGGGCAGTCCAGCACCACCTCCAGTTCATGGCAGTGCACGTCCTGGGCATTCAAAATGTCCTAGTGGACAATCTCAGTCACACTCAAGCAAGGGCCCATGAGTGAGAACTGAGTCAGGAGGTGGCCGAACAAATCTTCGCCCTCTGGGGTCGCGCAGATCTGGATCTGTTCACTTCTCCATGCAACACGAAACTACCCAGTTTCTGCTCGCTCATTCCTGAGCCTGGTGCTTTCTGGTGAGATGCGCTGTCTATTTGCTGGACAGGGAGGTTCTAGGATCGTGGATATGTTGTTCATCCACAGTAATTGGCATGTCCTTCCCCTTTAAGATCTTGCCGGAAGGTCTTCAGGCTGGCTCCTACCACCCACCAGGGTGGTATAACCCTAGGCTCCATTCCATGAATGCCAGATCTTCCTTTCTGCTGGAAGATGCAGGTTCCCTCCTTCTTGCTGCCACGTGTGGTAGGCCCTGGCGCTCCAAAACTCAGTTTTACCAATCAAGATTCTCCGAATCTCTCCAAACAATTTTATTGCAACTGCGATGGAGGACAAGTCCTCGCCCAGGTTCAGCCAGTGTCCCTGCGGGCAGAAAATGTCTCTGACTGACTTGCATGCTACGTGCGTACACTGCCTTGGCTCACAGTCATACTCAGGCCTGTGATCTGTGTCGTTCCTTTTATCCAAACATTTTGGATGATCGCTTCGCTCATCTCCAGCTTGGACGTCTGGAAAAACTGCACTCGCCAGTCACATTGAAGGATGCCAGCCGTGCGATCTCCGCGGCCGCGAGGTTTGTGGAACAGATGAAGGCATTCGAAGAAGAGGCAGCTCATGCCGCTGAGCTCTCAACTTTGCCCTCAGTTTTCGTTCCACTTAAATTGGGCTCCTCTTTTTCTGGTTCCTTTAAGGAGTTTGACAAATCCCTTCCCACTCATGGTGAAGGCCCTGGCTCTGACATCTCCAGATCCCGTAAAAAGGAATCCAAGGAACCAAGAGAAACTATGTCTCGTCGACATCGCTCTTGGGACAGAGGACGATCTCGGTCCCAGGAGACTCCTCTTTCAACTTCGGTTGAAGTTGTGGCCTCGGCCGCCGACCTCACGGTGCCCCCATTGGGTCAGCCAGCTAACGCGGGGCCCGACGATCCGGTAGAGATTATCCTCGACCCGTCGTTGACTGAGGAGGCTGACAACCCCTTGTATGGGTCTCCAATCCTTTCGGACCTTGCTGATGAGGCGAGCCAGCTGGGAAGCCCCGGGCGGTGGTTGTCCCTGACCCAGAGGAACCGGGGTCGGTCTCCCCGACGGTTAACGTCCAGTTCTGGGAAGTCACGTAAGCGGTGGTGCTGCTGCTATTTGTCCTCGTCCTCTGATGAGGGGAGGCTCAGACGCAAGTTGCGCTGGTGCTACAAGGACATGCTGTGGCAGTAGCTGGTTCTGGCTGGGCCGAAAGCAGTCCCTTCCACCCCGGCCATTACCTGGCTGTTATCGACCACTCCGGAGTCGGTCGTTGGCCCCCCCCCTCCACCTGCAGAGTCAGCGACATCACTCCTGACTCTGCCAAAGTCAGTCTCTCCACCTGTTCCAGTGGAGCCTCCTCTGAAACAGCCTTCCTCGGGGGCTCCGCTCAAAGGAGTCTTGGCCTGCTTCAGGCCTCACGCACAGGCTGTCCGTCACTCTTACTCCCGACCACCCGCAGCAGGTTCTCAGTGACTCCGGTAGCAGACCGCTATACTCTTGAGTCCGAGGACTCTGAATTGGCATCTCGTTCCCGGGACAACGATGCCATGAGTCTTTCTGCTGAGGAGGGACCCACTTCCTTTATGGGCAACCTCCATCTCATTTTGGAGTCTACGAGGATGAAGCTGGAGCACATTGAAAAACTGGTAGAATACCTCCTAACCAACATCCTCAGACTGGGGGGATTCCCCTACCGGGGCCTTTCCACTAGCTGAAGCCATTGTTGGCCCAGCCCTGGAACTCTGGCAGCACCCAGCCTCCTGCCCCTGCACCATCTGGCAGGATGGCCCACAAGTATGTGGTACTACTGGCTCCCTTTCAGGAGTTACACAGCATCCCTCGGCTGAGGGAGAGGTGACAGAGTCTGTGTTCAGGCGGGTTGGGAACTCAGACTCCAATAGACCACCAGACAAAGAATCCAAGAAGCTGGATCACTCTGCCTAAAATGTCTATGCTGCCTCGTCGCTTGGCCTCTGTCAGGCGAGTTCAGCTGTAATTATGGCACACTTCTCTCGCCCTGCTGGGCTTCTTAGATGAGGTGCTTCCTCGCCTTCCCGCGGGCCTTCAGACCACGGTCAAGCAGGTCTGGGACCAGGGCCAGGCTGTTGCCAGGCAACAACTCCAAACTGCCTTGGACATCAGGGATTCCTGTGCCCGTTCTGTTGCAGCCGTGGTTGCCATGCACTGCAAGGCTTGGTTGTGGGTCTTGACATTTACAGCAGACACCCAGCACAAGGTGGTAGATGTCCCATTCCTGGTACCGACTTGTTTGGTCCAGGAGTGGATGGTCACCTCGAATGTATCAAGAAGTCCAATACCACGTAGGACTCTGCTACTTCTGCCCAGTAGGAATCCCAGGGTTCCAAGAGACAGAAGAAGCCTTTTCACCCTTCTGCCCCTGCGGCTAAGCAGCCCCAGTTTCAATCTGGGCAACAGCAGCAGGCCCAGTCTTGTTGCCCCCGGCCCAAGTCAGGAACGTAGTCTGCATGCAAACCGGGAGGGAAGTGTCCAGGTGGTCCTGCTTCCGGATCCTCCTCTTCCAGGCCTGCTTAGTGACAGGATGGGGGTAACCAGCCCGTACCCATCACGACTGCTCTGGGTCCTCCTGTGGGGCGCCGGCTTCGCCACTCCCTTTCCACCTGGTCTGCTGTTACCACGGACAGGTGTGTGTGTTGGAAGTGGTCGGTCAGGGACTGCCTCTGGAATTTGAGCAGTACTCGCCAAACCGAGCCTGCGCCTCACACGAGGAAAGGGTATCAGTTCACATTCGGTCAGCTCTGAGAGATGACATAGCCCAACTCATCCTCAAGGAGGTAGTAGCCCGAGTGACAGATTTCCCCAGCCAACCCAGAGTTCATTTCCAGGTACTTCCTGGTTCCAAAATGGATGGGGGGCTGGCACCCCATTCTGGATCTGCATGACCTGAATCAGTATCTCAGGTTGCGCACTAATCGGATGGTAACTCGGTCCCAGATCATACCATCTCTCAAGCAAAACGTTTGGTTCTGCTCCCTGGATCTTCAGGACATGTTCTTCCACGTCCCAATCCACCCGTCACACCAAAAGTTCCTCCGCTTCTGAGCAGACAGGGAACCATCTACAAGTTCCAAGCCATGCCGTTCGGCCTCTCATCAGCCCCCAGAGTCTTCACCAAATGCATTGCAGTGGTGGCAGCTCATCTTCAGTGTCAAGGGGTCAGAGTGTACCCTTACCTCGACGATTGGCTTATAGTGGATCCCTCCAGGTTGGAGGTGGAGAGGTCAAGGGATCTGGCCCTCAAGACCTGTCTCAAGCTTGGCCTCCTAATCAACGAAGCCAAGTCGGAACTCGTGCCCTCACAGGTGATCTGCTTCATTGGAGCAGAGCTCGACTCTTGCCGAGCCAGCTCACGGCAGACAGAGTGGAGGTTCTCTTTTCCTTTGCCCAGTCATTTCTGGGTGGGCAATTGCGCCCTGCCCGGGAAGTCCTGCGTCTCCTGAGTTACGTGGTGGCCTGCACCACTGTGGGCCATTGTGCCCAGTGGCAAATGCATCCCATTCAGTGGGGCTTGGCCAGCCAGTGGTCCCAGCATCTAGGTCATTTCGACCAGCTGGTCACGGTAACCTAGAGGCTTTGGGACACTCTCCAATGGTGCACCATCCCAGAACATCTGCAGGAAGGGATCCCGTTTGTCCACCCCGAGCCGATGGTCGTCCTTACGACTGATGCCTCTCATGGGCTAGGGAGCCCACAGGGTCCACGGGCTCTAGAACCCCGAGGAGTCCCGGTGCCACATCAGCCTGCTAGAGCTCCAAGCAGTACGGCTAGTGCTGACTGCATTAGCTCTATTCCTGCGGGGTCAAGTGGTCCAGGTCCTGACAGATAACACCACAACCATGCACTGTCTCAACAAGCAGGGCGGCACACACTCCCGGCCTCTGTGCAGGGAAGCACCTTGCATCTGGACCCTCGTTAGCCGACTGGAGGCAGATCTTCTAGCCATCCATGTGGCAGGAGCCTCGAACCAACTGGCAGATGCCCTCAGCCGTGTAGGTGAGGCGTCCCATGAGTTGTCTTTTCACCCAGAGGTAGTCCGCAACCTGTTCTCCCTGTGGGGCACCCCTCAGGTAGACCTGTTCACCGCCAGAGAGAACACAAAACTGAGGCTGTATCATGCCCACCTTCCCTCAGCAGGGCTCGCTGCAGGATCATGCCTTCTCGAGGCCGTGGACCCCAGGCCTCTTCTACACCTTCCCTCCATTTCCCTTGATCCACAAGGTGCTTCTCAAGGTGAGGAGGGATAAGGCGAAGGTGATTCTGGTAGCCCCAGATTGGCCACACCAGTTCTGGTATCCAGATCGCCTCAGCACCAGGCTCCCGAGGCGTCTCCTGACATGCCCGGACTTGATATCAGTCAATCAGGGGAAGGTATTCCATCCGGATCTTCAATCCCTGTACTTGACAGCCTGGTACCTCAGCGGCTAGAGTTCCAGGCTTTGGGTCTTTACAACAATGTCCTCAGCGTAGTTGAGGCATCTAGGAAGGAGTAAACCAAGGGGTGCTATGCCTTCAAATTGAAAAGGTTTTCCATTTGGTGTCAGGGCAAGGGCCTAGACTCTAGTTCCTGTCCTGTGGCCAGTATCCTCTACTACCTTTGGTCCCTTTCCAAAGGCAGTCTCTGGACGACTACTCTTGAGATGCACCTGGCAGCCATCTCCGCTTACTGGGTGCGGGCTGATCAGCGGATGGTGGCACAGGAGACATTGGTCTGGCGCTTCTTTAAGGGCCTTGACCACATATCCCCTCCGGTGCATGAACCTCCACCTCCGTGGGATCTACTGCTGGTACTGGCAAAGCTCATGGGCAAGCCATTCGAACCGATGCACAGGAGTGAGATGTCACATCTGTCATGGAAGACAGTCTTCCTGGTAGCTGTCACGTCAGCCAGAAGGACTGGGGAGCTCCAGGTGCTCTTGTGGAGTCTCCTTACCTTGTCTTCCACAGAGACAAGGTTGTCCTGTGCCCCAACTCAAAGTTTCTTCTGAAGTTGGTGTTAGAGTTTCACCTTAACCAGGTGTTAACTCCGCCTGTGTTCTACCCAAACTACACCTCAGAGGCAGAGTTCTGAGTGTTTGAATTCACATGAAATAGTTACAGGGAGAACACATTTAACATCAGAAGTGTGGATACACTAAATTGTTATCAAAAATGGTTACTGAATAGTGTGGATGCATGGAAATGGTTTAGCAAAAATGGTTTTCTAGCTGGCCTGGTGGCTCAGAGGGCTGAGGCACTGGCGCCTTGCCTTGTGCTATGCTAGCGACCCAGGTTTGGGAACAACCTCGGGTCGCCGGGGAGCTGGCTTGGGGGAGGGGGGCTGAAGTGGGATTGAGTGTCTCCCCTCCAAGGGGTGGCTGTCCACTTGCCCATAGTCCTGCTCCCACTGAGTGGAGGTCGGTGGGCGTAGCTGGCATGGAGCAGTGGCGCAAGTCAGGAGAGGGGCGGAAAGGGCCACCAGATCCTGGTGTGTGGCCTTGGGGGCAAAAAATGAAAACATAATAAAAGTACACGTGAAACAAAAAATGGTTTTCAAAACCAGTTCTGTAGTGTGTACACGGCCTAAATGTTTCACTCTGTACTAACTCTCCAGGCAGTTATTCCCAAATTCCTACAATCCTTTGTGTGTAATATTGCTTCTTTCTATTTGTTTTAACTGGTTCAGTGTTGCCACAGTGACAGCAACTTTGCAGACCGTCGATACAGCAATGGCATAATGCCACCAGTTGGCATTGTACCGTCGCTGAGGAAAACTGTGTTTTTTCTAGGGGTCTGCCCTGCTTCTGCACTTTAGATAACCAACTCCAAGTCAGAGTTGGTTCGGGAGGCGAACACCCCAGAGACAGCAGCGTCGGGAACCCAGCAGACCATCACAGCAAACTGTCGATAATGTCGCTGTGATGGTCTTCGCTGTTTTCCCATTGCTGTGGTGATGTGATACCATTTTAAATGTACCTGACTTGATCTGTTTACTGTGACCTCTTGTAATGTTGTTCTGGTTTAGTTGCATATTCATACCTTCCAATAACTGTTTGTCATTGTTAACCTTATACATGAATAACAAATCTACCCCTATTCTTCTATGCAATGTGTATAAATTTAGTATGAGCAGTCATTCTTCAGAACTCTTACCCTCCTTTCCCTTTACTGATTTAGTCAGTTGTCTCTGTATTTTTTTTAATTTATTTTGTTCATCCTTATTTAATGTACCTCAGAAAGGTGGACAACAATCAACATGTGGCCCCACATAACTCCTATATATTGGAATTGTTATATCACTTGATCTGTGGATGAAATGTCTATTAATGGAATTTGCTAAATAGTTTGCTCTTTTAAATATTTTGTCACAGTGTTGTTTATTTTTTAAATCTCCTGTTATTATTCCAAAATCCTTTTTGTTTCGAACTTCAGTTAGTTTACAACCCCGTAGACAGTAATCATACTTGCAGTTGTTTTTCCAAAATGGACAACCTTATGTTTGGTTAAATTAAATGACATTCCTCACTTATTTATCATGTTGTCAATTCATTTAAATCTAACTGTATATGCTGGAATTTGTCAGTTGTAGCCACTTCTCCACCTACTGTAGTTTAGTATCATCAGCAAATATACTGTAGTTATTTTGATTGTATTGCATATATCTGATAAGTAAATACTAAACAATATTGGGCCCAGGATTGATCCTTGGGTACACCACTAGTAACGTTTGCTATGCTTGATGTACTGTATGTCCATTTATTGCCCCTCTCTCTGTCCTATGATCCAGTCATTTATTCATTCAACTAATGATTTTGTAGTTGAATCCGATAGAGATAAGTTTGGTGATAAGTTTTCCGTGTGGTACCGCATCAAACGCCTTGCTGAACTCAAGGTAAATTATGTCTGATGGAATGTTATTATCTAATGCATGGCTTACTGGTTCATAGAAACATGTTACATTTGTGGTACAGGACCTTCCTTTTGTGAAACTATGGTCTTTTTTTTTTGTGCTATTCCCAGTTCATCTACCTGTGTGCTTATTAAATCTTTGATACAGCTTTCCAGAATTTTACCCAGTGTACTTTTAAGACTTACTGGCCTGTAGTTTTGTAATGTCCCCTTTTGATCCATTTTTGTAAATTGAAACCATGTAAGCTGTTTGCCAGTTCTCTGGAACAACTGTATCTGAAAGAGATTTGTTAAGAGAAGATACTGGATATGCAGTTTCCTTGGCAATCTCCTTTAGTAGTCTGGGGGCTAGGCAATCAGGGCCTACTGCTTTAGATCCATCTAGGACTGAAAGTTTTTTTCAATACATCAATATGGCCTATATTAAGTTTAGTATGATTTATAGTCTGCATAGCTACCCTATCAATTTTATCTTTGTTTAATAATACACTTGCTGAAGTATTTATTTAACAATTCTGCCATCTCAGTTTTATCAGTTATGATAGTACTGTCCAATGCTAATGGTCCTACTGCTTCTTTATTATTTTTAACCAAGTTTATATAACTGTAAAATGGTTTTGTGTTTTGTTTATCTCATGCCAATTTTGTTTCTAAGTGGGTTTTTTTGCTCTCTTTATTTCATATTTGCATTTTTTGGCCATTGAGTTATATCTTGTTTCATTTCATAAGCTGGGGCAGTGTGACATGAGTTTATATAATTTATTTTTTCTTGAAATAAATTTTTTCATTTTGAGATTAAACCACGGTGGAACATTTCCCCTCTTTTTATAACTATTCTTTTTATGTATGTATTTTTCTTGCAGTTCTAGTAGTTTATTTTTAAATAATATTCATTCAAACGACTTGAAGTCTTGCTGTATTCTGACAAGTGCAGTTAGCCCCAGCCTTTAAACTGCCCCGGAGAACAAAGGGTTAAACTTTCTGTGCAGAGCATAGAATGCTGAGCTCGAGCTCGGTTGATGTCTCTGTCTGTTTCCCTTTGAAATCTAACCGTCAGATTCTTTACCCCGCCTCACTGAACAGTCGCTCCGGAGATTTCTCCTGCAGCTCGGTTCGAAAGTCGGTTGAAGTGTCGGTTTTCCGTCAGTTTTTAACCGAAAGTTATTCCACATAGCCAGTTCAGTCTCTGTCCGTGGTACCGTGAGTACTAGATAGGTTTTGTACTGTGTTTTCTTTGTGAAACTTGTAAAAGTGTGGATCTGTTCAGCTGAACCGATCATTTGTTAATCTTGTGCTTAATTTTAGTGTGTGGTTACCGGTCCTTATCGGTTCTAAAAAAAAAAAAAAAAAAGTGTTTTGGTACGGTTTTTTCAAAGACCTGTGACACGGATAGGAACCAATATGGAGTCTTACCATGCTGTCAGTGGTAAGTTTGGTTAGGGTTGGCCATGTCTGAGGAGAAACCCAAGAAAAACCGGGCCCACTGGGTTTCAACACTGCAGTGAGTGTGGGGAGGTCTTTGCTAAGGCCAATCCCCATACCACCTGTGTTTATTGTCTGGGATTCGAACACCTCGATTCAGACTGCCAAATTTGTAAAAATTTTCCCAAATCTACCCTTGATAAGAGATTAGGTAGACTGAGGGAAAAGGAGGCCGAGAAGTCCACTGACCCGGATGGCCAGCCCAGTTCGGTTCCGACCGAACCAGAAGGAGTGCCCTCTGACCAGGGCGATAATTCTTCAGGCAAAAGGAAAGCCAATCCCGAGGGGTTGGTTCCAACAAAAAGAAAAATCGTCCGGTTCGGATCCAGAAGTCCATGTTCCGACCGCTAAAGAAATAGCCAGAGCGATTCAGATTGTGGAATCGCTTTGCTCGGTTCCGACCGATCCGGCACCTTTTGGCAGGGTCTCGGTCCGGTCGGTTGCCCCGGTTCACGATTATACCCCTGAAGAATTTTATGAACCGGAGTTTGAGGGGGAGTATAAAGATGATGATGGTGAAAGTCTGGATGTGGCTGTGGAACCGGACATCTCCCCAGACAGACCTTCAGGTGTATCCCCTCCTAGGCTTTCTGAGTCCCCTTCCCACTTTATGTTCTACAGAAAGGTGGCTGAGACCCTCCAGCTTCCTATGGAAGAGGCAATGTAGGATCAGGAGGAGCCTGATTTTGTAGACATGATGGACATCCCAGAGTCCAGGAGACTGTCTATTCCCCTCCACAAATCTTTTGGGAAGCAGACACAGAAAATTCTGAAGTCTCCCAATTCTATACCTCCTGTGGATAGAAGAATGGACAAGAGGTATACACTTTCAGGCTCAGATACGGAGTTTTTATATCAGCAATGCAGCCATGTTGGGGTTGTGCAGGCTGCTGCCTGTGATAAGGCAAACATTCCCTTGGCTTCACACCCCCCCAAAGACTCCAGGAAGATTGATGCCATGGCAAAAAAGCAGTACATGGTATCTTCCTTGGGAATCAGACAGGCGAATTATATGGCCTATACAGCCAGGTACCAGAAGTCCAGGTGGGACACTGTACTGGCACTGGCTAAACAGGCCTCCCTCCAGCTAGCCAAGGAGCTGGAGGAGGTGGCTGCAGATGCGACTGAGGCATCTAAAGTTCAGTTTCATGCTGCTGTGGACTCCAGTGATGTATCATCAAGAGTCATGGCTACATCTGTGGCTCTTCGGAGAATGACTTGGCTCAGATGTACTAGCCTCTTGCAGGATACTCAGGCTAAGGCAATGGATTTTCCTGTAGTGGGTAATTCTCTGTGTGGGGAGCAGGCAGAGAATTACATGAAAAAAATGGATGAGTACAGGACCACTTACAGGAGTTCTCAGGCCAGGGAGAGGCAGGCAACTCCTCAAAGGCAGCAGTCTAGGGGAAGGGGCAGACCTTTTCATAGGCCTTTTTACCAAGCACAGGCCTCTTCTTCTTTTTCACAGAGTGGGTTCTTCAGAGGGAGAGGCAGAAGGGGGATGAGCAGGGCTGCATCCACTCCTCAGCCTAAGGCCCCTGCCAAGCAGACACCCTAATGGGCCTGCCCGGGTTGACTCTCCTATTCCAGTAGGGGGCAGGCTGGCTTACTTCATCCAGGACTGGATGTCTGTTACATCAGACAAGTGGGTCCTGGAAGTAGTAAGCCAGGGACTGGTTCTCAGCTTCAAAAAATTTCCAAAGATGAGAGCCAGATCTCTTCCACCTGCAAGTCTCTCAGAAACCCTTGCTCTAGAGGCAGAGGTTTCATCTCTGCTGGCCTTAAGAGCCATAGAGAGAGTACCTACCCTACACTGGGGCAAAGGTCTGTACTCCAGGTACTTTCTTATCCCAAAAAAGACAAGGGAGTGGCGACCCATCCTAGACCTAAGATACCTAAAACAAAAAGTTCAAGATGGTGACTCTGGGAATAATCCTTCCCTCTCTAAGGCCAGGGGACTGGCTAGCCTCCCTGGACCTCAGAGATGCCTGCTTTCACATTCCCATCAGGTGCTCCCACAGAAAGTACCTCAGGTTCGAGTTGCCCTCAGGCCACCGTCAGTTCAGAGCAATGCCCTTTGGCCTAACTTCAGCCCCAAGGGTTTTCACAAAGTGCCTGGCAGTAGTAGTTGCCTTTCTAAGAAGGCAAAAGATTTCCATTTTTCCATATCTGGACAATTGGCTAATAGTGGGCCAGTCTCCAGACCAAGTCAAGTCACACCTGCAAGTGACCCAGCAAGTGCTCACTTCTCTAGGATTTCTTCTCAACCTTCCCAAGTCAGTTCTCGAACCAGTCCAGCTTCTTACCTTTATAGGGACAGAATTGGATACAGTCAAAGCAAGAGCCTTTCTTCCCCTGGAAAGGGCAAGGGTTCTTATAAAACTAGCCTCTTCTTTCAGCTTTCAGGTATCTCGGCCAGCAAGGCATTTTCTCCAACTCTTGGGCCACATGGCAGCTTCAACAGCAGTGGTCCAAGGGGCAAGATTCCAGATGAGGGATATTCAGTTCCATCTGAGGGCTTTTTGGTCTCGGAGGAGGGATTCCCTTACCAAACTGATCCCAGTGACTCTGACCTTGATCCAAGCCCTTCAGTGGTGGCAGGATCTGGACAATTTAAGACAAGAAGTCCCATTTGCCACTCAGTCCCATTCAGTGGTCCTTGTCACGGATGCTTCCCTTCTGGGCTGGGGGGCCCATCTGGGGTCCCTCACTGCCCAGGAGCTGTGGTCCCCCCAGGAATCCCTTCTCCATATCAGTCTCCTAGAACTCAGGGCAGTTTTTCTGGCCCTGAAAGTTTTTTCTCAGTCAGTGCAGAACAAGGTGGTTCAGGTCAGAACAGACACCACCACCACCATGTGGTACATCAACAAGCAGGGAGGCACTTGGTTCATGGCCTTGTGCACGGAAGCCATGAAATTGTGGTCCCTGACTTATTCCCTGCAAACCTCTCTGGTAGCAGTTCACCTTCCAGGGAAGGACAATGTGCTAGCAGATGCACTGAGCAGGATCTCTCAGGGCCATCATGAATGGTCCCTGGACCCTCAGGTATTGAAAGTGATTTTTTCAAGGTGGGGCACTCCAGAGATAGATCTTTTTGCAGCCCCAGACAATCACCAACTTCCTCTCTTTTGTTGCAGACCCCCAGTCTTGGGCTCAGTCCACCTGGATGCTCTGATTCTGAACTGGGAAGGGAAATTTCTGTATCCTCCCCCACTTCTGTTCAAAGTTTTAGTCAAAATAAGGTCACAACCTTGCAAAGTGATTCTGATTGCTCCAGATTGGGCCAGACAGCCTTGGTACCCCCTGTTGTCCCTAGCAGTCCATCTTCCCCTGTCTCTTCCCAAGAAGTACAATCTGTTAACCTCCACTCAGGGGAGGATCTGGTACCCCAATCTTCAGTCTCTCAATCTCAAGGCATGGCTCTTGAAGAGTTAGAGTTTGCAGACTTGCATCTTTCTCAACGGGTTCTGGATATTCTCAAAGCTGCTCGAAAGCCCTCCACCAGAAAAAGTTATAACTCCAAATGGAGGAGATTCAGCATTTGGTGTTCCAAAAAGCATACTTCCCCAGATACTGCTGAATTGCCTATGGTTCTGGATTATATGGCCCATCTTAATGGCCTAGGCCTCAGACCAGCTACTCTCAAGGTACATTTGTCAGTTGTTTCTGCTTTTCGGTCAGTGGGGAAGTCTTCCTTTCATCTCATCCTGTGTTCTGTAAATTTTTTAAGGGATTGCTTCACACCAATCTGCCCTTTAGAGACCCTGCCCCTGCCTGGGATTTGAATGTTTGCGTTGCTCAACTTATGCAACCTCCTTTTGAGCCTATGCCCTCAGCAGAGCTTTTTTACTTGACTTGGAAAAGTGTGTTCTTGGTAGCCATTACCTCTGCCAGGCGTATCAGTGAACTGCAAGACCTGACAGTGGAACCTGATTTTATTTCCTTTCACAGGGATAAAGTGGTCCTTAGAACCAATAGAAGGTTCTTGCCCAAAGTGGTTTCAGACTTCCATTTGAATCAGTCTGTCTCTTCCTGTCTTCTTCACTGATCATTCTTCCTCAGGAGAGAGGAGGCTACACAGTTTAGATGTTAAAAGAGCCCTTAACTACTACATAGAGTGTACCAAGGGTCACAGGTTTGACTCCCTCCAGTTGTTCCTCACTTATGGAGAAGTGGGAAAGGGCAAACCTGCCACCAGGAGAACTATTGCCAGGTGGATTGTGTCTTGTGTACAATTCTGCTATGAAAAACTGGGAAAGACTCCACTCTCAGGCCTGAGGGCTCACTCTACAAGAGGTACAGCTGCTGCCAGGGATATCCCTCTCTTAGAAATTTGTCAAGCAGCCACCTGGAAAACAGTTCATACCTTTACCAAGCATTACTCTCTGGATATCCAGGCTAGGAGTGATGCTCGGTTTGGCACAGCAGTACTTCAGAGCCTATTCCTAAACTAGGTTCTGTCCCTCCTCCATGGAGGTACTGCATGGTAGTCTGCACTTGTCAGAATACAGCAAGACTTCAAGTTGTTTGAAGAAAAATTTACTCACCTTAGTAATTATGTTTCTTCTATTGGAGTCTTGCTGTATTCTAACCTCCCTCCCTGCCTCCCCTCTCAGAACCTATTTTGGGAAGTGGGTGGGCAGGTGCAATGTTGCACCTCAGGGGTGCTTCTTTTACACCCTCTTCTTTTCTTTTGTTTGAGTGTTGTTTCATTACTCTTCTTGCTTGGTTTGCTTTTTGAGTTTTGGGTTTCCTGACTTGAGTCTTCCTTTCGGAATCCAAAACTTGTCGTTGCCAGTTGGCTATTAAAAATTTTACAATTTCCACATAGAATAGCTATTAGAGTTTTGCTCGTAAGAATCTGACGGCTAGATTTCAAAGGGAAGCAGACAGAGACATCAACCGAGCTCGAGCTCAGCATTCTATGCTCTGCATAGAAAGTTTAACCCTTTGTTCTCTGGGGCAGTTTAAAGGCTGGGCCTAACTGCACTTGTCAGAATACAGCAAGACTCCAATAGAAGAAACATAATTACTAAGGTGAGTAATTTTTTCTTCTTGCTCCACATCCTTGCTGAGTAATTCATTGTGCCAGTCCCAGTTTTGTAAATCCATTCTAATCGATCTATAGTGCCCTGCTTTGTAGTTGAATGTGACCATGGTGTCACTTTACCTGATGTTATTTTAAATATTATTGTGTTATGATCACTATTTGATAAGGGGTCAGTGATATGATGTGAGAATTTGTCACAGAAATTACAAGTATCAAATCTAGAATGTTTTCCCCACGTGATGGTTCAGTGATACGTTGCTGAAGGCTACATTCATCTATTATGTTCAGGAATTCATTTCCTACCTTGGTGGTTGCTGTGTGATTTGATCAATTTTTTGGTATGTTAAAGTCCCCTAGTATTATAGTATCATGTTTCCTGCTATAATGATTTACATTTTATTTATTTATTCAGGATTTGGAAAATACCTTTGAGTCAAAGACTCATTTACAAAGGTTCCATGTCACATAGTTAGGACATTACAGTAATAAGGTAAATATAATGCAGGAAACGGGACAAGCTAGACTCATTTACAAAGGTTCCACGTCACATAGTTAGGACATTACAGTAATAAGGTAAATACAATGCAGGAAACAGGACAAGCTAGATACATGGTAAAAATACAATTAAAGGCTCGCAATCTGGATTTAGCAAGCTTAGGGCGATTGCCAGACCAGAAAAGCATATAGGCATTTATACTGAGGTGCTCAAAATTGGGTAAGCCAGCCAGAGGCCATTGTGGTAGGGGAGGAGCGAGTGACCGGTTCAGTGGCAGTCACAGCTGTTAAAAGGACTGGAGGTGTCCCCTAAGATGGGTTTTGAAGGGGCCAATTCTATTTTTGTTTGTGAGGGAGCTAGGTAGGTCATTAATCTAAGAGGGGGCCTTGTAGCTGAAGGATCTTTGAAATTGTGAGGTTTGACAGTGGGGAACTGTGAGGAGTTTCTTGGTGGAGCTACGGGTTACTTTTTGGGCTGTAGCCATATAGATTAAAGAGGTAAGACCGGGTTGGGGGGGGGAGAGATCAAGGGTTATTATTTTATTTTTTTTAGCCATAAGGCAGGTGTGGAACTTGATCCTATTGTCTAAGTTAAGCCAGTTTGTGGAGTTATAAAGTGAGCAGGTATGGGTGAGATGGTCACAGTCCAGTATAAGGCGACAGGTTTTGTTGAGAGAGACACAGAGCTTACTAAGGGCCGAGGTGGTGGCAGCGCTGTAAATGAGTATACCATAGTCAAGGAGGGAGAGGATAGAAGATGAGACAGCGAGTCGGAGGGCATCTGGAGTGAGGTAGTGTTTAAACCAATAGAGCAAGCCGATGTGAAAATTAAGGGCAGTGGACAGGTAATGTATGTGCTGGTGGAAATTGAGTGCCAGGTCAAGGGTGATGCCCGGATATTTAAAGGAGTCCACTTGCTTAAAAGGGGTTCGATCCACAGTTAGGATCTGGGGGAAAAGATCCTTCCTGGAATTCTGGGGGTGAGAGAAGATCATGAACTTGGTCATCTTGTAGTTCAATATACGGCGTTTTGCCGAGAACCACTGTTTGGCTTCGCTAAAGGAGGACTGGAGGGTTTGGTGGAGTTGAAAAGGGTCAGGGCTGGATGCGTAAAGTACAGCATTATCCGCGTATAGTAGTAGGTTGCCAGAGCAGGATGCAGGGAGGGAGTTAAGGTAAAGACTGAAGAGGAGGGGACCAAGGATGGACCTCTGAGAGAACTGGGAGTCTATTGGATAGGGCAGTGCCAATTTTAACCCGTTGGAACCAGTCCTATAAGTAGTCTGTGAACCAGTGTAGGGCATCCTGGGAGAAGCCAATGTTGGAGAGAGTGATTAGCAGGAGGAAGTGATTGACAGTGTCAGATGCCTTTGTAAGGTCAACAAAGACCTTAGTGTATGGGTATCTCTTTTGTCAGAAGGAAGGTAACACTTCCCAATTAGTATAGGTCTTTTCATAATATTATTAAGCTTGACCCATAGTGTGTTATTATTTGGTATTTCATTTAGTTCTGTGTTCTTTAACTCACTGGAACAATATATTGCAACCCTACTTCCTTGTTTTTCCCTACATTCTGTGCTACATAGGTAATATCCCTCAATATTACGGTTCCAACCATTGTTGTTATCCCACCAACTTTCCTTTACTGCAGTTATGTCTGGCTTATCCAAGTATGCTTTTTCTCTTAATTCATCAGTCTTATTTACTAAACAACATGAATTTAACAACATTAAAGTTATGTTACAGCGTTTTGTAACTTTAATCAATTTTGAGTTTGTGTCTTGCACTCTATTAGTTGAGTCATTTTTCAGTTTCCCAACACCCCTGTTTTCTAATTTAAACCATGCTCAATGATGTTATATAGCCTCCCTGCCAATATTCCTGCCCCTGCTGTAAGTGTAGCCAGTCCCATGCGTGTAGTGAATTTTTCCCCCAAAAGCTATCCCAGTTTTTAGGAAGTAAAAGTCCTGATCGTAAGACCACTCATGCAACCATTTATTTATTTCTATTATAGAAACATAGAAGTTGACGGCAGATAAGGACCGCAAGGCCCATCCAGTCTGCCCATTTCTTTTTCTACCTTATGAATGTGCCATCGGCCTTTGCTCTGTCAATGGCCTATCTAGTCATACTCATCTGTATCGCTCCCTTATGCCTATCCCATGCCTGTTTGAAGCCCTGCACTATATTCATATCCACCACTTCCTAAGGTAGGCCGTTCCATGCATCCACCACCCTTTCTGTGAAAAAGAACTTCCTCACATTACCCCTTAATCGGCCTCCCTCTAATCTCATGCTGTGTCCTCTTGTCCTGCTATTTTTCTTGTATTGAAACGTGTTAGACTCGTTCACTTTATTAATGCCCTTAAGGTGTTTGAATGTTTCGATCATATCACCTCTCTCCCACCTCCCGCCTTCTCCTTTTTCTTTGAACCACATGATACTGGTAGTACTTCTGAAATTATTTTGTGATGTGTTTTTATTTGTGCCTAAGTTCCACAAAGTCTTTTTTAATAACTTTTAATGGTTTATTTCCAATACCATTTCTGCCTACATGGATAGCTAGTGCTGTGTCAGTTCCACTGTCTCCCTTTAACAGACCTTCCAGGTTTTTTGTTATATCCTTTACTTGAGCCTCAGGAAAACAAGATACCATATTATGTTGCTTATTCCCACTGCAGATTTTCCTGTCTGTATATTTAATGATGGAGTCATCCACTATGATCTATTTCTTAACAGAATTCAAGGGTTAATACATTCTTTTGGAACTTTCATGAGGGGTGGTATGATCTATATGGATATTTATGTATACTTTAATTTGTTACTTCTTTTTCAGGAGGGGCAAAGCTATTATGTAAGTGGATTGTAGTAGGCTCGGATATATCTGGTATGAAACCCATCGTCCTTGTTCCCTTTTTTCAATTTTCTTGACTGGACATTTACCCAGTTGGCATGTGGACAGAACATTGCCAGCAGAAATGTAGCTGCTACATTGCTGCGGACAAAACGCTTTGTGGATAAGCAGTCACCCACGTAATTGTGGTGGACAGAATGTTGTGTATGCTCATTGCGACATTCTGTCTACCATGCACCGAAGTGCGACAGTCCCAGTTCTGATACCCTCCTTTGGTTGGTTATAAGAGATCCTTCTGTACAGTACAGTTCTTAGTGCAGTGCCTTGAATCAGCACAGATGATGTATTATAAACATTTGAAGAACAGAATTATGACATACCTACCTGTCAAGGTACTTTTTGTCATATTTGAGCATTTCCAGTTTGTACATACTTATCATCATCATGTAAAGATTCAGAATAATCAAGTCTGTCACTATCTACATGATTGTGTTCTAATTAGCCCCACTGGGTGATTTTTATGGGCAACAGTAACATTAGCTCAAGACTACTGGTGTAGTAATTAAAGTAATGCTGGGCTGAACTTTCATTACAAGCTGAAAACAGAAACAGCTACCTCTGCAATGAACTGCTGACTGCTTTATCCCTCATTACAGGATAGACTTTCTACTGAAAGACAACCGCAAAGCACTGCTGAAGTTGGAACAACGTATGCTTTCCTTGCAGTGGTAAAAAAAAAAGAATGTAAAAGGCTGTTGCTGGTACAATTGGAAATGAGAAAACAAGAACTGTGCACTAAGAAAGACCACTGATTAACTTGTGTGCTCGGTTTATCTTTTAATCTGGCTTTCTGAGTACACGCTTTTTATTTTCTTTTTATTTTCTCAAGAAAAAAATGCATTTGGCTGAAAACAAGAATGGCGGAGCACTGCGTTGTGGAAGTACTAATCACAGCACAGCAAGTTCCATAGGCAAGGAGTCAGGACGGAATGTAATTTAAGGCAGCAACATTTTGTCTGCTACCAAACAGGAATCGTGGACATTTTTACTGATCTAACTTCAAGGGGAGCTCTTGCCGCAGGTAATACCATTAGGACTAATGCCGCCAGGCTTTAGGGCCCCATGGAAAACTTGTAGCTAGCAGTCTTTATCGGGGGACCGTCCCCGACGTTGGCTCCGCCCGATGTCAGACATGGTATAAAGGGGGCGGTCCCCTGGCACCATCTCAGTTTTTTTCCTGCCATCGACCCGTGTAGTTCGGCTCCACAGATGCCTTCTCTGCCAGTCGACCGCTCTTGAGGAAAGTTCGTTTAGAAAGTTGTTTGTTTCTTAGCCTTCATATTAATCTCTGACCTTGTGTATGTTATCGCCCTCTCCACCGCAGCGAAAATCAAAGTGTGCGTGCGGGAAGCAGATTCCGGCTAAAGATGGCCACGTGACCTGCCTAATCTGCCTAGACCCCGACCATCGGCCCGACGCCTGCCCACACTGCCAGAAATTTAATCAGAAAACAAGAAGAGCTAACGCACTCAAAGCCTACCTTTTGGAGAGAAAAGTGGTGGCTATGCAGCGAGGTTCAGGGGCCAGCTCTTCTTCTCCTCCAGCAAGGGACTCCACACCCAGGGAAAAATCATCAGGTGGGAAGCATCACCACTGGGATAAAGATAGGGCCAGGTCCGTGTCCTGCCCAAAGTTGCCCTCCAAAAAGGTACCTTCCTCTTCTTCGACCTCCGGCTGGAGGTCCAGCTCAGTTCCGGCCCATGCCGCCGAGTCTTCCCACAAGGATAAGTCTACTCCCGCCTCTTCTCAGGGCAAGCACCGGGAGTCAACCTCTTCTGGGCAGTCTTCTTTCCTGGTTCACCGACCCCACAAGATGGCCTCAGGGTCAACCCAGGAACTCCAGTCCTCAGGGATTCCGAAGGACAGGCCTAGTTCATCTGAAAAACGGAAGTGCTCAGACGAACAGGAGGGTAGGCAGGAGGTCATCAAGCATTGGACGCCTCCTCCACCCCTGCCGGCAAAGGTTCGCCCTCCAGCTGACAATTGCAAACCTAGCCAGTTGCCTTCACCGACGTCCCGCACCCCGATGCCTGATAAGGGGCGGTCGCCGGTGGACAGTCTGACGTCCGCCCCTCCTTCGGTGGGCTTCCTCCCTCCCCAGACACCAGCTTCCCAGGCAAAGGTGACACTGAATATCCAGACACAGGTACAGGCCTCCAGGATGGGACCTCCTCCCATTCCACGTACTCCAGCGGGGAATGAAGGCTCCAACCCAGACCCAAAGGGTAAAAGAAGGAAGAAGCGTTCCCCACCTATTCCTTCATCCAGTGGTCACACCTCCTCATCAGATGAAGGGGACACTGGCTCATCATCTCCTGACTCTTTAGGGGATGAGTTCTTACCCCCCTTCCCCGGTCCTAAGAATTCTCCTAGATCCCCTCCAGATTATCCCTCATTTTTAGACATCCTGAGGTACATCCAAGCAATCTATGAATAGAACATCGAGGATTTGGCCCAGAGCGCTGGCGACTGGCTAAATTCCTGGGAGAGAAAGAGCCAAAGCCCTTGGTTATCCTGCCCCTAGTCGAGCCCTTCCAAGACATAACTCCGCTTTCCTGGTCTATGCCTTCTTCCATACCAGCAGTACCCAAGAAGGCTGATAGGCTATACAAGCATCCCATGGCAGAGCCTTTTTTGGCAGAGCAACAAAAGTCTAATTCTCTGGTACTTACGGCTGCCCACGTCTGTGGCACACAACCTAAGCATTTAAGCTCTCAGCCTCTGGACCTGGTCTCCAAGAAGCTAGACAGATGGGGCCAGAATGTATATTCCTCTGCCACAGGTGCCATTAGATCCTTGAACTTTATGGCACACATGGTGACTTATCAGCAGTCACTTTGGCAGAAGACTATGGAAGTGGTTGATTCTATGCCAGACTCAGATGCCAAGGAGGAAGTGCTTGCCTGCGCCCAGTCAGGTCTGGAAGTAGATAAACATGTCCTATGCTGCTCTTATGACATGGTGGACATGGCCTCCCGAGCCACTGCCTCAGGGGTGTGTCTGAGGAGGCAGTCTTGGCTGAGGCTCACTGGCTTTAAGCCTGATCTGCAGGACTTCATTTTGGACTCCCCTTTTCAAGGCTCAGTGCTGTTTGGCCCAGAGGTAGAAACCTTGGTCAAACAACTTCAAGAGTCAGGGAAAGCAGTTGCAGATGTTCACCACATATATAAATCCCAGCCCCAAGAACTCCATTGCCATCCCTTTCGTAAAGAACCGGGACAGGGAGGCAAAAAGCCCCAGGGCAAGGGATTCAAGAGGCGTGGTCACCCTACCCCCCCAAGGCTCCCAAGGTCCTAGGCAGCCCACAGCTCCTAGGGCTCAGGGCCACGTTACTCCCACCGCCTGACTTGCTGCCTCTCCCAACCTTTCCCGGGAGTCGCAGACTGAGAAGGTAGGAGGGAGATTTGCCCTCTAACCACTCGAATGGTCCAGCATCACCACGGACCAGTGGGTACTGGACCCTATTCAAAAAGAGTACTCTATAGAGTTCCTCTCTATCCCACCAGACAATCCCCCCCCCGGTCAATTGTCCAGCAGCCCACACCCATCTTCTGGCAGAGGAAATTCAGCTGCTTCTAGAGAAAAAGGCCATCCAGTTGGTTCCTCCGGCACAGAGGGGCAAAGGTTATTACTTCCATTTTTTCCTGGTCCCAAAGAAAACTGGACACCTTCGCCCAATTCTGGACTTAAGTCAGCTCAATCTCTTGGTCAAGTACCAGAGATTTTGGGTGGTAACTCTGGCAAGTCTATTTCCCTTGCTCCATCAAGGGGACTGGTTATGCTCCCTAGATATGCAAGATGCTTACATGCATATCAAGGTTCTGAAGTCTCACAGAAGATTTCTTCATTTCAGGTTCCAGGACCAGCATTACCAGTTCTGGGTTCTGCCTTTTGGCCTTTCATCTGCCCCCAGAGCCTTCACCAAATGTCTGGCAGTGGTGGCAGCGGCCCTCCGGAGGAGAGACCTATTTGGCTACCCCACCTGGATGACTGGCTTCTCTCTGCCCCTTCGGACGAGCAGCTTCAAGTTACCCTCAAACAGACAGAGGAGCTCTTCTGCTCCCTGGGAATAACAGTGAATTGGCCAAAATCACAACCCAGGCCATCCCAGTGGTTGCAATTCATAGCGGCGATCCTGGACACTGCGCAGGGAAGAGCCTTTCAAACACCATGAAGTCTTGCTATATTATAACAATAGCAGTCAGCCACTGCAGCTGAACTGCCCCGGAGAGGAAGGAGTTAACTCCAGAGGATCTTGAGTTCTACAGCGCGAGGGCGCTGTGCCAAAGCTCTATCTGGCCAGTTTCAAATGAAACTGTCAGATTCTTTACTCCGCTGCACTGAACAGTCGCTCCGGAGATCAGCTCCTTCAGCTCGGTTCATTCTCTGTTCAAGCGAGTATTTTTCGGTTCATTTGAACCGGCAAAAAGTATTTATTTTACCGCATTTCGGTTAAAAGCTCTATCTGGTAAACCGTAAGTACAAATTTAAAGTCTGTGTGGAAATTCAATGATCGGTTCGGTTTTGAACCGATCGGTTTGCTGATTTTAACGTTTTGAAGTGTTTGGTTGGGCTTTTAGAGTGCGGTTCCCGGTTCTTATCGGTTCTAAAAAAACCTGGTTTTAAATAGGTTTTTCAAATACCCGTGACACGGTTAGGAACCGATAAGGGTGTCTTGCCTGGCACTGCCATCAAAGGGCAAGTTTTTGGATAGGCTGGCATTATGTCTGAGAAACCCAAAAGAAAAACCGGGCCCACTGGGTTTCAACACTGTGATGTCTGTGGGGAAGCCTTTGCCAAGGCTGACCCACACACCACTTGTGTCTATTGTCTGGGGGCTGACCACCTCCTGTCAGACTGCCAGGTGTGTAAAATTTTCCCTGCAGCCACCCTGGAAAAGAGATTGGGTCGGCTTAGGGAACGAGAGGCCAAAAAGTCCGCTGACCCGGATGGCCAGCCCGGTCCAGCACCCACTGGACCAGAGGGAGTGCCCTCTGACCAGGGCGAGACTTCCTCAGGCAAAAGAAAGGCTGGTTCAGATGAACCAGTCCCAGTTAAAGACAAAGAAATCAGTAGGTTTGGAGTCAAAATTGTCTCTCCAACTGCTGCAGAGATGGCTAAAGCCATTCAGATTGTCCAGTCACTGTCTCAGGGACCTGTCGAACCACCAACAGTTGGTAAAGGTTGGTTCGTTCAGTTCAGTGGTTCAGGAGTATGATGTTGAGAAATTTTTATGAACCACAGGAGGAGGAGGAATTTGATCAATATATGTGTGGCTGGGAGGGTCTGGGCGTGCCCATTGAACGGACATTTCTCCAGACAGACCTTTAGAATCTCCTCCTATTCTGTCTGAGTCCCTTCTCATTTATGTTTTACAAAAGGTTGCAGAAACCCTCCAGCTTCCTTTAGAGGAGGCTGTGGATGAACAAGAGGAGCCTGATTTTGTAGAAATGATGGATATACCAGAGTCTAGGAGGTTGTCTATTCCTTTGCATAAGTCATTTAGGAAGCAAACAACAAAGATTTTAAAAAATCCTCATTCTGTCCCTCCTGTAGAAAAAAAAATGGACAAAAGGTATACTTTGTCAGGCTCTGATACAGACTTCCTCACTGAACAGTGTAGTCATGTAGGTGTGGTACAAGCTGCAGCCTGTGACAAGGCTAATATTCCCCTGGCCTCACATCCTCCTGATAAGGATTCCAGGAGGATTGATGCCATGGCAAAAAAACAGTATATGGCAGCTTCTTTGGGACTCAGGCAGGCAAATTATGAGCTACGTGGCTAGATATCAGAAATCTAGATGGGACACAATATTGCAGTTAGCCAAGCAGGCCCATGGCCAGCTGGCTAGTGAGTTGGAACAGGTGGCTGCTGATGGCATTGAAGCCTCTAAAGTTCAATTTCATACTGCTGTTGATGTTAATGATGTCTCCTCTAGGGTCATGGCCACTTCTGTAGCTTTCCATTAGGTTGGCATGGCTCAGATGCACTAATCTGTCCCAGGATACTCAGTCAAAGGCTATGGATTTTCCTGTAGTGGGAAATTCTCTGTTTGGGAACAAACAGAAAACTATATGAAAACATGGATGAATACAGAACTACCTACAAAAGTGCCCAGGCTAAGGAGAGGCATGCCACTCCACAAAGGCACGCTCCCAGAGGTAGGGGCAGGCCTTTCCACAGGCCTTTTTACCAATTTCAAGCCTCCTCTGCTTTTTCGCAGAGGGGTTTCTTCAGAGGCAGAGGGGTAGGCAGGGGCACAAGTAGACCGTCCCCTCCCCTCAGCCTAAGGCTGCTGCCAAGCAGGCACCCTGATGGGGTGCCCAGGGTCATTCTCCTGTACCAGTGGGGCAGGTTGGCTTATTTCAGCCAGAACTAGCTGTCCTAAACTTCGGACAGATGGGTTCTGGAGGTAATAAGCCAGGGTCTGTTCTCAGCTTCAGACAGTTTCCAAAGATGAGAGCCAGACATTTTCCACCTCAAATCCTTCAGAAGCCCTTGCTTTGGAAGCAGAGGTTTCTTCTCTTCTGGACTGCAAAGCAGTGGAAAGGGTCCCTCCTTGCCATCAGGGCAAGGGGCTATATTCAAGATACTTTCTTACCCCAAAAAAGACAGGAGAATGGCGGCCCAGTCTAGATTTAAGGTACCTGAACAAGCATCTTTTGAAACCAAAGTTCAAAATGTTGACTCTGGCAATGATATTGCCTTCTCTAAGGCCAGGGGACTGGCTAGCTTCCCTGGACCTCAAGGATGCCTATTTTCATGTTCTGATCAGGCCTTCTCACCGAAAGTACATCAGGTTCGAACTGCCCTCAGGCCACTACCAGTTCAGGGCAATGCCTTTCGGCCTTACCTCTCGCCAAGGGTATTCACAAAATGTCTAGCTGTGGTAGTGGCTCACTTAAGAAGGCAAGGGGTTGCTGTGTTTCCCTACCTGGACGACTGGCTCATTGTGGGTCAGTCTCCAGATCAGGTGAAATCCCACTTGCAAGTCACCCAGCAGCTTCTCACTTCCCTGGGATTCCTGCTAAATTTACCAAAGTCAGTTCTGGAACCAGTTCAGGTCCTAACTTTCATAGGTGCAGAATTGAACACAAAGTTAGCCAGGGCATTTCTTCCCTCGGAAAGGGTAGACAGACTCATTGCCCTGGCATCCTCCTTTACCCTGCGAGTCTCTCGACCAGCAAGGCATTTTCTGCAACTCCTGGGGCATAGCTGCTTCCACAGCTGTAGTGCAAGGAGCAAGATTCCAGATGAGGGACATTCAGTTCCATTTGAGGGCCTATTGGTCTCAAAGGAAGGACCCACTTTCAAATTGGTCCCAGTGACTCAAACTCTGATCCTGGCCCTCCACTGGTGGCAGGACGAAGCAATCTAAAACAAGGGTTCCCTTCATTCCATTTCCCTCCCTCACCCTCACCATGGATGCCTCCCTGTTAGGGTGGGGAGCTCACTTGGGCGACCTGTCCACTCAGGGAGTGTGGTCTCCTCAGGAATCTCTGCTCTACATCAATCTTTTGGAACTCAGAGCTGTCTTTTTAGCTCTTCAGGTATTTTCAGTTTCTGTCCAGAACAAAATGGTTCAAGTCAGGACAGACAACACCACCACAATGTGGTACATCAACAAGCAAGGGGGCACTCGGTCATCAGCCTTGTGCACCGAAGCAATGAAGTTGTGGTCTCTGGCCTACTCCCTGAACACCTCCCTGATGATAGTTCACCTCCCAGGGAAGGACAATGTCCTGGCAGATGCCCTCAGCAGAATTTCTCAGGGCCATCACGAATGGGCTCTGAATCCACAGGTGCTGGGGTCTGTCTTTGCCAGATGGGGCACCCCTCAGATAGATCTTGCAGCCCCAGACAACCACCAACTTCCTCTATTTTGTTGCAGGCCTCCAGTGCTGGGCTCAGTCCCCTGGGCGCCTTTCTGTTGGACTGGAAAGGAAGTTCCTGTATGCCTTTCCCCCCTTTCCTCTTCTTTTCAGGGTACTAGTGAAAATCAGATCTCAACCCTGCAAAGTGATTCTGATTGCCCCAGATTGGGCCAGGCAGCCCTGGTACCCTCTGCTTCTGTCCTTGACAGTCCACCCTGCCCTGAGCCTGCCCAGAGTCCATGACTTGCTGGCCTGTGCACAGGGGAGAGTGTGGTATCCGGACCTCAAATCCCTCCATCTCAAGGCCTGGCTCTTGAGGAGTTAGAATTTGCTGATTTACACCTTTCTCAAGGTGTCCTGGATATTTTAAAGGCTTCAAGGAAGCCTTCCACTAGGAGCCACTTACAATTCTAAGTGGAAGAGGTTTTCCATCTGGTGCTCTGAGAGGCAGATTATTCCAGAATCCGCTGATCTTCCCATTTTATTGGACTATTTGGTCCATTTAAATTCCCTAGGCCTTAGGGTCAGCTACCTTGAAGGTTCATCTGGCAGCTGTCTCTGCTTTTGTGTCAGCAGGAAGCCTGCCTCCCTTTCTTCTCACCCTGTGTTTTCCAAGTTTTTAAAGGGTTACTTCATACTAACCCCCTTTTGGGAACCAGCTCCTGCCTGGGACCTGAATGTTTGCATTGCTCAGTTAATGCAACCTCCCTTTGAGCCTCTGTCCTCAGCAGAGCTCAAGTATCTAACGGAAAACTGTTTTCCTAGTGGCTATCACTTCTGCCAGACCATAAGTGAATTACAGGCCCTGTCAGTGGAAGAAGATTTTATTTCTTTCCACAGAGATAAGGTAGTCCTCAGTACTAATAGAAAGTTTTTGCCTAAGGTGGTTTCAGATTTCCACCTGAACCAATCCATCTCTCTCCCAGTATTTTTCACTGAGCATTCTTCCTCAGGTGAGAGGAGACTGCACAGCCTGGGCGTCAAAGAGCCTTAGCTACTATTTGGGCAGCACCAAGGGTCACAGGTTCGAATCCCTCCAACTCTTCCTTACTTATGGCAAGGTTGGCAGGAAACCTGCCACTAAGAGGACAATTGCAAGGTGGATTGTCTCTTGTTCCAATTTGTTACCAAAACTAGGTGAGAACCCCCTCAGGACTGAGGGCCCACTCCTGAGGGTACAGCTGCGTCTCTAGCGGCTGCTAGAGACATTCCCATTCTGGAAATTTGTCAAGCTGCTACCTGGAAGACAGTTCACACTTTCCAAGCATTATTCCCTGGATGTCCAGTCCAGGAGAGATGCTCGGTTTGGACAGCTGTGCTTCAGAGCCTATTTCCTAAGTAGGTCCTGACCCTCCTCCATGGAGGTACTGCTGTGTAATCTGCTATTGTTATAATATAGCAAGACTTCATGGTGTTTGAAGAAAAATTACTCACCTTAGTAATTGCTTTTCTTCTCATGGAGTCTTGCTATATTATAACCACCCTCTCCTGCCCCTCTCAGAACTTCTACCTGGGTAGGGTGGCAAATTAGTGCAAGCACTGTGTCATGCCATTGTAGTTTTCCCTTTACCCTCTTTCTTTTAGGGTTAGGGAACTAGGTTGTTCGTTTAGGTAATATATTGGCCCCTTCCTGGACTTGAGTCTTTGGGGAAGGGGGTCTCTAATGGTGCTTGTCAAGGGAAAACTAATAATAATAATACCATTATTCATTGTTATTATGGTTATTGGTGTTTCTATTGTTGTTATACTACTAGTAGGTAGCCATTTGGCTAGTGTAGAGCTTTCCACACAGACTTGTTGCTTAGTGTTAGCCTCGTAAAGATCTGACAGTTTCATTTGAAACTGGCCAGATAGAGCTTTGGCACAGCGCCTTCGCGCTGTAGAACTCCAGATCCTCTGGAGTTAACTCCTTCCTCTCCGGGGCAGTTCAGCTGCAGTGGCTGACTGCTATTGTTATAATATAGCAAGACTCCATGAGAAGAAAAGCAATTACTAAGGTGAGTAATTTTTTCTTCTACCCCTGGACAGGGCAGAACGCCTGCGGGCCTTGGCAAGCAGAGTACAAGCAGCCTCCTCTATCCCTGCACAAGTTATTCTGCAGCTACTGGGCCACATGGCAACCACCATAGCTACAGTTCCCCTCGCCAGGTTGCACATGAGGGTCCTTCAGTGGCACCTCAGTGTCCAATGGGACCAGGCGGTGGATGACCTGGATCAACAGATCTGGGTTTCTTGGGCAGTCTATTGCTCCCTCGACTGGTAGCTCTGCCATGCAAAACTAGAGGGATGAGTCTCCTTTCAGAGACCAACCCTGTCTCAAATCCTGACAACAGACGCCTCATTGACAGGATGGGGGGCCCACTTAGGGGATCACAGGACTCAAGGGTCCTGGACTCCCACAGAATGTTCTCTACATATAAGTGTTCTAGAAAAGAGAGCAGTTCTGAATGCACTTCAGGCATTTCGAGACCAGCTCTCTCAGGGTCCTCTTTCATGGTGCAGACAGACAACACGCCAGTAGTTTTCTACATCAACAAGCAAGGGGGCACTCATTCTTATCCCCTTTGCAGGGAGGCCATGAGAGTGTGGGATTGGGCAGTAGAACATCTTCTAGACCTCACAGCGGTGTACCTTCCAGGGGTCCAGAATGTTCTTGCCGACAGTCTCAGCTGCTCTCTCTCCTTCTCTCTCTCTCTGAGTCATGAGTGGGAACTTGGCCAAGAAGTCACATACGACCTATTCAATCATTGGGGCCATCCAGAGTTGGATCTCTTTGTGTCCCCGTGCAATGCCAAACTGCAAAGTTTTTGCTCACTTGCTCCAGGGTCTGGGGTTTTTAGCAGGACGCATTGTGCCTCTCCTGGACAAGGAGGTTTCTGTACACCTTTCTTCCCTTTCCACTCATTCAGAGAGTACTGCTCAAACTGCAGTTGGAAGGAGCCAGGATGATCCTCCCAGCTCCTCTATGGCCTCGTCACATTTGGTATCTGCTGCTTCAGCAATTGTCACTGGAACCCCCAGTGCAGTTGCTGCTCTCCACCCACTTGCTCTCACAAGAACAGGAGACTCTCGTCCATCCTGCTCTGCATACGCTTCACCTGCATGCCTGGCTCCTACCATCTTAGCAGAGGGGAGATTAGGAGTGTCAAGTAGGGTGTCGGAGGTCTTAGTGGCAGCGAGGAAACCTTCCACTAGGGCCATGTACGCTATGAAGTGGAAGCGTTTCTGTCTGTGGGCAACTGCCCGTGCCCTAGATCCCCCTGGATTGTCTGGTTAGGCACGTGCTAGACTATCTCCTCCACCTTTTGGACTTGGAGTTAAGCTACTCGTCCATCAAGGTGCACATGCGTGTGGTCTCCGCAGATCATGAACCCTTTGGGGAGAGAACTCTAGCACAACTGAATGTCTGCAAGACCTTTCTCAGAGAGGTCTTACACATCAGACCTCCCCGGAGGGACCCTGTTCTTCCTTGGGATTTGTTTTTCATTCTTGAGAAGCTCATCCTCCCTCCCTTTGAACCAGCTGTGACTTAAAAGCTACATTTTCTTTCTTGGAAGACGCTTCTTTTGGTTGCCATTACTTCTGCTCGAAGGGTTTCCAAGCTTCAGGCATTGATGCGTAAGGAGCCTTACATTGTCTTTCACAGGGACAGGGTGACCCTGCGTACGAACCCTAAATTTCTACCGAAGGTGGTGTCAGTACTGACTCTGAATCAGGACATCAGCCTTCCGGTTTATTATGCTGAGTTTACAAACCAAGGTGAAGCGCTGTTGCACTCCTTGGATGTCCATAGAATCCTGAGATATTACCTCCACAGGACTCAACTTTCCAGAAAGATGGACCAGTTGTTCGTCTCATTTGCAAAACAGATGACAGGGGCTCCTGTCTCCAAACAGTAGCTAGCCCATTGGCTGGTGCACTGTATTTCTTTTTGTTACCAGCATCATGGCAAACCCCTTCCGGGGCCTGTTAAGGGCCACTCTACAAGGGCTGTGGCTACCTCTTTTGCCTCCTTAAAAAATGTTTTGTCAGCAGACATTTGTGCTGCAGTGACATGGAGCACAGTCCACACCTTCATCAGGCATTACAGCCTAGATATTGCTTCTAGGAGGAGAGCTGGTTTTGGACTAGCTGTCCTGCAAGGCCTGCTCTCTTGAGATTATTCAGTCTTTAGCCAGTAGTTGGCTACTCTCCACCTCCTGATCAGACCTGGGCCTATCTTTGGACACTGCTTGGGACTCAGTCCTGATGGTATTACCTGCTGCAAGAGTTCCCCTTTGAAGTTAGATAGTGCAGTTACGTAAGAACTTACCGTAACAGTAGATCTTCGAGAGGAGCTCTTGCAGCAGGTGGCTTTCCCACCCTCCATCCCCTGGGAATCGGTGTTATTACATTGGTGCAAGGTGGGGAGTTCCTGTTCGGTTCTCCATTATTTTCCAGCCAGGTCTCTGGCGGGAGAGCTGAGATGGTGCCAGGGGACCACCCCCTTTATATCACGTCTGATGTCGGGCGGAGTCGACGTCAGGGGCAGTCCCCCGCTACAGACTGCTAACTACAAGTTTGCCGTGGGGTTCTAATGCCTGGCGGCATTAGTCCTAATGGTAGTACCTACTGCAAGAGCTCCTCTCGAAGATTTACTGTTACGGTAAGTTCTTATATAACTGTACTTTACCTTTTGTCCCGACGACTTAATAACTGCACCATTTTGTCTGCGATATTATGTCCGGAGACTACTCAGCCATATGCGACCCAGTCTGGTTCCTCTAAATCTTCACTGTCATCCTCCTTTCCTGTCTTAGTATTTCTGGTGCTACAATTATTGTCCCCCTGAATTAGTACATTCTCCATTAGCTCACCATTGATCAACCCTTGTTGCATATCCCCTTTATTTGAGTCTATTTACCTTATCATATTATCTACAAAAGACTCCAATTTTCTTATTTTAATCAAGTTATTCAGTTCCTTTTTTCAGTTTTTCCACCTCATTGGTAAGTTCACTAATGCGGTTACAGTTTAAACAGTTATAACTGCCAGCCAAGTAAGTAGCTGAAGCTGATAGTAATCCAATATGCTTGCAATTTTCATAAACCCCATTGTATTCTTCAGACCATTTTAGAAGCTCGCCTGGCTTTAAGGAGATTCTTATTTTGACTAAATGCTGGACAGAGAACAGATAATCTGGAATATAGTTTCCTATAGGCCAAGGGTATAGCCAGAAATTTCCAGTTTGTACACACAGTCTCCAACAGTTACACCCCGCCCCCAATAAAAAATGTACACATACTCTCCAAATGGTACCCTCTTCCAAACAAGTCAGATTGTTGTCAGATGAATCTTATAATCTCTAAAGAGGTTATACATGTATCTGTTTCTTAAACAACAGATGTTTGAATAGAGGCACCCTCAGTGGCCTACAGCACAAAGCCAAATGCTGCAGGTTTGAATGAAAATGGTAACAGAAAGGCATATGGTTTGTGACAGGCACTCAACAAAACTGTACTCAAATGTATACAGTGAAGTATGCTTGCCTACACCCTTGCTATAGGCAGATAACAAGTCAGCCTTGAATGTCGTTTCCTGGCCTACCGGCCTTCGCTAACTGTCAGGTCTGGTTAGGTATTACTGAGCGAACACTTGTTTTTGTACAAAAGTGCTCTAAAAATATGCTATCAGCTAAACGATGCCTCTGTACATAGACTGTCTTGGGCAGTTTATGCAGTCAACCCCTAAATCCCCTTTTGAGTCCATTTTGCTCCGTACCTTGTGTCATGTTTTTATAACATGGCTGTTACGAGCAATTGAGTTACAGATATGCCAGAAAATGAATCTATCATAATCTGTACACTATAATAGGTGTTTTCATCACTTTCTAAGCAAAACTGAATATTTGAATAGTTTTAATATGATTTAATCTAATTTAGCAATTAACTAGTTAGCACAATGAGCACAGTGAGGTATTGGCGATCTTATTTTCATCTCGGCGTACCTTATCTTAGATAAACCATAGAATAACTTTAAGTAAGTAAGTTTTATCCCATTACAGAGCATGGGTTACCAGAGAATTAATCCATACCTTGTGGGGATGGGGGGTGGAACACAAGACTGCAAGTCGAGTGCCTCCAACCACCCAGGCAAGGATTAATTTCCCAGTTAATCCATGCTCTGGAGTGGGATAATTCACTTGTAACATGGCTGTCACTCTCAGATACCTGTTGGCAGTGACTTGCTGCATGGCACTACCATCTCGTACTGCCGTGGTGTCTGTCCTTTGTAGCCACTGATTTGTGCTCCGCAGTGTTCAGTGTGAGGGGGGTGGGTGTCATCTCTCTCTGGAGCACAACTCTTCCCCACTCCCCAAGTGCAGTGGTGCTTTGTTCTCCGTTCAGCCAGCCTGGCAGTGTTCAGTGCAAGAGTAGTGGGTGTTTTCTCTCTGGGACCGACAACTGTCTCTATTCCCCAAGCATAGCAGTGCTTCATTCCCCCTCCTATGAGCCAGGCAATCTAACCACTGGGAGGGGGCGTGAAGAAGACCTGTGCTGATCCCGCAATCCCAATACCACAAGAGGCGCTGTTTAGTGCGAGGGGGCCGGCTGTCATGCCTGTGTGCAACTCTACTCTCCCTGCTCCCCAAGTGCTGTGGTGCTTCATTCCCTGCCATACGAACCTGATGACCTAAGCACTGGGAGGGGCTACCAAGGAGATCTCTGCTGATCTGGGGTTTCCAGTGACTGATGGTGGCCCTGCAACTGTGAGACCAATGGTTTGCACAATCAGGCTGCATGGAAGTGAGGTCTCAATAGCCATGCCCCAGCACTCATTCTCGATGCCAGCCATGGATTACTTTGGAATTAATCCATGGTCAGGTGATGTGTTTCAACCAATCACCAGCCACCATTTGCCAGAGCCATGATACAAACACCATTAATTATGCAGCATCAATAGAAACTTTGTAAGTAGTAAGCAATAATATGTAGCAGCATAGAGAAAGCTGAGAAAAACTTACATCATTTTCTCAATTCTGTTGCTGTATGATAATTGAAAGGCACACATGGGTTTCTAATGTGGTAAATATTTTGCACTTATCACTGAAAAAGACCACAGACATGGTAGGAGTTAGTAGAAGGTAATAAACAGACTGCACTTATGAACTCATAGGCCTCCAAAAATAGTTTCCAAAAGCAGCATCCCAGTTCAAATGATCAGTGTGAATTGCCTGCTTTTCAACGCTAATGCAGAGAAGACCCAGAGGGCGTACACGACTCACCTGGTACAAAAATTAAAAGGCTTAAACAAAGCTTAAAATTTAATTACAATAAAAATAAATCTTAATGAATTACAGTGTGCCTTTCAAAAACAGTGTTAGTTTCGCTGTTCCTAATGTCCACACATATCCTCAGTTTGCAATCAGTTCACCATGCACTAATAGTCTGCCTAAAAGGACTGGAGTTCGGAGTTCGTGGTTCGTGGTTCAGGGTTCCAGCTGGCACTCTAAGGACATTTTGATCTTTTAGAACAGTTTTTTACCCTCTTTCCTCTCTTTATTTTCCACATTCTCGTGCTCTGTTCACCGCACTTATTTCCAGTTCTCCAATATGCTTCTGTGGCAATGAGCCTTTTTCTTTTCCTTTAATGATCTTTCATCTGTCCTTCCAGTTCTATCCACTACTCCTCTGCGCTATTCTTCTCATTTGGGACTCCAGACTGCTCTAGTATCCCACTGTGGTCCTTTCCACTCCACTGCCCCAGTGCTCTGGTGTTCCTGGCACTCCCTGGTGTTCTGGGTCAGGGCTTCTGTGCCTCACAGCCCTCTCATTGTCCACTGCACTGGAAGAAACCTCCGGTGTCCACTCTAAAGGATGAGAAAAAAAACAACAGCACTTTCCTAAGTGCAATAAAACTAGATACCAAGCTAAATTTATATTTTAAAATCAGAGCCCTTAGGCAACACTGGCATACCTAAAATAAGACATCTGGGTCCCGATTTTCAAAACTTTGCCCAGGCAACAAACCGAGTTTGCCTGTGCAAACTGGGTTTAGCTCATATTGGCAATATTGAAAAGCTTAGTTAGCACGGGCAAGCAGGGTTTGTGCCCAGGCAATAGTCGGGGGGGGGGGGGATGCACTGCAAATGAAGGGGCGGGGACCCGAATATTGGTGCAGTCCAATATTCAGAGAATGTGTGCCATGCAAGGCTGTTTTGCTCAGTCCCCTTGTGCGGCACACTTACCAATAATCGAAACCTCAACTTACTCCCACGCAACCCTAGCGGTTGGTGGTGGAAGTGTGGCAGCCCTCCTGATGCCCTACACTGTAGTCCCTGGCATCTAGTGGTGCCCCCCCACCAATCACCATCCCCAAAGTTTACTAGCAATGTTTCCCTGGTGCTAGTGGTCCCCCTGCCAATAGCTGTCCCAAAGGTGAAATTGAAAGTGTCCCTGGTGTCCAGTGGTTCTCCCCCCCCCCCATTGATCATCATCCCCGAAGTTTACCAGAAATGTTTCCCTTGTATCCAGTGGTCCCCCATCGCCATCCCATAGTTAAAAGTGAGCGGTTCCCTGGTGTCTAGTGGTGCCCCCCCACATTGATCGCCAGTCCAATGTAGAAACTAGACTTTCCCTGGTGTCTAGTGGTCCCCCCCCGTCTATCGCCTCCCGATGTAAACAACAGACATTCCATGGTGTCCAGTGGTCCCTCCCCCCACCTGATCACCTGCCCAACACACAGACACCGTTTCCGTGGTGTACAGTGTATCCTCACCCCAATCTTCATCCCCTGTATACGAAAGAGAAACCATTCCCCTGGTGATCTAGCAGTCCCCCTCCCTACCCCCGCTCTTCCCTTGCAATACAGTGAATGCTTCCCTGGTTGTCTAGTGGACCCCTCCTCCCTATCCCCAATCTCCGCTTGCAATACAATGAATGCTTCCATGGTGGTATAACGGTCACCCCTTCCTACCCCCAATCTCCCCTTACAACACAAATAATGTTTCCCTGGTGGTCTCGTGGACCCCCTCCCTATCCCTGATCTGCCCATAGAATAAAAACTAGATCTCTCCCTGGAGGCCAGTGAACCCCCACCCTCCCCACTCCAGCAGGTATTGCCCAACCACTCGGCTCTCCCCATCCCATCCTCAAGCTCACGACCGGTACAGCTCTCTGCTCTCTACCACAGCTGACTGCCGACTGAGCTGTCAATAAGTGCATATTGTATACAGTACACACTAATTGTCAGCTCAGTCGGTGACTGGCCATGGTAGAAAGCAGAGGGCTGTGCCAGTTGCCAGTTGTGGTGAGATGGGGAGTGGAGTGTGGGGGCACCACCTACCAGGGTGGGGGTCCCTCAGCCACCAGGGAAGATCTATATTTTTATTCTACAGGCAGATCAGGATAGGAGGGGGCCACTAGACCAGGGGAAGCATTCATTATTGCAAGAGGAGATCGGGGATAAGGAGGGGGGACCACTAGATCACCAAGGAATGGTTCCTCTTTCATATACAAGGGATCAGAATGGGGAAGGGGATACACTGTACACCAGGTAAATGGTGTCTGTGTGTCACGCGGGTGATTGGGTGGGGGGGAGGCACCACTGGACACCATAGAATAGTATTGTAGCCATCGGGCATGGGTGCAGGTGGGGGTGGAACCACTGGACACCAGGGAATGTCTTTTTTTTTTTTTTTTTTTTTTTTTTTAAGTCTTTTTGGTAACCGGGTAAGGCCCACTAGGCACAAGTGCCTGTTTTCAGGGGTGACCTGGGAGCACTGAGCAGTTAAATGACTTGCTCAGAGTCACACAGTATGCAGGTGGAGGCTGTGAGAATCAAACTCAGGTCTGGTCTGCTGGATGTATCAAGCTCGTTCACACCTCGTTCCTCTAACCTCTAGGCTATACTGCCAGCTCCCAGATTTTTTATACTGGGCAGTGATCAACGGGGAGGGGGGTACCGCTAGACACCAGGAAAACATTACTGGTAAACTTCGGGGATGGCAATCAGTGGGGGGGAGGGGGCCCACTAACACCAGAGAATCTTTCATTTCTAACTTCAGGATAGCGACTGGCAGGTGAGGGACCACTGGACACCAGGGAAACATTACTGGTAAACTTCAGGGATGGCTATTGGTGGGACCACTGGCACCAGGGAATCTTTCATTTCTAACTTCAGGACAACGATTGGTGGTGGGGGGGGGGACCACTAGCGCCAGGGAATCTTTCATTTCTAACTTTGGGCTTGCAATTAGTGGGGGTGGAGGGGGACACTAGCACTAGGGATAGCTTTCTGGGACTGGGCTAGTGTCAGGTAGCGCCATGCTAACTTGCTGGGCTACTCATGCAAATGAGCCCGTAATGGGCATGCAAATGGCCCCTTAGCGTCTTGCATGCCCAGTGGGCTCATTTGCATGGGTCCCATTGATTATAGGAAATTTAGTGTAGGCACAAGCCATTGTGTACCCTATTGTGGGAGCCATCTGCCCAGCGCTAAGTGGCTTAGCGCTGGGCTGCAATGTTCCTATATTCAGTAGAACAGCGCCGGTGCACTATTTCACTGAATATAGCATTTTTGGGCACCCAGGCAAGGTGCAGCGCACGTATTTCTGCTCCACTTTTCCCAGTTTTGAATATCAGGCCCCAGGTGTGCCTGTAAATAAATGTCACTGTCCTCGGGTGTGAGAATATCCATTTGTCATATTTGTCCTAGAAATTCTGTATTTTTTCACCATCATCACCAACAAGACATAGACACACAGATGAAGGACAGAAAATACAAGTCCATCAGGTCTGCTCTGGTGCCTTACTTAATTTACTCTGCCCCTCCACAGTTCTCCCTTACCCCCCCCTACCTCCATACTGTTCCTACTAATCCCTATGAAACTGTTTCGCTGTGTTGTGAACCCTAATATAGTCCCAAAACTGATAACATTACCGAGTAGATAGTTCCACCTATCCATCATCTGCCCTCTGAAAAATACTTTCTAATGTCCCTCTGGGATTCCCTTCCTTCTATCTGGATGTTGTGCCTCCTGGTGGTTGTAGTGTTTCTCAGCTTGAAGAATTCTGTGGAGTCCAACTTATTATATCCCTATATTTGTATGGTTCTATCATGTCCTCTCTTTTCCTCCTGTCCTCCAGAAAGTACATACCGAGGCTGTCCAGTTTCTCCTCGAAGAACCTATCCTGCCGCCCCTGGATCATTTTCGTAGCTCTCTACTAGACAGTCTCTTACTTCTGTCTGTCCTTTTTCAGATGTGGGCTCCAAAGTTGCACACAGTACTCTAGGTGTGGTCAAAAACTGACCTTTAAAGTGACAGTATCTCCTCCCTACTTGTGAAATCCCTCTTGATGCTCCCTAGTATCCTGTTCAACTTCACATATGCCATACTACATAGGGAAGAGGTTTTCAAACTTCTGTTAATCATCAGTGCAGGTCTCTTTCCTCCCTCAGGTGCTCCACCTTAACCCTAGTGATGTAATATTTTGCCAGCTGATTTCTGTTACCGGTGTGTACTACTTTACTTGTTATGGCACTGAACTTCAGTTGCTGAAAAACATGTTACGTGGGTGAGTGAATTCTAGACGCTTTCTGTGGAGTCACTATATCTGGCTTTCCACAAGGACAAGGTTGTCATATGCCTCTGTGCAAAATTCCTGCCCATGGTAGTTTCTGAATTCCATCCTATCCAGGCCTTGAAGCTACTCATCTTTTCTCCTAAAGCCTCATGCTTCAAATGCTGAGTGACCATCCACAGTGCTTGATGTCCACAAGACACTGCTCTTCTACCAAGAGACCATGGCAGAATTTCGTGGCGAGGCTAGCCAGTTCTGTCAGGTATGCTGAAGCCACCCAAGGCAAACTGACTGCGAAGTAGACCATTGGCAGTTTGGTTACACACTGCACTATGCTGTTATCAGCTGTCTGAGAAAGAGTTGCCTGACAAACTTAGGACTCACTCCACCAGACACACTGTTGCCTCTGCTGCTGCCGCCAGGTACGTCCCAGTCACAGTGATTTGTAGGGCTGCTATCTGGTCCACTGCACAAATTTCCTATCCCACAACAGCATAAACGTTCACAAGGTGCTGGGATACTGCTTTTGGGTACTCAGTCCTCCAGTATCTCTTCAGCAAAATAGTTGGGGTGTACACCTTGCCTCCTCCTCCTCTTCCTTAATACTGCTAGGATTCTGACTAAGTATGACTAATGAAATGAATTTAAGTTGTTAGAAGGTTGCTTATTTGTAACCATAGTTCTACTTAATTAAAAAAAAGATGGCCACCATGAGGTACCAAGGTAAGACAGTGCGAATAAAACTGCATGAAATACAGCGCTGCAAGAAGCATTAATGGCTCTACAACAACAGGTGTTTTACAGCGTGCGGTAGAAACCACTACCCCAATTTATGGTATACCGGAAGGAGCTGAAGATGGAGCTGCTGATGCAATCACTTACTTACAGAAGCTGTTTAAAGAATTATTAAACTTACCTCCAGAGCTGGATCTCGCTATGGATCGGGCACACCACTCCCTCGTTCAGCGTCCCGTAGGCCCCAACGCCCGCCCCAGATCTTTTGTTGTAAGGCTGACCAACTACGCTTCAAAAGAAGAGATCCTTAAAAGGGCTTGGAAACAGCAAAAAATTATGCTTGGAGCTCATCGAATAACGGTGGACAATGATTACACGGCGGGAGTACAGGAAGCCCGATGCGCCATGTGGTCCGTCCTGAAGCAGCTTAGATCCAGAAACTTAAAGGCGCAGATGCTGTTCCCTGCGCGCCTACGAGTGGAGACAAAACAAGGTTTTAAAATTTATGAAGATCTCTTAGAAGCCAGGGAATATTTAGAAGAGATTGGCATTCCGGTACCAGGTCTGGAGAAAGAACGAATCGAAAAAGAACTGAGGCGCTCAGCATGGTCGGTGGCGCGTAAAGGGCTGACACGGCATGCTAACCCACACACTACCAATCTCCGAGCAGATGTTACAGCGCTCCTCAAGCCCTACGTGTCAGCAGTGCAACTGGCTGATTTATCTCCACGGGAAACTCAGGTGATAGAGGCGAGAGACTGAATAATACTCCTAATACGGAGAGCTGTGCGGAGATATGTGCACCAGTTACTGGGGATCCAAATTGTGCAAAGGTAGACAGAGACATTCACAGAGATGGACATAATAATGAGAAGTGAGGCCAGCATCGGGGGGGGCGGGGTTTGGGAGATGTGAAGAACCACATTAGAGGAAGTGAAGGTTTGTACTGGGGTATTGATGGTTCGGAGGGCTGACTCTCTTCTTCCTCCGGTTCCCTTCGTTGTTACCTTGTTCCGGTTGGTGTCCTAGGGGAGGGGGGCTCCCCTTCGTCCTTCCTTTCTCTCCTCTCGTGTGCGGGGCCTGGAGAGTGCGGGAGACTCGGAGGGAGCCCGGGGATCCGACTGCTGTGGTAACGGCTTAGTATAAAGCACCTAGAAGGGTAAGACATTGAATCGGACATCAGTGGGGGATGAGAAGGGGGTGGGTGGTTGACAATGACAAAAGTTTCGTTCGGAAGAAGGGGATGGAACAGTAGCGGAGGCGATCTGCCCTGCTTAGCTGGGCAGTTGGGAAGGCACAGTACTTGTTTCTCGCTAAGCCATGGGGGGGGGGCTGAGAAAAGCTGGTATGTAGACCGGGGATCTTTGGGTCTCTAGTACCTGCATTAAAATGGGGATCAGGCTGAAAAGAGATATCTCTATAGCTCAAAATGAACATCGCCTGCCTATTGGTGGTGCTGACGTCGATATTACCTCGGAGCCCTGGGCTAAGACCCAAAAATGGTGCTCTCAAGAGGATAAGCCCAGAACAACATACAGGGCTCAGTGTCCCAAGTGGGATGCAAACCAGTCCTACCACAGGTAGTTGGACTGACCTAGAAAGTTGGAATTCCTTAAAGGGGAATATTGCCTCACTGTTGGGGCTCATAGACCCAAAACAGACATTAATCAAGGGGAAAATAAGAGGAGAGGAAAAGCATCTAATTGCTTACAGCAGGTTATTAAAGCATTGTTGACGTATGCAGCTAAAATTAGCGTTCTTTTGTTTTCATGTTGATACAAGTTCTACCCTCTTATTTAAGGGGGACACTGTTATATATACTTCCAATTACACACAGATTGACTGGCAGTTCAAGGCCAGTAGAACGTTAACAATTAATGATTGTAAAGTATGGCGCAGGAATGTTCATAAGCAAATGTATAGGATTATTAAGAAGGGAAAGAAGGAATGGGGAGCATTCTCGAAGCAGAAAGAGAGTAGGCTGATGGATGGGGAGAGGAATAAACCCTTTAGTCACAACAGAAGATCTGAAACAATCCGAAAGTTAAGGACTTTAAACCATGGACAGGGTCAAATCTAAGATTGGTTCTTTTAATGTGAATGGTATAAATCATCCTGCAAAACGAAAACAACTTCAGAAATTTTTAAAGAGACAGAGGTGTGAGATTCAATTTCTGCAGGAAACACATCTGTCTCCGCAGGAAGCTTTAAAGCTAAAAAATAGGGATTTCCCAACTGTGTATCACGCATCCCTTGCAAGGGGGAGGAAGAGAGGGGTGGCGATACTGCTGTCGTCCTCTCTCCCATTTGAGGAGGACGAAGTGATCGTGGATACAGGAGCTAGATATGTGATGGTGACGGGATGCATACAAGATATGCAGATTACACTACTAAATGTGTATGCTCCCCCAGGATCAGACATAGGTTTTTTTGCAGATCTATTTAAACTACTAGCAGAGAAGGCGAGGGGTGCTGTGATTGCAGGTGGGGATTGGAATGTCATTATGGATACGGCCCTGGACACAACCTCGGGTATCTTGGCACCTAAAGAAAGAACCTCTAAACAATTGAGGAGACTCATGAGAGACACGGACCTGATGGATATTTGGAGGGAAAAGTACCCAACAGCGCGTGATTATACATACTACTCCCCCAGATATAAAATCTGTTCGAGGCTAGACATGTTTTTCACATATAGTAAGGATCTGACAGTCTTCGAGTCAGTCTGGGTGGGCTCTGAAAGCATATCAGACCATAAACCCATATATGCACAAGTTGACCTTCAATTACCTAGAAAGCCGACACAGTGGAGACTGAATGTGAGTTTGCTTAGGGATGACAGAGTAAAGGAGGAAATACGGGAGATAATAAAACAGACGGTGGACATAAATGACGGTCCTGATACCACGTCTCAAATACTATGGGACACAGTAAAAACAATGATCGGGGCAAGCTCATTTCAATAGCCACATATAAAAAGAGGGAAAGGGGTAGGCAAAGAGAACAGCTAAATCAGGCAATTAATAGCCTGGAGGAACAACAAAAAATTAAATTGTGTAGGAAGAGGGAAAAAGAGATAAAGGAGCTCAAACACAGGCTTCAGAGACTACAGCTCCTGGAAAGTGAAAAAGCTCTGTTACTTACAAAGCAGACCTATTACGAGGGAGGGCCAAGGGCCACTCGCTTTTTGGCATATAGACTAAAGCAGCAGGCTGCCAGGGCTAATGTCACGGGACTCAGGAACCCGATCACTGGCCGGGTCTCACATAAGTGGGAGCAAATAGCAGAAACATTGGTCACCTTTTATAAAACTTTGTACCAACCCCAATCAGAGTCACTCACAGAAGAGGCTTCAGAATTTTTAAACACATTAAAGCTATCCAGGCTCACAGAGGCCCAAAGGCAGACTCTGGAACACCAAATCACCCTACAAGAGGTACTGGACACAGTGGGAGAACTTAAGACAGGTAAATGCCCAGGACCAGATGGGTTTGGGGGGAGCTATATAAAACGTTTAAAACAGAGTTAATCCCTATGCTTAAAACGGTCTATAATCAAATATGGTTGGAAGGGGAAGTGATCCCCCCCTCATGGAACTACACAACTATAACAGTGATTCTGAGGGAAGGCAAGGACCCAAAGGAATGTGGCTCGTATAGACCAATTTCTCTCCTTAATGTAGATTACAAAATTTTCACGGCGATAATAGCCAAGAGACTTCAGTCTTTTCTCGGGGGCTTGATCCACTCAGATCAGACAGGCTTTGTAGAGGGTAGGCAGGCCCCAGAGGGAGTAAGAAGGACGATAAACATAATCGATATTATTAATAAAAAACGTATCCCCGCCTGTCTTATGAGTATGGACGCTGAAAAAAGCGTTTGATAAAGTTAGCTGGGACTTTCTCTTTCTGGTTCTTGAGAGAATGGGTTTCCCCCCACGATTTTTAGAGGCTATTAAAGCTATATATGCCTCTTCTCGAGCCTGCGTAAGGGTGAATGGGGACGTTTCAAAGCACTTTGATCTGGGACGGGTACTAGACAGGGTGCCCTCTCTCACCTCTTCTTTTCGATCTATATATAGAACCTTTATCTCAGGCTATAAGGAGGCAGAGGAAGTGGAGGTGTGAAGGTTAACGGAAGAGCATAAAATTTCCTTTATATGGACAATGTTCTCCTATGCATGACTAACCGAATAGATCCATTCCTAAATTGTGGTCCATCATAGACAAATTTAGTCAATACTCAGGATACACGTTAAATAAAAATAAAACGGAGGTTTTGAAATTTCATTATAATCCCCCCCCCACATATAGTGCAACTCTTAGATGTTAAATGGAATAGAGGGAAAATGAAATACTTAGGTATTCAAATCCCAAAGAACCTAGCCATGTTATACTCGACCAATTTTGAGCCAACGGTAACACAGATCAGGCAGGATATTAAGCGATGGGAGACTCTACAATTACCCCTATATTCAAGACTTCAATCAGTATCAATGAATATACTCCCTAAATACTTGTACCTCTTTCAATGCCTTCCAATAAAAATACATAAAACCAATTCCAGATATGGCAGAGGCTGTTGACAAACTATATCTGGAACAATAGGCGACCGAGAATTAGAAATACGATTATGCAAACAAATAAAAAGTATGGAGGCCGAAATGTCCCTAATCTAGAAGATTATTTCTTAGCCACTCAGTTAAAATGGGCCCTCCTGTGGTCGACTAGGACTTACTCAGCCCGTTGGAAATCTATAGAGGAGGCCCTAACAGATGGGACTCCTCTGGGGGCAAGGGCCTTGACGCCAGGAGTTCAAATTATAAGGGAGAATACCCTCCTTACGTCAGTACAAAATACTCTGAAGTCCTTAAAACGGCTATGGACCAAACATAATCTGGAAGGAGAGCTCTGGCCCCTGAGGTGGTTCGCTTGGGACCCAGGCTTCTCCCCGATTAGACAGGACCTTACTTTTAAAAGGTGGGGGAGGCTGGGCTTAACTTCGCTCAGTCAATTCCTGAATGGAAACACTGTCATGGAATTTAATCAAGTAAAGGAAGCTTTTTCATTGAGGCAGGTAGATTATTTTAGGTATTTACAAGTAAGAACCTACATACATAAACTACAATGCTTGCAGACACAATCAAGAGTTTCGTCGGGGCTTACCCATGTTAAAGAGAAGATCCTCAGTTCACAAAGACTCAAGGGGTTGATTTCAAATATATATGGGGCTCTGAGAGATGGAAGAGGGAATCAGACCCTTAAGGTTAAGCATAGATGGGAGCAGGAGATGGGGGAACCACTGGAGGACAAAGAATGGGTCTCCGCCCTGGCACTGACCTCTAGGATCACATCATCCCCGATGTGGAAGGAGTTTGGGTGGAAGGTCAGACTAAGATTTTTTTATTGCACCAAACATTCAGTGTAAGTGGGACAAAAACTGTTCGGGAGAATGTTGGCGGGGATGTGGAACGAAGAGGGCGGATTATCTACATGTGTTTTGGTCGTGTCCGACCCTTGCACATTTCTGGACAGAAACTGAACAAAGGATAAGACAGATTGTATCTATTCAATCTATACTAGCCCTAAGAACCTAATTTTGGGAATGAAACCAGAAGAGATTAGGGGACCAGACAAAATCTATTTATGGAATATCCTCCTCAACGCAGCACATAAAGCTATAACCAAAAGATGGTGCTCACCAAGCCCCCCGACGTTTCAGGACTGGGTGACAATTATTAATGAAATCAAAGACATGGAGGAAATTACATATAAAATAAATCTGAGGACACATGTCTTTATAAGACGCTGGACTCCATGGTTGGTGATATGAGGTTGTAAGCCGTAGTTCAGGGGTGGGGAAGGGGCTGGGACACAATAGAAGGAGATTACTAATACAGAGTAATAAGGTTGTGCTGCTTCTGGGATGCTCCTCATAAAGGAAAGTGGGTAAAAATAAAGTGAAAGTGGTAAAAGAATCTGAGATATATGAAATGAAACACTGAATTAAGACCAATTTGTAACAGAACATATCAACTTGTATATTTAATCTTAAAGGTTGGAAAGGATATAGAACTAATGTAAACCTGTGCCAGAATATGCAATAAACTTGAATTAAAAAAAAAAAAAAGAAACCACTACCCCTGTCACTGTAGGCTGCCAGCAGGGAAGACGAAGGATGCCTTCAGGGTGGTGCCTGGCCAAACTGCTCCCATGGTGGAGCAGCTAGAGCACCTGACTCTGACGGCATCGGGGACCTGGGGCTGCAGTTCGGTTTGCTCCAGGTCCCATGTCCCACTCTGTTGCTACATTTTTTGACCCATAAAATAAAACTTTTTCCAACATGATTTTTTTTTTTAACCCCTGACATCCATGACCCCCGGAGTTGATTATAATTAGTCAGGTTTGCCCCCAGAAAAAACAAGTTGTTGCTGGGGTATGCACTCTGTGTGCACTGGTTGGCAGATTGTGCCATTATTTTGATGCACGCTGCTTTGCGTGTGGCACTGTTGCAGTGCATGGTTTTGCCTGTGACATTATGACCACGTGCCCCTCCATGATGGGCTGACCGTCTGCAGCACTGCATGAGTGAGAGAGTTAAAACTCTTATTTTACTTAGTTTTAAAGTTATTATCGCTATTTTTGCCGTTAAATTGGTACTGTAGTAGTAGGATTAGATAAGGAACACAGTGAGAGCAGTGAGTTTAGCGGCAGTTGTTTGTTTCTTTTAGCGAGTCCCAGTTGTGAGTGCCACCATTTTATCTGCACAGCTGTTGGCAGGGACACTGAAGGGGCAGCTTTGTTGGGCTCCACTGGGGTCTGCAGAGACATTGGGTTGGTGGTTTTGTTTTGTCTCTTCTCAAGCGCTGGAGTGGTGGCTTTGTCTGGCTCCGCTTGGGTCAGCAGAGGCAGCAGCTTCATTTGTCCTTTTCAGGTTACCCTGCTTAGCTGTGCACTATCTAATGGCTGCAGCATGAGGGCGGTACTGCTGGCCATTTTTGTTTGGCTCTGTTTTGGCTTTCTCACAGATGGTGTTTGAAGTCCCCAGGTACTTGGCAGCTGGCCACAGTGGGTGTGAGGGTCAGACAGTGGGCTTGGTGGTGGGAGAGCTGGATCTTTTCCTTATTTGCTTCTGATGTGCTGGAATCATTTTGGCTTTGATGGCTTAACCTAACAAATTAGTTTGCGCTGTGTTGATGCATGAAGCACTCCTACCCCCTTTTTGTTTGCAGATGGATGTTGCCATTTCAGCATGTTGTGAAGAAAAAGTAGGCTTACTGCTGTTTGTGGGAACACTCGGCTGGAGGTACTGGACTGGCTGGACTATCTGTTTATCTTGCTGGTCGGGATTTGTGTGGTGGCTGGAGCATCTGGTGCAAGAGAGGTGTATATCTGCAGCCACAACTGTAAGACTGTTAACTTCAGTCTTTACTCTGATTTGCTGCCAACTGATTGTTTGAAGGGGTTGGTGCAGCCTGGCAGAGCCCAGAAAGGAACTGAGCCTGGATGTGCAACGCAGTGAGAGAGCACTGGAAAAATTGCCTGCATCTGTTGGTGATGTGGAGAGCTTGGTCCCTGGATCCTAGTAAGATTAAGGATCCAGTAGGGATCTGAAGAATAAAAAATACTCACCGTAGTAATGTTGTTTCTTCTTAGAGATCCATCAATATGATTTACAATAAGCATTAGTCTGCAGGAGTGTGCTGCCCCGGAGATAAAACCTATGCTAATTTTAGAATAAGAATGAAGTTCAAACTCTGCACTTGGGTTATGCTCCCCCTACTGTTCTAATGTCAGATTTGTTTCTAAAGCTAGGAGGAGCTGTGACCACTAAAACTAGCTAACTCGCTACCAAAAATAAAAACTCCCATCAAAACTTTTAAACTACCAAACAAATTTAAAGCAGACAATATGAAAACATTTAACTGGTCACATTCTAACAACTGCTAGGGAACTGCAATAAGGAATGCTCAAGCAACCTTAAGAAAGAACTGATTCTTGTGTGAACCTATTTTTATGTTCTTAAAGCGGAGGTAGGATTCGGGATTGTAAATCACAGTGATGGATCCCTGAAAAGAAACAAGATTACTACAGTGAGTACTTTTTTCTTCAAACAATAGGAATCCAACAGTGATGCTTTAGAATAAGCAGACTGTCTAGCAGTACCTTGGGAGGATGGGTCCAGAACCTATTTAGTAAAAAACATTTTGTAAAACAGCAGTTCTAAAACTGGCATCCCTTCTGGGACGTATGTCCAGGCAATAGTGCTTTGTGAAGGTGTGCACTGTTTTCCAGGTAGCTGCTTTACAACCGTCTAGAAGGGGGATGCACCTTGTAGCTGCCACAGAGGCAGATGTACCCTTTGTGGAATGTGCCCTTATGCCTCTGGGAGGTATTTTACCACCTTTTTTCATAACAGAACTGTATGAAAGAGACTATCTGACAAGACAAGGCCTACTTGGCTGCTCCAGTCCTCCCCTCATCTCCTCTCTTAGTCCTTCCTTCACTATTCCTCTTCTCCCCTCGCCCCCTGCTACCAGCACCTTCCCATCCATGGTCCTCACTCCTTCTCGTGCCTCGCACTATTAGTGCACTTACGTTACACGTGATTTCACTGCTGCATATACTGTACCATAATATCTGTACTTTTATAACCTTACATGTTAAATGTCTGTATCTGAATTGCCTGTTTGTTTTCTTTGTTAACACTGTTTTGACTTGCATCATTTAACTACTGTATCCCTGTTTTATCATGATGTGGGACCTGCTCAAAGGTTGTAATCCGAGACTTCAATGAATAAATAAAAATAAATAAATAAGATAGTCTTCCTAGCTCTGATTTACATTTGCCCACCTCTTCATAGGTAATGAAAAACTGTGTATCATGGGACCTGATATCCTTTGTCTGGTTGATGTAGTGACCTAGTGCTCTTTTTGCATCCAGACAGTGCAGTTTTTCCTCACCTGTAATGGAATGTTCAGGGTATTTATTTATTTATAAGAGTTTCACCAGGAAAGACAACATGAGCTGAGAACAGCTCATTTCCAGAAACATCCTGGGGGGGGTTACATAGGGGGAAGAGCAAAAATAATATGGAACAGGTGTACAAAAAACAGATACAACCATTACAATAAAAGCCAATAAAACAAATACAAATTCTGAAATAAGTGTGAACTGTGAATGGATACACTTAATGTAGGAACAATACATTTAGGACATTACTTATGAGATAGTCGTACATATCTAAATAACAGCATAAGTACAAGCATAAGTGCTATACTGAAATGTGAGGGGAGGAAATTAAGGAAGGATGGAGGTGGGGGGAGGAGGAAGAGAGGAAAGGTAGCCAGAACCTACTCCCCATCAGGATGCTGAGAACCCTGCAAGGGGATGGGAGACTGGCAAGGATAAGTACAGAGAAGAAGAGAGGTAGCCACAAACCTACCCCCTTAAACCCACTCCCCGTCAGGATGCCGAGAAGCCGGCAAGGGACTGGGAACCTACTCCCCCTCAGGATGCCGAGAACCTTGCCGGTGGAGTACAGAGGACAGGCAAGAAGATGGAGAGGGGAGAAGAAAGGTAGACAACCTACTTCCCTTCAGATTGCTGAGACCCCTGCAAGGGAACCTGGAACTGGCAAGATGATGGAGAAAGGGAAAAAGAGGGGATAGCGGTAGCAGTGGAGAGAGGAAAAAAGGAAGCAGGGGTGTGACAGGAGGTCAGGAAGAGGAGAAAGAGGAAATTTAAGAGGGTCGATGGGGAGGAATCAGGAGAAATAGAGGGGAGTGGGATGGAACAAAGAGAGGCTGGCAAAAGGGGGAAGAGACTATTATGTCGAGGGTGGGACGCAGTTAAAACAAAACGGAAGGGGTAAATAGGGGGTGGTTATCAGGGAGTTAAATGCAGTTTGGGTAGAGCACAGGAAGGGCAACTGACTAGTTCAGGGGGAATTCCGGCACCACCTTAGGAAGGAACTTCCTACTGGTTCTAAGGACTACCTTATCAATGTGGAAGATTATTTTGTTTCAGTCTGTACAGTGGGCTTGCAGCTTGCTTATCCTTCTGGCAGATGTCACAGCGATCAGAAAAACTGTTTCCCATATGAGATAGGCTCAAAGGGAGCCTACCTCACCTGGGCAAGACAAATATTTTGGTCCCATGGAGGGACTGAATCCCTTACAGGGGGATGCAGGAGACTGCGGCCTTTAAAGAGCCTTTTAAAAGCAGCTTGTGAGGTCAAGGACTTGTTTTTTCGTGCTGATTTATACTTTAGGCTGACACTGCTGTCAGATGTACCTTCAGTGCTGATGTGTACTTGAGGCTGACACTGCTGTCAGATGTACCTTCAGTACTGATGTGTTCTTTAGGCTGACACTGCTGTCAAATGTACCTTCTGTGCTGATGTGTACTTTAGGCTGACACTGCTGTCAGATGTACCTTCAGTGCTGATGTGTGTGTAACCCCCCCTACAAATGGGGGTTCCCGAAAAGTCTTCCTTGAGCTTGCCTAAATGCTCACTGCCAGGCTGGTGTCCTGTGTTTTAGCAGTTTAAATGTGATTGCCAGAGAGTGCCTGTATAGCCTATGTGCACTGTCTCTTTATGAGCTGCCTGGATTGTAGTCATAAGTAATCTGAGAGGGAGTTCTGTTGAAAGAGGTAACTATTTGCCGAAAATCATTTAGTGATATAATGATAATGTAGTTTGTCTAACCTGCCTTCTCTGCAGCAAGGACTGTTTTGTTTATTTATTTATTTAAGTGTTTTACCAGGAAGGCATACTGAGCAGAGTACTGCTCGATTACAGATGCGTCCTGGGGGAGGGGAGAACATAGGAAAACAGTTTACATAGTATAGACAAGAAAATACATAGTGGGAGAAATATTAACATTTGGATCTGGTTACATGTCAGTAGTAGCTTGAGAGGGTCAAATTGGTAACCATTGTACGTACAGTATCAGAAAACACTTGAAGTCAGGATTGACAAGTGAGTGCATTGTGGAAGATCACTAACATTTGGTTCAGAAACCACTACAAGCAGGATTGAGTGTGGCAGTTGGTAACACAGTTACATACAGCAAGTGTACAACAAAATTATGTTTCGGGCCATATGGGAGACAGTATAAGGCGAGTGGACAATAGTAGATACTGATGAATTACAAATCTGCTAAGTGCCAACATTCCCAGAGAGTTGCCTAGTAGTTGGTAGACTCCTAGACACAAGCACAGGTAGGGACGAAATTATCTTGGAGCATGGAGCTTAGGTGCGAAAGGGAGGTGAACCGACGAATGTTAGCTGGGAGGGAGTTCCATAGTGAGGGAATGCGGTAGCTGAACCCTGATTGCCCTGTGGAGGTAGACCGGTATGGGACAGCTAGGGACCCGGAGTCTGAGTTTCTGAGTGTGTATGATTGTACGCTAGGGTTTGTTAAGATGTTGGAGAGGTAGGAAGGGAGACGCTGAGACTAATGCTTGGCCGTAATTTTGTGCAGTGAGTTAGCCTGCAATAGTCAAGTGAAGTTTATCTCCACTATCTTAGCCCTGGACTGCCGAATTGGACAAATCAGTACTGGTGGGGCCTAAAATAGAGCCGGACTACAGGAGCTGTCTGGAGTCAAAATCTGTAGGAATTGTAGTTTTGGGCTTTTGGTGCCTTTTTGCACCTGAAGGGGGAGCCTTTGTTGTGACTGACAGACAGATCAGCCAACCAAACCTTTTGGATCTTGGGGGACAGATAGATAGATAGATAGATAGATAGATAGATAGATAGATAAAAATGTTTATTCTAGGGACATGGATATGTTGTTCATCCACACTTTCCAGCAGGTATCCTTGCCGCTTTAAGTCTTGCCGGAAGGTCTTCAAGCTGGCTTCTCCAACCCACCGGGTGGTAAAACTCTCGGCTCCGCCCCATGACGCCAGATCTTCCTTCCGCTTGGAAGCTTAGGTTCCCTCCTTAACGCTCTGCGTATAAGAATGGTTCCTATTTCTTCGGTCTACCCGAAATTACTTTTAAAAGGACCACAAAGGTAAGTCCCTCCGTCGACGCTCTTGGGAGCGGGAGAGGTCGCTCTCCCCGAGTAGTCGACCATCGACTTCGGTCGATCCTTCGGCCACTGGCCTCACGGTGTCCCCATCAGGTCAGTTGACCGAGACTCCCGTCGACGCAGTCGAGTTTTTTCTCGACCCGTCGGATGGGCTGTTGACCGGTGAAGCTGAAAACCCTCACTCCCCGGTTCCCCCGGCGGAGATTGAGGTTTCCGTGGCTTGCCTATGCCTCCGGTTCCAGAGCCACGGTTGAACCTTCAAGCGAGGGAAAGCAGGTTTCCCCGCCCTGCCCCAGAACCCTCCTCGGAAACGCCGAGGTTCTCGGTCTCGGACTTCTTCTCGGTCCAGCCGATCCCGCCGTCCTAGGTGGTCTCGGTACCGTAGTAAGCGGCGGCGGCGCTCGTCCTTGTCTTCCTCCTCGGACGAGGGGAGGCTTCGACGCAAGTTGCATCGACGCTACGAGAACCTCATGTGGCAACAGCTCCTTCTGTCCGGGAGCAAGCCGACATCGTCGCCTTCCCCGGCTATCAAGTGGCTGTCACTGGAGCAGCCGAAGCAACCCCTCGCTCTAGCCGAGGCGCCTGCTCCCAGGCCTGTTGCTCGACCAAAACCGGCTGCCCCACCGATTCTGGTGGAACCTCCACCTCCACAGCCATTGTTTGGGGCCCCGACCAAGAATTCTCCGGTCGGCCCAGGGTCTGCCCATAGGCTGTCTGTCACCCTCACTCCCGATCGCCCTCGGCAGGTGGAGGTGACTCAGGCCAAACAGCTCTTTGTGGACTCTTCCGGTCCGATGATGATTCCTTCCTGTTCTCCAGGCAGGTCGACTTGGGGTCCCGGAGGTCAGTCTCTGGGCGATGGCCCATCGTCCTTCATGGGTTGCTTAGGCTCATCTCGAGTCCACGGGATGCAGCTCGAAGCCCGTTTCCAAGCAGGCCAAGTATCCCCTCATGGAGATATTGGACCGAGGGGATTCTCCCACGGAGGCCTTTCTGGTGGCCGAGGCCATTGTCGGCCCGGCCTTGGAGCTCTGGCAGTGCCCTGCTTCCTGTCCTGCGCCCTCAGCCAGGATGGCGAGGAAGTACGCCGTCCCTACCAGTTCCTTGTCTGGTTTTTCGGAACACCCCTCGGCCGAGGGGTTGGTTACCGACAGCGTCTTCCGGTGTGCCAGAAGCGCCAGGGATGTGGACAAGCCTCCCGACAAGGAGTCCAAGAAGTTGGACTATGCAGGGCTCAAAGTGTACGCTGCATCCTCCCTTGACCTTCCTCAGGCCAGCTCGGCCGTGCTGATGGCACACTTTTCTCACGCCTTGTTGGGCTCCCTGGACGAGGTAGTCCCTCATCTTCCTGCTGACCTGCAGACCACGGTTAAGCAGGTGCGGGACCAGGGCAGGGCAGTGGCCAAGCAGCAACTTCAGACTGCTTTGGACATTGGTGACTCATGTGCCAGGTCAGTCGGGACCGCAGTGGCTATGCGCCGTCGGGCATGGCTGAGGATATCCACCTTCACAGCGGATACCCAGGACAAGTTGGCAGATGTCCCCTTCCTGGGGACCGACCTCTTCGGCCCTGGAGTGGAAGGTCACCTCCAGAGGATCGAAAAGTCCAATGCCACTCTGGACTCGGTCTCATCTGCCCAGAGGGACAAGGGCCGCAGACCTCAACCCAAGCTCTTTCGTCCGTCTGCGCCCAGCACGTCCGGCCCAGCAGCATCAGGGCCAGCAGGCTCACGCTTGGCATCCCAAACCCAAGCCCACGGCTTCCTCTTCCAGGAAGCAGGGAGGTAAAGGCCCAGGTGGTCCCTCAGCTGGTCCCTCCTCCAAGCCTGCTCAGTGACGGGTTGAGGGGTGCCACCCCCAACCTCGTCACCCACCCCAGGTTCCCCATTAGAAGGCAGCTTCCCACTTCCTTTCCGCCTGGTCTGCTATCACCACAGACCGGTGGGTGCTGGAAGTGGTGGGAAGAAACCTGCCTCTGGAGTTCAAGCAGGCCCCGCCCTTCGAGCCATAGCCCCCGGGCGGCCTAAAGGTCATGAGCTCGCTGTCAGCTCGCCGAGCCGACATCCTCTGCTCCTCGAGAAAGAGGTGATCAGAGAGGTGGCGGACCCTCCCTCAGATCGGGGTTTGTGTCCAGGTATTTTCTGGTCCCAAAGCGGACGGGGCTGGCGCCCCATTCTCGACCTTCATGACATAAACAAGTTCTTAAGGTCTCGGACCTTCAGGATGGTCACTCTGGCTCAGATAATACCATCCCTGGAACGGGGCATGTGGTTCTGCTCTCTGGACCTACAGGACGCGTTCTTTCACATTCCTATCCGTCCGTCTCACCAGAGATTCCTTTGCTTTCGAGCGGAGGGATCCCTTTATGAGTTCTGAGCCATGCTCTTCGGCCTTTCTCTTGCTCCCAGGGTCTTCACCAAATGCATGGCAGTGGTGACAGCATTCCTGCGGCGCCAAGGGGTCCGGGTGTACCCTTACCTGGACGATTGGCTGATAGCAGCCCCCTCCAGACAGGAGGTGGAGCGGTCCAGAGATCTGGCCCTCCAGGTTTGCTCTCAGATCGGCCTCCTCATCAACAAGGCCAAGTCGAAACTCGGACCGAAGCAGGTGATTCTTTTCATTGGGGCAGAGCCCGACTCTCTTCGAGCCAGAGCAAGGCTCCTGGCGGACAGGGCCGAGGTTCTTTCCTCCTTTGCCCAATCATTTCTGGTTGGGCAATTGCGCCCTGCCCAGGACTTCCTGTACCTCCTGGGTCTCATGGCAGCCTGCAGCAGCGTGGTCCGTTGGGCCCGCTGGCACATGCGTCCCCTTCAGTGGGGATTGGCCAGCCAGTGGTCACAATGATGCGATCCATTGGACCAGCTAGTGGCGGTGACCCAGGGGATGTGGAGACGCTCTCCAGCGGTGGACGTTCCAGCTCATCTGCAGGAGGCATCCCGTTCGTCCGCCCGAGCCGGCCGGTCTCTCTATCAATCCGATGCCTCTCTGATGGGTTGGGGTGCCCATCTGGGGAGCACAGAGCGCACGGCCTCTGGTCCCCTCGGTAGTCCCGATGCCATATCAACCTGCTGGAGCTTCGGGCGGTCCGTTTAGCTCTCACCGCCTTTGCTCCATTTCTACGGCGTCAAGTGGTTCAGGTCCAGATGGACAATACCACGACCATGTACTACCTAAACTGCCAGGGCGGGACGCACTCCATGCCTCTGTGCAAGGGAAGCTCTCCGCATTTGGTCACTCGTGCGCAGCCTAGAGGTGGATCTCCTAGCCATTCATGTGGCAGGAGTCTCCAACACCCTGGCCAATGCCCTAAGCTGGATAGGGGCTGTGTCTCACGAGTGGTCTCTCCTGCCGGAGATAGTACAAGATCTGTTCTCCCATTGGGGCACACCTCAGGTGGACCTGTTTGCCTCCAGGGAGAATGCGAAGCTGAGGCTGTTCCATGCCCGCCCCCCTCAGCAGGGTTCGCTGCAGGGGGATGCCTTCTCGAGGCCATGGACCCCAGGCCTCTTCTACGCCTTTCCCTCATTTCCCTTGATCTACAAGGTGCTTCTCAAGGTGAGGAGGGACAAGGCGCAGGTGATTCTGGTAGCCCCAGACTGGCCCCGCCAATGCTGGTATCCAGATCTCCTCAGCCTCAGCTCCAGGCTCCCGAGGCAGCTTCCAGCTCGCCCGGACCTACTTTCAGTCAATCAGGGGAAGGTGTTCCATCCGGACCTTCAATCCCTGCACCTGACGGCCTGGTTCCTGAGTGGCTAGAGTTCCAGGCCTTGGGTCTTTCTGACGAGGTCCTCAGTGTAGTTGAGGCATCCCGTAAAGGAGTCGACCAGGAAATGCTATGCCTTCAAATGGAAGAGATTTTCCATATGGTGTCAGGGCAAGGGCCTGGACCCTTCCTCCTGTTCCTTGGCAAGCATCCTGGACTATCTATGGTCCCTTTCTCAGCAAGGGCTTAGGTCGACGACCCTAAAGGTGCACCTGGCAGCCATCTCTGCTTATCGGGCGGGCCGGGAAGCAGTCGGTGGCGCAGGAGAAGGTGGTCTGGCGCTTTTTCAAAGGCCTTGATCAGATTTCTCCTCCGGTGCAAGAACCTCCACCTCTGTGGGATCTACTGCTGGTATTGGCAAAGCTCATGGGCAAGCCATTCGAACCAATGCACAGGTGTGATCTCTCTCTCACCTGTCGTGGAAGACCGCCTTCTTGGTGGCTGTCACGTCAGCCAGAAGGATGGGAGAGCTCCAGGCGCTTTCCATCGAGTCTCCTTACCTGGTCTTCCACAGGGACAAGGTTGTCCTGCGCCCCCACCTGAAATTCCTTCCGAAGGTGGTGTCGGAGTTTCACCTTAACCAGGTTGACTCTGCCAGTGTTCTACCCCAATCACACCTCGGAGGCCGAATGTAGGCTCCATACTCTGGACCCTAGAAGGGCGCCACATTAGTAAGGAGCTTAATGGCTGAAGTTCGGGGAGAGGTTCGCCAGCTGTTTGTCACCTACGCTGAAGCCGCACCTGGCAGACCTGCAGCCAAGCGGACGATAAGCAGGTGGGTCACCTCCTGCATAGATCTCTGCTATAGGTTGGCGGGCATGGAGCCTCCCAGAGGGATAAGAGCTCATTCTACCCGCCACACCGCTGCATCAGTGGCTGCTTCCAGGGACATCCCTATCCAGGAAATCTGCAGAGCTGCTACCTGGAAGTCAGCACACACCTTCATCACCCACTACCACATCGACCTTGAGTCACACCGGGATGCTGGTTTTGGGGCCTCGGTTCTCCAGTCTCTATTCCCTAAGTAGGGGGTGTGTGCCTTGCCTCCCTCCTCCCGGAGAACTGCTAGGAGTCTGCCAGAAAGTGTGGATGAACAACATATCCATGTCCCTAGAAATACAGGTTACTCACCTGTAACAGGAGTTCTAGGAATGGTATATGTTGTTCATCCACACACCACAACCTCCCGGCTCGGCACGACAACCTGAGCTTCCAGCGGCCAGATCTGGCGTCATGGGGCGGAGTCGAGAGTTTTACCACCCAGGTGGGTGGGAGGAGCCAGCTTGAAGACCTTCCGGCAAGACTTAAAGTGGCAAGGATACCTGCCAGAAAGTGTGGATGAACAACATATACCATTCCTAGAACTTCTGTTACAGGTGAGTAACCTGTATTTTTTTGACAGGAGTTAATCATTAGGACTGTTAAGCCCTATTTACAAGATAGTCCTGTATGGATTATGCTTTCAAGTACAAATCTTAACATGGTTACAGACAATATAACACAATCAACTAACAAATCAAGAGACGATACACAATATAAAAATACAATATAAACAATAATACAATGAGCTGAAAAACAAAAAAAAAAAAGCAATATAAAATGCCTGTACAAAAACTTTGGACATAATTTAGGAGCATCCTAAGACCCAAAACGCATACAATTTAAATTCCACATTGATGTCAAGCTTCTTTTAAACTGATCCAAACTACCAGCATACCAGAATAAATAAAAATAAATAAATAAGATAGTCTTCCTAGCTCTGATTTACATTTGCCCACCTCTTCATAGGTAATGAAAAACTGTGTATCATGGGACCTGATATCCTTTGTCTGGTTGATGTAGTGACCTAGTGCTCTTTTTGCATCCAGACAGTGCAGTTTTTCCTCACCTGTAATGGAATGTTCAGGGTATTTATTTATTTATAAGAGTTTCACCAGGAAAGACAACATGAGCTGAGAACAGCTCATTTCCAGAAACATCCTGGGGGGGGTTACATAGGGGAAGAGCAAAAATAATATGGAACAGGTGTACAAAAAACAGATACAACCATTACAATAAAAGCCAATAAAACAAATACAAATTCTGAAATAAGTGTGAACTGTGAATGGATACACTTAATGTAGGAACAATACATTTAGGACATTACTTATGAGATAGTCGTATATCTAAATAACAGCATAAGTACAAGCATAAGTGCTATACTGAAATGTGAGGGAGGAAATTAAGGAAGGATGGAGGTGGGGGGAGGAGGAAGAGAGGAAAGGTAGCCAGAACCTACTCCCCATCAGGATGCTGAGAACCCTGCAAGGGGATGGGAGACTGGCAAGGATAAGTACAGAGAAGAAGAGAGGTAGCCACAAACCTACCCCCTTAAACCCACTCCCCGTCAGGATGCCGAGAAGCCAGCAAGGGACTGGGAACCTACTCCCCCTCAGGATGCCGAGAACCTTGCCGGTGGAGTACAGAGGACAGGCAAGAAGATGGAGAGGGGAGAAGAAAGGTAGACAAAAACCTACTTCCCTTCAGATTGCTGAGACCCCTGCAAGGGAACCTGGAACTGGCAAGATGATGGAGAAAGGGAAAAAGAGGGGATAGCGGTAGCAGTGGAGAGAGGAAAAAGGAAGCAGGGGTGTGACAGGAGGTCAGGAAGGAGAAAGAGGAAATTTAAGAGGGTCGATGGGGAGGAATCAGGAGAAATAGAGGGAGTGGGATGGAACAAAGAGGCTGGCAAGGGGAAGAGACTATTATGTCGGGGTGGGACGAGTTAAAACAAAACGGAAGGGGTAAATAGGGGGTGGTTATCAGGGAGTTAAATGCAGTTTGGGTAGAGCACAAGAAGGGCAACTGACTAGTTCAGGGGGAATTCCGGCACCACCTTAGGAAGGAACTTCCTACTGGTTCTAAGGACTACCTTATCAATGTGGAAGATTATGTTGTTTCAGTCTGTACAGTGGGCTTGCAGCTTGCTTATCCTTCTGGCAGATGTCACAGCGATCAGAAAAACTGTTTCCCATATGAGATAGGCTCAAAGGGAGCCTACCTCACCTGGGCAAGACAAATATTTTGGTCCCATGGAGGACTGAATCCCTTACAGGGGATGCAGGAGACTGCGGCCTTTAAAGAGCCTTTTAAAAGCAGCTTGTGAGGTCAAGGACTTGTTTTTTCGTGCTGATTTATACTTTAGGCTGACACTGCTGTCAGATGTACATTCAGTGCTGATGTGTACTTGAGGCTGACACTGCTGTCAGATGTACCTTCAGTACTGATGTGTTCTTTAGGCTGACACTGCTGTCAGATGTACCTTCAGTGCTGATGTGTGTGTAACCCCCCCTACAAATGGGGGTTCCCGAAAAGTCTTCCTTGAGCTTGCCTAAATGCTCACTGCCAGGCTGGTGTCCTGTGTTTTAGCAGTTTAAATGTGATTGCCAGAGAGTGCCTGTATAGCCTATGTGCACTGTCTCTTTATGAGCTGCCTGGATTGTAGTCATAAGTAATCTGAGAGGGAGTTCTGTTGAAAGAGGTAACTATTTGCCAAAAATCATTTAGTGATATAATGATAATGTAGTTTGTCTAACCTGCCTTCTCTGCAGCAAGGACTGTTTTGTTTATTTATTTATTTAAGCGTTTTACCAGGAAGGCATACTGAGCAGAGTACTGCTCGATTACAGATGCGTCCTGGGGGAGGGGAGAACATAGGAAAACAGTTTACATAGTATAGACAAGAAAATACATAGTGGGAGAAATATTAACATTTGGATCTGGTTACATGTCAGTAGTAGCTTGAGAGGGTCAAATTGGTAACCATTGTAAGTACAGTATCAGAAAACACTTGAAGTCAGGATTGACAAGTGAGTGCATTGTGGAAGATCACTAACATTTGGTTCAGAAACCACTACAAGCAGGATTGAGTGTGGCAGTTGGTAACACAGTTACATACAGCAAGTGTACAACAAAATTATGTTTCGGGCCATATGGGAGACAGTATAAGGCGAGTGGACAATAGTAGATACTGATGAATTACAAATCTGCTAAGTGCCAACATTCCCAGAGAGTTGCCTAGTAGTTGGTAGACTCCTAGACACAAGCACAGGTAGGGACGAAATTATCTTGGAGCATGGAGCTTAGGTGCGAAAGGGAGGTGAACCGACGAATGTTAGCTGGGAGGGAGTTCCATAGTGAGGGAATGCGGTAGCTGAACCCTGATTGCCCTGTGGAGGTAGACCGGTATGGGACAGCTAGGGACCCGGAGTCTGAGTTTCTGAGTGTGTATGATTGTACGCTAGGGTTTGTTAAGATGTTGGAGAGGTAGGAAGGGAGTCGCTGAGACTAATGCTTGGCCGTAATTTTTGTGCAGTGAGTTAGCCTGCGATAGTCAAGTGAAGTTTATCTCCACTATCTTAGCCCTGGACTGCCGAATTGGACAAATCAGTACTGGTGGGGCCTAAAATAGAGCCGGACTACAGGAGCTGTCTGGAGTCAAAATCTGTAGGAATTGTAGTTTTGGGCTTTTGGTGCCTTTTTGCACCTGAAGGGGGAGCCTTTGTTGTGACTGACAGACAGATCAGCCAACCAAACCTTTTGGATCTTGGGGGACAGATAGATAGATAGATAGATAGATAGATAGATAGATAAAATGTTTATTCTAGGGACATGGATATGTTGTTCATCCACACTTTCCAGCAGGTATCCTTGCCGCTTTAAGTCTTGCCGGAAGGTCTTCAAGCTGGCTTCTCCCACCCACCGGGTGGTAAAACTCTCGGCTCCGCCCCATGACGCCAGATCTTCCTTCCGCTTGGAAGCTTAGGTTCCCTCCTTAACGCTCTGCGTATAAGAATGGTTCCTATTTCTTCGGTCTACCCGAAATTACTTTTAAAAGGACCACAAAGGTAAGTCCCTCCGTCGACGCTCTTGGGAGCGGGAGAGGTCGCTCTCCCCGAGTAGTCGACCATCGACTTCGGTCGATCCTTCGGCCACTGGCCTCACGGTGTCCCCATCAGGTCAGTTGACCGAGACTCCCGTCGACGCAGTCGAGTTTTTTCTCGACCCGTCGGATGGGCTGTTGACCGGTGAAGCTGAAAACCCTCACTCCCCGGTTCCCCCGGCGGAGATTGAGGTTTCCGTGGGCTTGCCTATGCCTCCGGTTCCAGAGCCACGGTTGAACCTTCCAAGCCGAGGGGAGAGCAGGTTTCCCCCGCCCTGCCCCAGAACCCTCCTCGGAAACGCCGAGGTTCTCGGTCTCGGACTTCTTCTCGGTCCAGCCGATCCCGCCGTCCTAGGTGGTCTCGGTCTCGGTACCGTAGTAAGCGGCGGCGGCGCTCGTCCTTGTCTTCCTCCTCGGACGAGGGGAGGCTTCGACGCAAGTTGCATCGACGCTACGAGAACCTCATGTGGCAACAGCTCCTTCTGTCCGGGAGCAAGCCGACATCGTCGCCTTCCCCGGCTATCAAGTGGCTGTCACTGAGCAGCCGGCAGCCTCACTCTTGCCGAGGCGCCTGCTCCCAGGCCTGTTGCTCGACCAAAACCGGCTGCCCCACCGATTCTGGTGGAACCTCCACCTCCACAGCCATTGTTTGGGGCCCCGACCAAGAATTCTCGGTCGGCCCAGGGTCTGCCCCATAGGCTGTCTGTCACCCTCACTCCCGATCGCCCTCGGCAGGTGGAGGGTGACTCAGGCCCAAGGCAGCTCTTTGCGGACTCTTCCGAGTCCGACGATGATTCCTTCCTGTTCTCCAGGCAGGTCGACTTGGAGTCCTTCGGAGGTCAGTCTCTGGACGATAGCCCATCGTCCTTCATGGGTTTGCTTAGGCTCATCTCGGAGTCCACCGGGATGCAGCTCGAGCCCGTGTCCAAGCAGGCCAAGTATCCCCTCATGGAGATATTGGACAGGGGATTCTCCCACGGAGGCCTTTCTGGTGGCGAGGCCATTGTCGGCCCGGCCTTGGAGCTCTGGCAGTGCCCTGCTTCCTGTCCTGCGCCCTCGAGCCAGGATGGCGAGGAAGTACGCCGTCCCTACCAGTTCCTTGTCTGGTTTTTCGGAACACCCCTCGGCCGAGGGGTTGGTTACCGACAGCGTCTTCCGGTGTGCCAGAAGCGCCAGGGATGTGGACAAGCCTCCCGACAAGGAGTCCAAGAAGTTGGACTATGCAGGGCGCAAAGTGTACGCTGCATCCTCCCTTGACCTTCCTCAGGCCAGCTCGGCCGTGCTGATGGCACACTTTTCTCACGCCTTGTTGGGCTCCCTGGACGAGGTAGTCCCTCATCTTCCTGCTGACCTGCAGACCACGGTTAAGCAGGTGCGGGACCAGGGCAGGGCAGTGGCCAAGCAGCAACTTCAGACTGCTTTGGACATTGGTGACTCATGTGCCAGGTCAGTCGGGACCGCAGTGGCTATGCGCCGTCGGGCATGGCTGAGGATATCCACCTTCACAGCGGATACCCAGGACAAGTTGGCAGATGTCCCCTTCCTGGGGACCGACCTCTTCGGCCCTGGAGTGGAAGGTCACCTCCAGAGGATCGAAAAGTCCAATGCCACTCTGGACTCGGTCTCATCTGCCCAGAGGACAAGGGCCGCAGACCGCAACCCAAGCTCTTTCGTCTGCTCTGCCCGCTGCACGCCCGCCCAGCAGCATCAGGGCTCAGCAGGCTCGCGCTTGGCATCCCAAACCCAAGCCCACGGCTTCCTCTTCCAGGAAGCAGGGAGGTAAAGGCCCAGGTGGTCCCTCAGCTGGTCCCTCCTCCAAGCCTGCTCAGTGATGGGTTGAGGGGCGTCGCCCCCAACCTCGTCACCCCACCCCAGGTTCCCCCCGTGGGGGGACGGCTTCACCACTTCCTTTCCGCCTGGTCTGCTATCACCACAGACCGGTGGGTGCTGGAAGTGGTGGGAAAGGGCCTGCCTCTGAAGTTCAAGCAGGCCCCGCCCTTCCGAGCCATCGCCCCCCGGGCGGCCTCGGGGTCCGCAGCCTCGCTGTCAGCTCGCCGAGCCGACATCACTCTGCTCCTCGAGAAAGAGGTGATCAGAGAGGTGGCGGACCCTCCCTCAGATCCGGGGTTTGTGTCCAGGTATTTTCTGGTCCCAAAACGGACGGGGGGCTGGCGCCCCATTCTCGACCTTCATGACATAAACAAGTTCTTAAGGTCTCGGACCTTCAGGATGGTCACTCTGGCTCAGATAATACCATCCCTGGAACGGGGCGTGTGGTTCTGCTCTCTGGACCTACAGGACGCGTTCTTTCACATTCCTATCCGTCCGTCTCACCAGAGATTCCTTTGCTTTCGAGCGGAGGGATCCCTTTATGAGTTCTGAGCCATGCCCTTCAGCCTTTCTCTTGCTCCAGGGTCTTCACCAAATGCATGGCAGTGGTGACAGTACTTATGGCGCAAGGGGTCCGGTGTACCCATTACCGGACGATTGGCTGATAGCAGCCCCCTCCAGACAGGAGGTGGAGCGGTCCAGAGATCTGGCCCTCCAGGTTTGCTCTCAGATCGGCCTCCTCATCAACGAGGCCAAGTCGAAACTCGGACCGAAGCAGGTGATTCTTTTCATCGGGGCAGAGCCCGACTCTCTTCGAGCCAGAGCAAGGCTCCTGGCGGACAGGGCCGAGGTTCTTTCCTCCTTTGCCCAATCATTTCTGGTTGGGCAATTGCGCCCTGCCCAGGACTTCCTGTACCTCCTGGGTCTCATGGCAGCCTGCAGCAGCGTGGTCCGTTGGGCCCGCTGGCACATGTGTCCCCTTCAGTGGGGATTGGCCAGCCAGTGGTCACAATGATGCGATCCATTGGACCAGCTAGTGACGGTGACCCAGGGGATGTGGAACGCTCTCCAGTGGTGGACCGTTCCAGCTCATCTGCAGGAGGGCATCCCGTTCGTCCGCCCCGAGCCGACGGTCTCTCTATCGTCCGATGTCTCTCTGATGGGTTAGGGTGCCCATCTGGGGGAGCACAGAGCGCACGGCCTCTGGTCCCCTCGGTAGTCCCGATGCCATATCAACCTGCTGGAGCTTCGGGCGGTCCGTTTAGCTCTCACCGCCTTTGCTCCATTTCTACGGCGTCAAGTGGTTCAGGTCCAGATGGACAATACCACGACCATGTACTACCTAAACTGCCAGGGCGGGACGCACTCCATGCCTCTGTGCAAGGAAGCTCTCCGCATTTGGTCACTCGTGCGCAGCCTAGAGGTGGATCTCCTAGCCATTCATGTGGCAGGAGTCTCCAACACCCTGGCCAATGCCCTAAGCTGGATAGGGGCTGTGTCTCACGAGTGGTCTCTCCTGCCGGAGATAGTACAAGATCTGTTCTCCCATTGGGGCACACCTCAGGTGGACCTGTTTGCCTCCAGGGAGAATGCGAAGCTGAGGCTGTTCCATGCCCGCCCCCCTCAGCAGGGTTCGCTGCAGGGGGATGCCTTCTCGAGGCCATGGACCCCAGGCCTCTTCTACGCCTTTCCCTCATTTCCCTTGATCTACAAGGTGCTTCTCAAGGTGAGGAGGGACAAGGCGCAGGTGATTCTGGTAGCCCCAGACTGGCCCCGCCAATGCTGGTATCCAGATCTCCTCAGCCTCAGCTCCAGGCTCCCGAGGCAGCTTCCAGCTCGCCCGGACCTACTTTCAGTCAATCAGGGGAAGGTGTTCCATCCGGACCTTCAATCCCTGCACCTGACGGCCTGGTTCCTGAGTGGCTAGAGTTCCAGGCCTTGGGTCTTTCTGACGAGGTCCTCAGTGTAGTTGAGGCATCCCGTAAGGAGTCGACCAGGAAATGCTATGCCTTCAAATGGAAGAGATTTTCCATATGGTGTCAGGGCAAGGGCCTGGACCCTTCCTCCTGTTCCTTGGCAAGCATCCTGGACTATCTATGGTCCCTTTCTCAGCAAGGGCTTAGGTCGACGACCCTAAAGGTGCACCTGGCAGCCATCTCTGCTTATCGGGCGGGCCGGGAAGCAGTCGGTGGCGCAGGAGAAGGTGGTCTGGCGCTTTTTCAAAGGCCTTGATCAGATTTCTCCTCCGGTGCAAGAACCTCCACCTCTGTGGGATCTACTGCTGGTATTGGCAAAGCTCATGGGCAAGCCATTCGAACCAATGCACAGGTGTGATCTCTCTCACCTGTCGTGGAAGACCGCCTTCTTGGTGGCTGTCACGTCAGCCAGAAGGATGGGAGAGCTCCAGGCGCTTTCCATCGAGTCTCCTTACCTGGTCTTCCACAGGGACAAGGTTGTCCTGCGCCCCCACCTGAAATTCCTTCCGAAGGTGGTGTCAGAGTTTCACCTTAACCAGGTTGACTCTGCCAGTGTTCTACCCCAATCACACTCGGAGGTCGAATGTAGGCCCATACTCTGACCCTAGAAGGGCGCCACATTAGTAAGGAGCTTAATGGCTGAAGTTCGGGAGAGGTTCGCCAGCTGTTTGTCACCTACGCCGAAGCCGCACCTGGCAGACCTGCAGCCAAGCGACGGATAAGCAGGTGGGTCACCTCCTGCATAGATCTCTGCTATAGGTTGGCGGGCATGGAGCCTCCCAGAGGGATAAGAGCTCATTCTACCCGCCACACCGCTGCATCAGTGGCTGCTTCCAGGGACATCCCTATCCAGGAAATCTGCAGAGCTGCTACCTGGAAGTCAGCACACACCTTCATCACCCACTACCACATCGACCTTGAGTCACACCGGGATGCTGGTTTTGGGGCCTCGGTTCTCCAGTCTTTATTCCCTAAGTAGGGGGTGTGTGCCTTGCCTCCCTCCTCCCGGAGAACTGCTAGGAGTCTGCCAGAAAGTGTGGATGAACAACATATCCATGTCCCTAGAAATACAGGTTACTCACCTGTAACAGGAGTTCTAGGAATGGTATATGTTGTTCATCCACACGACCCACCCAACCTTCCCGGCTTCGACGCACAACCTGGCTTCCAGCGGGCCAGATCTGGCGTCATGGGGCGGAGCCGAGAGTTTTACCACCCAGGTGGGTGGGAGGAGCCAGCTTGAAGACCTTCCGGCAAGACTTAAAGTGGCAAGGATAGCCAGAAAGTGTGGATGAACAACATATACCATTCCTAGAACTTCTGTTACAGGTGAGTAACCTGTATTTTTTGACAGGAGTTAATCATTAGGACTGTTAAGCCCTATTTACAAGATAGTCCTGTATGGATTATGGTTTCAAGTACAAATCTTAACATGGTTACAGACAATATAACACAATCAACTAACAAATCAAGAGACGATACACAATATAAAAATACAATATAAACAATAATACAATGAGCTGAAAACCAAAAAAAAAAAGCAATATAAAATGCCTGTACAAAAACTTTGGACATAATTTAGGAGCATCCTAAGACCCAAAACGCATACAATTTAAATTCCACATTGATGTCAAGCTTCTTTTAAACTGATCCAAACTACCAGCATTTCTAACATCCAATCTCAGTTCATTCCAGATCTTTGGCAAATAATATCTCCTCTGTATCATACTATATAGATTTCTCACTAGAGCAGGGGTTCTCAAATGGTGAGGCCAGCCTCCCTGGGGAGGCTCCAACCTGTTCAAGGGAAGCCTCAAGAAGTCTTGAAAAAATATTATATTTAAATTTTGAACTTTATAGATTTTGTGTGAAGGGATAAGGCAAACTGAAAGAGGATAATAGAAGGTGAATTTATGCATTTATTCACAAGTCTGTGACCAGGGAAGGTACTGTACACTGAGCCACGGCTTATTTCAGGTGTACCCAGGGAAGGGTAGTGAGAGAATACAATTCAAAATGTAACTGCAAAACACTCAAGCAATACAAAATGAATACAAGTGCAAACAAACTAAGAACAATAAACTAACAATGCGAGGAACAATTGATCAATTAGACTGGCAGCAGAACTGTCCAAATACAAGTGTTAACCGTACAGGTACTAAGAATAAGAGCAGGAGGGAACAAAATGATCCCTGAGAATTTGTTTAAGAGCAGGGTGAGAGGGGAAGAGGCAGAGGTCTGCAGGAAGGTTATTCCAGATAGCGGGGAAACAGAAAAAGCGGTCTGACCCATGAAGGTATGGAAGTGAGGGGTAACAACTGTTCGAGAGTCAAAATATTGGAGCAAGTAGGTTGTCCTGTTGAGGGGGAGGGGGTTACAATAAGCTTAATGACATGACAGCCAGCTATGCAAAGAGGTTTCAATTTATTCCTGATGAACTGTGAAAAGTAGGCTATTTTTCTATGGGGAGGCCCAAAAATATTTCAGTATTTTGGGGGAGGCTCAACATCTTTTCCATGGTATAGGGGAGGCTCACTATGACAAAGTTTGAGAACTGTTGCACTAGAGGAACCTTCAGGCCTCTATTTTGAATTATCCTTAGAGAATATTTATTTGTAGACATGGGCATATAGGATATACCATTTCCATCCCTAAATGCCACGTAAGCCCTCTGCCCCAATCTTTTCTTTCTTCGAATCTCTAATGAATCCCATTTTAGATTTTGTAATAATATGCAGTGATGAATGTTTATGTGACATTGTATAACATACCTGGCTATTTTGTAATATACTTTATTTAAGCTTTCCAAAGTTAACTTTGTTGCAAACTGATAAATTTGGCTCCCATGTTCCATTATTGGCAATAACAGCCGCAATGCTATTTTGTTTCCATCTTCTCTTGCCAAAAATTAGGTCTTTCATCTAATAGCTCCCAATCTAATATTCACCTTCTTTGCTGTACTCTCTATATGTTTATCAAATGTAAGGTTAGAATCTAGGAGTACCCCCAGATATTTATACTGGGACACAACCTGTAATCTGGTTCAATCAAATGTGATAATATCTATCTCCTGGCTTGACAATCTTTTCACATGTTTTGTTTGAAACATCATAACTTGGGTCTTTATCTTGCTTAACAACATTTTTGAGTATGTCAGCTAGCATTGTAGAGAATCAAAATCTGATTGCAATTTATATTGTAACTCTGTTTTTGTACTGGCTCTTGCAATCAAAGCCATATCGTCCACATACAAAAAAAGTTGTGATCTAACAGTTAATTGTGAAATAGGATTTACATAGATCAGAAACAATAGGGGGCCCAGGACTTGAACTCTGGGGAACACCCCTATATGTCCCTTCTCGCTCAGACAAAGTATTCCCCACACTAACCTGTTGTGTTCATTCCATCAAATATGACAATAGCCGCAATTTAACTGGTTGTGACATTCCTACCAAAGAGAGCCTTTCCATCAGGATACTAAAGTCCACTTAGTTAAAGGCTTTAGAGAGGTCGACGAACACCACTCCCATGGACTCTCCCTGCACTTGTTTGCAGGTACCTCTCTGGTCTGAGGGAGGAGGTTGCCCGTCTCCAGGCTGACCTGGCTAGGATTCATGAAACCTCTTCTCCCACCCAGGGGCCACCACTGTTACCTCAGAGGTTGCCAAGAAAGAGGAGCGGTTGGACCAAGGTGGACTCAGGGAGGGAGAGGGTGGTGGAACAGAGGTGCATCCCTCCAGTTGTACCTCTCCACAATTCATATGCTGTTCTGGCAAAGAGTTGTTCCTCTATGGCGGCACCTGAAGTGGAGACCAAGGAGGATGCTGGGAACGTCCACAAAGGAGACCCACAGAGGGTGGCATGAGACCCCACAGGGTAAGAAAAAAACTCCTGGTGGGGCACTCAATCATTGGGGGGGTAGAAGTGGAGGAGGAGGAAGGGGATAAGGAGGTAAGGTGCCTGCCTGGTGCCACAACTCAGAGGGACAGGAAGCAAATCCTCAGGATCGTGGGAGCAGCTGCACAATGGAGGCAGCTGGATGTCATTGTTCACCTAGGGACAAATGGCCTGGCTGTGAATGGGATCAGAGTGGTGCAAGAGGAGTTTGTGGAGTTGGGGAGGGGGTCTTAGACAAGCAGCATGTACGGTAACCTTCTCAGAGGTGCTGCCTGCCTATGGCAAGGATGATGCTAGGGTATTCCGCACCATGGGATTCAATGAATGGTTGAAAACCTTGTGTGGAGCTCAGGGTTTTGGCTTCATTGGGGACTGGGGAGCAACTTGGAGGGATGAAGGCTTATACTGGCATGATGGTCTGCATCTGTCCGGGGGGGGGGACCAGGATCCTAGGTGACAGGTTTAAATGCTTCATTGGCAAGCATTTAAAATAGCCAAGGGAGGAGGCACTGAAAAGGAGCAGGGAAATCCCAGCATCCCTCCACAAAACACAGTAGTTAGAGAGGTAAACACCAAGGTACAGAAGTCAGTAGGGAGAAGGACAGGGATGAATGCAGAAAAAGGTGGTAAGGACAGGAATGGGGCTAAAAGTGGTAAGGTCATAAAAAATAAATGGAAGGTGATGAGTACCAATGCTTCAGTCTGTGCAACAAACTCTCTGAACTAGTGGCCTTGATGGAAGAGGGATGATTGGATATTGTGGCAGTCACTGAAACATGGTACACAGAGAACCATGACTGGGATGTCAACATACCAGGATACACAGTCTACAGGAATGACAGGGTGGGTAAAAGAGGAGGAGGAGTAGCTCTCTATATAAGGGAAGGATTAAAGCAACAGAACTAAAGAGTAAACAAGTTGATGAGTCACTATGGGTCACCCTGGAGGCAGGAAATGGCACCACAATCCACATGGGGGTTGTGTACAGACCCCCATCTCAAGGGGAGGAAATGGACAAGGAAATGAAAGAAGGCATCCTTAAAATGGCAGAAAAAGGGGAGATATTGTTGATGGGGGACCTAAATATGCCAGATGTTAACTGGAGTACCTTTAATGCAGGCACATCCAAGAGCAGGGTCATTCTTGATGCCCTACAGGGGGCATGCCTCAGACAGCTAGTGTGGGAACCCACTCAGGAGGGAGCAATCTTAGACCTGATACTCTCAAATAGGGAAGGAGAAAGGATCTCAGATTTAGAAGTGGGTAGCCATCTGAGAACAAGTGACCACCAAACAGTGCGGTTCACAGTAAACACAGCCATAGAGTCAAGCCATACAAAAACAAGATTATTGGACTTTAGGGAGGCTGACTTTGGGAAAATGAGAGAGTGCCTCAGAAAAGCACTAGCAAATGGGCAAGAAGGAGGGGTGGAAGAACAATGGGGAATAATCAAAACAGCCATCGCAGAGGCAACAAGCCTTTGTGTGAAGCAAATCAACAAAACAAAACAAAGGGAAAAAAACACTATGGTTCTCAAAAAAGGTGGCAGGGATGGTTAAGGAGAAAAGATAGCATTCAGGCAATATAAGGAAACACAGAAGGAGCAGGACAGAGAACTTTATCAGTTAAAGCAGAAGGAGGCGGGAAGGCAGTCAGAATAGCAAAGGCACAAATTGAGGAAAAGATAGCCAATTCTGTTAAGAAGAGGGATAAAACCTTTTATAGGTACATTAGAGAGCAAAAGAAAAGACCAAGGGAGGGATACAGAGACTTAATAAAGGGAAGGAATGTGGGCAGTGGGTGACAGTGAAAAAGCAGGGATACTGAATGAATATTTCTGCTCAGTATTCACAATGAAAGAGGAGGGGGGTACCTAAACCAAGCAAGGGAGAAACTCGGAATAGGGGGGGTTAATACCAGTTAATTCACAGAAGAAAGTGTTTTGAAAGAACTCTTGAAACTGAGGGTGGACAAAGCAATGGGGTCTGATGGGATTCACCCAAGAATTCTAAAAGAACTAAGGGTAGAACTAGTAACACCACTGACTACTCTCTTTAACAAATCATGGGAGGATGGAGTGGTACCTGAGGACTGGAGGAGGGCAAATGTGATTCCACTTCACAAAAGTAGGAGCAGGGCAGAAGCAGGAAACTATAGACCAGTTAGTTTGATTTCAGTGCTAGGGAAAATGATGGAATCACTTCTGAAGGAAATAATTGTTGAGTACCTAGAGGCCAGTGGGGCACAGGACCCAAGACAGCATGGTTTCACAGCAGGAAGGTCATGTCAGATGAACCTAATGGAGTTCTTTGACTGGGAGACCAAAGTAGTAGACCAGGGAGGGGCTGTGGATATGGCCTACCTAGATTTTGGCAAGGCATTTGACACAGTCTCACACAAAAGATTGATATACAAGTTAGCCAGCCTTGGAGTGGGTCCCAAGATGGTAGCCTGTATAAAAAACTGGCTGGACAACAGGACGCAAAGGGTAATACTAAACGGAGTCCACAGTGAATAAAGGAGGGTAACTAGCGGGGTACCGCAGGGTTCAGTATTGGGACAGATCCACTTTAATGTCTTTTTAAGTGACATTGGAGAGCACCTGGAAGGAAAGGTATGTCTCTTTGCAGGTGACACAAAGATCAGTAACAGGGTTGATACACAAGTTGGGGTGGAAAGAATGAAAAGGACTTAGCAAGGTTGGAGGAATGGTCAAATATGTGGTAGCTCAGATTCATTGCGAAGAAGTGCAAGGTAATGCATCTGGGAAACAAAAACCCAGGGGAAGAGTACACAATGGGATGAGTTAATAACAACAACAAAAATTGAAAGAGACCTAGGAGTGACTATATCAGATGACCTAAAGGTGGGCAAGCAATGTGAGAAGGCAGTAAGGAGGACTAGGGGGGGATACAAGGATGCATAGGAAGAGGCATCAACAGTAGAAAACAGGAAGTTGTTATCCCTCTGTACAGACAGTTAGTGAGACCCCATCTGGAGTACTGCATGCAATTCTGGAGACCCCATCTTTGCAAAGACATAGACAGAGTGGAGGCTGTTCAGAGGAGGGCAACCAAAATGGTGCAGGGTCTGCACCAGAAGACATACGAGGAGAGACTAAAGTAGCTTAATATGTATACCTTTGAGGAAAGGAGGGAGAGGGGTACATGATAGAAACTCAAATATCTCAAGGGAATTAACAAAGTACAAGAGGGTAGTATCTTTCAGAAGAAGAGATGTGCAAGAACAAGGGGCACTAATTGAAGATAGAGAGGGGACGGCTCAAAGGTAATGTTAGAAAGTATTTTTTCACATAGAGGGTTGTGGATGCATGGAACAGCCTTCCTGAGGAGGTTGTGGAGTCAGGAACAGAGGGAGAATTCAAGAATGCATGGGACAGGCATAAGGCAATTCTAGTGGGGGTAGGAGGAAGTAAGCTATTGATTAACTAGAATCTGCAGCTTATCCATCAGGTAGGGAAATGGGCAGACTAGGTAGACCAAGAGGTCCTTATCTGCTGTCAAATTATATGTTTCTATGCTCCAGTCCATTTGAGGTGGTGTCAAGGAAGTCCACAAGAGTGGAGTCCGTTGACCTCCCTACTCTAAAACCAGCCTAACTATCTGACAATAAATTGTATTTTTCCAGAAAATCCTGGATCTGATTTGAAACAAGACTCTCAAAAACGTTTGATATTACTGACAGCAATGCTATAGGTCGATAATTTCTCAAGATATCCCAATCTTCCCCTTTAAATATAGGTATAATTTTGGAATTTTTCCAACACTCTGGATACATACTTTGCTTCAAGCTACGATTAAACAATTTAGTCAAGATTGGTGCAATCTGTAAAACAGCATCTTTCAGGAACTTAATTTCTACCTGATCCAACCCCATAGCCTTTTGTAAATTTAATTTGGTTATTTGTTTATAGACCTCCTTATTCATAATTTCCCTAAAATAAAAAACTGTGGTGTTTTCTCACTATCCTTTCCAAAAATAAATGAGGAAGCATCAACAATCTCCTGCTTATTTATTATTTCCAAATCTGGGAGCGTGCAAAAATAATGATTTAAATTTCCTACAATCTGACTCACATATAACTATATTCCATCATTATTCTTCATAACTATGTCTGTACCCTGGCTTGTCTTCCCTTCTAATTGCTTTGTCAACTTCCAGTAATGAGCAGGATTTTTGTATGTTCTATTTTATGTTTATAATACCTTTTCCTAGCTTTCCTGATCACACTTTTACATTTATTTCTTGCTTTTTTGAACAATTCCCAATCTGCAGATTTTAGTGTTTGATTTGACTTCTTCCACAATCTATCTTTCCATCTAATTTGTTTTTTTATTTTATCATCAAACCAGGGATAGTGTGTTTTCCTTTCCTTAATTTGTTTAAACGGGGCATTTATATTACATGTGTCTACAAAGACTTGAGTAAATTCACCAATTGCCAAATCAATATCTGGGATAAGATCCATACGCTCCCAATTCACTGCACTCAGATCTTGTTGAAATCTTGTCCTATTATACTTTTTGTAATCCCTAATATAATTAACTTTTGGTGAATCTAATACATTATATTTTGTAATAATCTCACACTCTATGTAGCAATGATCCCCTAAATTTGGAGCGCCCACCTTTACATTTTGAGTATGAATCCCTGCTGACACAAATATATTCCCGTTACTCCGATGCTGACTTTTCCTTGTGGGAACATTAATAATCTGAGTTAAGCCCAGTGGTAACAGTTCCTTATCCAATTTTTGGCCTCCCATTGCTCCCCAGGCACAAAGTCACCTAAAAGCACTAAATCCTGTTGTTCAACTATAGCAGTCAATTTTAATGCTAGCTGTTCAAATGCTGTTGTTTTCACTTTAGGGCATGAATATATCACACCAACACTTATTTTTAACTTAAAAATGTGCACCAACACCAATTCTATGCCCTCTATATTTCTAGAGAACAGTTGTTACGTTTGTCCCATGCTTTCTTTAACAAGGAAAGCCACCCCCCACCCCCACTCCCACTTCTATGAGGCCTATCATACCGATATGTAGAAGAGTAATCTTTAACAGTTATCTGAGTCCAAATGTATTTTTGTAAACCATGTTTTGGAAATTCCTACCACATCATCATTTCCTAAATAAATCCAATGTTCAAATAGTGCTTGTTTTCCTACCAGACTTCTAGCAATGTCATGTGCTAATTTAACTGAATTTATTGTATTTTGTTTAGTTGGACCAGGATTTAGTTCCACATCCCCACTTACCATAATTAAGAGCTTAATCAATGATATGCCCCTACTGGGATCAATGCTAACAGGTCCATAACCCACTTTTAACCAATTTGTAATCCTAAAAGGCTGCAGCTGGTTATTTTCCCACTTAATAAATTTATTTCTCCTAAAGCTGCCTTTATTTCTATTCCTGTTTATCTTGGGTCCAAGACCTGCGAGCAGGGATGTCAGCAGGCAACATCCACTTCCATACTGCTCCACAATTAACTGCAGGTTACTTCCACTTCCATTCTGTTTCAGATGTAATTGTTTATGCCCATTTACAAAACCAAAAATGACCACACTAATCCAAAGAGACAAATTATACATTTTGATCAATTAACATTATTCAGCTCATTAAATCAATTCCTGTACCAAATGTATAAACAATTACACATTTTCCAGTAGTCTCCAGGACTAATTTCAAATTATTGATTTCTATACTCCAGAATAAAATCTCCTGTCAATTTCTATGTAAATTTTAAAACATTTACTACGGAGATACTTATCCTTATATTAAAAACATACAATTACAGTTTATGTGTCTAGAACTATATTTTAACTATTAGATACCTTTAAGATGGGAAACAAATGAAGACTTTCATTAACTGTTTTCATACTACTACCAGGCTAATATTTACGTTAAATAGATTTGCATAAAATATGCCTATTTCATATAGTATATACTTTTACCAACATTTATGTTGAATGAATTTACATAAAATATACTCATTTTATGTACAGTAATATACACTTTTGCCAACATTCAGATACTCACTTCCCATCAGTATATTTATCATCCACTGCCGCACACACAAGAGGAGGCCTCACTTACCCCACAGTTTCTACTCTGAGTGGTGCTCACGCCTCAGGCACCACTCACGCTCAGCGAGTGGCACAGGTTTAAATGGCCAGCAGTCCCTGCCCCCTCTGCATGCTGCATGTAAATTAATTGCAAGGTCCCAACACTCACTGTTTCAGCAGCATAGCATTCATTTCTCACAGAAAGTCCTCCTCTTTGACGAAATAATTCAGGACTGTGTGGGCAGCTGTTACAGCTGACCTACCAGGGACATGCAATCAGCACACATTCAGCCGCTAATCTAACAATGCGCGCGGCATGAGTTTAAATGGCCAGCAGTCCCGCCCCCTCTGTGTGCTGCGTGGAAATTAATTGCAAAGTCCCAACACTCACTGTTTCAGCAGCATAGCATTCATTTCTCACAGAAAGTCCTGTTCTTTGATTAAATAATTCAGGACTGTGTGGGCAGTTGTTACAGCTGACCTCCCAGGGACATGCAATCAGCACACATTCAGCCGATTTCCCAGACTGCTTGCAATTTTCAGTTAGTTCTGGGCTGAGAAGTGAAGAAGTAACAGCTCAAGTGATTTGGGCAAGAGTTCTGTGTAGTTTTGCATGGGAGAACTGTGAAAGGCCTGAGTTGTGGCCTGCATGTCTGCCTGCTGCCCCTGAGAGGGAGAGAAGAGAATTATTTCGGACTAAATCCAAGTTTGTAAGAACGAAGTAAGCCACTGATTTTTTACCAGGCTCATACCTGAAGAAGACCGAAGATTTTGCTGAATGCGATTGGCCTGTCTGGACTTCCAGCCACCTTTGAACTCCCGGATTGTGCAGAGACTCTGCAATTGTGACCAGAGAGTGGTTTGCCTGGTACAGTATAATTTCCTTACATGTAAATGTGCTGTGAGTTGTTATTGAGTCATGATTTGGTTCCCCACTGTGTGAACTGTGTTCTGCTTGCTGGAAGCTTTAGCCAGCCTAATCGGACTGAATCTGCGTTCATCTCCATTCGGCCTGGGCCATACCATGTTGGCCCTGCCAGACTACCGCACTGCACAGAGGAAGCCACCGACGAGAGACCTGCCTGGGGATCAGCCCCCTGCTCCACGCTTGAACAGGAATGATGCCTCTGTGAATTGTGTGGGCCTTGCTTCTCCTGGCACTCCAGATTAACCACTGTCTCGATTTTCGTCCATCCTGTGTCCAGTCTTGGGTATCATGAGTAATCATCAGGGTAGCTCCCTGCAACAACAGCCTAATCTAAAAAGTGTGTCATCTGATTGTCTTGTTGTTTTCTTTTCACAAACTGAGCCGTCCGGCTCCGGATTACAAATAGTGTGTGTTGTGCATGTTGTTTTCTTCCATCACAGGGCCCCAACCAGCTGCAACATTCCTGGCTAGCCCATCATTCTCCATCTGGGTACCCAGAGTGTGTGACTGTTTATGGACCCTGAAGTGCATGCATAATTGTTTGATTGATGCAGCCTTTAAGCAAATCAACCTGCTTACTCCCCTCCCTTTTTCAAATCCCTTAAATAAATCAGATCTAACTCTTCTTTGCATTTACCCTGACTGTGGTTCCAGTTTGTGCAAGAGTACTGTACTGCTGTTATTTGCTGTGTATAACCTTGTTTTACAGGGGGTCCCCAGGGCTGTGCCAGAGGAAAGCCCTGGTGGTAAGTGCAAACAGTGTGGGTACTTGTGTGGTGTGTCAGGAGTACTGTGAAAGTGATTATTGTGCAGTGTTCCATCCACTAGTAAGGAAAGAGGGGGGCTACAGTGTCCCGGAGGGCTGTGCCCAGTTTAGCTTAACCACTACCAACCCTGACCTCCGGGTGGAGGCACCCGTTTCAGAACTCAGGCCCCTTAACCTGCTACTAGCCAAGCAGATAGGGGTAGTAGCCCTTGGGATAGCACTACCTAGGGGTTATATGTACTTTAGGCTGACACTGCTGTCAGATGTACCTTCAGTGCTGATGTGTACTTTAGGCTGACACTGCTGTCAGATGCACCTTCAGTGCTGATGGTCTAAGACCTAAAGACTATAAGTGTACTAGATAGCCTAGAACTGTAGACAGCCCTGTCGGCATTGGGATTATGTTTCCAGGGGCACACCAGTATGAGAATCCCTTACACCTGGAGGACTATCGGTATGTTTTCCTTGTTGCTGGTTTTCTGGGAACCTTTAGTACTCTCAGCATCTCTTCTGACACATGTAAACTAGAGATGTCTAGCTCCTCAAGAACCATGCCCTCAGATGTAATATTCTGAGGTCTAGGAAGGTTATGCTACCCTGAGATAGTGTCAACAGGTTGTATCTCAGTGGCAGGTTCACTGGAGTCCTGCTGTACAGGGTTAGGACCACTGAATACCAAGCCTGCCTGGTCCTGTCTGGAATGATCAGAATCCTTGTTGCTGGCTCTCTCCTGAGCTTCATGAGCACCCTCTGTATGGGTGGGAAGGCATACAGGAACCTCCCTGTCCTGTCTAGAACTAGGTCATCCTCTGGGACTGTGCTACTTACTGGTGGCCTGCAACAAAATTGTGGGAGCTGATCGTTTTCCCAAGAGGCAAACAGGTCTACTTTTGGAGTGCCCCATCTTCTGAAAAAATGAGGTCAGCACTTGCTGGTTCAGGGCCCACCCACAGTTTCCCTGGCTGATACTGCTAAGTGTGCATGCTAGGACATTGTCCTTGCCTGGCAGATGTACAGAAGAATTCTTTGCATATAGGGAGTAAGCTGTATCACAGATCCTCATGGCTTCAGTGCAGTTTTGAGGAGCCTGTTCCTCCCTGCTTGTTTATTAACACATTTTTGTGGTATTGTCTGTTCGAATCTGAATAGACTGGCCTTGTAGCTGGGAGGGCTGCATTGCCAGTAATACTGCCCCGAGTTTTAGGAGACTGATGATGTGCTACTGAACCTCCTGTGGACTCACGGTGCCACTTACTGTGAGATCCCCTAGGTGGGTGCCCCATCCCATAAGTGAGGTATCTGCTGTGAGGACACTTGCTGGAGGAAGGGAATACCCTCTCTCAGATTGCTTTCCTCCTTTCACCACTCTAGTGCCCACATGAAGGACTTTGTTACTACCACCACCTTGGACAGTAGATCCCACCTTGAGGCCAGCGGTTCCTTAGGTGATATTGAATATCCCTCATCAGAAATCTGAGCCATGGCACCAGTGCTGTGGATGAGGCCATGTGGTGTAGAAACTGTAGCACATCCCTAACTGGGCCTTAGCCCAGTGTGAAGGTTTCTGCAGTAGCAATCAGATCTTATACCCTATCTTGTAGCAGGAAAGCCTTCCGCAGCAAGGTTTCCAGCTCTGCACCTGTAAAGTCCAACATCTGAACCAGTTCTGTTTGGGACTTCTGCAGATTTATCAGGAACACCGGGTTCTCAAGCATGCTCCTTACCTTTGAATAGAGCAGTGCTCCTTACCCTTTGAACAGAGCAGTGCTCCTCACCCCTCGAATAGAGCAGTGCTCTTTACCCTTTGAACAGAGCAGTGCTCCTTACCCTTTGAATAGAGAAGTGCTCCTTACCCTTTGAATAGAGAAGTGCTCCTTACCCTTTGAATAGAGAAGTGCTCCTTACCCTTTCAATAGAGCAGTGCTCCTTACCCTTTCAATAGAGCGGTGCTCCTTACCCTTTCAATAGAGCGGTGCTCCTTACCCTTTGAATAGAGCACCTTGCCTCTTGCTCCATTTTCCTTGAGACTAGCCAGTCACCTAGATAAGGAAAACCCACTACACCATGCCTTCTCAGGTGTGCTGCCACCACAGCTAAGCACTTTGTGAAGACCCTTGGTGCAGAAGTGAGGCCAAAGGGGGTGCTATAAATTGGTACTGGCAGTTTTCCAGCCTGAATCAGAGGTATTTTCTGTAGGCAGGTCTGACTTGAATGTGAACGTAGGTGTCTTTCAGATTCAGTGACCCCAGCCCAGTTTCTTGATTGTAAGGATGGTATCACTGTGCCCAGTGTGATCATCCTGAATCTTTCCTTTTTGACATGTTTGTCGAGATATTTTAGATCTAAAATTGGTTGGCAAATTCACATTTTTCTTGCATGTCAGGACTTATCTTGAATGCAGGCTCTTGCTCCTCTGTGAGGTTGGGACCTTTTCTACTGTTTTTCCCTCAGGAGTTACTTTACTTCCATTTCTGGAGAATTCTTTCTGTTGGTAAATCCACTGGAAAGTTTTTGCATTTCTGCAGTTTTAGAAACCCTTTGAATTGCAAAGACAGTTTGTCCCTGGCAGTACTGTCCCCACAGACCCTCTCTGATCTCCGACTACCCCCCTCCCCCCTACTTTCCTACTGTGGTTACATTGTGCCTATCCCATGCATGCTTGAAGCCCTCCACTGTTTTCACTCCCACGACCAGAGGAGTAATTTTGATGCCAAGGTTGGGGGGGACAACCTCAATCTCAACCAGCTTCGGATAATGGGTACTGTGGTACATACGAAAATGTAAACGTTATATGGAAAAATACTAAATTTCCTATCAACATGCCTTTGAAATGTAATACATATGGAAAACAATGAGGACAATATTTTCACAGGACACGTTTTATTTTAAATATATTGTTTATTTGTTTTCCTTAATTTTTATTGCAGTTCTCAGTATATCAGAGTACTTTACTTGACAATTAAGCAATGAGGCATGACGGGGTTATATTAACGGTCTATTAATCACCTTCTAGGGGTGTACCGTGGCATGAGGTGTAGCGAGTGCCACATGCCCCAGAGAGTGATTAACTGACCATTAACATAATCCCTGGAGTGCTCTTATTGCTATTATAATAAAAGCATTTTAAACAGTGTTAAACCTTGTTCAGCATATGGCTAAGTTTCTATGTGTGTTAATAAAAGATTAACATAAGGCTGTTAGAATGTTTGCAGCCAATAAGAAAGCTCCATTCTCAGGCCCTTTTATAATACCTAATAAGTATTACAGAAAAGGAATGTGTAAGAAAAGGATCATTTCTTGTCTCTCTTTTGTTACAACATGTCGGTGAAACCAATACAGAACTATAAAATCCTGCAATATGTACATATAGAACACATGTGGCAAAAAACACCAAGACCACAAGCCAAGACCCTGAACCATAACTGTAGTAACTTGATAATATCCAGAGTGCTAAACACTCGAGACTGTGTCCTTTTGGACTGTAATGTAGTTTGTGTCATACCAAAATAACATGAGTGTCCAGAAAGGCTGGGACATAGCCCTCAAGATCTGCCTTACCTGCTTCCTAATATGGCCACCAATTGTGTTAAGCAATGACATCATTGAGCCAGATAGCTGCTATATGGCTCTTATAGTGTTAACTAATTATTTTTCCTCTGTATAGAACTGTTACACCAAAATGGTCAAGACCATGTGCACTAAGTTGATCAGTACACATGCAAAGCTATGGTTCTGTTCATTGTGTTTAGTTAAACGTGTTAAAATTGTGTTTTAATCGAAATAACTTTATCTTTTGCAAACCACAGTGCAGTACAAATCTTAAATAACCTGATGGTCCAGTGGTCATGGCAGATTCAGGATGTTACAATGGGAGTGCTGGGGTGGTATGCATACTTGATATGCACTTTTAACATTTTTATTAAACCTTTGTATTGTCTGCTATTCTTTTTTAGCATGTTTTTGACAGAACCTACAAATGTGATCAATAGATTTGAATGTAAACATTTGTACAATCAATAAACCAGACTTTAACAAAGTGAAATGCAGCAAGCAAGTAATTTACAATGGGGTCGGAGCGTGCAGCTGCACCCTTAACCCAACCCCCCCTTGATCCAACACTTATTTGTAGCAAAATGCTTGTGCAGTCCAATGCCAGAGTTAATACTTTCTTAGAAATCAAAAATATGGTTGTCTTGACTTCTTTTCCCATGGGAAATAATAATAATAATAATCAAAAGAAGAATCAACATTTATATAGCATTTTTCATACACAGTGTATCTCAAAGTGCTTTACAGGTATGCTAGACTGGTAGTGAAGTGACTGAATGTATAGTGGCAGTCATTTCACACAATAATATTCACATGTAGCATTGGACAATTGCATGAAATGGTTTTATGGGAAGGGGAATGTTGGCCTGGACAACGGGGTCAGGTAGCATCATGGTGCTGGCAGCCCCAACTCTTATATCTCACAGTGATCTACTCATATTTTTCCCCTTATGTGTTCCCCTTCCCTGAATATGCCAGTACCTTGCAGGAGTGTCCTTCTGGTACCCTCTGGTATTCATTGTTCACTACTTCTCCCACAGCACAAATAGATGAGCTCATCACCTTTCTGCATCATGAATACAGGCAGTACAGTTCCTGAGATAAGCAGATCTTTCCAGTAAGTCAGGCTAATAGCAGCAGGGAACAAGGGAAAAATGGGCAATCTGTCCTTCAAAGATTTAGGCTACCTTTAATAGGCACTATTAAATGATGGGTGTGTGCATCATTATGCACATCATTTAAAGGAGAACTACTGACAATAAAGCTCCCCACTCACGAAAAGCTTACCTCATGATTAAGCTTTTGCGCCATAAACCCCTCTTTTTTTCCAGCAGGCAATTACTTTATATTTATTTTTTAAAATCCGCGAACCGGAAGAAAGGCAGACTGTGTGCAGCTCCATTTACTGTAACAGTGTGGCGCTGCACAGCTCACTTATATTAAGTAAGAAGGAACTGTTCTAAAGTCGAATACTCAGTCAGCCCTTGCTGATGAGGGCTACTAGCTAACACTGTGGTTTTTGCAAGAACCTCTTCCCCCCCCCCCAAAATCACTATCTGGTTGCCTTGCATCACCACAGGACTCAGAGGCACCCCGTCCAGTCCCATGTCACTCATTTTACCCCTCAGAAATCCTCTGCCCCACCAGAAATCCTCTGCCCCACCACATGAAGAAGGGGATATTCCATTTTTCCCACCAAAACTTTAACGCATAAATTAATAATTATGCTCTGGTAGTTACTTATACTTATCAGCAAATATTATTAGTGCACTGATAGCTGCATGCACACACACTGCAAATCTGGTGTGGGTTGAAATTGAAAATCCAATCAAATGTGGCCTGCAATTCTGCAAAGGACCTAGGGGATACATTCCCTCCCCCAACACCCCCACATCTGGACCAGCATTTACTTGCTGAGAAACTTTACTTATGAAATACTAGTACTGCTCTGCTACTACACAGTACAGACACATTTAGAAATTACCTGCTTGTTTTTTTTTCTGATGCAGCAATGCCAGCAGCAGCACAGCACTCCAGCAGTTGGGTTCCCGCCACAAGCAGTGCAGTCTAAGTGAACTGTTTTATTTTGGTCTAGACAGACCCGGCGTCAACTCCCCACAGCCACAGGGATGCAGACCAGACTCGCACCATCACAAACGCACTTTAGACCCCCGAACTGAACTCAGTCTGTCCAGCTGCACTGTCTCCACCACGGTTCTTTGTCGTTTCTCCTTTCTCGCCGCCTGGACCGGACCCTCGCTGTACGGGCCACGACAATGACGTCGAGTCGACCGTCGATGACAAGTTACTCCGTCCTCCGAGTCCTGGCAGTAAGCAAAGCAGGCTAACAACAAGTCTAAGGCTTTCAAGTCAGTCACTGGCTGCCACAGGCCCACAGCCACAACACAACAGAATCCACATGACGACGACCGACCGCGGCGGTCAGGGTCACCTCAAGACAGTTCGGACGTTCGCACTTCGCAAAAGACACTCACTCGGGAGTCAGTCTCAGAGACTAGAGTAGTCTGTACGTCTCCACCTCAGTCCGATCAACTACTCCATCTCCCGCCTCACGAAGCACGCACAGCACGGCGAGCACGCCACAGCAGCCAGTCTCCTGCCAGCTCCTCCGTCAGCTCACGATTGGTCGGATTGGTTAGGCGGAGGGACGAGAGAGAATACTTTTTTTTTTACTGGCCAGGGTGGGCGGTCACACACTCACATGGTACTTGGCGGGCAGGGCACAGCATGAGCGTGGCTCGGCGGTCGGCGTCTGATTTAAATTAAATTAAAAGATGTTGGGTTGAGGGTACAAATGGCATAAAGGAGGTGATGCGAAAGTTGGGGGACGTGTGCCCCGTCCCCCTATAATTACGCCCTGCCCACGACCTCTGTCTGGAAGACTGTTCCAGGCATTCATCACTCTTTCAGTGAAGAAGTACTTTCTCACATCCTTCCTAAATTCCTCCCAACTTCACTGCATGCCCTCTCATCCTGGTGCACCTTCTCTTCTGAAACTAACCCGCATTCACCCCATGAGGTACTTATAGGTCTTGGAGAAAGGAAAAAGGGAGGTGTGGGGGGCTCACATCACAACTAAAAACCAGAACTAGATAATGTGCACTGCCTTGGAGTATAGTATACAGTACTGTACTAGGGAAAAGCACTCACTCTTGGTGAGGAGGCAAGCACCATTAAACACTAAACAGTAGCTAACTGGCTCATTAAATTTTTTTTTTATTTTTGTTTTCAAGTGTGCAAACGTTGCCAAAGTGCTGCAGTACAAACAATATCATGAAAGTGCAAGTAGCTTAAATGTGCAAAATGTTGCATTTGAAAACATCCACATGTAATAAATGTATTTACCATACATGTGTGGGAGCTTGGCCGAAAATAAACCCCGTGCTGAGTCTTCAGCCTTCCGCTGGAGTCTACTTATGTTTCAAGCCTTGTGCAAAGAGGTAACCAGACTAGTTAGGGTGGCCAAGGCTTCCAGAGAGCTGAGGCTGGGCAACGGGCCTCAAGGACGGGGAAAAGGACTTCTTCAGGTACACAAGGGAGAGAAGGACCAGATTGTGAGGATTAGATAGGATGGGGGTGGGTGGAGAAAGGGGTGGAGCAGGCAGAAGTACTGAATGAGTACTTCTGTTCTGTATTCACGAAAGAGAAGGGTGGGCAGCTACCTCAGGGGACGGGGAAGGGGCGACAGATGTAATTATAAAGAGCAGGGTGCCAGAGGGTCTGATGGCTCTGAGGGTGGATAAGGCACCAGGACCAGAGAGCATTCACCCTAGGGTGCTGAAAGAACTGGTGGAAGATCTGATGGGGCCATTGGTAGACCTGTTCAATACCTCCCTGGACACAGGATTTATTTTTATTTTTATTTATTTAACCAGGTATTGCACACTAAGCTGAAAGCTTTTTTTACAAGAGCAACCTGGGAGTACAAGGAGGTTAAGTGACTTGCTCAGGGTCACACAGTATGCAAGTGGAAGCTGTGGGATTCAAACCCAGGTCTGGTCTGCTGGATTGTCACCAGATTTGTAGCTCAGAGCCTTAGACCACTGTGCTATACTGCCTCCTTGAGGCATTTGAGGATGGCTCACGTGGTGCCCCTCCACAAAAGTGGCTCAAAGGATGAACCAGGCAATTACAGACCAGTAAGCTTCACATCCATTGTAGGGAAACTAATGGAGACAATCTTGAAAGAGAGGCTGGTGACCTTTTTTGGAAGACAGTGGACTCCAGGACAGTAAGCAGCATGGGTTCTTCTCAGCGAGATCCAGCCAGACCAACCTAGTTGAGTATTATGACTGGGTGACGAGGGAACTGGACAAGGGCCATGCAGTGGATGTCCTGTACTTGGACTTCAGCAAGGCCTTTGATTCGGTGCCTCATGTGCGGTTGGGGGGAAAGTTGGAGTATGTGGGGGCGGAGACAAAGATGGTGAACTGGATTGTGAACTAGCTGAAGGGGAGACAGCAAAGGGTGGTGATGGGGGAACTCTCATCCCCAAGGGCTGTGACGAGCATGGTTCTACAGGGCTCAGTACTGGTCCCGGTACTGTCTGGGATTTTCATATTGGATATCTCACATGGTATCATGAGTAAGATCAGTCTGTTCACTGATGATACCAAGATGGGGGCAGTGGTGGATGACATTGTAGCGTGGCAAGGGCTACAGGATGAACTAACTAGACTGGAGGAGTGGTCAGAAACATGGCAGTTGGGGTTCAATGCCAAGAAATACAAGGTACTGCACTTCTGAGCAAGGAACCCTGGGACGATTTATTGATTGGGAGGAGTTCAGTTAGGTACCACTGAGGGAGAAAAGGATCTAGGGGTGGTTATAACGGGGAATATGAACAACTCAGCTCATTGCAGGAAGGCGGCAGCTAAAGCCAACAGGATGCTGGGGTGTATTGCAAGAGGAATCTCCTCCAGAAAGAGGGAGGTGATCCTGCCTCTGTATGGGTCACTGGTCAGATCACACCTGGAGTACTGAAGTGCAGTCTGGCACCCGTTTCTGAGGAAGGATGTCAGATTACTGGAGGGGGTGCAGCGCAGGGCAGCAAAGATGATGCAGGGTTTGGAAGACAGACCCTGCGAAGACAAGCTGAGGGAGTTGAATATGTACTCATTGGAGGAGCGAAGGTATCATGGGGATATGATTGAGACCTTTAAATACATGCTGGGGATAAACAAGACAGGTACAGAAGGGGTATTTAAGTTGAGGAGGTGGAGGGGGAGGGACATGAGAGGGCATGGTCTCAGATTGGAGGGGGGAAGATATAGGAGAGAGAGATGAGGAGAATTTTTTTCACAGAGAGGGTGGTGACTAAGTGGAACGCTCTGCCTGAGGAGGCTGTATCCTGTAGGACAGTGAGCAGTTTTAAAAGGGGATGGGACAGGGTGGGGGCGTAAACACAAGGGGGGAGGAGAGGGGGGCAGCTGCAGTGTAGGAGGCTAGCTGCACATTTGAGCAGACTTGATAGACCATGAGGCCTGTTTCTGCTGGCAGATTTGTATGTTCATATCAGAGCTCTAATGATGACCTCACAATGTTAAAATGTAAGCAGACTCCACCCACGAACCACAGCATGGCAGCAGTTTCATTCTTTGCAGCATCTGGTGTGTGTCAATTATTTGCAGTTGCTCCTTGTGCGTCTTCTTTGAGAAGCATCGTTCTAAAGAAACACTGGGCTACTCTTGGATCAGTGGACCTTCGGTGAGTCTCTTTTCACCAGTGGGAGGCTGAAGACTCAGCACGGGGTTTATTTTTGGCCAAGCTTGGATTGCGCAGGACTCGGTATTACGATGTCAGGTCCATTATGTTTTCTTCCTTATGATTAACACCTGAATAGTCTCTGTGTTGTCCTAGGTGTTTATACTCTGTGACACATTTGCTGTTATTTCTACATGGTGTGGTTTACAATGACTTCCACACATGTATGGTAAATACATTTATTACATGTGGATGTTTTCAATACCATCGTTTTGCACATTTAAGCAACTTGCACTTTCATGATATCGTTTGTACTGTAGCACTTTGGCAATATTTGTACACTTGAAAACAAAAATAAAAAAAACATTTAATGAGCCAATTACTGTAGCTACTGTCTAGTGTTTAATGGTGCTTGCCGCCTCACCATTAGTGAATGCATTTCTCTAGTACTTATAGGTCTCTATCATATCCCCCTCTCCCTCCTCTCTTCCAAGGTGTACATATTGAGATCCCCAAGTCTCTCCTCTAAGGGCCTATGAGGCAACCCCTGCACCATTTTAGTTGTCCTCCTCTGGACAGCCTCTACTCTGTCTACGTCCTTTCTGAGATGTGGATACAATACTCCAGGTGGGGTCACACAATGATTGATACAGTGGAAACACTACCTCTCTCCTTCTGCTGGTGATTCTCTTCTCTGTGCACCCCAGAATCCTGCTGCCGCTGCCTACTGCCATGTTGCACTGCTTCGCCACCTAGTGGTCATCAGCTGTGACATCCTAAGGTCTATTTCCTGCTTTGTGTCCATCAGTACCTCTCCCATTTTATATACTGACACTGAGTTACTGTGCCCTAAGTGCATGATTTTGTACTTTTTTGCATCGACACCCATCTGCCATACTCTTGATCACTCCTTGGGTTTTCTTTCCACCCTCTGGAGTTTCTACTCTATAGCAGATCTCGCTGTCATTTGCAAGAGGCATACAGAACAGTCATGTAAGAACTTAACGTAACAGTAGATCTTCAAAAGAATCTGTTTCATTAAGTCACACCTTTGTAACTATACCCGCGTCAGTGCTAGGTCCACATGGAAACTTGTAAGCCAGGGGCCGCCCATGACGACGTCATGTGCCAGCATCTACATAAACATGGGTGGCCCCTCCTCAGTTCCCTGCTTGAGATCATGCTTGGATGATCTCTAGGAAACCAGGAGAGACCGCAGCACTTTGCATACCAGCTGAGACAGAGTGCTGGAAAAGACAGCAATGGAAGCTGCAAGGCAAGATACCTTTGTCGCACTCCTGAAGGGGAAAGGAGAGTGGAATGGCATGGCCTGATAAAAGAGAGTCTCTCTAAGATCTACTGTTATGGTAAGTTCTTACATAACTGCTTTTTCTTTGAGGATATCTCTTTCATCAGGCTACACCTTTGGAACGAGTCCCAAGCAGTACCAAAAGCTAACAGTCTGGGTGGCTGGAGCCTATAGACTTATGATAGTAGGCCTTGTAGCACAGCTAGGCCAAACCCAGCTCATCTATGAGAGACAATGTAATGCTCAGTGAAGGTGTTGATAGTATGCCTTGTGGCAGCTGCACAAATATCTGTAGTGAAAACATTCAGAAAACAAGCTACAGAAGTGGCTATGCCTCTTGTGGCATGACCACAAACCACACTAGGAAGTTCCTTACCATACTTCCTGTAACAGAACGTAATACAGTGTGCTAGCCATTTGGACAAGCACTGTTTAGAAACTGGAACAACCTCTTTCCCAGGGACGAAATGAAACAAAAAGCTGTGAGGACTTTCTGCTGTCCTTTGTATGGTGTGTATAGTATCTGAGTATTCTATGCACATCTAAGGTATAGAGCAATGCTTCACCTGGATTGGCATGCTCTGGATAATACAGTGATAGGTGGATGGTTTGATTTAAAGTAAACTCAGACACCACCTTTGGTAGAAACTTAGAATTAACATGCAAAGAAACCTGTCTTTGTGGAACATCAAATAAGGAGGCTCACACATTAGAGTCTGCAGCTCTGAAACCCTTCTACGACAGTCGGCTGAATGGAGGCAAATGAGCCAGGGACAGCAGCAGAAAACCAAGGCTGGACTGAGGGAGATATCAGGGGGTGGATTGCCACTGGTGACCAGGAGAGTACTGAGATATTTTATGTTTTGTTGAGTGTGTGCATCCAGAGGTTAGGTTTGTGAATTAACAGTGCAGCAGGAGAAGTACATTAGCAGAGTCATACGGGTGGCTTTTGGTGGCCAGGGAAGTAAAACTAGTGCTCTGGGACATATACTTGTTTTGTTGCTCTGCAACCTACTTTTATTTCATCCGTCAAACACCAGGTGAGGTACAGGGTAACGAACAGGAACAAAAGGGCTGCTTGACTAATCTACATATTAAGTGGGGTGCATTGAGTGTGTGGTGGCTGGTATATTGCTGTGGTGAGCTCTGTTTGAATTTTTTCATCCGTTTGCTAGCAGGAAGAGGAGTTGGTTTGTTGAGCTGGCTTCCAGAGCTCATTTATTGTTTTCAGCTACTGGAGGCTTACTCCCAGCCAACCTCCCCCACTCCAAGCTATTCTGTCATTATAGGCACCCAATAGGGAACAACTTCCTCATACAAAGTGGATATAGGGTATACCACCGTCATTTAAAGGAGCTTCTCAAACTGGGATACATTAACAAAGTATTTCAAAGGGGCAACCATTCATAGGGCATATAAATATAATAAAGGCATAAAGGGAGGATACAGAGGGAGGAGAGGTAATAAAAAAAATAGTTTTTACTGTTTTCATCCACATTTGCTTTAATCTTTCCGTCCCTATTTTGTTTTACTCTTTTTGTCCCCATTTTACGACTATAGGGAATATGGACATCATAAACTGCCACTGGTGTGTTGCATCCTTTCAAAGGGCATGCATACAGGGACTTGGGCACTGCCCCACATGCTGGACCATAGGTAATTTAAAAGCTTAACTCAGGGAAGCCTGGGCCCACATCCTCCAACTTCAAAACTTACTACTTACCAACAAGCCCTCAGGCTCTCCTCCACTCTACCATCTCCATCAAGGAAACCCCCCATTCCCCCAGAGAAAGCCTAAGTCAGGGAGGTGGCAGGTGGTAGGGAAGGGCAGAGGCACACCATACAGATCCAAACAGCAGTCTTCAACCAAGGGGGTGACCATCCAAATGGCTAACAGATTCTCACCCTTAGCCACTGGCATGGTCACGGATGGCATTACAGGACCAGGTAATTACCAACTATGTCACCCAAAAGAAAAGGGCAAGGGTGGTGAAACCAGGGTGATAAATACCAGGAGAAACAGGAAAATACTCATTATAGGGGATTCCATGATCAGAGGAGTGGAATCACAACTAAGTCAGGACACGGGTACAAATGTGGTGATCAGGTGCCTACCTGGAGCTTCTGCCAGAAGGGATACTGATTGTATCAATAGGATAGTACACAAAGAGAGAGAGTACACTGGCATTTTCATCCACCTAGGTGCCAATGATCTTGCAGATCAAACAGTTGAGGAGGCCAAAACGCACCTAATACACTCAGGTGACAAGCTGGCCCCTCACTCGCCCATCATTGCCTTCTCTGAGGTCCTCCCAGTATGGGAGAGAGGAGGGATGCAAAGAATCTGGAAAAATGAGGTAGAGGAACTAAATGCATGGCTTCAGGGCTGGTGCCTAGAGAGGGGCTACCTTTTTATTGGAAACTGGAGAGGCTTCTGGGACAGGGGTCTCTTCAGGCATGATGGACTGCACCTAACTAAGAAAGGTGTAAGGACGCTAGGGCAGATGTTTGATGTTTTTGCAGGACGTTTAAACTAGGTGCTGGGGAGAGGGTAGCAGTACCACATGGCCCTGTTGCCTCTCCCCAAAACACAGACTTTTCTGCAATAACATTGCAGAATGCAAAGACCAGTCATTTAAAGAGAAACCTCGTAAGAGTACAGTAAAAAAGGGTTCAAACAAAGGACAAGATGCAAAAAAGAGGGTAAGTTGGGTTTGGAAAGCTATGTATACCAATGCACGGAGCCTTAAAAGCAAGGTGGCTGACCCTACGGCAATCATTACAGAGGCAGATCTAGACTGGTTTGCCATCACTGAAACCTGGTACAATGACAAACATGACTGGAAAATGACAATCACAGGTTTCAGCCTCTTCCGGAGGGACAGAAAAGGGAGAAAAAGGGGAGTGGGGGTGGTGATATATGTGAAGGAGGGAATAAATGCCACAATAATCCAAAATGCCCAGACTAAATCTGAAGTACTTTAGGTTGCACCTGAGGCTGAAAATGGCATGGTGACTTGGATATGAGTAATTTACAGACCCCCAAGACAGGGCATGGAGGGGGAGACAAAGAAATCATCGAAACCATGCACAGGATGACCGACAAGGGAGAGGTGACAGTAGTGCGTGATTTCAATTTGCCTGATATAAATTGGAGTACCTACACAGCAGCCACAACAGGGAGCAAAGACTTCCTAGAAGTGCTGCGGGGATCAGGCCTGAAGCACCTTGTGAGAGACTTAACAAGGGTCCAAGCTGTCCTGGACCTAACACTCATCAATGGGGAAAATATCTCGGTAGTTGAGGTTGACAGCCACCTGGGATCCAGCAACCAGTGTATGCTATGGTTCCAGGTAAATACAGCAGTGGAAGCTAGTCACTCTAAAACCAAAGTGTTAGCCTTTAAAAGAGCTGATTTTGCTAAAATGAAGGAGTGTCTTAAAAATAACCAGATAAATACAGGAGAGGGGGTGGAGGAGTATTGGGCACATCTAAAGAGGGCTATAGCAGAAGCCTCAAATCAGCATCTAAGAAAGGTGAGTAAAACAAAGAGGAGAAGGAAACCTCTCTGTTTTTCTAGGGAGGTGGCCACCAGGGTAGGGGAAAAAAAGAATAGCTTTCAGGAGATACAAGGAAACTAGATGTGACAAAGACAGAGACACATACAAGGAGAAACTGAGGGAAGCGAGTAAGACAACCAGGGGATCAAAGGCATCAACAGAAGAGAAGATAGCTAAGGAGGTGAAAAGCAGGGACAAGACCTTCTTTAGATATATCAGAGAAAAGAGGAAGACAAGGGGGGTATCATCAGAATCACAAAGGATGGGGGGGCACACAGAGGAAGACAAGGGGGGGTATCATCAGAACCACAAAGGACGAGGGGGGGCACACAGAGGATGACAAGGACAAAGTGGAAATTCTCAACAGACACTTCTGCTCCATTTTTACTGAGGAAGAGGATGGCTGTGGGCCCACCCTGGGTGAAAGAACGTAAGGCAGTAGGAAGATATATTCAAGACCATGCACAAGAGAGAGTCCTGGAGGAACTGGGGAAACTCAAGGTGGACAAGGCTATGGGTCCAATTGAAATTCACCCCAGGATTCTTAAGGAGCTAAGAGAGGAGCTTGTGGCACCTCTGGCTGAACTGTTTAACCTATGGCTTGAACTAGGGAAGGTCCCAAGGGATTGGAAAAGGGCAAATATTGTCCTTCCATAAGAGCAGGAGTAGGGATGTCACAGGCAACTACCGCCCGGTTAGCCTCACCTCGATTGTAGGCAAAACAATGGAAGTCCTACTCAAAGAAATAGCTCTGACATCGCTAGAAAACAGCAGAAATTTGGACCCAAAACAGCATGGTTTTACCACAGGAAGATCATGCCAGACAAACCTAATAGATTTCTTCAACTGGGTAACCAAAACTGTGGACATGGTATATCTGGACTTCAGCAATGCCTTCAACTGTGTAACACACAGAAGGCTGCTGAACAGGCTCACTAGCAATGGAATTGATCTGAAAGTGGTTGAATGGATAAGGAGCTGGCTGAGCGGAAGGACCCAGAGGGTACTGGTAAATTGCACCTTATCAGAAGAAAGGGAGGGGACTATGGAGTGCCACAGGGGTCAGTGTTGGGTCCTGCCTCTTTAATGTCTTCACTGGGGAGATATCTGAAGGACTGGAGGACAAGGTGAGCCTCTTCACTGATGACATGAAGATATGCAATAGAGTCGATATCCCTAGTGTAGCGGATAAGATGAAAGCCGATCTCAAAAAGCTGGAATCGTGGTCAAAAACATGGCAGTTACAATTCAGCAACAAGAAGTGCAAGGTCATGCACCTAGGGAAGTGCAACCCTACAGAGGAGTACCACATGGGGGCATTAAACTAGAGGTCACAAAACAGGAAAGGGATCTAGGGGTGATTATAATGGAAGATCTAAAAAAGACCAAGCAGTGTGACAAGGCTACATCAAAGGCAAGTGGTATGCTGGGATGCATAGGAAGGGAAATTACTAGTAGAAAAAGGGAAGTCATAATGCCACTATTTAGATCATTAGTAAGACCACACCTGGAATACTGCCTGCAGTTCAGGCGGCCACATCTTAGGAAGGACGTAGAGAGATTGGAGACGGTGTAGAGGAGAGCCACAAAGATGTTATAAGGACTGAATCAGAAACCATATGATGAAAGGTTGAGGGATCTCAACATGTATTCCTTGGAACAATGGAGAGAAAGGGGAGACATGATTGAAACCTTCAGGCACATGAAGGGAATAAATAGGCACAGGTTTTGAACCCACAGTATTTCAAGTCGAGTTACACAAGAACTAGAGGGCATGATATGAAGCTTGGTGGGGGGGGCAAGTTCATGTGTGACACACATAAGTTCTTTTTTACAGAGAGGGTGGTTGACATGTGAAACAGCCTTCCCCAAGGAGTGGTGGAGGCAAAAATGGTTGGGGCTTTTAAGAATGCTTGGGATAAACACAAAGGCATCATAACACTGAATAGCAGGTAAGGAAGGGGAGTAGAGCCTCGGGCAGACCAGATGGATCATGTGGTCCCCTTCTGCCATCAATATTTATGCATCTATGCAACTAAAAATAATTCTTTTCAAGAAAGAAATTGTAAGCCACAACTCATGATTGGCTCAAAAGGAGCCAAAGTCAGCTTTTCCAAAATAATATTCAGATCCCAAGCTGGGACTGGATTTCAAATGGGAGGCTTTATGTGTAAAACGCCTCTCAAGACCATACGGACAACCTCCAGTTGAACATCTTGTACGGTCATCCACAGGCATGTGGAAAGCTGCTATAGCAACCAAGTGCACTTTGATTGAGGAATACTGTAAGCCTGAATCAAGGACAGCAAGTATTCTAGAACCTGACTGACTGGGCAGATAAACAGATTAAGGCTATGAAGTGGCCCACAAAACAAACCACTTCCATTTCACAGAGAAGGTGTGTCTGATGGACAGTTTTTTAGTGGCCACCAGAACATCCACCACTTTCTGTGATATCCCAAAGTGAGCTATGGCCATGTCTTCAGGAGCCATGTGTGCAGATGTAGGGACCTCTGGTCCAGATGGATTAGGGTTCCTTGTTCCTGCAACAGTAGACCCTTGCACAGGGGCAGAGGTACTGGGGGCTCCTTGCTGCAGCAGGGGATACCATGTCTGCTAAGGCCATGGAGGAGCAACGAGTATTACAGTTTACCCTTCCATCTGTAGCTTGAGTAGTACTCTGAATAAGCAGAAAGGGAGGGAAGGCACACAGAAACCTCCCTTTCCAGGAGTAGGACAATGTGTCTCACCAGGAACCTCCAGGCCCTGGAGCAAGCAAGCAAAAACATGGCAATTTTGCATTGTGTGGGGATGCAAAAAGGTCCAGCACTGGATGATCCCACCTTGCAAACAGGTAATCAAACACCGGGGTCAGCAGTCCCACTCATGCACCCTGGACTGCGCCCTACTTAGCTGGTCTGCCAAGACATTTTGGATGCCAGGAACATGTACTGCTGATAGTTCTAGACTGTGTTGCAGAGCCCAATACCAATGTCTCATTGCTTCCTTGCAGAGCAGGTAAGAATGAGACCCCTTGTTTGTTGGTGTAATGCATCTCACTTACATTGTCTGTCTGTATTAACAGAGGACCTGAGGACAAGTAGTCCTGGAAGTCATGGAGCCCAAATAGGACTGCTCTAATTTCCAGAACACTTATATGCAAAGCGAGCTCCACCTGGTTCCACGTGCCTTATGTCTGAAGAGGTCCCAGGTGGGCTTCCCATCCACATCCTGAGGCATCTGCAATGAGGATGTGATGTGGGGTAGGAATCAAGAATGGGATAGTCTTGAGAAGGTTGCTGCATTCCATCCACCACTTGAGCACTTTGCACAAGGGAGATATGATTAGAACCATTTGTTCTCGATTGTCTGTCAGTTCATTCCACTGGATTCTTGAGACCACTGTGGGATCCACATGTGCAGCCTGGCCAGTGGCACTGTGACAGTGGCTGCCACCATAAGGCCCAGAAGGCATGGAAACATCTTTGCAGAGACATAACTTCTGTCATGTACCAACTGTGCTTGAACAATCAGCCATTCTACCCTGCCCTGCGGCGGAAATGCAGCACCCTGGGTCATATCCAGAACTGCCCCTAGGTACTGAAGGCTTTGGCAGCGTGTAAGTACAGACTGATATGTTGACAGGCACCCCAAGAGCAGCAAATATTTGTCTAGTTTGTGTTAGGGTAAGCAGTAGTTTGTCCCTGGTGTGGTCGTCCAGGTAAGGAAAGACATACAAGCTTTCTCTGTGAAGGGCTGCTGCTACTACTGCCAAGCACTTGGTAATGACCTGTGGCACAGAAGATAAGCCAAAGGGCAACACTCTGAACTGGTAATGCTCCCCCTGGAACAGGAACCTCAAATATTTCCTGTGAGGTTTCCTGATTCTGATATGGAGATCGGCATCCTTCATATCCAGAGAGCATATCCAATCCCCTGTTTGCAGTAGTGGAAGAAGACCCTGCAAAGAGACCATCCAAACCTCCTTGTATTCTTTGAAGAAGTTGAGGTTCCTGAGATCTAGAATAGCTGTAGATTTCCTGTCCATTTGGAGACTAGGAAGTATCTGAATAAAACCCTTTGTGCCTCTGTCTGGGAGATACAGGTTCTCTGGTTCATTTTGAAGCAGAGTCTGTACTTCTCCTGCAACAGGGACATGTGTCCTGGTGGATATGTTGTAATAACTGATGGATAGTCCGGATGGTTGTCCATCAACTCCACAGCATGACCCTTCTCTGTGATCTCCAGTACCCATTTATCTGTAGTCACTGTCCTCCACTGATCCAGATGGAGGGGGAGTCAACCGTCTACAACCACCCCTGGAATTAATGGTGGCTGGGGGATGTAGGAGGAGTCGTGTTGAGCTGGGGGGAAGGGGGCAGAGCCACCTGCTCCATTACCCCAGGTGCTTTTGTATGGGCACGTGGAGTTGGAAGGGGGACTGCAAATGCTCCCACACATCTATCCTGCTCTCTGTAGGCCTGACACTGCCTCCAACAGCAGAGGGATAAAAATTACCCCTGCCCCTACCTCTACCTTGGGTCCCAATTCCAGGGAATTGACTGACTTTAGAGGACTGATGATTTTTCAAAGCTTCTTCAACATCATGGCCAAACAGTTTCTGTCCCCTAAATGGGGCATTCAGAACAGTTTGCTGCACATCAGTGGCAAAGCCTGCTACCCTAAGCTAGGAATAGCTCCTGAAATAGATGTCAGGGGCCACAGCCCTGGCAGAAGCATCAGAAACATCATATGATGTGCGGATCAAGTGTTTACCCACATCTGCCCCAGAAACAAGGGTTTTGATTAACTTTTGTTTGCACTGCCCTCAGGCAAGGCCTGTACAGCAGTCTTAGCCTTTCTCCATAGGGTATTCTGGTATTTTATCATATGGGCCCAGTAACTGGCAATTCGTAGGCCCAGAGAGGCAGAGGCAAAGGTACGTTTGCCCAGTACATCCAACCTCCTGGATTCCTTATCAGGAGGAAGGGAACTCAGGTGTCTAGGTGCCCTGGAACTATCATGGGCAGCTGTGATCACCACATAATGTGATCACCATGGAGGGTGGGAGGTTTAGGAGGGAAGTCAGGAAGCACTTCTTCACAGAGAGGGTGGTGGACACTTGGAATGCGTTGCCGGAAGAGGTCATCTCATTGAAGACATTTAGCAGTTTTAAGAGAGGCTGAGATAGGCCTGGGGGAAGGCAAGGATCATGGGTAGGGAGGATGGGAGGAGTGGGGAGGGAGGGCAGGGACATTAGCTCAAGCTGTGGACCCTGCAATACGAGCAGACTTGGTAGACCAAATGGCCTTTTTCTGCTGACTTCTTCATATGTTCATATAAAAAGGCTTACCAGAAGGAGCAAAGTACATTTTATCAGCCATTCAGGGAATAGCTGGTATACTGTTTGGCGTATACCAGGTTGCATATGTAGCATCCTCCAATGTGGGATACTGGGGATGAGCAATAAGGAGATTCTTGTCCAGAAACTCTGGCAAGTTCTTTTTAGTGGAATTCTGCTCCTCCAAGGTAAAGCCCATGGCAGCTTGCATTTGCATGGCAAAAAAATGAGGGCTGCTCTGGAAGTGACTAGGAGGTATTAACTACAGAGTCCACACTGCAGAAGGAGACGGTGGAGGCAGTGCTCCGCACATATTGGTTATCCTCAGCGCAGTCTTCCTTGTCTTCCTCACTCTCTTCCATGATGAGGCCAGGATTATACTTACATTCGTTATCCTATCTCTCATCAACGGGAATGGAGGGGCGTGCCGGCGATGGCGATGGTTGCATAGATCTTTCGCACACTAGAGTGCGGCATTGAGGGGGTAGTTTTAGAAGTAGTAGCAGTAGTTCCCCCCGATGGGCCCACTGTAAGTGGATGTTGGCCTGGCAGTAGGTATCATATCATATCAGAGAATGATAGGAACACTGCCAGCTCGTCAATGCCACTTTCAGTAGTGGTCATGACCACAGTCATCAACGGCGGAGGTTGGATCTCTGGCAACGACATACTGACCTTAATTGGCCAAGTAGTACCTATATCAAGCGCCGACTTTGGTGTCTGATCAACAGTCAGGAAGGGGGGAATAGGGTGCTGCTGCTGGAGCGGACGGTGTCATAGTTTAGAACGTACCTGCTGTCCACAGCAGCAACCTGGATCTCGCCGGGCACGCCCTGTCCTTGTATTTATGGCTCCTGGAGGATCTGTCCCTGGACTCTGATGACCGCGATGCAGTCAATGGGGTAGGCAATGTGGATTTACTCTGTAGATGCTGTTCCATTGTGACTAAAGTCTTTATAGGAGGAATTTCTGCATGCCGTCTTCCTACGTTGCCTAGCAGTGGAGTTAAATCCTAGGTAGATCTCACAGGTTTTCACACTGTGAGAGAGGACTAAGCAGCCCACATGCTTCATGCACGTCATCCTTGTAGATTTTTTTCTCTGTAATCAAAATACTGAAAAAGCATTAACAGATCCTTCAGCAGCATACAGAAAAAGTGATTACTATATTTATATAAGGAAAATAAAGAAAGTGGCAACTTTCTGCAGCGGCGTTTCTGATGGCGGGTCCAACGAGTCTGATAGGCAAGAAAAGAATTGAGGAGAGAAGGGGGGCCACCCATGTTTATGTAGACGCTGGTGCATGACATCGTCATAGGCGCCCCGGCTTGCAAAGTTTCTGTGTAGTCCTAGTAATGACATGGGTATAATTCCAAAAGTGTGGCCTGATGAAAGAGATAGCCTCAAAGATCTTCCCTTCCAACTCTTCCACAGTGTTGCTTATGAAGGCATTAAAGAGAACTTGTCCCAGCACTGAGCTCTGAGGTACTCCACAGGTCATTCTCCCCCATTAGAGTGAGTGCCATTTACCACTACCCTCTGTCACCTATGCAGCAACCAGTTCCATACCCAATTTACCACCTTGGGTCCCACTCCCAAACTGCCCAGTTTCCTTATAAGCCTATTACGTGGTACGGTGTTGAAGGCCTTGCTAAGGTCTAAGTAAGCCATGTCTACCCTGATATAGTTCCCTGGTTACCCAGTCAAAGAAACTGAACTGGTACATCTGACATGACCCCTCCTTCCCCTCCTTCCTCCCCAGGAATCTATGCTGCTCGGATCAAAGATACTCCACCATCCTTTCTTTCGTACCTACTACTGCTGTTAGACTGACCAGTGTATCGTTGCCAGCCACCTCCCTACTGCCACTTTTTTGATGTGGAACTACATCTGCCCTCCTCCAGTGCTCTGAAACCCCTCCCATTTCCAGCAAGTTAATAGGGCTGTTAGAGGTGCACCAGTACCTCCTTCAGACCTTTTAATGTGTCCCGTCCTGCACCACAGCCTTATCCACTTTCAGATTTGCAAGTCTTTTCAGGACTCTTTCCTCTGTGAATGGACTTGAGTCCATCTCCCTCTACCCAGTGTTCCTACCACTTCTATGTGGTCCATCCCCCTCTCCCTCCCCTGTGAAGACTGAGCAGAAGTATCTATTCAGGATATCTGCTTTTCCTCATCCTCCTCTGCACAATCCCTTTCTGTCTTTCTTAACATCACAGTCCCTCCTCTTGTCTTCCTCTTCCCATTTATGCATCTGAAAAAGGCCTTGTCCCCTCAAGTTTCTCTACCCCTCCCAGGCAACCCCCCCTCCAATTAGGTAATCTCTGAGGCATCCACCCATGTTTATGTTTGCTTGCATGCATAACAAGAAACTTAGTGCCACCATACGAATTTTCGTAGGTGTGCCACTCAGCTTCCAGTGCCCTGCTCCCTTTTGCAGGTGCTGTCTCACCACACCAATACATGGAGCTGTCTCTGACAGCAGTTCAGATGCAGTGGCATACAGTTGAAAGTGAAAAACCGCTGCAATCAGCGGTGGGGCGATGGCAGGCAACATACTGCCGTACGTCGGCGAGTATGCAAGTTGCCTGCAGCCTCACTGCATCTGAACTGTCTGTCATAGACGCTCTTCCTCCTCCCCCCCGACCGGAACACCTACTAGCATGCTGGGAGCCCACTCCAGCGTGCTCATGCACTCCCACCACCCACACACCGTATGGCCGACGGGGGTGCTCAGTCCCCTGTCGGCTCCACTGCCCCCCCAAAACCGACTTCCAGGTGCCACGCTGGGAGCCCACCCCAGCGTGGTAACAGTCCGACATCCATGTGGCCAACAGGGGTGCCCAATCCCCCATCGGCTCCACTGGTCCCCCCCCAAACAACCTTCCAACTGCTACGCTGGGAGCCCACCCCAGCGTGGCAACAGTATGCCATCCGTATGGCCAACGGGGATACCCAATCCCCCGTCAGCTCCAGTGGCCCCCCCAAACAATCTTCCAGATGCCACACTGGGAGCCCACCCCAGCGTGGCAAAAGTCCAGAGTTGTCTTCCTGAAAAAGGTGAAAAAAAACTGTGAAAAAATGGTCCCTCGTTGATTGTTTCCCCTCCTCCCCAATCCGCACCCTCCTCTAGCACTCACTCCCACCCCCTTCACCCCATACTTACCTCCAGAGGCGGCGACGATCTTCGTGGATCGGGAACACGTCTGCACTCTTCAAAGCCAACCGCGAACTGAAGAAATGCCGATAAGCTGTATAATGGCATAAATGGGGGTTTTCAACTTTGATGCATATCTGGCCATTTTGGGAATTTTTTCACCAAATTTTCAACATGGGGTTCTTGAGGGCCCCACCTCATGAACTCAGTTACTGTCATTTTGTTAGTTCGGTCCCGAAGGTGTATTGCCGTCACTGCGCCGGAACCACCTTTGGGACTGGAGTAACAAAACGACAGTGTCACAGTTCATGAGGTAGGCCTCTAAAACCCTATGTTGAAAATGTGAAAAATTCTAAAAATTACTATTTTACTTAGCCGTGTTGTGCAGTTCCATGCACGCCTGCACTTCTCGCAAATTTTTAATATTTCACCCAGATTTTCAACATTGCCATTTTACCACACCTCCCTATGAGCAGTACAGCTGTCATTTTTCACCTCTCGCCTAAAATATGTTTACGCACATGTAGTGCACAATGGCTCGGTCGGTGTGTGAAATCAATGTTCGGGACATATTAAGAAAATCACAGTGACACTGTTCATGAGCAGAGGTCTTAAAATGGCTATGTTGAAAATTTGGTGACAAAAGTCCATAAAATTACTGTGTTACAAGCGTGCATTGCGCAGTTTCCACGCACCCTCATAAGTTCATGAATTTGTAATATTTTCAGTGCAGATTTTCTACAGTGGCATTGTTCCACACCTCCTTATGAACAGTACAGCTGTCATTTTTCACACCCTGGCTGAAATGCATTTTCGCACTTCCGGCGCAGAAATGCGTGGTCGCTGTGGGAAATCAGTGTTCGGGACAGATTACGAAAATCACAGTGACGCTGTTCATGAGCGGAGGTCCCAAAATGCCTGTGTTGACAATCTGCTGTAAACAGTCCCCAAACTAATTACAGTTTCTATGCACACTCGTGACAACCAGTTTTTTTTATATTTTCACTCCAGATTTTCAACATTGCCATTTTACACCTCCTCATGAACAGTACAGCTGTCATTTTTCACATCCTGTTCGAAATGTGTTTTTGCACCTGTGGTGCCAAATGGCGTAGTCGCTGTGTAAAATCAGCTTTTGGCTAACAAACTGATATTGCCACTATTCATGAGGTGGGGGTCACAAAAAATCATTGTTGAAAAATTGGAGTGCAAATACCAATGCATGCCTGGGGCGTTAGGGTTTCCGACCATAACGCCCCACCCTGTAGAGACTGACAGGCATCAGGGGTGTGACTTGGGATTGTCGCCTGTAATGCTCATACCATTCCACCCCCACCCACACCCTGCAGCCAGTGACAGACATCGAGGTGTGCCTTGGATTCTTCGGGCCCAAAGTTCACCCCATTCTCCTATGCTGCACCCATATCACCATATTTCCTTATGGAATGGGGTGAACATAAGTCCCAAAGACCCCAAGGCACACCGTGACACTTGTCGGTGTCTGCAGGGTAGGGTGTGGTGAAATGGCGTGGCTGTTATGCCTGACGCCCCAAGGGCACACCCCAATGCCTGTCAGTCTCTGCAGGGTGGTGGTGGGGTTGGCTTCAGTTCAATACTTCACTGCCATTCCTATTATGCAGCCCTGTAACTCCTACACTACCAATGCCAATGCCAGCAAGCAAACATTCAGCATTGACAAATGCTTGTTTAAAATCTGCCCTCCTGATGTCTAGGACCCTCGTCCTTGTGTAGTTTGTCTCTGCTGCTGCCCTTACATTGAACCACACTGTATAGTGAACGCTGGTCCCTAGGTGGTATCTCACCTTGACATCTGCAGTACTGTCCCTTTTTGTGAGCACCAGGTCCAGTATCCCAAGTGGGCTCTCTGACTAGTTCCCTGACAAACACCCACTGCAGGGAGTCTGTGATGGCCCTGTTTCTAGCGGAGGCTGTGGCTGGGATGCTCCAATCTACATCCGGTAGACTGAAGTCCCCTATCAGCGGCACCTCCCCCTTTTCTGCCATTGTGCTGCTAGCTTTCCCCAGTGCCTTATCTAATTCTTACTCTTGTGCTGTAGGTCTGTATATCAAACCAGTGCAAATAGTGACTGTGGCTCCTGTTTCTACGGTCACCCACAGCACTTCCAACCCATTCTTTGGCCCTAGGTTCTCTTGCATTTCCACTACTCTTATACCCTCCCTCATATATAGAACAACCCCTCCACCCTTCCTGAACTGAGTGCAGCTTCATATGGCCATGTCCCAATTGTGGATCCCTGTTCTCCATGACTCAGTAATGGCCAAGATCCAGGTCTGCCTATGCCATGATGGCCTCCAGGTCTGGAATTTTATTTCCAAGACTCCTTGCATTAGGACATATGGCTCTCCACACCCTGCTCCCACTCTGCGTGCAACCCCTCTCCCTGCCTTTGTTGCCACTTGAAACATCCCTCTCTTCCCCCCACCATGCCTGGCCTCAACACTTTTTTTTTCTCCTCTTCTGTTCTTGTCCCCATTGCCCTGTACTATGCTTCTGCTTCCTTTAATTTATGCCCTGGGGCCCTCTCATATTGTTGCTTCAATCTGTGTGGGGAGGGACAGTTTATGCCTACTTCTGTATTATTGCCTCCCCATTGGCTAGTTTAAATGTTCATCAAAGTAACATTTAAACCTTCCATAGGGGACTGCAGTCCGCTTCCCAGATGGATACAAGTCATCACCTCTGTATAGACCCATATCCTTTCAGGTTGGCCCCCAGTCCCCAATGAAGCTGAACCCCTCCTCCCTGCACCATTCTTTCAACTAAGTGTTATAGCTCCTGGTTCAGAGTTCTCTCCCCCCCCCCCACTTTAGCAGTAGACAGTTCCTCAGTGAATGCTACTGTTTGTGCTACTTGCCTTAGGACCCTCCCCAATTCCTTACACTCTCCCTGTACTACCCCAGCCCCATTCCTTGCTAGGTCATTTGTTCCCCAGGTGGACAGTGGCATCTAGCTCCCCACTGGGTCCTGACACCCTAGCAATCCTTAGACTTCAATGTCCATCCCTCAAAGCTGATGATCCATGTAGGCACCCAACCTCCCTCTCTCCATCCCTTCCTGCTCCCAAATCTATCCCTCCAACAACTGAGTCCCCCACTAAAAGCTACTTTCTCCTCTGCTGAGATCCTCTACTGCCCACCTTGGGCACTCACCTTCAGAGGACACCCACATCCTCCCTTGCCACCACTATGGTTGCCTCCTCACAGTAGTCCTGTCTAAGAATGACAAAGGAATTCTGTAGTGGCACAGGCTAAGGAAAGTGCCCGACTCACCTCCCCCACCCTCCCAGAGTCCACTACGGTCCAGCCAGTCCTCTTCTGTCTAGGCAACCTCTGGAGCAATGGCAGACTCGGTGGCCCCTGGGTGGGGCAACAGGTCCCCTGGAACCTAGCCAGCTCGACACAGAGACCAGCGACCTTTGTCCTCAACCCAGAGAGGTGGGTGCAGATGGGGAAGCACCTCATTCTCCAGAATGTCTGCCAGAAAACTGCAGCTCCACAGCCACTACACTGCACTGCACCACTCCCCCGTCTGCCAGTATCTGTCACTCCCTTGTTTTCTGAACATAACTTGCCACTATTGTCTCTTTCCTTTACTTACTCCTTACCCAGCCACTCCCTCTATCAGGATTTAATTCTACACCTTAGGGTGTTACTTCTTTTCCCTTCAAAAGGTTGCTATGTCAAGGTAGACCTCTCCTGTACTCTCTTCCCTTTTAACTCCTTGCAGCTGCTGCAGAATGCTGCAGTTCGCCGGATGGCTGGGGTGTCTCGCTCTGATCATCTCTCTCCTGTTTTGCAGATGCTGCACTGGATGCCTGTGAGGCAGTGCATCTCCTTCAAGCTAGGTTTAACATACAAAGCCCTACACAATCTGGGCTCAGACTACCTGAAAGAGCTAATGTGTCCATATGCTTCTGACTGACTCCTCCATTCTTCAGAGGGGGGTCTTCTGAGGGTTCCCAGATGGTGCTTGAAGCTGTCTGGGGACTGGGTATTTGCCCACAAGCTCAGAGGGGCCCCCTGTACTGAACTGTTTAAATGAGAATTGAAATGTTATCTATTCTTAACAAGCGTACCCATCCTACACCTAATACTGTTCCAACATTATTTTGGAATGTACTAATTTACTGATTAGCAGTGCTGCTGGGTTTGTTAGAAATGGTTCTGTAAGGTGCCAACAGCCTGAGAAATTGGACACCTAAGAAATAAAACTACTACTAGAGACTACTACCAGTATTCTGTTCAGATCCACATGACCCACCCAACTTTCTCTGGCAAGGCTTGCTTTAGGTACCTGTCTCCAGTATGCAAATATGAGTGTGAGTGCAGTGCAGGGGGGCACATAATTGGATGGTAGGAGAAATCAAGCTAGAAGGCAGTTTCCGGTGACTGACCATACTCAGTGAGAAACTACCTAAGTGTAGATGTGAACTAAATGTAAGTATTATTACACTCCTGATTAGCACAGAATGTGTAAAATGGTTGTCGGTTTGCACTATCAATGTAGCAGGTGTAAAGTCAAGTGCAGGGATCAGCAGACAGATCACGAGCCCCACCCTCCTCTTGTCAGAAACAATATATGTCTTGCTCAACCAGGAATGATGAGAAACATTATTTATTTAGCTTTTGTTTACCGGGTAGGTACACTAGACAAGTTGTATGCCTATTTTCAGGAATGACCTGGGAGAGTACAACAAGGAATACAGATACATCAGAACATAACAGCGAGTAAAGCAAATACATTGAGTCACAAAATACATTGAGTCACAAAAAACAGTCAAGCATAGAATGATCTACTGTGACAGAAATTGTTAATATACATATGAACAACAATATATAGTCTAGAACATACAATGGCACAGACGAATGCCTTGGTGAGCATAAGATCATGAGAAATGAACAAGAGAACATTAGCAGGTCCTCAAAACAGTTAGGTTCCAAGTATGTGGCCAAGTGTGAGTCCAGTGCAGGGGCCATTAGGCTAAGGAGGCTTGAGACACTTGCACGCTGAGGCCAGCTTCAGATGCTCCCACAGGGACTTCTGGAGGCACTGGTGGGAGGAGGCGGAGCGAACATAGTCAGCAAAAGAGTTCCAGAGCGTGGGAGGAGGCAGAGTGAACATAGTCAGGAAGAGAGTTCCAGAGCCTGGGAGCACATGCAGCGAAGTCCCTATCCCCCATAAGGGTTCGGGTGAAGGGTACTTTTAGTACCCCAGAACCCTGGGACCTGAGAGAGTAGGAGGAGGGGTCAGGAGGTGAGAGAAGCTGTGCCAGCCCCGGAGGGGTGCCAGTTCTGATCACTTTACCACGAAGCATCCCAGCCCAAAGTTCAGGTGATTTGCCAGGGAAAGCCAACCTAGTTTTTCAGAAAGCTCACAGTGATGGGTGAGGCGAGGGGCTGCCAGGGCAAAGCGGCAAATATTATTGTACGTCGTGTGCCACCGAGAAAGAAGAGCCTTGGAGGTGCAGGCAAATTGGTGGAGGCCATAGCTGAGGGAGGGAAGTAGTACACCTCTAGCTAGTGCCAGATGAGCAGTAGGTGTCAGATTATTCATGGCCCTGTAGGCCAGACCCAATTTGCAGTTCACAGTTCTACAGACATTTAGGATGTGACTCCCTAGGTCCAGTTGGGGGTCAGGTGTCACCCCGAGTATTTGATGGAGTCCACAGTTAGGAGGGGAGCACCATCTGCGCAACTGATCGCAGAGGGGCTGGAGAGGCTTTTATCTTGGCTGATGACCCAAACAGCATAGCCTTCATGTTTTTTTCAGATTGAGGACCAGCTTGTGTTTGGTTACCCAGGACTGAATGTTCTTAAAGTCCTCAGTCAAGTGGTGGTTGAGAGTCGCAATGTCCTGGGAGTGGGCCAGGATAACCAGATCATCCACGTAAAGGGTGACACTACAGTTTGTTACTGTGGCTGGGAGATGGTTAACAAAGAGGGAGAAGAGAAGGGGCCCCAAGACCGAGCCCTGAGGGACACCTGAGGTCACCGGTGAGGGATCAGAGAGGACCTTGTTGAATTTGGTCAGCTGTATTCTGCCCTGAAGGTAGCTGGTTAGCCAATTCAGAGCAGGAGGAGACAGGCCAAGGGACCACATCTGAGTGCAGAGCAATGCATGGTCTACAAGGTCAAAGGCCTTGGACAAGTCAATGAATATCGCTCCAGAGAGTTTGCCCTGGTCCATGGCTGCTCTGATGCTAGATGAGACAGAGACCAGGGCCGTGGATGTGCTTTGCCCTTTATGAAAACCATGCTGGGCTGGGGACAGCAACTCGTAGGCCGTGAATGTACTCTGAGAGTTTTTCAGCCACAGCTTTTTCAAGGAGCTTACTAATAGCCGATAGGATGGCAATCGGCCAGTATGTCACACCATGCTTGGGAATGGCCTGTAGGTATACTGGAACAGGCAACCATCTTTAGAGACCATCATGTTTTTAATCTTCTTTAATCTACAAACACCATGAACATATTTCAGTTTATGCAAAATTCTAACCTGCCAGATGTAGATTCCATTTCAACATGATCAGAAAATGTGTTGCTACACACTGTGAAATAATCACAAAACAAACCTTCAAATCTCATGATTACAGCAAAGGGCACTTTTGTGCATATTATTGCATGTGAATTTACTTAATTTCAGTTCATGAACCTCACATCTATTGACAATGTGTACTTCATACCTAGCCTCTAATATAGGGTTACCACCTATTCTGATTCTCGCAGGACAGTCCTGATTTGGGCAGCTGTGTCCTGCAAAAAAACATGAAAAATACTACATGCCCTGATTTTATAGTAGAAGAAATATTTTCTAACTTTCCACTAAATGTTGCAGAAAACTACAATACCTTAAGTAAAATACCTTAAAATGCTAAGGAACAATAGAAGCAACTAAGAAACCAAAATACTTAGCCTTAATTCTGATTATAGAGAAAAAACAAGTCTGTTGCACTGGTCGAGGTTACGTACTGTCCTGTGAAAAATAATGTTTCAGTAAGAAATGTCCTACTTTGGACTTCCTAAAAGGTGGTAACCCTACTCTAATATTGTTACACATCCTGACAATGAAGCACAGCTAAATCTATCACACGCAGGTACTTTTATATCGTATCTGAATGTAGTGACTTTTAATAGAAAAAACAAAATCTAGATAATGGAACTGTAGTATGCATTAATATCAATGCATTGCTGATTTATGGTTCAGTGTAACTACATTACCTAGCAGGAGTTTCAGATTTGTTTTGTAACATTTCTCTTAAAGGAAAACTCCACCCTCATATCTTCTAAATGTTATTTGTTTCCATGTCAATAGACAACTCTTTTCATGTAGCTGTTAAGGATGTATGCAAATGTTTTAGTCTATTTTTACAGTTCATACTAGGCTCTGTGACTGCCCTGGGCGTCTCCATTTCATGGTTGTTGAAATTGCATTGTCCTTGAGAGCTGCATTAGCATATGAGAACATGATGTCAGATCACCCATTTATACCATGTGTCTTTATGTTGAAAGAACAAATACCCTGCAAAAAATCTCTGGAAACTCATAAACTGAGAAAAGTTTAAAGGGAGAAAAATCTGCATTATAACTCAGACAGTTTGCAAAGCTCACTGAGGGTAAATGTGGTATTCCACACCTTTTTGCAGCTTGTTTCTTTTAAGACTAATTAAGCAGGCAGGCATACTGGGGAGTTTAAAGGGTGATTACGCATCACATTCTCATATGCTAATGCAGCTCTCAGGGACAATGAGATTTCAACAACCATGAAATGGAGACTCCCAGGGCAGTCACAGGGCCTAGTATGAACTGTAAAAACAGACTAAAACATTTGCATACATCCTTAACAGCTACATGAAAAGAGTTGTCTATTGACATGGAAACAAATAATATTTAGACGATGTGAGGGTGGAGTTTTCCTTTAAAGGAAAACTCCATGTTAAAAACAGGAAAATATGTGTATTACTACCAGTTTTGAGTTCTTACTTCATCCCAGTGTTTTGTTTCTGCCTAGGCTGTGAGAGGAGTTTTTTCCAACTTTCCTCTGCCTTCTCTGGGTTTTTTATGACCTCTGGGGTCTGCCATTCAGGTTTGTTTTATTGCATTTTGTCCAGGATAGTCTTCCCAGAGTGCCCTTTGGTTTGATGTCTAATAGCACCTACAGCAGGCCAATGTCTTGTTACAGTGTCTTATAGCCACAGCAGAGAAAGAACACTGCAGCCAGGATTCACATTGCTAGACTCTGGGTAAGTGTGATAAGTTTCCTAAATATTGGTACCTTATACAGCTGTGTTCTGCTTAGGTGTGTGTGTGTGTGTGTGTGTGTGTGTGTGTGTGTGTGTGTGTTTAAACATGTAACTTTCTGTAGTATATTGTGCAATGGCATTTTACATTGTACAGGATCCAGATGTTATTAGTGGGGAATGGAATGTAATGAGACAGGCTGAGATGTCAGTTTGAGTTACCAACCCCCAAAAATTACAAATTCTACACACACCACCAATGAAACCCCTATGTTCCACCCAGCTAAACAAACTTTACAGCAAAACCATTTTGTTGCATTTGTGTGTGTCTGAACTACAATGCCTGCATGCACTCCACTCAATTTATTATACTGCATACATTTAGATCTGTCAAAAGCTGGGCTAATAGTACTTCGAGATCCACTGTGACACACACACTCTCTCTCTTCCCCAAGTGAAACACAGCTGGATAAGGTACCACTATTTAGGAAACGTATCATACTTACACAGAGACTAGCAGTGTGAATCCTGTCTGCTGTGTTCTTTCTCTGCTGTGGCTAAACAAGACACTGGCCTGCTGTAAGGGCTATTAGACATCAAACCAAAGGGGACTCTGGGAAGACTAACTTGGAGAAGATGCAATAAAACAAATCTGAATGGCAACCCCCAGAGATCATAAAACACTGAGGGAAAATTAGAAAAACTCCTCACACAGCCTAGGCAGAAACAAAACACTGGGATAAAGTGAGAACTCAAAACTGGTAGTAATACATATATTTTCTTGATTTTAACATGCAGCTTTCCTTTAAATAAAACCTGCATGTTTTGTAATATCATCAAGATGTCTGGTTGATACACATTTCAGTAAAAAACTACTTCAAAACAGAGACAGGTTACTGTTCTGGTGATGGTCTGGCTTAAATGGTGACTAGAGTACTGCTGCACACTCATGTTTTATCAAGAGGCTGGGGGACCTGAAGACCAGGCGAATGTGAGCTGTGTTTCTGTGCTGGTGACCCAAGTGCAGGAGGAAACATGGAGCCAGACTCAAAGCAGCCAGGGGTCAGGGTTACCGTTAAGCGCAATCCAAGGAACTGGCTGCCCTACGAGGCTAGTTGGTGCAACAAGTATGCTGGGTTGCACAGTCACCACAAGACTGTAACCCTTGATAATGGTGTTTACATCGATACACAGGGAGTATCAGCTTTTGTCTGTAGCCTCTGCAGCACTGCCTTGGTGAGTAAACCTCACTTTGTTTTTAGCACAATCATGCACTTTAGATAACTTTTGTATGTGACTGCATCCCTGTGTGCACTGCTTTTCTTTTTTATAAAATCACCAGGGGGCTGGCTTGACATTACGGAGCTGGTAGGAAGCATAAAAACACATGGTAAAACAACAGCTTCCATTTCAGTGACAGCTGCTGGTACATTTGGACCTTACATCATGGTGCCTGCCACTCATCAGGTAGATACTGGATCCTGTGGCTCATGGGGGAGGCCATGTGGGAACACCGCAACAGACATGGCAGGTTAGTGGATGGTGCCTCTGGGTGGTTCTGGCTCCAAAGGAGAGGGCAATGAAGATGGCAAGGGGGTGAACAGTCTATATGGGGGGAAAAATAAACTACACAACTTCTAAAACTCTTGTACATGAAGTTCATACTGTTGTCACAGCAATCTAGAGCTGCTGAGGCCATCTGGCCAAAAGTGCTACATTGCAGAATTAGAATAAGCATATCCACAGTAAATCTCACATCAAAAGTAGATTTCTATGTTACTTCATTTTAAAGTTATTAGCCATTTTGTAACCCTGATTTCACTACCTGTTCACAGAAAGCCTGTTCTACTGAAGAACTGCTGCTGATGTCATCTAGGGACCTTACAATTTATTCTTCCATGTCAGCTTATAGGAACTGTTTCTCTAAAGCTGTAAAGATCATGTGCAATGGTTTTCATAAATAAAACAGGCAGCATGAGTTAGTAAACACTGCTTTAAAAACTGTGTGTTTCAGGATTTGTAACAAAACTGACAATATTTTGTCTGGATGCCTTTTTATTGAGGTCCTTTTGCTGAATGCTGGATCATAGCACACTGTGATGTTTTCAGACTAAATAAGTTTCTGATGAAAGGCTGAGCTCATTCATAAATATCAGTCAATTGAGGCAACTTCTGAGAATGGCAATTTAAAACAATTATCCCATCTCCTTGTTAATGGGAGTGGGGCAGACTCATCTATGTTCTGTTCTAAATTACAATGATCATTTTACCAGAGCTAACACTTCCACCCCTAGTAGGAATTAACACATATAAGGCCCCTATTAAAACATATTGTAAAGCAGCAATGACAAACAGCAGTAAAATTAGTAGCACTCTTAACCGGCTTCAGCAGTCTGGAGGCATGCTGATTTAGTATCCTGCAACCCTGGTGAAATGGACCACACAAAAACAGCATTAAATAATACAATTTTATCAACTCTGTTACAAAATCTGGAACATATACAGTATAGTATTTATAGCAATGTTTACTGACTGGTGCTGTCTGCTTTACTTGTGAAAACCATCGCACATGATCTTTACAACTTTGGAGAAATGGGTCTTGTAAGCTTGCTGACGGTCATTACTAGACTTTGAGCTCCCTACTTGACATCATCAGCAGCTCTTTGCTGACACCTGCTTTTATTGCACAGGTAGTGCAATCAAAGTTACAAAATGGCTAATAACTTTAAAACCAAGTAACGTAAAAATCTAGTTTTTGGTATGAGATTTACTGGGAGTATGCTTATTTGGATTCTGCAATGTAGCACTTTTGGCATCAGTGGCTCTTTAATCCTTTTTATAGCAAGAACTATTTTTGAACGGATGGTTTGAGACAGAGAAACAGATGTTACTTGTTACCATTGCTCTACTACTGGTATCCAGTTCACATCCAACCTTTGGCAGTCTTCCACTCAGCATACTTAGTCACCGTAAAGTCTTCAAACTTGACTCCTCCCATCCCCCAACTAAGTGGTCTTCTCACTCGGCCCCTACTGCACTCTGATCTGCACACCGTAACAGGTATCTGAGGTTAGCGGTGCCAGGGCAGGTTGTGTGGATGTGAACTGAATACTAGTAGAACTACAGTTACAAGTAATCTTTTCTGCCAACTACCTAGATTCAGTTCACTATCCACACCTGGTAGACTCCTACCAGTCTTCAGTAGGAGGGGATAAGGAACGCTTCTCAAGTTAGGCAAAAAGAGGCTGGAGGACTGAGGATGCAAAAGCAGTATTCTGGTGACTGAGCATACTGATGCCATGATGGCATAGGAATGTATTATCTTTCAACCAGATAGTAGCCCTACATATCTCTGCAATAGGGATATACCTGAAAGCGCAACAGAAGAAGCAGGTTGTCTGCTGGAGGCCTTAACCTCTCTGGAGGCTCCTTTCCAGCCAACTGGTAACACAGACCAATGCAGGATGTGATCCACCTGCTAATTATGTTTTGTGCCTGCTTGCCAAGGGCAGTTTAAACATAAGTGAGAACTGGCTGGTGAGCATCACCACAAAATTCTGCCATATCCTTATAGTAATAGAGCAAAGCCCTGCAGACATCCAGCATGTGGACAGCCTGTTCAGCCTCCAGAAAATGGGGTTTTAGAAAGAACACAAGCAGGCCGGCCTGTCGGCACAGTGGTGGAGTCACTGCTTGTGGCACCAGTGACCCGGGTTCGGGAACTAGTCCGGGAGGCTGGAGGGTCAGCCAGTGGGGGGGAGGAGAGATGGATTGGGTAGCAATTGCGTGCTCTCCATCTCCGAGGGAGGGAGGGAGGGGGGAGCCATGCCTCCTGGTATAGTGCCCCTTTGTGGCCATGGGGGTGGCTTACCGGGGGCCTGAAGTTGTGGCTGGGAGGCATGCAGACACTAGGTGCGGCTCCACTGTTGTGTCTTTGTATGCTACGCCTCATGATCAGGAAACAGTAAGAAATTGCAGTCCTGACCGGTCTCCGTGATACCACGGCCCAATACCTGCCCAATGATCGTTGGATGAGTTGGGGAGCATAGCAAGCCTCCCTTTGCCCCTGCATGGAGGGTAAACCATGGCTCCGTGGGGGCGGGTCAGCTGTGGTGGGCAGGAGGAGAGAGCGGAGACTACAGGGGACTTGAGCAGCAAAAAAAAAAAAAAAACACAAGCAGGACCAAGGCCTGGTTTAGGTAGAATTCTGAAACTACATCGTACAAGAATTCTGTAAGGAGGCATAGGACAACCAGGAAGATCAGATAAAGTGATTTCACCAAGAGTGCCTGGAGCTCACTCACCCATCTGGCTGAGGTGATGGAGACCAAGAATGCAGTCTTCTATGACAAATGGTACTTTTTCATAGTCAAAAATGGCTTACTTATCAGTTGTGCCAGCACCAGTGGCAAGTCTCACAGTGGACGCAGACTGCATACTGGAGGGGACAGATGATCCAGTCACTTAATAAGACAGGTGAGTTTTTTTCTCCTACACCATCAGCGCACCAACCTTAGCACGGTATGCCGAGGTGGCCAGGTGCACCGTGATTGACATAGCTCACAGCCCTGCCTGTGACAAGATCAAATTCATAAAAGAACTCTTCCATTTACAGGAGTACATTTTGAGTTGACTCCATCCAAGACACCTCCAGGACTCTGAAAACTTCTTTTTGAAGTCCAAGGGTCCAGAACTCTAGCCGCACAGGAACCAGGCCATCAGATACAGAGACTGCAGGTCCAGATGCCTGACCATCCCCATAGACCTGTCAGCAGGTGCAAAAAAAGTGTGTACAGCCACCGTGACCTGCTGCTGAGACAGAGGAGATCCTGGTACCAGAACTGGTGAGGCCTGGCTAGTGCAATCAGGATCAGGAACACCTTGCCCCTCTGCACCTTGAGGAGCAACTTGTGAAGCAGAGGAAACAAGGAAGGCATACAGGTTGCCCAGAATGGAGGACTGAGAGAATGTGTCTATCCCCCCCATGCCCTGTTGGTGATGAGTGCAGAACAGTCTCAAACTTCCCAGGAAGCAAACAGTTTCACTAACAGTGCGTCCCAAACTAAGAACTCCTAGGACACCAACCGTGGCTGCAGCAAGCACTCATGGGACACTTCCCCCATGTGACTGAGAGCATCTGCCAGCTGACTGTCCCTACCACAAGGTCCGCTGATGAAATGAGCCAGGGAGCATGTTCACAGCACATACTGACAGAAAGGAAAGGAGTGGATGCCACTCTGTTCAGGCTGAATATAGTGGTTGTGTTGATCTGGACAAACTGTCCCTAGAACAGAGGGGCAAACTGCGCCAGTTCCCAACAGGTTGATGTATAGCTGAGTCTTGCTTTGCCACCAAATGCTATGCATTCTGTAGTCCAGTCATTTCCCCCCCGAGCCCACAAGTGATGCATCTGTCTGTGTGACCGAGGGATATGGCTGGACAAGTGGGATTCCCTCAGAGTAGTGCAATGGGGACAGCCACTAATGGATGGTGTTCAACTTTAGCTGGATCACTTGAACTGGTTAATTCAGGTCTGCATTTATCTGGGACAACTGGCACCCTAGTTCCCACTGGCTGGGTCCCATGCATCAGTGGTCCTTGCACACCACAGCCGTGGTAAAGGACACGAAGCCTAGAAGCTGGAGGAAATCCTGGGCCAGGCGCAACTGCCCAACCTGAAGTGATCTGGCAAAAAAGGGAAGATTTATTATTGCCCTGGCTGAAGGAATGAATGCTCTGGCTTGTTCCAATTCAGACTTGGCAAGGCTAGGTCAAGCATGCCAAAGATGTGCCTCTCAAAAAGAGTGAGTGGGTGGGCTACTCAATACACTGAAAACTGTCATTTTAGTTCCAAACACATTGCAGTTTATTGAACATATCAGTCTCATGAAAAGGTAAAATCTTAGTAAAAACTGCTAACCTTACCAACCCTTGTAGGCATGGTCTGTTGAAAACAGAAGGTGACAGTGGTGAAACATTAGCATGTGCATGTGATGTGGTTGAGAACCAGTGGTGCGATGGTTTGTTTTGAACAGTTTTAGTTTAAAAGAAATTGAAAAACTGCATTCAACAAACTTTAGAAGCAATGTGGTGCAACGAGAATCCAGCTGGAGGATTCAGTTTGAAAAGCCTGAGCTACATTTCCTGACATGTTGCCGCTCTGACCGTCTGTTTTCAACAGACCGTACTTACAAGGGTTGGCAAGGTTCACAATTTTTACTGAGATTTTACCTTTTTATGAGCATGATAGGTTCGGTAAACTGCAATGTGTTTGGAACTAAAATGAGTGTTCAGTGTACTGAGTAGCCCACACACTCACTTTTAGAGTGGTACATCTTTGGTATGCTTGACCTAAACGTGGTTTAACCCGGGCGAAGCACAAATAGCACCTGTGAGCACAAAGCTCCAATTTTGTTCTCTGTCAGACTTGGCAAGGTTGATCAACAGCCCTGGTTGCAGGACGGTCCAAATAACCAGGTCCTTAAACTGCTCTATGTCCCATACTGAACTGCCCATGAGTAGCCAGTTCTCAGGTATGGAAACCCCTTGAATCTTTTGCACCTGAGAAAAGTGTTCATGACAGACACTTGGTGGATACCCTGCGGGCCCATTACAGTTTAAATGGTATGGCTCTGAATCAGTAAAGAGTTCTATCCACTCTCAAACAGAGGAACCATCTGAGATGGAAGGGTATGCAGAAGTCAGCATCTTGGATGTCTAGGGATGGAACAATCTGGTTCAGGGTCACCATGCAAAACTTCCACCTGCATTTGTATCTGTTCAGGGTCTGCAGATCACGTATGGGACACCATCTCCCTGCCCACTTGAGTACCAGAAAGTACAATGATGAGCTCCTCCTGTACTTGACTTTCTGGGACATGCTCCATTGTGTGCCACGCTAGGAGCTGTTGCACTTCTCTCCAAAGTGCATGGAGAGCCTTCAGTGACAGCAAGCACTTCAGCAGTGTGCAAGATCAACAAGGTGGTAAATTTCTGATTCTTTGAGGAAACTCTGAGCCCCCCAATTTCAGAACCCACTTGCCAAAAATGACAGTGGACCACTATGGAAGGAAAGGAAGAGTATGCACCCAAATGGGAACTGCAGCAGAGGTAATGGTGAGCAGAGGATAGGATCCCCTATCATGTCCCCTTTTCCCTTGTTGGTGCCCCCCAGAGGACTAGGCTTAAGAGGAACTGCCACTGCCACCCTTGCACTGGTCATGTCCTGATTTTGTTAAAAGATCTGGCCAGTTGGTGCTGCTGTGGACTATAGCCTAGCACTCCCCCCCCCCCCCATTGAAAGGAACCAGTGCTTTGTGGCTGTGGCTTGGCATTAGAGACCAAATCTAGGGTGACACTGGATTTCTCAATCTATGAGATGCTCCTTTACCCCTTGCTCAAAAGATTAATCCTGGTAAGATCTGCTACATAGTGCTGTATCTCTTGTGTAAAGGGCAACAGCCATACATAGCACCACATGGAGACCACTGACACCACTGCCAGAGCCGCAATGCCTCAGGAACCCTGGGAGGTCTGCAACTGGTGTTTAGTCACCAGAAACCCAGGTCCCAGATATCTAGGAGGCCCTACTTGCTTCCCATGGGAAGAAGGGAACCAGGCCAAAGAGCTCATGGCTGTCTCACTCCATATGTATTGCACAGCTGGTCTGCTGGATGCCCAGGGATGCAGCTGTATGGATTTTGCAGCCAAGGTGGTCCTGATTCTTTAACACCTTGCCGAGCAGATTGTCCCAATTTGCCCTGTAGCACATCATGTCTGCCACTAGCCCCTCCTAGGACAGATGCTCCAAAAGCCATGCTATGGGGACTGCATACTTGCAGTCCTTAGAACAAGGTGGGGTTATGCAGGAGGCTGGGTTCTGTCAGATGTTGAGCACTCAACCCAATACCGCAGGGGCTATACTCCATCCTGTCCAAACGTGAAGCAAGAGAGGGATGATCCCCCAAAGAGGACTTGTCTGATGGTTAACTGTTGTCCCTTCAATGTGGAGTCTATGGAGTGAATGACAAGCCCTCTGAATCTGGGTACAGCACTGCTGAACACTGACAAGGGGCATTTACAACTCAGTAGGGGTGACCACCACCTACAGGAAATGCAGAAGTCCGGTCTGTGGCCTTGGACAGACAGACCACCAGTGGTTCACTTTGGCGAAGCCAGCAATTCTAGAGGTGGAACTGTGAATGCATGACTGGAGTCAGCACCCGTGAGGAAGCCATGACTGGTTGGGTCTGCCAGCAGCGCAGGTTGACCTTAACCCTGAGTGCATACTCCATAGGCCCTGTGCTGCTAAGCCACCTTCTACAACCCGTGAAAGTGTCCACACTGATGACAAGAATGTGACCCTGATCTTTAGCGTTGACCCTTGAACCGCAGAGACGCAGACTCAACAAGTCCAGCTGCCTCACAGGCATGCCCCTCGGTACTGCACAAACTAGCACCTGGGCCAAGATGGCCTCCAGTGGCTGAAAAGGCAGAGGGCTAACCAGGAGCTTGTTCAACCCCGCCTCACCCAGTTTAGGCTGGGCCATCAGCACCAGGGTCTGAGAGAGAGAACTTTTCCCTGTTGATGAACTCATCGCCAAGGCCTTACAGGTTGACTGACTGATCTACTGGTGTCAAGGCCTCTGGCTACCCAGACCAAAGTTCTGTGGGCAGAATGACTGGCCCCCCACAGGCAGATCGACCTTCTTAGAGGGAGACAAACAACAAGGGATCTCTAGAAAGGGAAAGCGTAAATGGTCCCTCAACCAACAGCATTCCCATGACCAATGTCAAATCATCTTCTTGTGCCTGTGGCACCTTGGCAGAGATTTGTCCTCAAGAGTGGAAGAGGCATTATGAAATCATAGAACCAATCATGTTTGCGAAGAGCAGGGAAATTCAGAGTGTATTCCCACTGTCAACAGATTCAAGACTGGGACATCTTCCTTGACTTAAAAGTTTCCCTCCTGGGCCTGTAACTATGCCACCGATGCCACAGCTACAGATGGGTACCTGGCTTGTCCTGGATCACCTGCGGCAGTGCTCCATATCGTGGGCAATGCTCAGGCAATAAATGCAGGCATCTTGGCTTTCAGTGATGGACATGGGGAACTTGTGCACCGCACACCTGTCAAACCCAGTCATTCTCCTGTTTCATGGTTAACTTCAACAGAGCAGTGGGCTGGAGACAGGGATGCACATGATCATTTGAAAGATGTAGCAAAAATGCTAAAGTTCACAAAAACAGCTTAAAAACTTCAGCAGAATTCAAATTTACTAGCAGGAGCTGTGAAGAAGGAGACAGTTGTTTCCTGCAGAAGAGTGTAGAGGGGGCAGAGCTGGAGGACCACACAATACCATGTCTGGTGACTGGCTTGCTCAGTGAAAGACTACCAAGGTATAGCACACTGTTGGAATTCCTGTTATTAGAATTTATCTTCTCACATTATCTACTGTTATACACTACCAGTTAGTTAACCGTTACAAATAATTTTGTGTTCACAAACCACTCTGACACTCTTCAGACTGCACTGGTTTTCTTGGAAAAGTCATGATTTAATTCCTTTGTTACACTGGTGTAGTGCATATGGTTGCTTTGTATTTCTACAATTGCATCAGGCTGCATTACTCAGTTACTCGGTTGATGGACAAAAGAAGGCCGAAGCCCATCGAGGATGTCCTCCACACACTGTGGATCATTGTTAAATTATGTTCTTATTTAAAAGCCATTTATCAAGTTTAGCTTTAAAAATAGTTATGGTCTGGCTATCAATAATATCCTGGGGCAGGGAATTCAAAATTCTGGGGGTTCTAACAGTAAAGTAGTGTTGCCTTTTGTTTGATTTTGCTCTATCCACTCCAATTTGTTTGTTATGAATTCTGGCCACGGTTTTTCTTGATGTAAAAGAGAGTCCACAAGAATTCATTAGTGTTGCTGAATGAGAGATCTTATATAACTGAAGGAGATCTCCTCTTAATCTTCTGAATTTGAGTGAATAAAGCCCTGTTTTCTGTAATCTGGATTCATAATCAAGTGATGAAAGATGTGGTATAATTTTTGTGGCCCGCCTCTGGACCCTCTCAATCCTGGCTATGTCCGCAACTAAGTAGGGACTCCAGAAGGATGAACCATAATCCAGGTGAGGTCTGATATGAGTTTTATAAAGGGCCATAATACACTCCTCAGATTTAAGAACAAATGTGTTGTTAATTCTACGTAGAAGGGCATTAGCATGTTTAGCAACCATATTACAGTGATCAGTGGATGATAACTTATTGTTAACCAATATGCCCAAATCTTTTTCCATAATTGATTCCCTGACTATAATATTGTTAAGATAAAAGGTTTGTTTATGATTATACTTTCCCATGTGCAATACTGAACATTTAGACACATTATTATAAGGTAAAGAAATAGCAACCATTCTGATTGGCTACCACAATTCCAAGAGGTAAACATTAACCCACGTTAACCTACCATGTACAGCCTGATCACACAGTGTAGGTTTTCATATTATCAGAAAAGTCCCAGGCACTTGTTTAAAATAACATTTCTTAAATGGCTGGCTGTACACGTTATCCAAGCTCATCATAACGTCTGCCCACAACAGTAACATGTAAACTATGAGCAGCAGTTTAAAAAAACAGCATGTTAAATGAACCTAAACACAATCACGGATGAGGCTGCATACCATATTGCCATAGTGTCCATTAATACAAGAGTAGAAGCTGGCACGTTATGCCGATTCTTAGCAATTAGCCCCCAAAAAGTGAGTTAAACAAAATCAGAGCCACAAATCAATGACACATCTTAGGGATAAAAAGAGAATACCTTCACACACTGCATGAAGCTGCCGATTAGTGTTCTGACTCTTTTATCTTTTTGGGGGTTTGTTCATCAGATGTTTCAAATCACACAACTGCTTAGCGGTAAACTCAGAGCCCTTCAAAAAAACGGCGAGCACGACTCAGTTCCCTTGCCTATTAATTCAGTGGTTAATTTAAAAACAGCAGCAGCATGAAGAGAAAAGCCCGGCTCAGTTAAATGCAGCTCTTAATTGTAAGACATCTTTACAGACTTTTTCAGAAACCTGCTCCGTCGGCCGTCTAGTATGTCACGTGACTGACCAAACCACGTTTTACAGTTTACGGCTGCATTTGTCGGAGCCCGTCCTTTCTCTGTCTAAATGCTGCTGCTGTTTGTAAATAAATCATTAAATGAATAATGCAAGTGAACTGATGTTGTGGTAAGCCATTTTTGTTTGAGGAGCTGATGGTTTTACTGCTAAGGCAGTTGTTCAACTGTGATTTTAAATTGTATACAATACTAGTACGGTATGTGCACACTTCCTTGTTTTAGTGAACCTCTACTATTGTGCTACCATACGAAACGTGTTTTACTGCGTGTCACCCCCAGATAAGCTCACTGTTATAGAAGTGAGTGCCCATTCCTGTGCAGAGCTGGACGTGTTTATCCTTCCTCCCAGTGCTCAGACACTTTAGCGCAGCAAACAGAATGACAGCATGATTATTGGGCGGAAGGACTATTTAACTGTAAAATGGGCATTTTTGGATGAAATGTGCCACACACAAATGAAAAATTTGATAAAAAAAAAATCCCAGTTATAATAATAGCAATAAGGTATGTACAGGGGTTAGATTAACAGTCAATCACCCCCTTGGGGCAATATGGCACTCGGCTGCACCTCGTGCCACATTACACCCCAAGGGGGTGATTAACAGACTGTTAATCTAACCCCTGTACATACCTTATTGCTTAATTAAATGACATCTTGTTGGCTGTTGCCCATGCCTCAATTGTTTTTAAGTCATTTATAAGGATATTCCTATTAGTATCACTATCAACTCGTCCCCCCAACTTGGTGTCGTCTGCAAACTTTGATATAATATTGTTGGATGAGATGGTTAAGTCACTAATAAAGATCCCAAACAGTGTGGGACCCAGCACCGAGCCCTGGGGCACACCACTAGACACCAACCCCTCATCAGAAAGTTCTCCATTCACCCTTACAACCTGGGATCTATCATGAAGCCAGCTTTGGACCCATGACACAATATAGTTAGAAAATCCCAGGTTTACAAGTTTATTTATCAATATGGAATGAGAAACCTTGTCAAAGGCTTTACTGTAGTCAAGCAGTATTACATCTACTGGAATGTTTGAATCAAGGTTTATACTGACTGAGTTATAAAAAGATAATAGATTGGTTGGTACAGGAATGACCCGTTTTAAATCCATGTTGTGTAGTGTCATTTAAATTTAGAGACAGCATCTCTTCTTCAATTAAGTATTTAACCTTTTTTTCCAACAGTTTATAGGCTATGGACGTAAGACTAATGGGTCTGTAGTTTTTTACTTTATAGTGTAACCCTTTTTTTAAAGATTGGTGTGACAATAGCTGTCTTCCAATCTAAAGGGACATTAGAGTCGCAGATGGATTTATTGAAAATAATAGTGAGGGGGCATTATTCTTGTATTTCCTGATCATTGTTCATTACTGTATGTAGCCCCAGCATATATGTCCTGAACTTTCATTTACTTATTTTGTGGAAACGCTCAAACATAATAAATGGTTTAAGACACCTTCCAATTTTAAATTCCACTAGTTTGAACGGAAAAGAAGTTACTGACTGTAACAATAGATCTTTGAGAAAATCTCCTTCATTGGGCCACACCTGTGGAGCTGGAAGCCCTCGTCATCAGGACCACGTGGAAACTTTTGCTAGGTGGGGCCCACCCACGATAATGTAAGCTGGCGCTTATTAAACGTTGATGGCCCCCATGCTTCAGTTCCCCACCAGAGACGAGTTCTGAGGGCCTCCTACCATGAGGAACTAGGAGATCAAACCAGTACCAGGCACACAAGAAGGAGCATGAGACCGGAAAATAGAATATATATTTATTTTATTTTAGTCTTTGGTAACCAGGTAAGGCCCACTAGGCACAAGTGCCTGTTTTCAGGACTGACCTGGGAGCAATGGGCAGTTAAGTGACTTGCTCAGAGTCACACAGTATGCAAGTGGAGGTTGTGAGAATCAGACTCAGGTCTGGTCTGCTGGATGCATCAAGCTCGTTCACACCTTGTTCCTCTAACCTTTAGGTTATGCTGCCAGCCCAATATATAAGGTACCTATGGAACCCTCCAAATAAGGCAGTGGACAAACCTGCAAGCTTATACTGTACTTCAGACAGGAGGGTGGGTGCACTACGGCCCAACAGAGAAAATTCTCTCGAAGGTCTACTGTTACATTGAGTAACTGTTCTATCTTCATTGAGGACATCTTCTCCATTGGACCACAGCTTTGGAATGATTTCCAAGCAGTACGCAAGGTATCCAGGGAGGATGGCGAAAGTCTGATATGAAATCAGGACAGAAAGCCATGGAGAACAGCAAGATCAAAGCCATAATGCCTGTGTGAGATGAAGTCCAGACTGTAGTGCTTTGTGAAAGTATGTAGAGTGCTCCATGTGGCAGCAGCACAAATGTCAGCTGCAGAAACATTCTGAAAACAAGCAAGCGTGGCCATACTACATATAGAGGTAGCCACACACAGCACCAGGAAGTTCTTTACCATACTTCTTATAACAAAATTCAATGCAGTGAGCAAGCCATTTTGACAGGCATTTTTTTTTCTATATATACTGTATGTTGTACGCTCCTTACTGCCCCTGGCTGCCCCCTTCAGGCTGACCCCATCACTCCAGTATCACCAGGATTTACCTCTGCCTGGTCACTGGGTGTGGCGCCTGTGGGAGGTCGGTCGTTATCTGCAGCTGGAGGTGTTTTTCCTCCTTTTTTTCCCATCCCCTGTGCTGGGGCGTGCACACAGACCATGCTCATGTAGAGGCGTACGTGCACGTACCCTCCCTATGTCTGGCCCCAGTGACCCGCACTACCCTCCAGCTTCCATCTGGGGGTAGTAATTTGGCGGGAATGCCAGTCCTCCCTCCCCGGGAGGGGAGAGCTGTCCTCTGGATGCTCAGTCCTCCCCCTCCCCTGCCGACCCCTGATGGCCCATGCTCGTTCCCAAAAACGGGTCGCCAGCGTGGCGTGAAGTGTGGTGTCGAGCACCTCAACCCTCAGCACCACTGGGCTGGCTGTTGATGGGCACTGTTTAGTGATGGGTAAGCTCTCTTTCCTGGGGCAAATGAAACAAAAAGCTAAAAAGGACTTCCTGCAGTCCTTAGTATTATCTAGATTGAAATGCAGTGTTCTTTGTATGTCAAGCATATGGAGTAATGCCTCAGCTCTGTTAGCATGCTCAGGATAATACACTGGTAGGTTTATGGGCACGTTGTGTGTGAAGTCGGAAACTACTTTGGGTAAAAAATGTGGGATTAGTACTAAAGGCTACCTTCTCCTTATGAAAAAGCAGGTAAGGGGGCTCATGTGTGAGTGCCTGAAGTTTAGAGATCCTTTCGGCAGAAGTTACAGAAACCAGAAAAAGCCTTCCAAGAAAGGAAGCATATCTCCCAAGTTGCAGCAAGCTTAAATGGAACCAAAGCCATTTTCTCAAGAATGAAACTAAGGTCCCAAGGTGGAACTTAGTTATGAATTGGGGGAGAAGTGCAAAATACCCTTTAGGAAGGTACGGGACACTTCTAGTTGTGCCACTGTGTCAGTAGGGGTATGGAAAGCCAAAATGACAGCCAAGTGCACATTAATGGACAAGTACTGTAGACTGAGTTTGATAAAGATAGGAGGTAAGCCAGTACAGTACTGATGAAACATTTAAATGGGTCTCCTGAATGGGAATCACACCATATGTAGAAAGACTTCCATTTTCACAAGTAAGTGGGTCTTGCAGACAGCTTTTTAGCTGCCAGTAACCTGACATCAGTCACCTAGGGAGAAACCCCAAAACACCCAATAGGTAGTAACTATATGTGCATGTGTAGGTGCTACAGGTCCAAATGGACCCGGGATCCCCTCTACTACAACAGTAAACTCCAATAAGGGGGTACTTGAATAGGAGGTTCCACTGCCAGATGTTGTAGCGGGGGAAACTATAACGAGGATAGAAGGGGGCCACCAGTACTAAGATGGCCTGTTCTACCCACAACTCAAGTAGAACCCTCTAAATGGGAAGGATTAGAGGGAATGCATAAAGGAACCCGTCTTTCCTGCAGAGGGACATGTCTCACTAAAAAACTCCTGGCCCTGGAGCAAGCGAAAATGTGGTAGTACTGCGTTGTGTGGGGACGCAGAAAAGCCCAACTCTGGATGGCCTCACCTTGCAAAGAGGTTGCTTACCACAGAGGTCAAGCAAGCAATGGATCAATCAATTTTTATTTTACCAGGTGAAACATCATTGAGAAAAAGTCATTTACAAGATGGATCTGGGTCATGACACAATAGTAGACATATAATACATAAGTCTTAAACATATAACATGCAACACATACGTCATTAGTGGCAGATCCAACAAGAGAGAATAACAAGGTAGCAATAATTTATATGTAACCAGCATTATTACGGGAGAGATAATCTACACTTAGGTACGATATATACATGGTATGTGCAAGGATGTACTGGAAAGGTCATGGCAAAGAGTGAGAAAAAGCAGCAGAGAAGAAGGTCAGCAAGGGAAGTAAGTAGGGGCCAGTATGAAGAGAAGTGGTCAACGCCATGAACAACTGCACAGCTCTTTAATAGAGCGAGCTAGCTGAGTTTTAAAAGTGGTAAATTAGACAAGGCTAGCTAGTTTCAATGTTTTTTGATGCCGTTTCAGAGAACTGGCAGTGCATAACTTACAGCAGCTTTGCCCAGATGTGTTCTGATCCTAGGGACATCTAAGGTGATAAAAGAGAGGCTCCTAAGCGGGTAATTACTTGCAGAGGTGGCAGGCAGACATTCCAAGATGTACTGGGGCAGTTTGTTAGTGATAGCTTGATAAGTCCAGGTTACTGTATTTTTCTGCCTTCTGAGCTTAAGGGAAAGCCATCCTAATTTAGAGTATAAGGGGCAGTGATGAGTGGAATAAGGGGCATCAGTAATGAATCTGAGTGCTCGGTGGTAGAGAGTGTCAAGCTTGGACAGGGCAGTACTAGGACCTTGACCACAGAGAAGGTCTGCGTAATCAATAAGTGGAAGAAAGGTGGACTGGACCAGTCAAATTTTTGCTTTGTAGGTAAGGAGATACCCGATGCAGAAGAACAGCCCTAGTCTTTGCTTGAGTTTTTTGGCAAGTTCCTCAATATGGTCCATGAAAAACTTCTTGTAGTCAATCCAGAAATCCAGATATTTGAATTTGGTTACAAACTTGAGACTTTCCCCCATAAGGGTAGTGATTTGGGGTATAAAACAGGAACTGGATAGTTCAGTCAAAGGAGACAGGAGCATGGCCTTTGTTTTTTTTTTTTTTGCATTTAGCAAGAGCTTTAAATGTAGGAGATTTTGCTGCAGAAGATTAAAGTCGAATTGTAAGTCTTTACAGGCGAGCTCAGGCGTAGGCCTGTTGACACAGAGAACCGTGTCGTCGGCAAAAAGATGGATCTTAGCTGAATTGATCCTGATGTTGACGTTATTGATGTAAACTGCAAATAACAATGGGCCCAGTATGGATCCTTGAGGCACACCGCTGAGGAGAGGTTTTAAAGGTGGGAATTCCCCACCGGCTTTGACTTGCTGTTGCCAGTCAAAAAGGTAGCATGAGAACCATTTGACGGCTTGTGGATCCAAGCCTACATTTTGCAAGGAGAGCAGTAGTAGGTCATGGTCCACTGTATCAAAGGCCTTACTAAGATCAAGAAATAAGGCACATGTGAAATTCTTATGTAACTCCCTACAAATGGGGGTTCCCGAAAAGTCTTCCTTGAGCTTGCCTAAATGCTCACTGCCAGGCTGGTGTCCTGCATTTTAGCCATTTAAACGTTATTACCAGAGAGTGCTTGTATAGCCTCTGTACTGTCTCTTTACGAGCTTCTATAATGTGGTGCTTAATTAATCTGGGAGCGGGGCTGAGTGTTTCTATGCTCGGGTCTCACCCGGACTGATAGATAATCGCTTCCATTCTGCCATCGCTATTTGTGTATAGGGAGCTCTGTTAGAAGATATATTTGTTTGCTGATCATTTATTATGTTTGCTTGCACACATGTTCAAGAAACAGTGCCACCACATGAGTTTTCATAGGTGTGCCTCCCCCACTTCTAATGCCCTGCTCCCTTTTGCAGGTGCGGCTGCACCGCGCCAATGAATGTCTGAGCTGTCTATGACAGCCGTTCAGATGCAGTGATGTACAGTTGAAAACGAAAAACCACTGCAATCAGCGGTTGTAACGTATAAGCAATTTGCATACTGCCGTCAGCAGGTAAATTACATATTGCCGTCGACAGTATGCGAAGTGCCTACACTCAGCACTGCATCCTGAACGCAGCTGTCAGACAGCTCCCTTCATGTTCCCCCCCCTCCCCAAACACTGAAGTAGCATGCTGGGAGTCCACCCCAGCATGCTCATGTGCTCCTCCCCGCCGCACACAGTATGGCTGATGGGGATGCCCAATCCCCCGTCGGCTCCGCGTTCCCCCCCCCAAAGACTTCTAGGTGCCATGCTGGGAGCCCACCCCTGTGAGGCAAAAGTCAGAATGGTGATGGGGGTGCCCAATCCCCCGTCGGCTCCACTCAACCCCCCAAAAAAAAAAATTTTAGTTGCCACGCTGGGAGCCCACCCAGCATGGCAAACATCTGTATGGCTGACAGGGTGCCCAATCCCTGTCAGCTCCACTGACCCCCAAACAAAAACTTTCAGCTGTACAAGTCCCGTGTTGTCTTCCTAAAAGAAAAACACACCTACAAACAAAGAACGGTCCCTCGTTGATTGTCTTGCCCCTCCCCAACCCAAGCCCACCCTCTGCGCATCCACCTCCCCACATCCCCCGACCCCATACTTACCTCCAGAGTCTGGCGCAGCGATCTTCGGTGGACCAGGAACACGTCTGCACTCTTCAAAGCTGACCGCGAACTGAAGAAATGCCGGTAAGCTGTATAATGGCATAAATGTTTTTTTTTCAACTTTGATACATATCTCGGCCATTTTGGGAAATTTTTTCACCAAATTTTCAACATGGGGTTTTTGGGGCCCCATTACATGAACTCAGTCACTGTCATTTTGTTATTCGGTCCTGAAAGGTGATTTCACGGCCACTGTGCGGAACCACCTTTCAGGACCCAGTAACGAAACGACAGTGTCACAATTCATGAGGTAGGCCCTCTGTACTTATGTTGAAAATTGGTGAAAATTCCCCAAATGATCCTTTTTACGAGTGTGCGCTATGCAGTTCCTACGCTAAGTCAGTAAGCTTCTAAGCATTTTAATATTTTCACCCAGATTTTCAACATTGCTATTTTACCACACCTCCTTATGAGCAGTACAGCTGTCATTTTCATATTTTGCCCAAAATGTGTTTTTACGCATGCAGCGCCCAATGACGTGGTCGGTGTGCGAAATCAATGTTAGGGACAGATTAAGAAAATCACAGTGACACTGTTCATGAGCAGAGGTCTTATTTATTTATTTATTTAAGAGATTTACCAGGAAGGCATGCTGAGCAGCGTACCGCTTGATTCCAGATGCGCCCTGGGGGTAGGGAGTTACAATGGTACAGTAGTACAGAAGAAACAAAAAAACGTACATACAAGTGTTTGGTACAACAATGGATGAGGCAGTCATAATACAAATAGAGTAGGTACATATTCGTTTGCATTTTAAAACATTAGGTGCAGACCGAAAATAGCAAACCAGACTGGTGATAACAGCTGGTAGGTAGGAGATGGGGTTCAACGGGGAAGGGGGGGGAGAAACAGGAGGAGGTGATAGAGAAGTGCGTTTTAAGAAGGGCATTCCGTTGAGGAGTACTTGTGGTGTGTCTGATATCAGCTGCCAGGGAGTTCCATAATTTGGGCAACCTGAAGCTGAAAGCAGCCTGGCCAGACCAGGTGGATCTGTGTGGAATGTGCAGGAGCCTAGAGTCTATGTTTCTGAGAGCAAAGGCAGGTGGGGAGAGGGTGGTTAGGGAGGAAGACGGGTAGGAGGGGAGCGTCTGCGACCAGAACTTGGCAGCAGTTCTAGCACAGTGAAGCAATCGTCGGTTATGAAGTGAGGGGAGGTCCACGGACTGGCAGAGGTCGCAGTGATGGGTATTTGGAGGATGGTCCAAGGAGAACCGGCAGAAGGAGTTGTAGAGGGGATCAAGCCTAGCTAAGGACGTTTGGGGGGCAGTACAGTAGACAACATCCCCGTAATCCATAATCGGGAGGATCATTTTTTGGACTATAGCTAGTCTGGTTGGTAGAGGAATGCAATTCTTGTTCTGGTAGAGGGCTACCAGCATGGGATGTAATTTTTTGTGTAGAGCGTCTATATGTGCTGAGAAGTCAAGGTACTGATCAAGCCAGACGCCGAGATAACGATATGAGGTGCAGGCCTCAAGTGGAGATCTGTCCAGAGTGTAGAATGTGGGTGGTGCACTAAGCCGGGTTAGTTTGGCCCGAGAGCTGAAGGTGAGGGAGACTGTTTTTTTTGTGTTTAAGAATAGTTGGTTAGAGAGGAATCAGCGTTGGATGGAGTGGAAGTCCTTCTGTAGACAGGCTGTCACGGCACTTGCGGATGGACAAGAGGCAAACAGCACCGTATCGTCTGCATACATATGGATAGCCATTTGTGGGCAGGCAGCAGGCAGATCGTTGAGAAAGATAGAGAACAGCAGCGGGCTGAGTACAGACCCTTGGGGGACTCCACAGGTGACAGGAAGTGAGGTGGATCTCGCTGAGCCAATACGGACTGATGGGACCTACCTGACAGGTACAAATGGAACCAGTTATTTGCGTTCACAGACAACAGACAGGGAGTCTTAAAATGGCTATGTTGAAAATTTGGTGACAGAAGTCCATAAAATGACTGTGTTACGAGCGTGTATTGCGCAGTTTTCACACACCCTTGTAAGTTCACGAATTTGTACTACTTTCGGTCCAGATTTTCAACACTGGCATTTTTCCACACCTCCTTATGAACAGTACAGCTGTCATTTTTCACACCCTAGCTGAAATGTGTTTTCGCACTTCCGGTGCAGAAATGCGTGGCCGCTGTGGGAAATCAGTGTTTGGGACAGATTAAGAAAATCACAGTGACACTGTTCATGAGCAGAGGTCCCAAAATGCCTGCATTGACAATCTGCTGTAAAATATCCCCAAACTAATTACATTATGGGTGTGCATTGCGCAGTTTCTACGCATGCTCATGACTTCACTTTTTTTATATTTTCAATCCAGATTTTCAACATTGCCATTTTTTTACACCTCCTCATGAACTGTACAGCTGTCATTTTTCACATCCTGTTCGAAATGTGTTTTTGCACCTGTGGTGCCAAATGGCGTAGTCACTGTGCAAAATCAGCTTTCAGCTAACGAACTGATATTGCCACTGTTCATGAGGTGGGGGTCACAAAAAACCCATGTTGAAAATTTGGAGTGAAAATACCAACGAACGCCTGGGGCATTAGGGTTTCCGACCATTACACTCCACCTTGTAGAGACTGACAGGCATCAGGGGTGTGACTTGAGATTGCCGCCTGTAATGCTCATGCCATTCCACCGACATCCACACCCACACCCTGTAGCCAGTGACAGGCACCGAGGTGTGCCTTCGACTCTTCGGCCCCAAAGTTCACCCCATTCTCCTATACTGCACCCATCTCACCGTATTTCCTTATGGAATGGGGTGAGCATAAGGCCCAAAGACCCCAAGACACACCGTGACACTTGTCAGAGTTTGCAGGGTAGGGTGTGGTGAAATGGCGTGGCCGTTGCGCCTGACGACCCAAAGGCACACCCCAATGCCTGTCGGCCTCTGCAGGGTAGTGTTGGGGTTGGCTTCAGTTCAATTCTTCACTGCCATTCCTAATATGCATCTCTCAAACTCCTACACTACCAATGCCATTGCCAGCAAGCAACCATTTGGCATTGACAAATGCTTGTTAGAATAGCAATGATATTGTAGTTTGTCTAACCTGCCTTCTTTGCAGCATGGACAGTTTCTGTTCATCACCACCATCTTGGTCCTGGACTGCGGAAATGGGCCAATCAGTACCTTGGGGGACTCTAAAATGGAGCTTGTCCCCAGGGGCTATGTGGGAGCAAAATTCTGTAGGAATTGTAGTTTGAGGATTTTGGCACCTAAATGAATCTGGAGGGGGAGCCCTTGTTGTGACTGACAGAGGAATCAATCAACCAAACCTTTTGGATCCTGGGGAAAGTTCCAGACAGCTTGAGTTTCAGGTCAGATCTGAGTTGGGAAGTGAAGAAGTAACAGCTCAAGATAGTCAAGCAGCAGACCTGTGTAGTTTCACGTGGGAGAACTGTGGAAAGGCTTGAGTTTTGGCCTGCCTGTTTGCTTGTTGCCCCTGAGAGGGAGAAGAGAGTTTATTCGGACTGAATCCGAGTTAGGAGAACGAATTAAGCCACTGAATTGTGACCAGGCTCCAACCTGAAGAAGACCGAAGATTTGCTGAATGCGATCGGCCTGTCAGGATTTCCAGCCACCTCTGAACTCCCGGATTGTGCAGAGACTCTGTAATTGCGACTGGAGAGCCATTTGCCTGGTACAGTGGAATTTCCTTACATGTGAATGTGCTGTGTGCTGATAGTGGGTCGTGATTTGGGTCCCCACTGTGTGTCTGAACTGCGTTTTGCTTGCTGGAGGCTGCATCCAGCTCCATGGACTGAAATCAGTATTCATCTCCATTTGGCCTGTGCTTGGACACACTGGCCCAGCCAGAATACCCGCTACACAGAGAAAGTCATCGACGAGAGACCTGCCTGGGGATCAGCCCCCTGCTCAATGCCTTGAACAGGGACGACGCCTCGGTGACTCATGTGTGGGCCCTGCTTCTCCTGGCATTCCAGCTCAACAAGCTGCGTTCTCAGTTTCGTCCTGCCTGTGTCCAGTATTGGGTATCATGAGTAAACATCAGGGTAGCTCCCTGCAACAACAGCTAAATCTAAAGTGTAGTCATCTGATTGCTTTGTTGTCTTTTCTGTCATGAACTGATCCCTCCGGCTCCAGATTACAAATAGTGTGTGTTGTGCATGTTGCTTTCTTCCATCACAAGGCCCCAACCAGCTGCAATGCCGGCCTACCCTGGGCAATGTTCCTGGCTAGCCCACCTTCCTCCTACCTGGGTACCCAGTGTGTGTGACTGTGTAGGGACTCTGAAGTGTATGTATGACTGTTTGATTGATATAGCCTTTAAGCCAATCAACCTGATTACGCCCTTCCCTTGTTCAAGTCCCCTGAATAAATCAGATCTAACTCTTTTTGCTTTTAACCTGACTGTGGTTCCAGTTTGTGTCAAAAGTACTGTACTGTTGCTATTTGTTGTGCATAACCTTGTTTTACAGGGGGTCTCCAGGGTCGAGCTAGAGGAACCAGCCCTGGTGGTAAGTGCAAACAGTGTGGGTAATTGCATGGTGAATAAGGGTCATTGTGAAAGTAATTATTGTATATTGTTCAGGCCACTAGAAGGGAAAGAGGGGGGGTTACAGTGTTCTGGAGGGCTGTGCCCAGGTTAGCTTGACTACTAACAACCCTGACCTCTGGGTGGAGGCACCCGTTTCAGTACCCAGGCCCCTTACCCTGCAACTAGCCAAACAGGCAGGGGTAGTAGCCCTTGGGATAGCGCCACCTAGGGGGTTATACTTATTATCCAGGGATCTTAACCAGTCGTTAGAGACATTGGCAAGGGCAGAGACCGTACTGTGGTTTGGCCTAAAGCCAGATTGTATAGGGTTAAGCAAATTGAAAGTTTCTAAATGGTTTTTAAGCTGTGCGTTGACAATTTTTTCCAGGAGCTTGGATAGTGTGGGAAGAAGGGATATAGATCTGTAATTATTTAAGTCACACGGGTCACCGGACTTAAAGAGAGGAATAACGTGGGCAGTTTTCCATACCTGTGGGAGGATACCCTGGGAGAGGAACATATTGAAGAGATGGGTGATAGGAGCGGTCAGAATATGGTGACCTTTTTTTAGGTAAAAAGGGTCGATAAGATCAGCGCCTGCACTTTTCCTAGGGTCAAGCCCCAAGAGGAGGTCCTCTGCTTGTTCGAATGTGACTGTGCAGAAGGAGAAAGGAGGGTTCGGAGAGGGAGCAGTAAGATTGGTATGATCGGGCTTGTGGCATTAAGCTGTGTCCATAAGCTATTTGCAGGGGAGGAGTCAAAGACCAAGCCAGCAGTGGCAAAGTGGTCATTGATAGGATCTAGTATGGTATTCTTATCGGAAGTAAAGGAACCACCAAATGAGATTTTATCTGGGAGTGAATTGGCCTGGCAGTGACCTTCTACCTCCTTTAAGGTCCTACAGAAATTAGCTGAGCAATTAGAGGCAGATGTTAATTTACACTTGTGAATCTGTGACTGTGACCAACTTAGCCTATCTAGTAAGAGGTTTTGGACTCCTGGGAGAAATAACAGCTGTCAAATAAACACCGACAGTGCCCAGTGCCATACTCTTATTGCTTCCTTACACAGTTGAAAAAGTGCCTCCCTGCTTATTGATATAATGCATCACGCTGACATTATCTGACCTTATCAACAGGAGGCCTGGTCTGAGTGTTCTGCAGAGGCCTGGGAAACAAAAAGAACAGCCCTCAAGAACACTGATGTGGTGATCCGAATCTAGGTTGGTCCACAACCCCTGGATCTGGAATGGAGCCAGGTGGGCACCGGATCCTAACCTGGAGGCATCCGTTGTGAAGATCTGCACCAGTGTTCGGGAGAAAATGGGATGCCCTGCAACAAGTGCAGGGGATCCATCCACCACGGCAGTGACTTTTGAAGAGGAGTCATGACAAGAATAATCTTTTCCAAATCATGTGTCAACTGACCCAAAGTATCTACTGCATGATTCTCATATGGAGGGGGACCAATAGGACTGTCACAATAGCAGCTGCCACAAGCCCCAGGAAATGGAGTACTGCCCTGGCAGACATATGATGTCTCCTGTGTACCAGATGGGCTTGGGCCACCAGGGCCTCGGTCCTGTCTGCAGGCAGCTGCCTACTGCCATGTCCAATATTTTTACTTTATCTTATTTGATGAATATTAAATGTTTTTAAATGTTTATTTATTTGGTTTTTATGTACAAGCACTTTGTCTTTGGAAAATCGTTTTTTAGAAATAAAGGATTGATTGCAGTAATACACCAATGTACTGGAGGTGCAGCAGTAAAAGAAAAGGTTACTCACCTGTAACCATAGATCTTACTTAGAGGGAGGCTCTTGCAGCATGCTAGCACCGGTAGGACTAAGCAGTCAGGTGCAAGGACCACACATAAACTGTCTAGCTAGCAGTGTACCATGGGGGACCGCCCACCGCCAACGTCACCCTCTGTTATCGGTCTAGCCTATAAAGGCAGGAGGTTCCCAACACCCTCCTTAGTTCTTTCCCACTGTTGACCCACGCACATCGGACCACTGAAACTGCGGCAGCTACAGTCAACCATCAGTGGCTGGGGCCTAGGCACAGGATGCAAGTAGAATGTCCATCCTTTTCTGAAATGTGTTTGCCGCACGCACACTTCGTGGAGCGGTCAGAAGACAAGGCAGGTTGAGAAGACAAAAACCTGAATCCGGTAACACCGAAAACTCGATGTAGCATGGTCTACCATTTCCTGCGCTTTCCAGGTTTTTTTTATTCTTATTGTTTTTCTTTAGTGTTAACATTGCGTTTTCGTTGTTTCTGGATTCAGGTTTATGTCCTCAACCTCCCTTGTCTTCTGACCACTCCATGAAATGTGCGCGCAGCAAACAAATTTCAGAAAAGGATGGACATTCTGCTTGCATCCTGTGCCTAGGCCCCAGCCACTGCACCGAAGCCTGCCAGATCTGTCAGAAATTTAACCGAGCCACATGAAGACATCGCCTGAAAATTCTAGAGAGCCATCTCATCAAGCAGAAGCTCGTCATGATGGAACAGGAGCTGCAGGTCAGGAGCTCTTTGGCTTCACCAGCCCAGTCCTCCGGGGCTTCTTCCTCTCAGTCCAGGGAAAAATCCAATGGGAAGCACAAACACCATGACAAAGGCTGGGCCTGGTCTGCTTCCTGCTAGCGGTATCCTCAAAAATCATTGACTGCGTCTGGGTCCTCCTCCCACAGGAGGCCAGCCCTTACTCCTATAGGGCTACTGGTGGGCCTGGCACTCACCCTTATCTCCATGATGGACAGCAGCTCTTTGGGACAGGGGAACTCTGTCTCCTGCTCCCCAGCCAATGACACTAAAGCCCCTGATTTCTGTGGGCTCTCAGTCAAGAGGCTTGGCCTGTGTGGGGGCCATCGCTCCCCCTGACTCCAGTGTTGCCTGTGTGGGTCCTGTCTATGGGGGTCCACCACCAGTTCTACTCGGTAGTGCCCACTGCACGATACTGGCATCTCCTCAAGCCCTGTCTCACCTCAGCCATCACCACATAAGTATCTGTCCCCTCTGGCGCCCGTCTCTCCTCTCTCAGTGCCAGTGGATACTCCTCCCAGGCTTCCTCAGTCGGGGCCCATTGGGCCTGCGCCTGTACTGCCTCAGTCACAGCCCGCGGACCCAATGCTGGCCCCGCCCTTTCCTTACCCAGTGCCAGCCTATCCCTATCCTCCAGTCTATAATTACCCTTCACCGGTGGATTACAATGCTCTCTTTACCTCTTGGTGGTCTTTCATGCAAAAGCAGAATCCCACGGGCTCGGCGGCTCCCTTGGGATCACCCTTCCCTGAATCTGGTCCAGCCAGGTCCTAGTGATCCATGCACTTTGAAGACCAAGCTCGACGCCCGATTCTGGCAGTCACCAGGACTGGCGCCTGCCAGCTGAAAGTGAGCTGGATGAGGAGGATGAAGATGACTGATTACACAGAGTTTTCCTCCCTTTATGGGGACTCATCTGAGGGCAAGAAACCCGCTAATGTGATCCCCCTAGTCCCTTCTCGATGAACCCTCTTTTATGGACATCATTAGGCACATTTAGACCACCATGGGCTGGGAGACAGAGGAACAGGACCCAGAGCGACGTTGGTTGGCCATCTACGTGCGGCAGCCTGATGCTCTCCCCTTGGTGGTTCTGCCTTCTATTGATTCCCATGAGGATGTCACTAGGGTAACCTGGAATCACCCTTCTTTAACCTCAGCAGTGCCTATGAAGGCTGATCAGCTTTACTACGCCCCCCTAGTAAACCATTTTTAGGGGGACAACCTAAAGCTGATTCTGTGGTAATTAATGTGGCGCAAGACTGCACTGAAAAACCTAAAGCACCTCAGCTCCCTCCTCCCTGACAGGGAGTCTAGACAGCTGGATTGCCTGGGCAAGTGGGTCTTTGCCTCTTCCACCCAGGCCATCTGGGCCAATAACTATTTGGCCCACATGGTACAGTACCAGAACCACAGAACGTCCTTTGGGACCAGGCCAGGGAGTTGGTTCAGGCTTTACCAGATGACCCATCTAAGAAGCAGCTAGCCCAGAGACCCATGTCCTTCAGGCTGCCTATGATGCAGTCGATGCCTTGGGCAGAGGAGCAACTGCTGGCATTTGTCTCTGGCGCCACTCTTGATTCTGATGTGCAGTCCAGTATCTTGGACACCCCCTTTCAGGATTCTGTCCTTTCCGGGGGAGATGTCCAGGATTTGATCTCCTCCCTTCAGGAGGTGAGTCGGGCCCTCTGGTCTGTCCATTCCATGTACCATACTCAGGCTAAGTCTAGTCAGCGGCTGCCCTTTTGCCACTCCTGTCGCAGACAGGTCCGCCCTCTCGCCAGAGGTGAGGGTAAACGAAAGGCAGTGTCAGCCCCTGCCACAGCCACCAGGGCTCCTCGAGTGGCTGCCGCTGCCCTCTCGACACCTGCTCCTACCTCCTGACCCCTTGCTAGACCCCTCCAGAAGAGAATCTGGGGGAGGCAGTCGGTGGTCAGTTCTCCCTCCACCTTGAAGGGTGGCAAAGGATTACCTCAGACAATTGGGTACTACAGCTCATAGAACACGGCCACACTCTGGAACTCCTAGAGTGGCCCCCCAAAAATCCTCCAGGCAACTTCCTTTACCCCCCAGCTTATGTGCATCTCATCTGGGAGGAAACTGAGGCCCTTCTACAAAAAAAGAGCCATAGAGCCCTGCCCCTCCAGTTCAGTGGGGCAAGGGGTTCTACTCTCATTTTTTCCTGCTCCCCAAGAAAATGAGGGATCTCCAGCCCATTCTGGACCTGAGCAACCTGAATCTGTTCATAGAGTACAAACACTTCAGGATGGTCACCCTTAAAGGTCTGTTGCCCCTCTGCACTGGGGGGGGGGGCTGGCTCTGTTCTTGGATATGCAGGATGCGTATCTGCATATCAGAATTCTCCCATCTTACTGGCGCTTCCCCCGCTTCCATTTCCAGGGAGCCCATTTCTACTTCCGGGCTCTCCCCTTTGGTCTGTCCTCAGCCCCCAAGGTTTTCACCAAGTGCCTGGCAGTGGTAATGGCTGCCTTGAGGTGGCAGAGCTTTTTCATGTTTCCTTACTTAGACAACTGGCTCCTCCTAGCAGCCCTATCCCAGGAATGCCATGTCCAGATTCTGAATCATACCTTCAGCCTTTTCCAGGCCTTGGGTATCACCATCAATAGGCCAAAGTCCTGCTAGCCCTTCTAGTACATAGAGGCAGTCCTGTACACAGCCCAGGGCATGGCCTTCTTGTGCCTGGACAGAGCGGAGCACCTGATGGACCAGGCCCACCTGGTTTCCTCCAGCTGACAGGTCCCAGCCAGTTCCTTCGCCTCCTGGGCCATATGGCAGCAGCCACTGCCACGTTTCCCTTGCCCGGCTGCACATGTAGATACTTCAGAGGACATTGAGGGTCCAGTGGGACCAATGCATGGACAACCTTGACCAGCTGGTCATGGTCTCCAGTCCAGTCAAAAGAGTCCTGTCATGGTGGCTGGAGCTGGCCAACCTGCTTCAGGGGATTCCCTTTCCTATCCTGCCCCCTCATCAGATCCTCATGTCAGATGCCTTAAGTCTGGGCTGGGGAGCTCACTTGGTCGCTCACCAGACTCAGGGCACCTGGACAGACGTGAAACAGGGCCTCCACATCCATGTCCTTGAGATGCGAGTGGTTCTGTATGCTCTACAGGCCTTCCAGACTCATCTTCTCCCTGGTCTGCTGTTGGTTCAGATAGAAGCATAGACTTTGACGGCAGATAAGGACCACTTGGTCCATCCAGTCTGCCCATTTCCACACCTATTGGATAAATTGCAGATTCTAGTTTACCAACAGTCTACTTCCTCCTACCCCCCACTATAAATGCCTTATGGCTGTCCCATGCATTCTTGAATTCCCCCATTGTTTTTGACCCCACAACCTCCTCAGGAATGCGGTTCCATGCGTCCACCACTCTCTCCATGAAAAAATATTTCCTCATGTTGCCCCTGAGCCATCCCCCCCATCTTTAAATTGTGCCCCCTTGTTGTTGCACATCTCTTTTTCTGAAAGATGCCACATTCTTGGACTCTGTTGATTCCCTTGAGATACTTGAAAGTTTCTATCATGTCTCCCCTCTCCCTCCTTTCCTCAAGGGTATACATATTAAGCTCTCTTAGTCTCTCTTCATTTGGCTTCTGTTGCAGACCCTGCACCATTTTAGTTGCCCACCTCTGGACTGCCTCCATCCTGTCTATGTCCTTGTGGAGATGGGGTCTCCAAAACTGCACACAGTACTCCAGATGGGGTCTCACCAACTGTTTGTACAGAGGGATGACAACTTCTTGTTTTCTACTGGTGATGCCTCTCCCTATGCATCCCAGTATCCTCCCAGCTCTCCTTACTGCCTTCTCACATTGCTTGCCCACCTTAAGGTCATCTCATATAACTACCCCAGGTCCCTTTCCATTTTTGTTGTTGTTAGTATCCCTCCCCTCCCCCCCAATTGTGCAGTCTTCATCTGGGTTTTTGTTTCCTAGGTGCATTACTTTGCATTTCTTTGCATTGAATCTAAGCTGCCATACTTAGATTCAGTGATGGTCAACATGTGCGTGGTTTATTACATAAACAAGTGGAAGGGGACTCACTCCTACCCCTTTTGCAGGAAGGTGATGACAGTCTGGTATTTGGCCATTGAGCACAGCCTATAGCTCTCTGCCATCTATGTTCCAGGTGTCCAAAACTTCCTGGCAGAAAATCTAAGCCACTCCCAGTCCAGGGCTCACAAGTGGGAGATTCTGACCCCAGTGGTCCGAAGACCTATTCGACAGATGGGGTTGGCCAGAGTTGGACATTTTTGCATCCCCAATAAATGTAAAACTGCCACTTTTTTGCTTGCTGGATCCCAGGCCTGGAGTTTTCTGGTGAGACGCATTGCCCTCTCCTGGCAGGGGAGGCTTCTGTGTGCCTTCACTCCCTTCCCGCTCCTTCAGTGGGTGCTGTTCAAACTTCAGATGGAGGGGGCAGAGATGATCCTCATAGCTCCCTTGTGGTCTCATCAGATCTGGTTCCTCTTGCTACAACAGCTGGTGGTGGAACCTCCAGTCCCCTTGCCCCTGTGCACTGGCTTGCACTCCCAGGAATGGGGAACCCTGGCCTATCCAGACCTGCCTCAAGTCTCTGCATCTCCATGCGTGACTCCTAAGGACATAGCCATCACCCAGTTTGGGATATCTTCAAGGGTCACGGATGTCCTGGTGGCTGCCATGAAGCCCTCCACCAGGGCTACATATGCCATGAAATGGAAGCACTTCACACCATTTACACCCTTTCACCTGCCTGGTGGATCAGCTGTTGGAGTATCTTCTCTCCCTCTCACACACAAGCTTGCGATATTCCTCCATTAAGGTACATAGTTCTGCCTTCTCTGCATACCATGTACCTATCGTGGGCAGGGCTGTAGCTCAGCTTGATGTCTCACATTTTCCTGCAGTGAATCTTGCATCTGAAACCTCCCATTTGGGACCCAGTCTGATCAGTTTCTTTCGCCCCTAGGAGAAAGAGGGTGCTCTGGTGTCCAAACAGTGTCTGTGGTTAGCCAATTGCATTGTTTATTGTTACTGAAAGTACAGCAAGGAACTTCCGGGAGTGGTTAAGGTCCATTCCACCAGAGGTATGGCCACCTCCACATCTTGTTTCAGAAATGTGTCCACTGAGGACATCTTTGCAGCCGCCACTTGGAGCTCTGTCCACACATTCACCAAGCATTACAGCCTGGACATTGCCTCTAGGCATAGGGCCAACTTCGGCCTGGCTGTTCTGCAGGACCTTCTTTCCTAGGCCATTGCTTGCTGTCTCTCCTCCTCCTGGTGCTGCTTCCTCTCTGCTGCTGGAACTGCTTGGGACTCAGTCCTACCGGTGATGGTCTACTGCAAGAACCTCCCTCGAAGTAAGACAGTACATATTTTACTTTGAGGGGACTCTTGCAACACCTTTAGGACTGAAGCCGGCAGGTGTCAGGACCCCATGGAAAACTTCTAGCTAGCAGTATACATCAGGGGACCGCCCCCAATGTCATGTATGGTATAAAAGGGGCAGTCCCCCAGCCCATCCACAGTTCTTTTCCCACTGTTGACCATGCAAGTCAGACCTCCGCAGGCACCTTCAGCTAGTTGACCGCCATTTTCACCACACGAACCCATGTTTTGTTATTTTCTCCAAAAAACAGTGATCTCTGATGATTTTCTTCATGTCATCTTCTTCTTGATCCTCCTCAATCGAGAGGAGTCATTCCAAGTGTGCATGTGGCAAGCAGATTCCCCATAAGGATGGCCATTTGGCCTGCCTTTACTGCCTAGGCCCAGACCACAACATTGAGGCCTGCCAACACTGCCAAGATTTTAATCAACACACCAGGTTCTGCTGCCAGAAGACCCTCAAAGCCTTCCTGCTGTCCAAGAAGCTATCTGAGATGGAGTTTTACTGCAAGAGTTCATCATCTTCTCTGGCCTCTGGGGCCTCCTCCTCTTCTTCTCCTCACAAAGAGAAGAAATTGAGCGACAAACACAAGCACTTGTAAAAACATATGGAGAGATCACAGACAGAAGACCGCTCACGGTCCCCAACAAAGTCAGCGACCGCCTGGGGATCGTGCCCCCGCAGGGGGTCGGCCTCCACCACTGCGGCTGCCCCTTCACCCTCTGGGGTCCCAGTGACTAAACCTTCCTCCTTTATCTCAGTAGCGGGAGAAGGTTCTTCAGGGCGTGGGAAGTCGTCCTCCCGCCTCTCAGCTTCTTAAGCTTAGGCTCATCGTTCCTGCAGGCCTTAAGCCGAGTGGCTCGGTCAGTGGTTCTTTGGGTGGCAGGCCTTTGCCTGTCACTTTCCAGGCCAGGGTGTCTGCTGAGTCTGCCCCGACATCAGAGGCCAACACTACCAGGTGACACCCTGGACCATCGCTCTCCTCCTCCAGGAATGAGAGGCATCCGTCCCGCTCAGGAGCTAGCTCCCCTATTCAGGTGACTCAGCCCAGGCAGCTGCCTCATCAGGTGACCCTGTTGATGCCAAATCCTCCAAAGTCACTGACGGGGCCTGATGCCCCTTCTCAACCAGCGCCCGACACCCGATGATCAGATGCCGGGTCCAGCTCATCCGATGCCAGATGATGCTGTCCCTCTTGGTCTGATGCCAGGTAGCTCAGACCAGCCTACCCTGATGTCCAAGATACCCCAACCTGATGACCAGACACTGGGGCCTTCTAAGCCTAACCCCCTGATGCTGGACACACCAACTTTGCTGCAAAATCCTCTGCAGGTCCTGAACAAGCTCTTTGTGGCCTGGTGGGCCTATTTTAAAGATAAACAGGTACCCAGGGCACCTGTTTGGCCAGTTGCCCAGGGGCCACCTCTGGACAAACCTCCAGTCTGCCCACCTCCTGCTCCTCCTCCTCCTCGGAGGCCTACCCCGATGCCAGGTAGGGGTGACAACCCCCTCCTCAAAGTCGGCTACGTAAGCACCCACGTTCCCCCTCATCAGACTTGGGGGGGGGGGAATTCAGATGAGTACTCCTTCTCTGCTTCCAGCCAAGGGGACTCTAACCTGCTGTCAGAGCCCAAGGGTGACAAAAAGGCCCCTCATTCCCCACCTGACAACCCAACATTCATTGATGTAATGAGACACATCCAGCTACTGAATGGCTGGGACACAGAAGAGTTGGACCCAGAGTGAAAATGCGTGGCCTCCTTTCTCAGGAAAAAAGATACCTCGTCTATGGTAGTACCTCCTATGGTTGAGTCCTACAAGGACATCAACAAGAGTGCCTGGAAATGCCCCTTTTCTATGCCGGCGGTGTCCAAGACATCAGACCGGCTATACACTATACCTAGGGAAGACCCCTTTTATGGGGAACAACCGGAGGCGTAATCAGTCATGATTAAGAAGAAGAATCAGCATTTATATAGTGCTTTTCATACACAGTGTATCCCAAAGCACTTTACAAGCAATACTAGTCTGGTAGTGAAGTGATTGACTGTGTAGTGGCAGCCATATCACACATCAGTACCCACACAAAGCCTGGACAATTGCATAAACTGGTTTATGGGAAGGGGAATGTTGGCCAGGACACCAAGAATGTCCCCTACTCTTTGCGAAGAGTGCCCTGGGTTCTTTTACTTCCACCTGGACACCCACCAGGATGGGTAGAAGGGACTTCGGTTTAGTGTCTCATCTAAAGGACGGCACACCCCAGTAGTACAGCACCCCCCAATATTGCACTCGGATGCCAGTGTATTTAGGTGCAAGTACAATCCCGGTGTGGGACGAGAACCCACGACCTTCTGGTCCAGAAGTGGATGCGCTACCAACTGAGCCACGCTGACACCATTAATGTTGCCCACGACCAGTCCAGATGTCTTAGGTACCTCAGTACGCAACCACCAGACAAAGATTCAAAGCAGTTCGACTATCTGGCCAGGAGGTGTACTCCTCAGTCACATGTACATATGCTCCCAAGACTTCCTTGCCCACATGGTTCAATACCAGAATGCCTTGTGGGACAAGGTGGTGGAGGTTGCCCAAGTCATGCCGGATTGCCCAGGCAGGGCAGAGCTGATGGCTATTTTGAAGTCAGGCTAGGACATCGGTAATCAGGTCCGCAGGGCATCCTATGATACCGTGGACTCGGCGGGTAGGGCCGCTGCTTCTACAGTGTGTATCCGCCGGTATTCCAGACTGAAAGTGTCTGGGTTTGCAACGAACATCCAGTCCAAGATTATGGATGCCTCCGTGAGAGGGCTGGTCCTGTTTGGTGTGGACCTACAAAATATCATCACCTGTTTACAGGAATCTGGGAAAGCTATTAGGTCTGTATATACTATGTACAAATCTCAACCTAAGCAGCATACCAAGCAGTCCTTTCGAAGGAATGCTAGGCAGCAACCCAGAGGACAGCAGCAGAGAGCAGCATTCAAGTGAAAGTCTTCCACGCCTGCCTCTGGAGGTTCCACCCCTCGATGAACTCCCAGAACCTCCCAGCCTGTGCTTCCCTTCCCCAGCCTGACTCAGTGCCCAACCCCAACCCCAGCCGAGGCCTTGGGGTGGTGGTGGTGGGGGGGGCCCGTCTTCCTTGCACACAGAAGGCTCCATGTCAGTTCGGCGAAGGAATAGCGATGACAATATCGGCGACTATAATTACGGTGCCCGTACATATGGGCGAACACCATTACGGTGACAGTACTGAAAATGATTGTTTCGTGGGGGGAGTCTATGCCCCATGCAGCCCTCTTACTAAAATAACTAACCCCAAGGTCGTAGCACCTCTTGGGGCACATCTGTTGCCATAACGGTGCTTGCCCGTCTTTACAGGTGCCGTAATTGCAGTCGCTGACAGTGCTGTTGCTATTATTGCTTTGCCGAACTGACGTGTTACCCACATAGAAGGGTGGCATCAGACAACCACAGATCGGTGGGTTCTGGAACTTATCCAAAGAGGGCACACTCTCGAGTTCACCAAGGTTTCTCTAGACAACCCTTCAATACAGTCCCATTACTTCCAGGCCCACAGCGCTTTCATCGCAGAGGAAATCCAGGCTCTTCTGCAAAAACAAACCATAGAGCCTGTCCCCCTGGCACAACAGGGGAAAGGGTTTTATTCCAATTTTTTTCCTAGTGCCAAAGAAAATGGGGCACCTGCGTCTGATCCTAGACCTCAGCCACCTGAATCAGTACATCAAATACAAAAAATGCAGGCTGGTCACTCTGTTAGGTCTGCTGTCTCTGCTCCATCAAGGGGATTGGTTATGCTCCCTGGATATGCAGGACGCACACCTCCACATTCTGATTTTTCAACCACACAGGAGGTTCCTTCATTTCCGCTTCTTGGGCTGTCACTACCAGTTCAGGGCTCTGCCTTTCAGCCTGTCCTTGGCCCCCAGAAGTTTCACCAAATGCCTCACCGTAGTGGTCGCAGCTCTCTGAAGGCAGGGGCATTATGTCTTCCCCTTCCTAGACAACTGGCTCCTAACCACTCCCACCAGGGACCAGCTACTGCACACCATGCAGGCCACCTTCTCCCTTTTTCAGGACCTAGAGATCACTTTAAATCTCCTCAAGTCCTCCCCTTGACCATGCCAGCAGCTACAGTACATAGGGTCAATTCGGGACACAGCCCAAGGCAAAGCCTTTCTCCCCCAAGACAGAGCAGAGCACCTTCAGACATATGCTCGACAGCTCTCCTCTGCTCAAGTCCTGGCCAGGACTGTTCTCAGACTTCTGGGACACATGGCAGCTGCGATCGCCATGGTCTCTCTGGCCAGACTATACATGAGAGTGATCCAGTGGAACCTGAGAGTTCAATGGGATCAACGATCAGACGACCTGGATCAACCAGTCTTGGTGTGCAGTCCTGTCAAGCAACCCCCAACATGGTGGTTGAATTCCTCCAACCTTTTCAGAGGAGTTTGTCTTCGGAAGGAACCCCCCAGACAGATCCTGACCACAGATGCATCAGGCCAAGGCTGGGGAGCTCACCTGGGGGATTGTCAGACTCAGGGATCCTGGGCCTAGCAAGAGCTTCATCTCCATATCAACATTTTGGAGATGAGGGTGATTCTGTATGCCCGTCAGGCCTTTCATACAGTCCTGTTGTCTGAACCCCTAGTAATTCAAACCAACATGTCAGTGGTATTTTACATCAACAAGCAAGGGGGGACTCATTCCTGTCCCCTCTGCAGGGAAGCCATGCGAGCCATCACCTGGACTTCTCAGCAGTCCACATCCTGGGCATCCACAACACCCTGGCCGACAGCCTAAGTCGTTCTGCTCCAGGGCCCATGAATGGGAACTTCATCCTTCAGTGGCAGAAGATCTTTTCGACAGATGGAGTTGTACAGAACTGGATCTATTTGCCTCCCCATCCAGTGCAAAACTGCCCAGTTTTTGCTCACTAGATCCAGGACCTGGTGTTTTCTGGTGAGACACGCTGTCCGTCTCCTGGATGGGGAGGTTCCTTTACACATTTCCTCCCTTCCCAGTCCTTCAGCGGATCCTCAAGTTGCAGTCAGAGGGAGCAGAGATGATTCTGGCGGCACTTTTCTGGGCATGCTAGATTTGGTTTCCACTGCTTCAGCAACTGACAGTGGAACCCCCAATTTCCCTGCCCCTATGGTCAGACTTGCTCTCCCAGGAACAGGGATCTCAGACCTCTGCAACTCCATGTGTGGCTCCTGCAGACCTAGCCATCTCCAGATTTGGGGTATCCCCCAGAGTAGTGGATGTCCTAGTGGCATCCAGGAAATTCTCCACTAGGGCAACCTACGCTAATGGAAGCAGTTCAGCATCTGGTCCACCGCTCAGCATCTGGACCCACTCACCTGCGCAGAGAACTCAATATTAGAGTACCTGCTCTCTTTATCTGATGCAGAACTCACCTACTCTTCGCTCAAAGTGCACTTGTCTGCCATTTCAGCCTACCATGTGCCTATTGAGGACGAAGCTATTGCACAGCTGGACCTTCCCTGTACCTTCCTATGGGGCATTCTACACTTGAAGCCTCCCATCTGGGATCCTGTCCTGCCATGGAACATTTTGTTTGTTTTATAAAACCTCACATTGCCTCCCTTTGAACCTGCTGCAAGTTGCGAGCTACGCCTTCTGTCTTGGAAAGCGTTATTTTTTGTTGCTATTACTTCTGCTCAAAGGTTTGGCTTTGTGTTTGGTTTCAGCAGGCACTGGCTTCTGTGACTCAGTTTTGTTTGGGCAGAATTTCTGGAAGCTTGGAGCCATTTATAAGTGGGTATGGCTGGATTTTCAGTTGCTGTAGGTATTTAAGGGCAGGTTTCAGTTAATTTCACTGGTTTTGTGTTCGGTTTCAGCAGGCACTGGCTTCTGTGACTCAGTTGTGTTTGGGTGGAATTTCTGGAAGCTTGGAGCCGTTTGTAAGTGGGTATGGCTGGATTTTCAGTTGCTGTAGGTATTTAAGGGCAGGTTTCAGTTAATTTCACTGGCTTTGTGTTCAGTTTCAGCAGGCACTAGCTTCTGTGACTCAGTTGTGTTTTGGGTGGAATTTCTGGAAGCGTGGAGCAGTTTCAATCAATCTTTTATTTTGCCAGGCAGAACACTGTTGAGGAAAACTCATTTACAAGGTGGACCTGGGATCAGACACACAACACATAGTTCATAATACATAGCAGCACATTCTACCAGATGTCCAAGTAAAAACAGTGCCATTGCATAGTCACAACCACTCATGGTCATAAGATCATATAAACACAGCTAAAATTGACAGCATAGTACATGTGTATAAATGCATTATAATTACTGGTGTTCACTTTTTCCCCAAAGGGAAACCTGGTTATAACGGCAGACAAGCGCTGGTTTTCCCTTGGACCACACATGCGGCAGTCGCCGATTTTCCTTCACTGTATTACCTTACCTGTTGCAATCCTCTGTGGTCACAGACTTCACTGCCCCTTGAACTTGGCAGGAAGTTTATTTTTTTAATCAGAAGAAGAAAAGTCTCTAACCCTGAAACAAAAAACAAAACAAAAGGGAAATGTGACATGCGCTAGAGTCCCCTGCCAACAGGCATGTGCCAGTTTGCTGCAACCACCGCTCGGCAGTCAGTTTGAAAATAAATAAAAAAAATAGACAAATAGTTAATGCTTTAAATTAAAAGTCCACTTCTTTATGCCTTGAACAAGTGGGGCACTGTAACTTGCTGACCTCGCAGAAGCTCGACTGGTCCACGGCTGCCTGAACACAACCTGTTTGCTTATTTTATTTTGTATAATTGCTGAGGTGAAAAAGTGCACGCCAGCAATTATAAAAAATAAAATATGGGGTGGTGTGTGTAAAACTTGATTTTACACACACCCTTGTTGTGGGATGTTTTCACAAAGCCCTCTGGGTTTATGTAGCATCCCACAACTTGGGTGTGTGTAAAATTTCACTACACATGCCACCCCATGTATTATTCTCTATGTTACTTAACCAGGAGGATATACAGCAGCTTATATAATATTGAGTTTACAGACAAGGTATACATGAATAATGCATAGTACATATATTGATGATCCATAAACTGTAGGCAAGTATACATGATATTTAACTGAAAAGATCAAGGGAAGAGTGATGGAACAGGGTATTCAGATTGCCTGAACAGTTGTGAATCACAAAATATGGAAGGGAAAGAGAGAGGGTGAACGGTGGTAGGTAAGTGAGGGAAAAGGGAGAGAGAAGGCCCAAGGAAGTAGGGGTAGAGTAGCTAGGGGCAGTTTCAGAGAAGAAGAAGGGGCATCGAAGCTTTGTAGTGCCAAGATTGGGGTGGTGGCTGCCAGAGGTGAGCCCTAGGCCCTAAAAGGGGAGGAGACCAGGGGACTATCAATGCTAAGGTTGGGTAGGGCAGCCAAAAATGGGTTTATAGGGGTGGCATGGGGGAAAGCAATGGCAGCAGTGATAACACTTATGACAGTAAGTAGGAGTATGAACCCTTAGCTAAAGTAACTACAGGATTTCAAAAAGAACCGCCGGTGCATAGTTTTGAAGAAGGAGAGTTTCACTGGGGCAATGAGCCTTTAGGTTTTCTGAACATTGTTCCAAATAACCAGAAGGGCTTGACTTATTGCTGCCCTTCCAAAGCATGTTCTGGACTTCGGGATTGCAAGGGCTAACTAGGTAAGACTTCTTAGTAGGTAACTACCAGGGATGCAGACTGGCAGACAGTCTGAGATGTACTGCGGGAGCTTATGGATGATGGCTGTATAGGTCCATAGTATTGCGTTTTTCTGCCTCCTGAGGCTAAGTGAGTTCCAACCTATAGCAGACCCAATAGAGTACAGTGGTGTGTAGAGTAGGGGGCACCGGATATGAATCTGAGCGCCCGATGATAAAGGGTATCAAACTTGGAAAGGGCCACACAAGTGCTTTGCCCATAAAGGAAATCGGCATAATCCAAAAGTGGCATTAAGGTGGATTGAACCAACCGTTTTTTAGCCTCCAAGGTAAGAAGGTGTCTGATATGAAAGAAGAGGCAGAGTCTGTTTCAATTTTTTTGATAGCTCCTCTGTGTGGTCTAGGGAGGACAGCTTGGAGTCTATCCAAACTCCCAGGTATTTAAATTTAGCCATGTAGTCCATGATTCTCCCCAAAGTGTGATTACCTGAGGGACCTTCCCAGGGGTGTCATGTTTGGGTGTGGTGACTGAAGGGGCGAAAATCATAGCTGCTTTTTTTTTGCATTTAGGAGCAGCCTTAGATGCAGTAAGTTTTTCTGTATTAGAATGAAATCACTTTGAAGGTCCTTATAGGCAGACTCAAGGTTAGGCCTATCTATATAAAGCACCATATCATCGGTGAAAAGGTGTATATTTGTTGATTTGATCCCAGCATTTATATTATTTATATAGATAGCAAATAATAGCGGTCTAAGAATGGAATCCTGGGGCACGCCTCTTAGCAGAGTTTTCATCGAAGAGAGGGCACCATCTGCCTTAACCTGTTGTTGCCTATCGGTTAGATAGTTTGAGAACCATATTAGTGCCTGGTTGTCAACCCGTATGTTCCTTAGTGTGCCCAGCAGTAGGTCATGGTCCACTATATTGAACGCCTTGCTAAAGTCGAGAAACAATGCACATACATGCTTTTTGGTGTCCAAGGCATTCAGACAGTCATTCGTGACCTTAGCAAGCGTTGTGACAGTGCTATGGTGGGGCCAAAATCCAGACTGGACTGGATTTAGTACGTTATAATTCTTCAGGTAAATTCTCAACTAGACATTAACTACCTTCTCCAATAATCTGGATAAAATGGGGAGCAAGGATATTGGGCGATAGCTGTTTAGATCACAAGTATCTCCAGATTTAAAAAGCGGGATAACGTGCGCAGTCTTCCACATGTTGGGGAGAGTGCCCTGGGATAGGGACATGTTGAAGATATGGGTGATTGGAGGGGCCAAGATAAAATAACCTAGTTTAAGGAAATAGGGCTATACAAGAACAGCACCAGCACTTTTCCTACGGTCTAGATGCAAGAGTAAATCCTCAACTTATTTAAAGGTGACAAGACAGAATGAGAAAGCAGTGATTGGTGGATGTTGGTAAGTGTGGATTATTGGAAGAAGAACTATACTACTTAGCCCTAAGAGTATTTGCTGGAGAGGTGTCAAAAGCCAGCCCTGCAGTGGCAAAGTAATTATTAAAGAGATAGAGTACGGTATGCTTGTCAGCGGTAGTAGTGCCACCAACTGTGATTTTTTTTTGTGGCATCGCGCTAGCTGAGCAGTAGCTTTCTATGTCCTTTAAAGTTTTCCAGAACTTATTTGTGGAGATGCTGGAAGATTCAAGTTCTGAGTTGAAGTAGTTTTCTTTTTCGGAGGACTAATTTGGTGCATTGATTTCTAATGGTTCTAAAGGCTGCCCAGTCCACATGCAGCTTGTTTTTTTCTTGCCTTCTTCCAGAGTGTGTCCCTTTGCAACAATGCACCTTTTAGACTAGTTGTGAGCCATGGGCATGATCTGACAGTTCGCATTTTAACAAGAGGAGCATGTTTATTAATAGTCCCAACTAGTATTACTTGAAGAGCCTCGTATGCTTCAGCCACTGAGGGTGCTAGATAGAACTCCTGCCAGTTTGCATATTGTAGGTCATGGAGGAACACATTGGGGTCAAAATTCCACCTGCATCTCTTGAATATATACCTAGAGGATGAGCCTACTTTGTGTGCTGATCTTTCACAAGCAATCGCACAATGGTCACTAAGATCATTGAAAAATACACTGGAGTGTGTGAATAGGTGCGGTTTACTCACTAAGATTATGTCCAACAGAGTGCTACATTCAGGGTTTCTTGTGTTGGGACGAGTGACTTCATTAATAATCTGAATAAGACGAAAATTGTCGCACAAGTCTTTTAGGGGTTTGGATGCTGCAGTCAGCCAGTCCAAATTAAGGTCTCCTAAGATGATTACCTTGGAGGATACCAAGTTCAAAATATCTTGTAAATGGTGCAAGATCGAAAGCTCTGTGGAAGGGGGCCCATAGCACCCAATGATACAAATTGAGACCGCCTGAGACAGATGAACCTTTAATGTTAAGTACTCAAATTCCTTGGGGAATGATGTTGAACCAGCTGCGGTAGCGGAGAACTTATCCCGTATATAGATGACTACCCCCACACACACACACATCTCGTTAACCAGTCTGTTCTAAAAACTTTATATGAGGGAATATTAATCTCATGGTCTGGGGTGGATGGTCTCAACCATGTTTCTGTAACTACTAATATGTCCAGCATAGCATGGTTGGCCCAGGTGTATATAGCATCCATCTTCCTTAATAAACTGCAAGCATTTATGTGTATTAGAGATAGCCCCTTTAACTGGGATAGCTCGAATGGCACAGAGATGGGGAGAAATGGTCCCGGATTTAGTTTAACATTACCTGTACAGATGAGTAACAGCAAGAGGAGCTTTTTTAAGGCATGTAATGATAGGTGAAATAGGCAGGTTCTACCCCTTTTATGGCAGCAGTAAGAAGTGTTAGGCGTTGTAGTTACAAGTGGGACCACAGGGCCTATGGACGCATACAAGAGGCTCCTAACAGAGAGGAAAAGTGTATATGAAGGTGGGTGATTGGGCAAGGAATGGTTAAGGTATCTGAAGTCAGTAGTGAACCTGAAGCGAGCAGGCACCAGAGTTAGGGACACCTTGTCCAGCTTGGGCAATAATAAGGTACCGTGATGTAATGAACAGTAAGGGTGAATTCATAAATAATGGGTAGGTAGTGATGTGGAAGGTACCAAGAGCTTGTCAAGGGCACATGGCAGCAGGCCTGCAATGCAACCCAGCAGTAGAAGTAATGAAAGCATTTTGAAGAGAGTTCTGAGAGCCCAGATACTAGAGCAGCTGTTTACCAGAGAACGTTGCCCCAAGCACAAGAGCTGCCAGAAGTGTTGGCCCGCCACTCAGGACAGCCTACAGCTGTTCTAGGCAGGGCAGGTACACTACAGGAGGATTTGGCAGCAGTGTGACCAATGAATAAACAGCTTTTACCAAAGGGAAGGGTATCAAGTGTATTTAAATAGCACCGGGGTGGGGGAGGGCAGGAGGGAGAAAATTTCAGGCAGAGGATAAAAAGAAAGTCTCTCCATGGTCTCCTAAGGCAGAGCTATGCTGCTAGGAGTTGGCTACTGAGCACAGCCAATGAGAAGCAGAGCCGTAACTGCAGCAGCCAATAGCGTGCTGAGTTAAGTGGCATCAGCCAATTGGAGCTCTAAAGTTCTTCTCTGGGCTTGGCCGGGTTGCTCACCTGGAAATTTGCTTCGGGCAGTGGATGGAGGAGTTGGGGCGGCCCGGCAGGCTGAGGAGCCGCAGCCATGGGAGCGAGGGTGAGCCCAGGCAAAGGGCTACCTGGAAATGTGCTTCGGGCAGCGGATGGAGGAGTCAGGCGGACAGGCAGGCTGAGGAGCTATGGCCACAGGAGCGAGGGTGAGCCCAGCCAAAGGGCTACCTGGAAATTTGCTTCGGGCAGCGGACGGAGGAGCAGTTTGTAAGTTGGTGTGGCTGGATTTTCACTGCTGTAGGTATTTAAGGGTAGGTTTTAGTTAATTTCACTGGCTTTGTGTTTGGTTTCAGCAGGCTCTGGCTTCTGTGACTCAGTTTTGTTTGGGCTGAATTTCTGGAAGCTTGGTGCAGTTTGTAAGTGGGTTTAGCTAGACTATCCACTACCTGGGAACTCATTGGCTGATTGTTTTGGACACAGCCTGTGGGGTTACTCCCACCCGTAACCCACCCACCCAGGGTCTGGCCTTCCATTTGTAGGACAGGTCCCATAGTGCCTTGCAACATCCTGCAATCTTCTACTTCCTACTGAGGAACACAGGAACTTCCTGTCCCATAACAGGAAGGCCAGGAGCTGTTGGTCAGAATTGTGTAGTTATAGTTGGTAATATAACTTACAGGTATTTTTAGGTATCTTTGGTGAATACTGTCTTGGGCCTTCTGCAGGTATAGTGGGTACAGGGCTAGACTGGTACAATTAATATAGATAGTACTGTATTTTCTTTTGTTTCATTACTAGGTAGTGCTAGCCATGGGTAGGATTGTGGGATGCAATGGTTGTGGGGTAGCGGTATGGATGAACATACTGTGGAGGCTGGGAGGGTGTCCAATCTGCCACAGGCTGAGGAGGCGCAAGGATGAGGTGAAGTGGCTTGGTAGAGAGCTGGAGAGGATGAGGGGAGGAGGAATTCTAGGACAGGTGGGCATTGAGAGAATGTCCAACCATCGATAATTTTAAAGTTGCTTTAAAAACGTATTTTTTTAGTTTAGCGTATTCTTGTTAGTTGTGTCTGACTTTTAATGTCTGGATTTTATTATTTTTATATTTTTGTACAGCGCCTTGGTCTTGAAAGGCGCTTTATAAATAAAATTTGAATTGAATTGAATTCACCTGGGAGAAACATGAGGACACCACATAGGAGGAACAATGGTCGAGGGAAGGGTTGGGGGAGGGGGCAGGAGTGGAAGCAAACTGGACAGGAGGCCTAATGATGGAGGGTGGCTTGAATCGGGCCTAACAACAGAGGGAGGACTCAAGTCAGGAGGGAGGAGACAACGCATAGCAGGACAGAGGGGGTAGGAAATAGGTTTGCTGTACTATCGACATTGGTGAGGGAGGAAGAGAAGAAGGACGGGCACCAGGAGGGGGCAGGAGAGGGAAAAAGAGGAGATTGCACAAGGGACAGTACTCAGGAAGAGGACATGAAGAGGGGCAGTACTGGTGGAGGAAGCGAGAGGGTCACTGCAGAGGTGGGGAGGTGGAAGATAGTAAGCGAGCAGTGAAGGGGAAGGGGATGGATCGGGGTGGAAAGGGGGCACCGCTGGAGTGACTGGTAGAGCTTCTAATATGTGGGACTCTAGAAATATGAACCTGGGTAGAAGGGTGGGGATGAGAGAGAGGAATGAAGAAGGGGCTGTATTGGTATTGGGGACTCCATACTTAAGGGGATCAGATGGGGCAGCAAAGGGGAATGGCATAGTCACATATGAGTGTAGTCCATACCGGGGTTAATGGCAGACAGGGTGGGGCAGTCAATTCTAAAGTGCGCGCAAGGAGGGATAGGAGGAAAATGCATATAGTGGTGCATGTGGGGACACATGACCTGGCGGAGGAGATGATGGAGGTAGTGAGGGAGAGGTTTGAGGGTGTGGGAAGGCTGTGCGAGTTGGTGGCCTTCTCAGAGGTGCTCCCAGTACCCTGTACAAGTACGGCAAGGAAAGGGAGAATTGGGGAGTTCAGCACATGGTTGGGGGAGTGGTGTCAATCCAAGGGGTACGGGGTAGTGGGTGGATGGGGCAGAACCTGGGACAATAACGATCTATATGCAGGGGATGGGATGCACTTGAGTGGGGAGGGGAAGTGGGTATTAAAGCAGAAGTTAGAGGGGTATATAGTGACAAAGGTGGATTTAAACTAGGTAGGGGGGTGCCAAGTGGATAGCTAGTAGGTGGGGATCCCAAAGAGAGGAGCCAAACAAGCTTACCCCCCAGGCTAGCAGAGATGGATTCGGGGAAGTTGCCCAGGGTAGGAATAGGAGGGAGGAGAAGCATGGAAAGGAAGGGGAAGGGGACAGGATAGAGGGTGGTCTCACTGAATGCGAGAAACTTAGGTGACAAATCAGCTGAGTTACAGGCATTCTTGGCAGTGAGGAGGGTGGATATTGTGGCCATCATGGAAACGCGGGCCACCAAGTACTGGCACTGGGATCTGGCAATCCCAGGGCATAAATTGTACAGGAAGGACCGTGGGGTGGGGTGGCAATCTATGTGAGGGACAGGATCAAATGTACAAGAGACGAGGGGGAGGAAAGGAACATGGAGGTAATTTGGATGCAGCTCCTGGACTCCAAGGGTAGGAAGCTGAGGTCCGGGTGGTGTACAGGCTGCCGTCCCAGTCAGACGAGCTGGACAGGGAATGAGCAGAACAAATCAGGAGGGTATGTAGAACGGGGAATGTGGTCATCATGGAGGACTTCAATCTGCCAGGGGTTGACTGGAGCACTCCGGTCACCTCCAGTGCTAGGGAGCTGGTGCTGCTGGACTCCAGGAGGGACTCCTGACACAGCTGGTCACTGGACCTACTAGGCTAAGTAACATGTTACATCTGGTACTGTTGAATGGTGAGGCAGTGAGGGGAATAAGGGTGGAGGACTCACTAGCTGATAGCTATCACCAGACGGTGTGGTTTGCTGTCACGATGAGCAGGGAGTCAGGGATCTCACTAACAAAGGTGGTGGACTTCAGGAGGACAGACTTCGGGAGGATGCGGGAGATACTGAAAGGGAAACTTGAGGGCATAGGGCCAGGGATGGAAGTGGAGCAGAAATGGGACATTATTAAATGGGGGGATTACAAAGGTGATGGAAACTTCCACCAAGTTACAGAGTAAGAGGAGCAGCGCAAGGAAGCCATGCTGGTTGAACAGTGAGGTGATGGAGGGGGTGAGGGTAAAGAGAGCTGTGCACCAGAGGTTCAAAGGGATGGGGAAGGAGGAGGACAGGGAGAAGTATGTAAGATGGTCCAAGGAAGTGACCAAGAAGGTGAGGGAAGCCAAGGCCTCAAGGGAGCTAAGGTTAGCAGAGGGAATTAAGAGGGGGGGATACTTTTTCAGATACATCAGAGAGAAAAGGAAGTGCAGAGATAACATAGTGAGGATAAAGAGGGGTGGGGAGTGGGCGGAAAAGGGAGAGGAACAAGCGGAAGCAATAAATGCTTTTGCTCAGTGTTCACGCAGGAGAAGGGGGGGACCACCACCACCTTGGACTGGGAGGGTTGGGGGGGGAGGTGACAGATGGAATGATTGAGAGAAGTAGAGTATTAGAGGGACTGAGGGTGCTAAAAGTGGACAAGGCACCAGGGCTGGATGGTATCCACTCCAGGGTGCTGAGGGAGATGGCAGAACCGCTGGCAGATCTGTTCAGCACCTCCCTGGATATGGGATGAGTGCCTCAGGACTGGAGGATGGCCCATGTGGTGCCGATACACAAGAGCGGCCCAAGGGATGAACCGGGCAATTATTTGCTGGTCAGTCTCACTTCCAGAGTGGGCAAGCTTATGGAGATGATACTGAAGGAGAGACTGATGTCATTTCTAGAGGACAGTTACCTCTAGGATGTGAGGCAGCATGGGTTCGTATCGGGGGAAGTCTTGTCAAACTAACCTAATACAATGTTGCAGTTCAGACATGAGAAGAAAGAAGCACTGGGATAGGGTGCAGGTTCAAAATACTTGCACCATCAAATTTACTTGCGTAGAACCGCACTCACCACTCATTGAGACAGCAGCAAACTGTAGTAGGTGCTATAAAAACAGTTTATTCCATTCCCCCTTCCTCTCCCCTCTCTCTCCCCCCATTTAAGATCTCAAAATGATAGGCAAATACAGGTTGTCAGCTATTGTGGAAAGGTTTTTTCCATCCACTAAAATAAGATATAATACCTTTCTTTTTCCTCCACCTTTTTTCTATAGTGTATAGGCATTTTCCCAGTCGCAATTGAAAGAGACTAGGTATAAGGATCAACTCTGAGAAGGCTCATATATAGGAATCTCTAGCAGAAAATATATATGAAAGCAATTTAAAACATTATTTCTTTACAATAATTTTCTCTGTTTGCTCTTTTTTAGGTACACCAATGCAGGAATAAAAACAAGGGAGGGCATCTGGTGCGCTATTCTTATGTGGTGTTTAATCATATATGTGAATAATAATGAAAATATGTGCTGGTGATGAAATAAATTTAGGAAAATAATATACTTTGGATGTATTTAGATATAAATTCTTTAATGGTGTGATGCAGCACAAATCACTTTACCCTGTGTTCTAACATATACACTAGCTTGCACTGTTACATTTAATGAACTAGCGATGCTTAGGGAATGAAGTAATTTCCTTTGTGCATTGTCACTGGATAAATCAATAATCAGATAATGGTTTATAGTGAAGAAGTGTACCGTCAGCTTGCCAATAAAGAATTCTATCAATTATTAACTTTTGATCCCACTAGTAAGATCAAAAGGGCAATAGAAAGTTATTTGCTGGAGTGTTCAGAATCTGGTTTGATCACAACTGATGAATTATTCTGTATGTCAGTTCAAACCCCCAAAAACCTGCATTTTATACAATTCCAAAAATTCACAAAGCTCCCATTTCTCCCTCAGGCAGACCTATAGTGTCGGGAATAGACTGGATCACTGAGCCTATTTCGAAATTCGTGGACAGTTACTTAAACTCAATGGTGGATAAAACACGCAGTCATATTAGGGATACAGAACACATTACAAATTTTGGGAGATATACAGGTTGAAAAAGATTGGTTATTAGTGACGTTAGATGTCGATTCCCTGTACACCAGCATCTCTAAACAAGAGGGTATTGAAGCAATTGAACATTCCCTCTTAAAATATACATGCCTGACACAAGAAAAAATTAATATGATCACAGCCTTGACGGATTTGGTGTTAAGTAACAATATTTATATGTATGAAGGAAAGTTGTACAAACAAATTAAGGGAACAGTCATGGGCGCAACTTCAGCGCCCAGTTTAGCAAATTTATATTTGGCTGACTGGGAGGAATGGGTTATCTTTAATGCGAATGTGAATAGGTACTTTGATAAAACACCTAACCCCTGAAGCACTATCAGTGGCCGTCCAAAGCTCCATCATAAGCATTATCGACTACGGACTTATCATATATGGCTCTGCCACTACCACCTCTCTCAAACGTATTGCAACCTCCCTGAATAAAGCCTGGCGACTCATCACTGGTTCCTATCACTGCACCCACACACGTGACCTTTATTCCCAAACTGGGTGGCTACAACTTGACAGTCGCATAAAATACCAAACCTGCATCACAGCCGAGAAAATTACAATGGGGCTTGCTCCACCCGGAGTCTGTGTCTCCTTACACCTAGACACAGGAACATCACTACAAGGAGGTCCAAACCTCATTCCCTGCAAATCCCCCGTGTCGCACAACCCAAGGACAAAGATCATTCATCTATCGGGCGACCAGCTGGCTCAACTCCCTTGACAGCGATATAGCCACTGCTCCCACACTTGGTCTTTTCAAGTCCATGCTGCACCTCTCACTGCTTGCCTCCAGCTCCTGCGACTGCCCAGCCTAGCATTACCCCCATTCCTACTGCCCATGCCCTCGCACACAGCACTTACAACAATCTCTGCCCCCCAGCGCCTCTACCTCGTTCACCTCTCCTCCGTATCACCCTTACTGCTCCCATCTCCCCCCATCTCTCATACTCTCCCTCACTCCCTGTACCTCCTTTCGACCCCCAACCCACATTTCTCTCTCCTACTCACCCCTCCCCTTCTCCCCAGTCTCGCCTCTGGCACTAGTCTCAGCTATACTCTGTGACCTGTTAATTACCTGTCTTGTTCGTCAAATGCGTTTGTCACTGAAAAGATGTTTATTGTACACTCTGACATGGAACCTTTGTAAAAGAGCCTCAGCTCAAAGGTATTGTTGTAATCCAAGATTGAAATAAATAAAATAAAAAATGAATAAAATTGATTTGTATAAACGATACACAGACAATTTGTTCCTTATATGGAAGGGTACAGAAACCGAATTAAGAGAGTTCGTCATGTATCTGGAAAGTACAAACAGGAATTTGAAATTCAAGGTGACCTTAGATTTAAACGAGATCCATTTTTTGGATATTACTGTTAGAAAGGAGCAGGATGCCTCACTTTCCATAGACCTATACACAAAACCTACTGACAGGAACAGTTTATTACATGCCACTAGTTGTCATCCCCCTCATTTAATTAGAAATCTGCCTAAGGGGCAACGTATAAGGGTAAAAAGGAACTGCTCCAAAACTGAATTTTGTACAAAAAGGACCGATGAGTTACTGGAAAAATTCAGAATAAGGGGGTACACTGAGAACTTGCTAGAGGGAGCAATAAATGAAGTGAACACATGTACCAGAGAATCTTTATTCATCCCCCAAAACGCAGATAGGGACAAGGCAGATGTTATGACATTTGTTACCACTTATGGTGGTGGGACTAGAAAAATTGTGGACACGGTAAAAACTAACCTGTCAATTCTAAGGGGGAGGGCAACCAGAATTGAAAGGAATACTAGACACACCTATCAGAGTGGCCTATAGGAGGTGTAGAAACTTAAGGGATAGATTGGTGAGAAGTTACCAACCTGCCCCAGGTGCTGTGATACCAAAATCAAAATGGGGAATGAAACCTTGTGGCCTATGTTGTATGTGCAAGTATATGACCAAACAGGACACATTCAGGAATCCTAGCACAGGGAAAATAAAAGTCATTAGAGGCAGGATAGACTGCAGCTCTGAATATGTTATCTGTTACAGTGTTCCTGCAGTGGTTACTATGTAGGAAGGACTAAACATAAATTAAGGTTTAGGGTTTACGAGCACATACAGGCCATTAAGAATAAAAACTTAACATATGCTATGGCAAACCATGTTGAGAAAAATCCAGGTGTGAAACATAGGATTACTGCTATGGGCATAGAATCGATGGTCACAAATGTGAGAGGAGGGGATTTAGAAAATGACTTGGATTGTGCTGAACAAGAATGGATCTTCAAACTTAATGCCCTCAGACAGCCTGGACTCAATGACAAGTTTGAACTGGCACCATTTATAAAGAAAGAGAGGTAAAAGATAAAACTATGATACCATATATATTTTTGGTACATATAGAATAATTAAATAATTTCCAGGGCCTTTTCCTAACACCCCTCAATACCCACACAACCCCCACCATACCAACTCTGCCCCTTCCTTTTCTCCCCTTCCTTCCCTTTTCCCCACCTTCCCTCTCTCTCTCTTCCTCTCCCTCCCCATTTAAGATCTCAAAATGATAGGCAAATACAGGGTGTCAGCTATTGTGGAAAGGTTTTTTTCCATCCACTAAAGTAAGATAAAATACCCTTCTTTTTCCTCCCCTCTTTTTTCTGTAGTGTATAGGCATTTTTCCAGTCGCAATTGAAAGAGACTAGGTATAAAGATTAACTCTGAGAAGGATCATACAAAGGAATCTCTAGCAGAAAATATATATGAAAGCAATTTAAAACATTGTTTATTTCTTTACAATAATTTTCTGTTTGCCCTTTTTAGGTACACCAATGCAGGAATGAAAATATAAGGGAGGGCATCTGGTGCGCTATTCTTATCTGGTGTTTAATCATATATGTGAATAATAATGAAAATATGTGCTGGTGATTAAATAAATTTTGGAAAATAATATACTTTGGATGTATTTAGATATAAATTCTTTTAATGGTGTGATGCAGCACAAATCACTTTACCCTGTGTTCTAACATATACACCAGCTTGAACTGTTACATTTAATGAACTAGCGATGCTTAGGGAATGAAATAATTTCCTTTGTGCATTGTCACTGAATAAAACACTAATCAGATAATTAATGGTTTTTGTAGATATGCATGTTTGTTACCCTCTGTATGCATCTCTGATGAAGCCCTGAAGGCAGGGTGAAATGTAAGATCATCCTTGTAACAAGTGCTTAGGCACTGTTACTTGTTGCCTGTTCTTTGTGTTGGAATGGAATAAACTGTTTTTATAGCACCTACTCCAGTTTGCTGCTGTCTCAATGAGTGGTGAGTGCGGTTCTACGCAAGCAAATTTAACCTAATACAATATTATGACTGGTTAACAAGAGAGCTGGATAGAGGTCATGCAGTGGATGTCCTCTGCTTGGATTTCAGCAAGGCCTTCGATACAGTACCTCATGGGCAGCTTGGGGGGAAGCTAACTGGTGTGGGAGTGGGGGCCGAAGATGGTGAACTGGATTACAAACTGGCTGCGTGGGAGGCTACAACGGGTGGTGGGGGGAATTCTCAACATCTAGACCAGTGACGAGCAGGGTGCTGCAGCGCTCGGTGCTGTGCCTGGGCTCTTCATCTTGGGCATCGTGCACGGAGTGGTGAGCAGGGTAAGTCAGTTTGCAGACAATACCAAAATGGGTGCAGTAGTTGACGAGGAGGGATGGAAGCAACTTCAGGGGGACCTAACCAAACTGGAGGAGTGGCTGGAAAGGTGGCAGCAGGGGTTCAATGCGAAGAAGTGTGAGGTCATACACTTCAGGGCAAAGAACCCAAGGAGAGAATACTGGTTGGGGGGTGAAGCTGGGGATCACTGAGGAGGAGAAGGACCTAGGGGTGATGGTAACAGGGAGCATGAACAATTCTGCCCAATGCAGGAAAGCGGCAGCGAAGGTGAACAAGATGCTGGGGATGTATAGCGAGGGGGTTCTCATCCAGGCGGAGGGAGGTGATCTTACCCCTCTACAGGTTACTGGTCAGGCTGCACTTGGAGTACTGTGTGCAGTTCTGGAGGCCATACCTGAGGCAGGATACCAAGCTACTGGAGGAACTGCAGTGGACGGCAACAAGGACAATACAGGGAATGGAGAGGAGAGACTACGAGAACAGGCTCAGGGAACTGAATATGTACACCCTGGAGGAGAGGAGGGATAGTGGGGACATGATCGAAACTTTCAAGTATCTGAGGGGAATCAACAAGGATGGGGCTGATGGGGTTTTTGAACTGAGGAAGGGAAGGGACACTAGAGGACATGGGCTAAGAATTGAGGGGGGGAATTTAGGAGGGAGATGAGGAGGCATTATATTACAGAGAGTGGTGTCAAAGTGGGATGCCCTACCAGAGAGGATGATTATCATGCAAAACTGTGGGTAGCTTTAAAAGGGCATGGGACAGAGAACAGGGGAGAGTATGGGTGGGTGAGGCTGAGAACGGCCGAAGGTGGACAAAAGGGAAGGGGGTGGGGCAGCTGCAACTTAGGGGAGCTAGCTGCACACTCGTGCAGACGTTGATAGACCAGGTCTGTTTCTGCTGGCACATCCGTGTATTCGTATGATTTCTGAGCTTCAGGCCCTGATGTGTAAGGAGCCTTATTTAGTTTTTCACAAGGACATGGTGTCATTGAAAACTAATCCTACGTTTCTTCCTAAGGTGGTGTCAGAGTTTACTTTGAATCAGGAGATCCACTTTCCAGTCCATTACCCAGAGTACTTGAACCATGGGGAGGCAGTACTACATACTCTGGATGTTCACAGGGTGCTTTGTTATTATTTGAGCGCACCTGGTCTATCTGAAACTACAATCAGTTGTTTGTTCTTTCACGCTCGAATGGAAGGGGCTTCTGTTTCTAAACAGTGTTTATCCAGATGGTTGGTTAATTGCATTGTTTTCTGCTACAATAAGCATGGCAAACCCTTACCAGGCTCAGTTAAGGATCATTCTACCAGGGGCATGGCTGCTTCTTTTGCCTCATTAAAAAATGTGTCTGCTGCAGACATTTGTGCAGCTGCCACTTGGAGTTCTGTCCACACCTTTGTTAAGCACTACAGTCTGGACATTGTTTCTCGCCGCAGAGCAGGGTTTGGACTTGCAGTCCTTCAGGGCCTCCTGTCCTAATTTTCTTTGGGAGACTTCTGCCTCCACCCTTCTGACCGAGGTCTCTCCTTTGCTGCTTGGGACTCAGTCCTAAAGGTGTTACCTGCTGTAAGAGCCCCCTCGAAGTAAGATAGTACAACTACGTAAGAACTTACCATAACAGTAGATCTTTGAGAGGAGCTCTTGCAGCAGGTCCTGTATTTCCTTCCCTGCTTTACCCCAGTAGTTGCTTCTCCAGACAGATACCCTTGTTCCTTGGTTCTCCTTTTTCACCTACTTGCCGGGTCTCCGGAGTGAGAACTAAGGATGGGCTGGGGGACTGTCTCTTTTATACCATACATGATGTCAGGGGCTCTTCCCCACTGTATACTGCTAGCTGTAAGTTTTTGGTGGGGTCCTGGCACCTGCTGGCTTCAGTCCTAAAGATGTTACCTACTGCAAGAGCTCCTCTCAAAGATCTACTGTTATGGTAAGTTCTTATATAGCTGTACTTTATGTAAGAACTTACCATAACAGTAGTTCTTTGAGAGGAGCTCTTGCAGCAGGTCATGCTTTTTCCTCCCTTCTTTCTGTCTTTCCTTGTCTGTATCTTCTTCCATGTGAATGGGTCATCTACTCTCTCTTTACTTTTTGGCTCTCGGGGAAACATCCTTGGTTTCTTCTTCCAATACCCACCTAGGGTCTCCGGTGAGCAAACTGAGGAGGGTGTGGAGGACCGCCTACCTTTATAGGATAGGCCTACATCAGAGGGTGATGTCGTCGGTGGGTGGTCCCCCATGGTACACTGCTAGCTAGAAAGTTTATATGCGGTCTTGACACCTGATGACTTAATCCTACCCGTGTTGGCCTGCTGCAAGAGCTCCTCTTGAAGATCTATTGTTACGGTAAGTTCTTACATAACTGTACTATCCTAAATGCAATACAGGGAGGATTGATGACCAATGGTGTTACAGATCCCATGAGGATGGGGATAATCCTTGACCTAGTGCTCACCAGTGGGGAGCACGTACAGAAATTAGAAGTCAGGGAATCTCTGGGTGGTTGCGACCACAGTACAGTGTTGGTCAGTTTTGACATGGGCAGGGATAACATCCCCACCAAAACCAGAACACTGGATTTCAAGAGGGCAAATTTTAAGAGGATGGGAGAGGTGCTATGGAAACACCTAGTGGGCACTGAAGAGGACATGGGGTGGACCAAACAGCCATCACCAGAGAGGCAATTCTAACAGCCACAAAGGATTGTATCAAGCCGAGAAGGAAGAAATTGGGTGCCAGAACACCGAGCTGGTTTCACTATGAGGTGGCCAGAGCGGTGAGGGAAAAAAGGGCGGCCTACAGAAAATGCAGGGTAACAAATAAGGAAGAATACCTGAGGCTGGCTATGGTGGCAAGAAGAGAGGTACAGCATGCTGAGGTGCAGAAAGAGTTCCAAATAGCTGAAGGGATAAAGAAGAGGGAGAAGGACTTCTTTCGCTACTTAAGCAAAAAGAGGGACAAAAAAAGTTGGTATAGTTAGGCTAAGGAAGGGGGCTGGATGGGTAGATGACGTGAGCAAAGCAGAAGTAGTATTTATTTGGTTTTTGGTAACCGGGTAAGTACGCTAGACAACAGTGTGCCTATTTTCAGGTATAACCCGGGAGATTACATTTCACAAGCACAATAATAAATAATTTACATAAACATTTCCACGAGGGCAGACTACAGTTCTGAAAAACATAGCGATAGTAGTGCATTGCAAACAGTTAAGTGCAGGAAAAAGGTGATTATACAGGTAGCTCTGATTTTTACAAACAGTTGTACAGCAGCTGTAAGGAGAGACTTAGAGACAGTGGTTTACATAGAGTAGTACAGGGTGGATATTGAGGGACACCCAGAGAGTATCCATGTACATCCAGATTATTCTTACAGGCAGTAGGGAAGTGCTGGAGGGCAGCGAGTGTCTGTGGTTATGTAGTCTGGTTGTTCTGGATTACATATGGATAAGTGCAGAGGCTGAAGTTAACTTGCGGTCATCAACAGGGTATTAAATGAATACTTCTGCTCTGTCTTTACGGGGGACAGGCCAGTGCCACATGGAGGAGAAGGAGGGAGTATCCTGGGTGGGCTGAAGCAGTAATAGAGATTGAAAGAGGGAGGGAGGGAGGCTGTTGGCACTGAAAGTGGACAGATCCCTGGGACCAGATGGCATACACCCTATGGTGCTGAAAGAGCCGGCAGAGGATCTGGTGGGACCGCTGGCTGTTCTCTTCAATAGACCCCTGGAGTCGGGCGTGGTGCTGCTGGAATGGAGAATGGCTCATGTGGTGCCCCTCCACAAGAGTGGACCCAAGGATGACCCAGGGAACTCTAGGCTGGTCAGCTTGACCTCGACAGTATGTAAACTTTAGGAGACCATACTAAAGAAAAGGCTGGTGAGATACTTTGAGGAGAATGGTCTACAAGAAGGAAGGCAGTACGGGTTTATGGATGGCAGATCATGTCAAACAAACCTGATCAAATTCTTTGACTGGGTCAAAAAGGGGGTGGACAGAGACCAGGCGATGGACATCATATACCTGGACTTCAGCAAGGCCTCGATTCTGTACCACACAGGAGGCTGATAATGAAACTAATGGATCTAGGGGTGGGGAAGAAAATGGTAAGGTGGGTAGACAAATGTTTGAGTGGCAGAACCCAGAGTCACACAAATCAAAAAGTTACAGCTTCAGAGCTACCCTCGGTGCCGAAATATTAAACAACTGAAAACACACGCACACTCGTGTGTTGGAGACACTAACTGACATCAGGGAAGGCACATTCTGTGGGAGGGTGGACACAAAGGAAGGGAATCAGGACCTGAGGGAGGACCTCAGTGAACTCTAGAGATGGTCAGGAATCTGGCAACTTGGCTTGAATGCCAAAAAGTGCAAAGTGATGCACATAGGGGCCTGGAATTCTAGAATGGAGAATTAACGGGGGGTAGCTGCTTCAGAGGAGGCAAAAGATCTGGGGGTGGTGATAACTAGAGACCTACAACACACCACTCATTGCAAGAAGGCAGCAGCAAAGGCTAACAGGATGCTGGGGAGTATCGCAAAGGGGGTTCTTCAGTAGCAGGCGGAGCGAGGTCATTTTGCCATTGTACAAGTCAATGGTAAGACCACATTTAGAATATGGGGTGAGGTATTGGCATTCATACCTTAAGAAAGACAAACATACTGGAGGGAGTCCAAACGACAGCATCCAAGATGATCAAGGGGCAACAGAATAAGTCCTACAAGGAGAGGCTGGGAGCCCTAAGGATGTACTCCTTAGAAGAGAGGAGGGAGAGGGGTGATATGATAGAGACCTTCAGATACTTGAAGGGGATGGACAGATTGGAAAAAGAAGGTCTCTCTCTAAAATGAATGACAACAGAACCATGAGGGGCATAGCCTAAGGTTGATTGGGGGGTGGGTGGTTAGGAGAGATGTTAGGAAGCATTTCTGTATGGAGTGGGTGATGGCTGCATGGAATGAGCTGCCAGAAGAGGTGGTCTCAGTAAAGATGGTGGGAGCCATTAAGAGGGCCTGGGACAAACATATAGGGAACCCATGGGACCAAGAAGGGAGGGAAGGAAAGACTCGGGTTGGGGGGGGCATGGACATTGGCCATGGACCCTGCATAATTTTCCAAGCAGCCATGATAGATCAAATTGGCCTTCTTCTACTAGCTATTTATTATGTTTGTAGGAGACCTGGGTCCTGTATTAGATCTCAAGAGACTTGAAAAAATTCACCAAATACAAAATGATCTTCGAGGATCTCTCTTTATCAGGCCATTCCTTTGGAATTATACCTGCATCAGCACTAGGACCACACGGAAACTTTGCAAGCCAGGGAGCCACCCATGGCAACTTCATACGCTAGTGTCTACATAAACGTGGGCAGCCCCTCCTCTCCTCTCCTCTCCTCTCCTCAGTTCGTTTCTCATTGTCAATCAGACTCTTTGGACTCATCATAGGAAACACTACTGCAAAAGGCTGCCGTTTCATTTTCTTATATAAGAACAGTAATCACTTTCATAGTGATTTTCAGTGACCTGCATGCTGATTAAAGAACTGTCCACACCTTTTGAATATTGCGACTGCGGAGAGGAAATCTACAAGGACGATGCGTACCAAGTGTGTGTCTGCTATCTAGGCCTCTCTCACAATGTAAAAGCTTCTGAGATCTGCTGGGGATTCAACTCCACTACTAGGCAATGCAGAAACAGGGTACTGGAAAAATTCCTCCTAAAAATACCTTGGCAGCAATGGAACAGCAGCTACAGGGCAAATCCGCATTACCCACCCCATTGACTGAAATGTGGTCGTCAAAGTCCTGACATAAATCCTCCTCGAGAAGCCACAACGACAGACACCATGATAAGGAAAGGGCTTCCCCTACGAGGTCCAGATCGCCACTGCAGACTGCAGGTACATCCCAAAGCTATGATGCCATCTGCTTTGGTGGTGGCACCCACCGACCAGACATCAAGGTCAGGGCTTGGATTAGGCACTACCTGGCCTATTATGGCCAGTACGTTACCACTGTCACTGGAGATTCAACCTCTGCCATCAACTAGTATAGTCACGACCATTAATCAAAAGTGGCTTTGATGCACAAACAGTGCTCCCATCATTTTCAGATGCCTTACGGAGCCTACTGCAAGGCCTGCCACTACTTACCATGGGCCTTCAACGAGGACTACTACTACAATTACTGCGTTGACACCAGAATCTAATATACTGCAGAATAGGCCTCAGTCACCACCAACATCACTGGAACACTCCTCCATTCCTGTCGAGAGATACAATGAATGTGAATTCAGTCCTGACCTCATAATGGAGTAGAAAGAATATGCTGAGGACCAGCCAATATGTGCATGGCACTAAATCCAGTCTCCTGCAGTGAGGCCTCTAGTGAATACACCCAGGTCACCTCCAGAGGATCCCTCTTTTTTTGCTATGATGCAGCAAATGGCAGGCTTCCATGTGGTTTACCTTGGAGGAGCAGGATTCCATTAAAAAGAATATGCTGAATTTTTTTTTTTAAACTGACTATACTTTATTGAATTAAAAAAAAAAAAAAGAGAGATACAAACCAGACACAAACAACACAAACAAGAACAAGAAACTAACAAACAAACTTCAAGACAATAAAAAACTGTTCCAGGCCACCCTAGTGGCGCTGAGGGCTGAGGCGCTGGATTCCCTACCGTGTGCTACGCTGGTGACCTGGGTTCAGAAATGACCTCAGGTCACTGGTGGGGGGGGAAGCAGAACTAAGTGTTGGCTCTGCTCTCCCGGGAGGGGGGAAGTCACCTGTCTGCAGTCCCACCATCACCAGATGGAGGTCTGCTGGCAGGCATAGGCGTGTAACGGAGCATAGTAGGGTGGGGCATCCCATAGGCGTGACGCATGTAGGCCTCCACACTTACGCGCCCAGGCTTGGGATGCATGGATGGACTGGGGAGGAAAACATAAAAATACCACAAAGTACCTACGGGGGACTACCAGGAATAAAAAAAAAATGGTATACAAGTCACCAACAGAACATTAATGCTCAACAAGAAAACCTGGAAAACACCAAAAGCCTAAAGAATCAAGGAAAAGAAAACATAGGGAATATTTTAAATATGCTGAAGTTTCTGGAAATGCCAGAATCTCCTGCTGCTGTTGTTCCTTCCCTGTACCCAGCTTTGGAGGATGTTACTTATGCAGTCTGGTATAGGCCAAACAACATACCAGCTGTTCCCAGAAAGGCTGATAAAATGTACTCTGCACCTTCTGACAAGCCCTATTATGCTAATCAGCCTGAGACTGATTCGGTGGTAATCACAGCTGCCTATGACTGGTCCAACACCTAGACACCCAAGTTCCCCCCCTCCTGATAAGGAAGCCAGGAGGTTAGATGTACTGGGCAAGTGTACCTATACCTCTGCCTCTTTGGACATGTGTATTACCATTTACCAGGTCCATACAATAAAATATCAGAATACCCTATGGAGAAAGGGTAAGGCTGCTGCACAGACTTTGCCTGAGGGTACTGCCAAAAACCCTTGCTGCTGTTGCTAATGTGGGTAAACACTTGATCTGCACAGCATATGATGTTTCAGATGCCTCTGCCAGGGCTACAGCCTCTGGCATCTGTCTGGGGCACTACTCCTGGCTTTAGTTAGGTTTTGCCACTGATGTACAGCAGACAATTCTCATTGCCCCATTTATAGGACAGAAACTGTTTGGCCATGTTGTTGAAGAAGCTTTGAGAAACCTTCAGTCATCTGGCAAGTCGGAGGTTAGTAAAATACCTGTACCATACCTTAGGTTAGAGGTAAGAGCAGGGGGTAAGTGTCAGTGGCTCAGTAGATAGCACATTCACCTTGGAGGCCAGGAGATCAGAGGGCTGTGGATTCAGTTCCCACATCTGGCACTTGGGTTAATATCCCAGTACTGACACTGTAGTGCAGCATGAGAGGGGTGCTGCACTTCTAAGGTGCCATCTTCCGGATGAGACGTTAAACCGAGGTCCCATCTACTTGGATTGGTGGTAGTTCAGGTGGATGTTAAAGATCCCATGGCACTTATCAAAAAGAGTAGGGGAATTTCCCCGGTGTCCTGGCCACATTTCCCTCATTCACTAAAAATACCACCAACAGCTTAATCTGATTCAAGGTCAGTTGGCATTCATCTGTATCCCCCTCCCCCGGGTCGTGCCTGAAAATAGGCAGGATTTGTCTAGTGCACTTACCTGGTCAACAAAAAACTAAATAAAAAACAAATAATTTTCCCCATTCCGCTGTCGGAGGCAGCCGTCAGGCCTACAGACAGCAGGGTAGAAGTGTGTGTGGGGGGGCCTTTTCAGTCCCCCTCCCATCCCCAGTTGCCCATACAAAAGCGTGGAGAGGTGGTGGACCTGGTGGCTCTGCCCCCACAGCTCAGTATGACTCCTCACAACATACCCCAACCATCATTACCTCCAGCGTTGGTTGTAGGGGTTCGACTCTTCCTCCATCTGGATCAGTGGAGGGCAGTTACCACAGACAAATGGGTACTGGAGACTACACAGAAAGATCATGCTCTGGAGCTGCTGGATAACCCTCCAGATCATCCACTAGTTGTAACAACATATCCACCAGGACACATGTCCCTCTTGCAAAAGGAAGTACAGACCATACTTTCAAAATGAGCCATAGAACCTGTGCCACCCAGACAGAGGCACACACGGTTTTATTCCAGATACTTTCTAGTCCCTGAGTGGAAAGGAGATCGGAAACCTATTCTAGATCTCAGGAACCTCAGATGTTTTATAGACTACAACAAGTTTCAGATTATCTCTCTGCAGGGTCTCCTTCCCCTGCTGCAAACAGGGGATTGGTTACACTTTCTGGATATGAAGGATGCCTATCTCAAGGTCAAAATCAGGAAGCCTCACAGGAAGTATCTGAGGTTCCTGTTTAATGGAGAGCATTACCAGTTCAAAGTGTTGCCCTTTGGCTTGTCTTCTGTGTCACAGGTCTTTACCAAGTGCTTGCAGTAGTGGCAGCAGTTCTTTGCAGGGAAGGGCTGTATGTCTCGGCTTACCTGGATGACTGGCTATTAAAAGCTCACTCCAAAGACCAACTACTGCAGACTTTAGCTCAAACCAGCTAGATGTTCGATGCTCTGGGGATGCTGGTCAGTATACCAAAGTCTGTACTGACACCCTGACAGGGCCTGCAGTACAAAGGGGCAGTCGTGGATATGGCCCAGAGCTCTGCATTTCTGCCACTGGACACAGCAGAATGACTGCACAAGCACAGTTGGTACGACAGCTGTTGTCACAGTGCCACTGGCCAGACTGCTAATGCAGCTACCACAGTGGACTCAGAGTCCAGTGGGATCAATTAACAGGCGATATAGAACAAATGGTTCTAGTAACATCTCTTTTGTGTGGAGTGCTGCAGTAGTGGATGGAACACAGCAACCTACTCAAGGGTGTTCCATTCCTGATTCCCACCCTACATCAGATCCTCACTAAAGGCACATGGAACCAGGTGGAGCGTACTTTGCACATAAATTTCCTGGAAATGAGAGCAAACCTATACAGGCTCCAGGCATTTCAGGAGCACTTGTCCCCATGTCTTCTGTTAATACAGACAGATGTCAGTGTGATGCATTACATCAACAAACAAGGCAGGAGACTCGTTCCTACCTGTTGTGCAGGGAAGCAATGATAGTTTGGTACTGGGCTCTGAAACACAATCTAGAACTATCAGCTGTGCATGTTCCCAGGCATCCAAAGCATCTTGGCTGACTAGCTAAGCAGGTTACAGTCCAGGGTGCATGAGTGGGAACTGCTGACCTCAGTATTTACAAGATGGGGTTGTCCAAAGTTGGACCATTTTTCATCCCCACACAATGCAAAACTGCAGCGTTTTTTATCGTTTGCTCCAGGGCCTGGAGTTTTCTGGTAAGACTTGTCCTTTGCTGGAAAGGGAGGTTTTTGTATGCCTTCCATTCCTTTCTGCTAAGTCAGAGTACTACTCAAATTGAAGACATAGGGGGCAACTCAAATTCTCATTGCTCCCCTATGGCTCGGCAGATATGGTATCCCCTGCTGCAACAGCTAGCAGTGGAACCACCAGTACCTCTGCCCCTGTGCAAAGATCTGCAGTGTTAGAAACAGGACTCCCTAATCCATCCAGAACTGAAGTCCCTGCATCTGTATGCATGGCTCCTGCAAATATAGTCAGAGCCTGCTTTGGAGTATCACCAAAAGTGGCTGATGTTCCGGTGGCTGCCAGAAAACCATCCACCTGATATTCTGTGAAATTGCTGTGTGAACCGCTTCACATCACTTGGATCCATTTACCTGCCCAGTAAATCAGAATTTGGAATACATATCGTCCTCATTGGATTCTGGCCTGCAGTATTCCTCAATCAAGGTGCACTTGGCTGTTATATCAGCCCTCCATGTGCCTGTATATGGCCATATGGTTGCTCAACTAGAAGTAGCCTGTATGTTTTTGAAAGGCATTTTACATTTAAAGCCTCCAGTCTGAAATTGAGTCCGGGCTCGGGATTTGAAATTTATTTTGGAAAAACGGACTTAAGGCTTTGACTCCTTTTTAGCCAGCTGCAAATTGTGGCTTACACTTTCTCTCTTTGGAAGTGTTATTTTTAGTTGCAATTACTTCTGTTCAAAGGAATTCAGAGCTGCAGGCTCTAATGTGTGAGCCTCCTTATTTGATTTTCCACAAAGACAGGGTGTCCTTATGCACTAATCGTAAGTTTCTACCAAAGGTGGTGTCTGAGAAACCATCCATCTCCCAGTGTATTATCCAGAGCATGCCACTCCAGGGGAATCATTGCTCCATACTTTAGATGTGCACAGAATTCTCAAATACTGTACACACTGTACAAAGGACTTCAAAATGTCCTTACTGCTTTTTGTCTCATTCACCCCTGGGAAAGAGGGTGTTCCAGTTTCTCAACAGTGTCCAAATGGCTAGCACACTGTATTTTGTTCTGCTACAGGAAGTACATCAAGGAACTTTCTGGTGTGGTTCATGGTCATTTCACAAGAGGTATGGCCACTTTTGTTGCTTGTTCCAGGCATGTCTCCACTGCAGAAATTTCTGCAGCTGCCAACATGGAGTACTGTTGACACCTTCACTAAGCATTACAGTCTGGACATTATCTCTTTAAAAGAGCAGGGTTTAGCCTAGCTGTTTTACAAGGCCTACTCTCATGATAGGCTCCAGCCGCCTAGACTCTTCACGTTTGGTACTGCTTTGGACTCCTTCTAAAGATGTGGCCTGATGAAAGAGAAGATAGAGCAACTACATAAGACCTTACTGTAACAGTAGATCTTCCAGAGAATCTCTCATCAGGCCATGTTGTCTCATCCTCCTTCCCCCTTCAGCATTATGGCACCGGCTTACTGCCTTGTTGTTTCCACTGCTGTCTCTTCCAGCACTCGATGTCACCTGGTATGTGGAGTGGTTCCATAGAGGGAGGTCCTCCAAGCATGATCTCTGAGCGGGGAACTGAGGAGAGGCGGGCTCCCTATGTTTATGTAGATGCTGGCACATGATGTCATCATGGTTGGCCCCCCGGCTTGCAAAGTTTCTGTGTGGTCCTAGTGCTGACGTGGGTATACTTCCAAATGTGTGGCCTGATGAAAGAGTCTCGAAGATCTGTAAGATAAGTTGTTACATAACTGTTCTTTTCTAATAGTGTCTCTTCAGTCCGTCATTGCTCTGCTACAAAAAAAGAGTGGCTTTGAGCTCCGAACATGAAGGACACTTACCTTCATATCAAAATCTGACATTGCCATAGGCAGTACTTTTATGCTGGTAGACAGCCATTGCCAGTTCTGAGTATTATCCTCTGGCGTGTTGCGTTTTTTTATCAAATGCTTTGTAGTTGTTGCAGCAACCTTCTGGAAGGGCTTTTTGTCTTCCTGTATCTGGGCAACTGGCTCATGCCAGGCCCGTCTAGGAAAGTAGTTCAGTACATAGTATCCAGAACCCAGCAGTTTGAGTGCCTGGGTGTTATGGCCAGTGTACAAACATCCATCCTTTCTAGGGGTGTGGCTATGGTTCACTTATCCACACTGGCAGTTCCACTGGAATGATGGTATTGGCTGAATGTCTTTAAACTAGGCTCCTCACACTACCATGGCAGTATACCCAACTCAGCCCCGTGACGTCAGCTCTGCTGGAAGAACAGGTCGCCTCCTTCGCAGCTCCCGCTTAAGTTAAAGTCAAGTTTTTGGTATTTGTAAGTACTTGTTTCACACTCCCCTTGACTATCTCTGGACCAACAGAAATCAGGCTTCAAATTCTGTGTTAGGTGCCGGCAGAAGATGTTGATCACGTGTGTGTACTGCCTGGGGTGGACAACATAATCACGGGTGTGGCCTGTACAGAAGCATGCCTCCAGAGTCCCTCAAGGACATGAAACTCCGGTTCTCACTGGGTCAGCCTTTGGAGGGGGATACAAAGGACTGCCCTTATGGCTGCAAGAAGGCCTCAGTTGTTGTGGGTAGGCTGAACAGCTTGCGCCCTTTGCAGTGACTCCCACGGTGGGCACCTCCTCAGTTCTCAACACTGCTCCCTGGGGCCACTGTCTGAGGGTCTTGCACCGAAGAATTCTGTGAAATGTGTTTGGCCCTCCAGACCTTGGGGGAGACCCTGCCCCCTGTGGTGCTAAAAGCAAGTGGAGTCAGTCCTGGGACCAGGGGTGATCAAAGTCCTCCCCTTCCCTTCCCTCAGTCAAGCCAGTCGACTTCAACAACAGTCAAGCAGGCTGCTGAGATTTTTCTCAAGTCTGGAAACTCATTGTTGGATGAGGTTGAGGATTTGATGTTTCGGACCCTGGTGGTCCCAGTCCTCACTCAGGACAACATGGTCCGGTCAGTGTCCCCATCCAGTAGATTGCAGGATCATCATCCAGGGTCAGGTATTCAGCATCTGTGTTTGACGTAGGCAGGCATGTGGTCTACAGCAACTCACCAGAAGGTTCCTCTTGCAGTCAGCTAGTTGAGGTCGCAGTTGACATCCTTAGATGAGGAGAGGGCCCTGCCAGCAAGATGCGTTGGTGGTACAAGGAGTTCCTCTGGCAACACAGGGCCTTTGCGGGGCAGGGTAGGGCTCTATTCCCTGTACCTTTGGTTTTCTGACCTCTGCCAGTGACACCCCCTGCAGTCTGCACCATGTAGCTGCAGCCCACAGGTGCTTCTCCACTTATTCGGGTGGAGCTGCCACCACCGCAGCTGAAGGTGGGTGCTCCAACCAAGGAGGCCAGCTGCTCGGCCACTAGCTCACCAGGCTGGTTGTTGGTGAGGATCCCTCCAGGAGAGGATTCCCGGGAGGTCTGCTTCATTTTTGAGAAGTCGTCACATCAGGAGTCCATGGTCTTGTCGGAGACTCCACTCTTTGACTGCAGCTTGGTCGAGGAATTTTCCACCAAGCATTGCCCAGTGTCTTTCAGGGTGCTTCTTCGACTTATTTTGGAATCCATGTCTGTCCCAGTCCAGAAAAGGGCTAAGTACCATCTCACAGACATTCTGGACCAGGATGAATCCCCAGGGATGCCTTCTCTATAGCTTAGTCCATTTTGGGACTAGCTCTGCAGCTTTGCAGCATCCTGCCTGGCACCCTCTGCCCATATGGTTCGTAAGTATGCAATCCCCATGGGCTCCCTTTTGGGGTTTTTAGACTACCCCTCTGCGGAGGGACTGGTCACTGATTCGGTGTTCTGTAAATCAGGACACCCAATGGGGACATGGACAAACCTCCGGACAAAGAGTCTCGTAAGATTAACCACAATGCTAAAAATGTGTACACTGCGGCATCTCTGGGTCTTCGGCAGGCTAGTTATGCCATGATGATGGCTAACTTTGGCCACTCCCTGATAGGAGTCTTATGATGTTGTCCTCCCTCACCTCCCTGTTGAGCAACAGTTAGCGATGAAGCACATCAGAGACCAGGGTCAGTTGTGTCACAGGGCCTGGTTGCATTTGTCCACCTTTATAGCAGACACCCAGCATAAGCTGGCCATTGTCCCTTTTCTGGGCACCAGCCTTTTCAGCCCTGGGGTGGAAGGATGTCTCACCCGAATCAAAAAGTCCAGTGCCACACTGGATTCAGTGACTTTGTCCCAGAAGGACCAGAAAAAGAATCCTAAGAAACAAGACTTTCCAGTATCGGCCCTTTCAGTTAGAGCCTCCCTGGCAGCAGCCCCAGCAGGAGCAAAGCCAGGCCTGGCATCCCAAGCAGAGGTCCAGGGACTAAGGTTAAAAAAAAAAAGGGGGGGTTAGTGGTAGTGGTGACCCTCTGGCAGGAGCCACCAGTACCCCCACAAAAGCTGCCTACTGATGGGTTGGGGGCATCATCCCTCACTTATCCTGCCCATGACTGCTTTCCATTGGAGAACTATGTCACTTCTTACCACATTAGTCCACTGTCACAACAGACAAGTGGGTACTGGATGTAGGGGGCAGAGGATTGTCTCCAGACTTCAAGGCTGTACCGCCCTACCACCTCCACATGCCTCAGAATCCAGGGTGTCTCAGGACATGCTGTCTGCCCTAAGGGTGGACATCGCTCAGCTCCTTGCGAAAGGAGTGGTAGCCTGTGTCTTGGACACCCTGGCCAGTCACTGTTACGTGCCCAGGTGTTTCCTGGTCCTGAAACAGATGGGGCTGGTGCCCCATACTGCATTTGCAAGGTCTCAAGCAGTTTATGTGGAAATGCAAGTTCAGGATGGTTACTCTGAGCCAGATTACACCATCCCTGGAGCAGAACATGGGGTTCTACTCCCTGAACCTCCAGTATGTGTTTTTTCCACAATCCCATCAATCTCACCATGGGTATCTCGGGTTCTGTGTGGAAGGGGTCTTGTACCAGTTCCAAGTCATGCCCTTCAGCCTTTCTTCAGCAACCAGGGTCTTCACCAAATGGATGGCAGTGGTGGTGGCCCACTTGCTGCACCTTGGAGTCAGAGTGTGACCCTACCTGGACAACTGGCTGTAGGCCAGTCCATCCAGAGTGGCCTTGGATAGATCCACATATTTGGCTTAATAGACTTGTTGAGATATGGGGCTACTGGTCAACCTGGACAAGTCCGAACCAGTACCAAAGCAGGTGATCATGTTCATCAAGGCAGAACTAGACTTCCTGCAAGTCAAAGGCCAGTTTCCCTGCAGATGGGGCACTGGATATTACCTCCTTTGTTGGATCTTTTCATGATGGTCTGTCGCACCCTGCCCAGGATTTCCTGAGGCTGCTGGGAACACCTGGAGGAGGGAACCCTATTTGTCCACCCAGAACCAACCATCATGCTCTTGACGGATGCATCTCTGTTGGGGTGGGGAGTGCACCTGGGAGACCACACAGCCCATGGGTTCTGGTCACCCAGGGAGTCCCATCACCACATATACCTGCTTAAGCTCTGTGCAGAGTGCTTGGCTCTGACGAAATTCACTTCACTAGTCAGGGATCAGGTCGTGCAGGTCCAGATGGAGAACACCACGACCATGTTCTATCTGAACAGGCAGGGTGGAACTCACTCCCTTCCACTATCAGAAGGGACTCTGCACCTGGTCCCTCATGCATAGCTTGAGTGCAGATCTTCTGGTGATCCATGTCACGGGAGAGAACATTCAGCTGGCGGACACTCTCAGCTGGGTAGGAGAGATGTCACACAAGTGGTCTCTGAATCAGGAGGTGATGAACCAACTGTTCTTCCTGTGGGGCACACCTTTGGTGGACCTGTTTGCCTCCTGTGAGAATGTCATATTAAGATTATTTTGTGCCTGCCATCCACAGTCCAGAACACTGCTGGGAGAGGCCTTCACGAGGTCTGGACCCCAGGATTTGTGTGTGCCTTTCCTCCCTTTCTCCTGAGCCACAAGATGGTGGTTAAGGCACGGATGAGCCTGATAGCTCTAGAACAGTCACGGCAGTTCTGGTACCCGGATCTACTTAACCTCAGCAGCAGGCCTCCGCAGCAACTGCCTCTCAACCCAGACCTGCTGACCAACTACAGGGGATGGTCCTGCACCCAGACCTTCGATACCTGCACCTCACAGCCTGGTTCCTGAGTGGCTAGAGTTCCAAGCCTTGGGTTTCTCAGAGGATGTTCTCTATACTGATGAGGCCTACAGGACAGGGTCATCTCGCAGATACTATACCTTCAAATGGAAGAGATTCTTCATTTGGTATAGGGGCAAAGGGCTGAATCCCCTTGCTTGTCCTGTGACTCACATCATGGACTACCTTTGGTCCCTTTTCCAGCTGGGACAGCGGGTGAAGAATACCCCTCTGGTGCACATGGCAGCCATCTCTGCTTACTGGGCATGAGCTGGTAAGATGACGGGGGCCCAGGAGAAGGTGGTTGGGTGCTGTTCAAGGGCCTGGACCACTTGTTCTCTCCAGTGCATGTACCACCTCCATCATGGGACTTGCTGCTGGTTTTGGCAGTGCCAATGCACAGGTGTGAGGTGTCACACCTGTCATGGAAGATGGCTTTTCTGGTGGCCATCATGTGTCAGTCAGAAGGACTGGGGAACTCCAGGCTCTATCATTGGTGTCTCCCTACCTGGTCTTCCACAGTGAAAAAGTCGGCCTTCGCTCCAACTCGAGGTTCATCCCAAAGGTGGTATTGAAGTTTCATCTTAACCAGGTGATTAACTTGTAGGTGTATTTCACCAGTCAGTCTTCAGAAGCTGACCACAGACTTCATACCCTGGACCTGTGGAGGGAGCTCTCATATTATGTGGAGCACGTGACTGGAGTTTGGGGACAGATTCACCAGCTGTTTATCACCTACACTGAAGCTGTGCCTGGCAGGCCGATAGAGCGGACGATTGCAAGATGGATTTCTTCTTGCACTGACCTCTGCTATAGGTTGGCTGACAGGGAGCCTCCTGTAGGGCTTAGGGCTCATTCTACCACACATACTGCTGTCTCGGTGGCTGCTTCCTAGGATGTCCCCATACAGGAAACCCGTAGGGCCGCTACCTGGAAGCCAGCACACACCTTTATTTCATACTACCACATCAACCTGGAGTCATGGTGGAATGCCAGTTCTGGAACCTTGCTTCTCCAATGTTTGTTCGTTAAGTAGGGGGTGCACATGTTTCCCTCTCCTCCCGGAGAACTGTTAGGAGTCTGCCAGAGTGTGGATAACTGAAACATATTCACGCCCCTAGAACAGATTACTCACCTGTAACCATAGATCTTCGAGGATATCTCTTGTAGCAGGTCACACACATAGGAACTTCCCAGCTGCAGGCGTCGATTCCAGCTGGAGGATTTCAGCAGAAGTCGACCCAGGACCGCCAAAGACATGATGTGACATGCTCTATGGTATATAAGTGTGAGCAGTCCCAGATGCTCCTCAGTTCTTTTCCTGCTGCTGACCTGCATGCTACATGTCCAGTCTCGGAGTTTAATCACAGTTGACGAAGAAGAAAAGACAACAGTGATAACAAGCTTCATCATGTTCAGGATCGTCCCATCTTCTCCATGTCATCTTCAGACACATTATTTAGTAAGTGTGCCTGTGACCAGAAGATCGCTACAGAGGACCTTCACGAACTCTGTGTATGGTGCCTAGGTCCTACATATGACACTCAAGCCTGTGCTGTTTGTCAGCACTTTAATAAAGCTAACAAAAGACGACTACAAAAACTGAGGGTGCACCTTATGGAACAGAAAATTGCCCTCCTAGAGCGGGAGCATCAAACTAAAACAACCTGTGCTTCCTTGCCATCATCCTCCGGTTCCCACCACTGCAGCTGGGACCGGTCATCGACCGAAAAGCCTGACAAAAAGGAGAAACATAAATGCTCCTGTGAAAGTAGTAAACATTCTCTAAAAGTCTCCTCTCCATTCACACCACACTGCCTACTTCTGTTCCTCAGGCAGTTCTTAATACCAGGACAGCCTTAGCTGCCCTGTCTGCGGGGTATGGCGCATTCATCTTCTGTTCAGTCAACGACTCCTAGCCATACTGACTTTTCCTGTTCATCCACTGTCACTTCCTTGAAGTGTTCTTCAAGCCCACTAAAGTTGCAGCTACCCCTGCTGCCACCAACTTCTAGGGGGTCTTTATATAATCCCCCGCTGGGCTCCACCTGGTCATCGATGACCATGATGCCCGGAGAAGGCCATTACATTTTAGGGTCCTGTGGACTGTCCTCATCGACAGTCCTCTTGTCAATGACCCATGTTGCACAATCACAAAACTTGTTAATTCCCTTGTCAACAAGTTGTTTGGTGCCACAAACAGCCAAAATGCCTTCTATTATTCCTATAAGGCCTACTTATAGTAACCCTAGAACTATGGAATCTCCTAAATTGGCTGTGCTGGATGTAAAGGCCCTAGTCAGCACTATTCTGGATCTGACACAGAAGAACACTCCTTCTACCATGGAAGCCTGCTCTGCTCCCCATCTCTGTGCCCTCCCAGTACTCCTTTGCCTCCAGAACCACAAGTGTTTCCCCAGTTTCTCTGATACCCTCCCATGATATTGATATGGAGGAGGACCCATATCTTCAAGACTGGGAACAGGAGGACCAAGAGGAGGATGGTGATCAGGAGGACTTTTCTCCATCCTGGGGCTCTACTGCTTCCTCACAGATGGAGGAGCCCACACCACATCTTCCGTGTTCCCCTCCGGATGATCAGAGTTTTTCGGACATTATGCAGCATCTCCAAAAGACATTTGGATTTCTGGAAACTGAACAAGATGCTTCTAAACACAAGCTAGCCAGCTATTTAGGTCTACTGGAGAGCCCTTCTTTGGTCATTCCTCCATTACTAGAAGCATATGAAGATACCATTTTAGTGGCATAGCAAAAGCCCTTCAGCATTCCATCAACATCTTGAAAGGCTGATAGGACCTGTCAAACGCCTGCAGATCACCCTTATTTCACCATTCCACCACAAGCAGATTCAGTGGTGATTAAAATGCTGCCCACGATAGGTCTGTTAGACCAAAGCACCTTAGCAATCTTTCTTCTGATAAGGAATCCCAGAAGCTTGGTGCTATGCGAAAATGAATATTTTCGGCATCTACAGACTCTCAGAATCCTCACTTACATGGGGCACACCCTCAAATATCAGTAGTAGTTATGGAAAGCTGTTCAGGTTTCTATGCAAACTTTACCTGACACAGCTCCTAAAGAGGAACTCACTAATACTATAAAGACTGCTTCTGTAGTTGGTCGACCTCTACTGCGTGCTGCTTATGATGCCGTTGATTCTATTTCTCTAGCGTCTAGGCTGGTATTTGCCTATGAAAGCATTCGTGGCTCAGAGTTTCTGTCTTTGCGCTGGATGTTCAGCATTCTGTTTTGAATGCACCATTCAAGGGTCATTAACTCTTTGGGCCCCAGACCCAGGACATTCTAATGTCCCTTCAAATGTCAGAACACACGCTGAAGTCAGTGCACTTTATCACACTCGCCCTAAACCCTACTAATAGACAAAGACCCACCTCTAAACAGCCCACCAAACATAAGGCCACAGTCTCCTTACTGGATCCTGCCCCAGCCACAAAAGCCACCTGTCCAGCTCCACCAGGGACATCCCTCGGCCTGAGGAGTCCCCCAAGCCCGTGGTCTAACAGCTCCAACCAATGGAGGTATGGGCAAATTTTCTCTGTATCTACAGGGCTGGCAAACTGTAACGAGGGATACATGGTTACTTCAGTTGATAAAATCAGGCCATACTTTAGATTTGATGGCCTTTCCTCCTGTTATGCCTCCAAGGCTATTGTCTTATCCTCCTACTCAAGATGCAGTGCTGGCAACAGAAGTTCAAGCTCTTTAACACAAGAAAGTGATAGAACCCATTCCCCTTCATCAGCAGGACTTTCTAGTACTGAAAGAAACAGGAGAGCCAAACCCATCATAGACCTCAGACAGTTAACTTCACAGAATACAAAAAATTCAGAATGGTCACTCGTCCAACTCTCTTGTCTCTGCTGAATAACGAGACTGGCTCTGCTAGTTAGACATGAAAGATGCAAATCTACATATAACGATACACCCGGCTCACAGAAAATACCTCCGCTTCTGTTTCAACTGGCTCCACAACCAGTTCAGAGCACTACCATTTGGTCTGGCGTCAGCATCGATAGTGTTTACAAAGTGCCTCACAGTGGTGGCTGCTGCCCTCAGGAGGGCAGATCACTACGTCTTTCCCTACCTGGATGACTGGCTCCTCAAGGCCTCTTCCATGCAAGTTAGCAATAACTCTTTCCCACACTCTTGCCCTCTTTTCATCTTTGGGAATAACGATCAACATGCCAAAATCCAAAATGCATTACACTCAACATCTCCAGAACACTGGGGCCGTACTAAACGCTTATGTATGCTTAGCCTTCTTGTCACTCGATCTGGCGGAAAAACTAAGCAACCTGGCTTCACAGATCAGCAGCAGCAGCAAAGCTTCAGCCCACTGTTAGATTTCTTGGGCCACATAGCTGCTGCCATACTAACCGTTCCTTATGTCCATTTACATATGTGGATACTACAGTGGACACTAAAGGTACAGTTAGATCAAAAATCAGATGACCTAGAGGCATTAGTCATGATCTTGATGCCTGTGGTCCGTGTCCTTCAGTGGTGCATGAACAAGGACAATTTGTTACAGGGCATCCCGTTCCAGGCTCCCTTTCCACACTACACGCTTACCACAGATATCTCCTCTCATGGCTGGGGAGCCCATCTGGACAACCTTCAGACTCAGGACATATGGAACCAGGGGGAAGCCCATCTCCACATCAACATCTTAGAGATGAGGGCAGTTCTTTATGCGCTGCAGACTTCTCAGCATTTCTTGCCGTCGGCTTGCCTTCAGTTATACATGGAGAACTCCACGGTAGTCCATTGCTTGAACAAGGGTGTACCCGTTCCTACCCCTTATGCAGGGAACCAATGAGAGTATGGTATTAGGAGATACAGCATGTGTTGCACCTGACTGCAGTGCACGTCCTGGGCAACAAGAACACTGTAGCTGATGCACTGTTGCTCCAACACTCAGACACAGAAATGGGAGCTCCTCCAAGAAGTTGCTAAAGGCCTCTTCATCTGCTAGGGTCGACCCAATAAGACCTCTTCACCTCTCCCCTTAATGGAAAATTGCCACACTTGCTTGCTAGAGCCCGGACCTGAAGTAGTGTGGCTAGACATATTATCTCTTTCCTGGACAGGAAAATTTCTTTACGCTTTTCCTCCATTTCCTCTCATTCAGAGAGCTCTACTCAAACTGATTCGGGATCAGGCCACCATGATCCTCATAGCTCCTCTTTGGCCGGGGCAGGTCTGGTTTCCTCTTTTGCAGCAACTGGCAATCTAGGAATCCCTGCCTCTCTCAATGGGTCCTACCCTCCTCACACAAGCTCAGGGAACCCTTCTCCATCCCAATCTATGCTCCCTGCACCTACGTGACTGGATCCTGAAAATGTAGCTCTATCCAGATTCCAAGTCTGGCCCCAAGTGGTTGAGGTCTTACGGGGAGCCCATAAGCCTTCTACCAGAGCAACGTACTCCACGAAGTGGAAATGTTTTACTGCTTGGGCAGTTGACCAGGGAATAGACCCATACACCTGCCCGCCACATCGTGTCCTTGATTTATCCGCCATCACTCTCAGATGCCAGACTGAAGTACTCCTCTGTAAAAGTGCATTTATCAGCGCTCTCTGCTTTTCATGTCCCAGTGAATGACCATCCTTTGACCCAACTGGAGGTTATAAAAACCTTCGTAAAGGGCGTCCTCCACCTCAAGCCACTGGTGCGGAACCCCCTACCTCCATGGGACCTAAACTTCATTTTAGAATAACTCACCTTACCCCCTTCTGAACCAGTGACTACTTGTGCTTGCACTCTGGGAAACAAGATCCCAGACCTGCAGGCAATAATGACAGAGGCTAAACTGGACATAGTAGCCATTAGCGAGACATGGTTTACCATTAACCACATTTGGGAAACTTCAGTACCTGGCTATGTAGAAACATAGAAGTTGATGGCAGATAAGGACCGCAAGGCCCATCCAGTCTGCCCATTTCTTTTTCTACCTTATAAATGTGCCATCTGCCTTTATTCTGTCAGTGGCCCATCTATTCATACTCATCTGTATTGCTCCCTTATGCCTATCCCATGCCTGTTTGAAACCCTGCATTGTATTCATAGCCATCACTTCCTGAGGTAGGCCATTCCATGCATCCACCACCCTTTCTGTGAAAAAGAATTTCCTCACATTCCCCCTTAATCGGCCTCCCTCTAGTCTCATGCTGTCCTCTCCTTTTTTTCTTATATTTAAACGTTAGACTCTTTCACCTTGTTAATGCCTTTAAGGTGTTTGAATGTTTCAATCATATCACCTCTCTCCCTCCTTTGCTCAAGGGTATACATATTGAGCTCTGTTAATCTGTCCTCATATGTCTTCTGATGCAGTCCCTGCACCATTTTGTTGCCCTTCTCTGGACTGCCTCAATTTGGTTAATGTCCTTGTGAAGGTGTGGCTCTAGTACTGCACGCAGTACTCCAGATGGGGCCTAACCAGTGTCTTGTAAAGGGATTATTACCTCCCTCTTACGACTTGTGATATCCCTACTAATACACCCTAACATCCCCTAGCCTTACCTACTGCTTTAGAGGTCTGCTTGGATGATTTCAGGTCATTGGTGATGATGATGCCCAAGTCTCTTTCTTCCTTTGTGACTGCCAGCAACTCCCCTCCCAGCCTATAGGTGGCTTCAGGGTTTCTCTTCCCTATGTGCATGATCTTGCACTTCTTTGCATTAAATCCCAGTTGCCACTCTTCTGATCATTTTGCTAGTTTATCCAGTTCTCATTCTGCCCACTCCAGCTGGATCATCTACTCTGTTGCAGATCTTGGTGTCATCTGCAAACAGACAAGCCTTACCCTCTAGTCCATCTGCAATGTCACTAATGAAGACATTGAAGAGGACTGGCCCCAGGACTGATCCCTGAGGTACCCCACTTGTGACTTGCATCTCTTCTGACTGTATACCATTTACCACCACACTCTGTTTTCTGCCCATCAACCAGTTTGCCACCCAGTTGACCAACTTCTGACCCACCCCGAGCCTACCCAGCTTATTTATCAATCTTCTATGTGGAACAGCGTCGAAAGCTTTGCTGAAGTCAAGGTAGGCGACATCAACTGCTCCCTTGGTCCACCACTCTGGTTACCCAGTCAAAGAAATCTATGAGATTAGTTTGACGGACCTTCCTTTGTAAACCCATGTTGTCTTGGATCCTGTGCCCCTATGGATTCCAGGTGTTGCACTATTCTTTCCTTAAGGAGTGCCTCCATAATCTTGCCCACTACTGAAGTAAGACTGACTGGTCTGTAGTTCCCTGCCTCCTCCTGCTACCACTCTTGTGGAGCGGGATCACACCCTTCTCCAGTCTTCTGGGACCTCTCCTGTGCTCAGAGACTCACTAAACAGTTCTGCTAATGGCCTGCTAGTTCCACCCTTAGCTCCTTAACTACCCTGGGATGTATGCCATCAGGTCCCATTGCCTTGTCCACCTGGAGCTTAGCGAGTGCCTTGTAGGACCCTTTCTTTTGTGAAGGGAGTAGTGCTCACCTCCCTCCCCATGTCCATGGTGCTGAGCTGTGGGCCCTGCCCTACCTTCTCTTCAGTAAATACTGAGCAAAGCATCTATTTAGGATAGATGCTTTACAGATCCTCCTCCTCACATGCCCCTTTTCTCCTTTGAGCTTAGCAATACCCCTCTGGACATTCTCTTTTACTTATGTATCTATAGAAAGTCTTGTTACCTTCTTTTACTGTTCGTGCTGGTGTTTCCTCAGTTTGGGACTTTGCCTGCCTTACTGCCTTCCCTGCTTCCCTTTAGGGCAGTTTGGTATGCCTCCCTATCTTCACCCCGCTGTGTTCCCTCATATTTCCTGAAGGCCAGCCTTTTGGCTCTGACCTTTTCTGCTACTGTATTTGAGAACCAAAGTGGTTTCCTTCTTCTTTTGCACTTCCTTTTCTCTCTAACACAATAGGATGCTGCTTCAGGTATTGCATCCTTAATGCCTGCCCACTTTGCCTGTACCCCATCACTTGTTTCTCTTTTTGCCAGGGCTAGCTTAACTCTGTTGGCCATCTTATCAAAATCAGATCCTCTAAAGTCCCATATGTTTGCCTTGGAATGGGATGATTTAGATGTAGTGACCAAATTGAACCATACCATGTGATGGTCACTGGCCCCCAGGTGACCTACCTGGAGATCTGTGATCCCGTCCCTGTTAGTCAGTACTAGATCTAGAATAGCCCTGTCTCTTGTGGGTTGTTGTACCAGTTGTTTGAGGCCCTCCCCCTGCAGGGAATCCACCATGTGTTTCGTTCTGGCAGATGTTCCTGCTGGTATTGACCAATCTGTATCTGGCATGTTGAAGTCTCCCATTATCAGAACCTCCCCTTTAGCTGTCATGTTTTGTATATCTTCTAACAGTAATGTGTCTATATCCTCCGCCTGGTCTGGGGGCCTGTAGACAACCCCAGTTCTTAGGGCTGTCCCATTTCCTGTTTCCAGAGTGACCCACAGTTCTCCTTTCTCCTTATGTGCATTCTGAATTTCTGTAGCTTTGATATTTTCATTGACATACAGGGCCACTCAACCCCCCACCCCTTTTGCACCTCAGTCTCTTCTGAACAGTACATAGCCAGGTACTGAAGTTTCCCAAGTGTGGTTACTGGTAAACCACGTCTCACTAATTGCTACTATGTCCAGTTTAGCCTCTGGCATTATTGCCTGCAGGTCTGGGATCTTATTTCCCAGGCTGTGAGAATTTGCGTACATGATTTTCCATTGGCCAGATTTTGGTGTGTTAGTTGTTGGGTGAGGTTTGGCATTTCTCCTGTGTGTTGTATGGGGAGACAGACCTTTTTTCTCTCCTGGTGATGCAAATGAACTGCAAACATGCTGAATCCCTGTTTGACCACTAGCTGAGGGGGGAGGGGTGTTCTTCCCATTCGACGTATGAGGTGCTGCACCCCTCTCCCCATTTGCTAGTTTAAATATTCTGCAAAGACGTCAAACCTCTGCCTCAATGCACTGACTCCCTCCTTAGTCAAATGCAGTCCATCAAATTTAAAGAACTTTCGCTCCCAGAACTGTTGCCAGTTCCCTACAACTCTGTGTCCTTTTTCCTCGCACCAGCCCTTGAGCCACATGTTTAGCTCCCCTTTTCTGACCTTCTGTCCATCTGCCCCTCTCCCATACTGGCAGGATCTCAGAAAAGGAGATGTCGGATGAAATGGATGATAGTTTGTCACCCAGCCTGGTCAGGTGTTCCTTGGTCTCAACTGACCGGCTGGCGAGATCATTAGTCCCCATGTGTACCAGGACATCAATGTTTTCTCCTGCTTTGTGAACAATGTCAGCAATGCGGTCAGTGTCACTTCCACGCTGCTGAACCTGGGAGACATCTGACCATTACCCCTGGCTGGAGATGGGTATCAACTCCCTGAATCATGGAGTCTCCTATGATCAGAAGTTTTTGGGATTTCCTTTTTGCTTTTTTTGTTTTGGTTCCTGATTTGGGAGAGTTTTGTACTAGCTCCTGTGCTGCAGTGCCCTGCTCTGCAGTGTCCTCTGCTCCTTTGTTTGATTTCAGAGATAGAGGCAGATACCTGTTTGTAGTGTTTATATGGTTTTTGGAGGTAATATGTTGGAGAGAACAGAATGATGGGGCACCCGATTTGCCCCTCCTAACCACCTGCCAACCTCCTGGACCAACTACCTTCTGCAGTCGAGGTTCTTCTGTTGGATGTTGGGGAAATGGCAGGTGGTTCTTATAATGCATTTCCTCTTGAATATGAAAATTGAGGCACACAATCTCTGCCCATGCTGCCCGGAGCTGAGCCCTAAGATCTCCAATGGCCCAGCATGTAGGACAGTGTCCTAAATTCTGTAAGACTGTCCTTCTGAAAAGTGTTCCACAGTACCTGCAGTTAATGATATCCATTCCAGATAAGTTGCTGGGTTTATAACCTAGGCAGAGTAATTAGAAGGAAAAAAAAATCAAGTAATGGTTTGATTTTGTGTTTTGTTTTCGTATAACTTGGTATAATAAGTTAAAATCCTAGTGCCCCTGTAAATGAGCTCACCTTGTGGATGCCCCACTGATCCGCCCCTTCCTGCTTTGCCACAGGAAATGTCATAACTGTGGTACCCTATAAAAGGAGTGTAGTGTGGGGTGGTTGGGGATGGGGGTGGGTGGCTCGGCCCTTCCCCTGCCGAAAAAGAACCACGGATGAAAGAACAAGGAGGTAAGAGCAGAAACAATCAGTCAACAACAAACGCAGTAACCCTGAAAGCTTATCCTAATGTTAGATAAAACTGTAAAACCTGTAAAGCACCACCTGTAATAATTTCAGAGAAGATATACCCTGTAAGAAAATCTTTGCTACAGAGAAAAATAAAGCAGTAACAGAAGATATACCTTGCAAAAGACAATTTGAATCAGAAGATTAGAGCAGTAATCTGTTAGCACACCTTGCAATAATGCAGAAGATATACCAGCAACAATCTGAATCAGAGAAAAATAAAGCAATGAAATGTTAGCAACAGTAGCAATCCCTGTGAGTACAAAATAAAAATAACAACATAGAGTAAATCTGCTTAGCCAAAAGAAGTCTTAATCCTTTTCCCTTGCTCTGGTAAGGTTCTCTGCTCTGTCCTTTCAAGCAATCTTAGAAGGAAAGAGCTCAGGTGAAGCTAGGTGCCTTAGCCAGCAAACCAAGTCACTGTACTGTTCAGAAGAGACAGAGGTGCAAAAAAAAAAAAAGGGGGTGGAGTGGCCCTTTATGTCAATGAAAATATCAAGGCTACAGAAATTCAGACTACACATAAGGAGCCAGAAAAACTGTGAGTCGCTCTCGAAACAGGACAGCCATACGAACTCGGGTTGTCTATAGGTCTCCAGACCAGGGGGAGGACACAGACACATTACTGTTAGAAGACATACAAAACATGAAAGCTAAAGGGGAGGTTCTGATAATGGGAGACTTCAACATGCCAGATACAGATTGGTCAATACCAGCAGGAACATCTGCCAGAACTAGACACATAGTGGATTCCCTGCAGGGGGAGGGCCTCAAACAACTGGTACAACAACCCACAACAGACAGGGCTATCCTAGATCTAGGTACTAACAGGGGAAAGGATCACAGATCTCCAGATATGTCACCTGGGGGCCAGTGACCATCACATGGTATGGTTCAATTTGGCCACTAGAACTAAATCATCCCATTCCAAGGCAAAAATATGGGACTTCAGAGGATCTGACTTTGATAAGATGGCACACAGAGTTAAGCTAGCCCTGGCAAAAAGAAATACAGGTGAGGGGGTACAGGCAAAGTGGGCAAGCATTAAGGATGCAATACTTGAAGCAGCATCCCACTGTGTTAGAGAGAAAAGGAAGTACAAAAGAAGGAAACCACTTTGGTTCTCAAATACAGTAGCAGAAAAGGTCAGAGCCAAAAGGCTGGCCTTCAGGAAATATAAGGGAACACAGCGGGATGAAGATAAGGAGGCATACCAAACTTCCCTAAGGGAAATAGGGAATGCAGTAAGGCAGGCAAAGGCCCAAACCGAGGAAACACTAGTACAAACAGTAAAAGAAGGTGACAAGACTTTCTATAGATACATTAGTGAAAGGAGAAAGTCCAGTGGGGGTATTGCTAAGATCAAGGGGGATAAGGGGGTGTGTGAGGAGCAGCACCATGTAAAAGCATCTATCCTAGATACTTCTGCTCAGTATTTACTGAAGCGAAGGTAGGGCAGGGCCCACAGCTCAGCACCATGGACACGGGGTGTGCACTAGTCCCTTCACAAAAGAAAGGGTCCTACAAGAGCTCGATAAGCTCAGGGTGGACAAGGCAATGGGACCTGATGGCATACATCCCAGGGTAATAAAGGAGCTAAGGGTGGAACTAGCAGAACTGTTTAGTGAGTCTGAGCACAGGAGAGGTCCCAGAAGACTGGAGAAGGGCTCATGTGATCCCGCTCCACAATAGTAGCAGGGAGGAGGCAGAGAACTACAGACCAGTCAGTCTTACCTCAGTAGTGGGCAAGATTATGGAGGCACTCCTTAAGGAAAGGATAGTGCAACACCTGGAATCCACAGCAGCACAGGATCCAAGACAGCATGGGTTTACAACAGGAAGGTCCTGTCGAAACTAATCTCATAGATTTCATTGACTGGGTAACCAGAGTGGTGGACCAAGGAGGAGCAGTTGATGTCGTCTACCTTGACTTCGGCAAAGCTTTCGATACTGTTCCACATAGAAGATTGACTAATAAGCTGGGAAGGTTCGGGTTGGGTCAGAAGTTGGTCAATTGGGTGGCAAACTGATTGACGGGCAGAAAACAGAGTGGCAGGTAAACAGTATTCAGTCAGAAGAACTGCAAGTCACAAGTGGGGTACCTCAGGGATTAGTCCTGGGGCCAGTCCTCTTCAATAACTTCATCAGTGACATTGCAGATGGACTGGAGGGTAAGGTTTGTCTGTTTGCAGATGACACCAAGATCTGCAACACAGTAGATGATCCAGATGGGGTGGGCAGAATGACAAGAGATCTGGATAACCTGGCAAAATGGTCGGAAGAGTGGCAACTGGGGTTGAACGCAAAAAAGTGCAAGATCATGCACATAGGGAAGAGAAACCCTGAAGCCACCTATAGGCTGGGAGGGGGGTTGCTGGCAGTCACAAGGGAAGAAAGAGACTTGGGCATCATCATCACAGATGACCTGAAATCATCCAAGCAGACCCATAAAGCAGTAGGTAAAGCTAGGGGGATGTTGGAGTGTATTAGTAGGGGTATCACAAGTCGTAAGAGGGAGGTAATAATCCCTCTTTACAAGACACTGGTTAGGCCCCATCTGGAGTACTGCATGCAGTACTGGAGGCCACACCTTCACAAGGACATTAACCAAATTGAGGCAGTCCAGAGAAGAGCAACCAAAATGGTGCAGGGACTGCATCAGAAAACATATGCAGATTAACAGAGCTCAATATGTATACCCTAGAGCAAAGGAGGGAGAGAGGTGATATGATCGAAACATTCAAACACCTTAAGGGTATCAACAAGGTGAAAGAGTCTAACATGTTTAAATATAAGAAAAATAGGAGGACACAGCATGAGACTAGAGGGAGGCCAATTAAGGGGTAATTAAGGAAGTTCTTTTTCACAGAAAGGGTGGTGGATGCATGGAATGGCCTACCTCAGGAAATGGTGAATATGAATACAGCGCAGGGCTTCAAACAGGCATGGGATAGGCATAAGGGAGCAATACAGACGAGTATGATTAGATAGGCCATTGACAGAGCAAAGGCCGATGGCACATCCATAAGACAGAAAAAGAAATAGGCAGACTGGATGGGCCTTGCGGTCCTTATCTGCCGTTAACTTCTATGTTGTGAGCTGTGGTACCTCTCCTGGAAAGCATTCTTGGTGGCAATCACATCGCCTAGACGCATATCTGAATTGCAAGCCCTCGTGTGTAAGAAACCATACTTAAAAACTTCCACAAAGATAGGGTATCACTACTCACCAATCCTAATTTTCTTTCAAAGGTGGTATCGGAGCTCACTCTGAGCCAATCTATCCACCTGCCATTATATTATGCGGAGCCTGCTAATCCAGGGGAGGCATTACTCCACACACTAGATGTAGAGAGAATTTTACATTAATACCCATTACCTACAAAAGAAAAGCACAAGACAGTGCAATCTTTTGTTTCCTTTGCCCCAGCTAAAAAGGCAAATCAGTTTCTAGGCAGTGCTTGTCCAGATGGCTGGTCAACTGCATCACTTTTTGTTATAAAAAAAATATGGCAAGCAACTTCCAGGTGTCGTAGAGCCTCACTCCACATGTGGGATGGTGACCTCAGAAGCATGTCTTAAAAGCATTTCAGCCGCAGAAATTTGCGAAGCAGCAACCTGGTTGAAGGTCCATACCATTACCAAGTATTACAGCCTGGACACAGCGTCCAAAAGATAGGCCAGTTTTGGCCATGCAGTCCTGCAAGGGCTTTTATCATAATTTCATTTTTTTGCCTCCGCCCTTATCCTCCCAACTGCTAGGGACTCATTCTTATGTGTGTGACATGCTGCAAGAGATATCCTCGAAGAAGATAGCACAGTTAACGTAGGTACTCACTGTAACAGAAGATCTTCGAATCTCTTGCAGCAGGTCTTGCTGTGCCTCCCTCTGTCCCACTAGCTTTCCACTGTATTGGGGGAATTTGTTCCTGCTCCCTGAACCACAGCAGGGTGGTACATGTTCATTTCATGCTTGTTTCTGCAACATCTCCACTGCAGAGATCTGGACAGTGGCCACTTGGAGCACTGTCCATATTTTTACCAGTCTGGCTATCGCCTCTTGGTGCAGGGACAATTTCGGGCAGGCCGTTCTTCAGGGCCTTTCTTGGCTCCTTTTTTCCAGCCTCTCGGACTGCCAGTTTTTGTAGAACTGCTAAAAGAAAAAAAAGAATCAGCATTTATACAGTGCTTTTCATATACAGTGTATCTCAAAGCACATTACAAGCAATGCTAGACTGGTAGTGAAGTGACAATGCGTAGTGGCAGCCATATCGCATATCAACGCCCACACAAAGCCTGGAGAATTGCATGAACCAGTTTGGAACTCGTCCTACCAGTCTGGCCTACTGCAAGAGATGCCCACGAAGTAAGACAGTACAGTTGCGTAGGTACTCACTGTGACAGTAGACCTTCGAGAGAATCTCTTGCAGCAGGTCATGCTGCCCATCCCTCTGTCCCCCTAGCTTTCTGCTCTAGGAGGGGAATTCGTTCCTGCTCCTGGAACCACAGCAGGGTGCTCCCAACTACTCAGTTCCCACTCATTATCAGCATCACTATCAGCAACATTCAGTCGCAGACAGGAAAAGAACAGAGGAGCATCTGAGACCGCTCATGCTTATATACTATAGAGCACAACACGTGACGTTGTCGTGGGTGGTCTCAGGTTGACTGCTGGTGAAATCCTCTGACTGGAATCGATGCCTGCGTCTGGGAAATTCCTGTGTGTGACCTGCTGCAAGAGATTCTCTCAAAGATCAACTGTTAACAGCGAGTATGTAACTGTACTTTCTAGGCATGCTACATGATTCACGTCCAAACCACCCGGCCTCCCTGGCAAGTGATACACAGATCATGCTTCCAGCATGTCAGATCTGACGAAGCGGAGTCAGGGGATATACTGCCTGGGTGGTGGGAGGAGCTTAGCTTAAAGACATCCAGCCAATATTATTCCAGTGGAACTGCCAGAGTATGGCTGTGAGCCATGTACCACGCCAAGAAAATAAGAGTTATGTAAGAACCTACCGTAACAGTAGATCTTCGAGAGAGGTTCCTGCAGTAGGTCATTACACACAGGACTGCGTCCCCTGGCATCAGGACCACACAGCAAACTTCTAGCTAGCAATCCATAGCGGGAGACCGCCTCAACGTCACCCGACGGGACATCAGTGTGACCCTATAAAGGGGGCGGTCCCCACGCCTGCCCTCCACTTCTCCCGCCAGAAGACTCCAGAAAGGGATACAGGAGAGTGGACAAAAACTCCTAGAACCCTGAGCTGCTGAAAAAGCACCCTGGGAAGGGGCAGAAACAGAAGCTGGGGGAAGGAGGAAGGGAAGATATGACCTACTTCATGAACCTCTCTCAAAGATCTACTGTTACGTAAGTTCTTATGTAACTGTTACACTTTACTTCGAGAGGGTTCCTGCAGTAGGACATTACACATAGGACTGAATTTCAAGCAGTCAAGAAAATCACAGCCTGAGGTCCAGGAGGCGAAAAGACTGGCAGAACAAGGACCTAATTAGGACAGCCAGTCCAAAGCCGGCCCTGCGCATAGAGGCAATGTCCAGACTGTAATGCTTGGTGAAAGTATGGACAGTACTCTGTGGCCACAGCACAAATGTCAGAGGTGGACACATCTCTTAGAAAGGCAGTAGAGGCAGCCATGCCATGTGTCGAGTGCCCCTTTACTTCCCCTGGAAGTGGTTTCTCACATTTGCGGTAAATGAAAGTGATGCAGTTAGCCAACTACTTGGACAGGCATTGCTTGGAGACAGCTATGCCGGACATTTGGGTGCAAAAGAAACAAATAACTGATTAGACTTGCAAACCTCCTTGGTCCGTGAGACATAACTCAGAATCCTACGCCCATCGAGAGTGTGCAAAAGGTGTTCACCCCTGTTGGAAGTATTCAGGGTAGTAAACCGGCAATTGGATATCCTGGTTTAATGCCACCTCAGATAGCACTTCAGGAAGAAAGGAAGGGTTAGTCCACAGAGCGACCCAGTCTCTGTGGAAAATTAAATAAGCCTCCTTACAAACGAGGGCCTAAAGCTTGGAAATCCTTCGAGCAGGAGTAATAGTGACTAATATCACTTTCCAAGATAAGTAGCACATATTGTAGCTTGCTGCCGGCTCAAAAGGGGGACAAAGTAAGCTTCTCTGAAACAAAATTCAAATCCCTGGGGGGGAACCGGACTACGAACCAGAGGTTTTAAGTAGAGAATCCCCTTGAGGAAAGTTTTGGAGACCTCCAACTGAGCAATATTCTTGCCATCCACTGGAAGATGATAGGCAGAAACCGCAGAAAGGTGGACCTTCAGCGATGAATAGCTGAGGCCCAAACCAGATAAGTGCAAGAGGTACTCGAGGACCTGGGACACCGGGCAAGAAGAGGTTTCTAATCCTTTAGCATTTGCCCAAATAGTAAACCTTTTCCACTTCATAGGGCACGTTGTTCTGGTGGAAGGCTTCCTGGCCTCCACCAAGACTTGGGCTACTAGGGAGGAAACCCCGAAGCATGATACAGCTATATCCAAAGGTGCCATGCATGCAAGTGGAGAGATTTGAGGCCTGGGTGAACCAGGTTGCCCTGCTCCTGAGTGAGAAGATCATGCAAGAGAGGTAACGAAACTGGAGGTTCCAACGCTAAATGTTGCAGTAGAGGGAACCAGATCTGCCGAGACCAGAGAGAGGCAATGAGAATGTGTGCTCCCTCCACCTGAAGCTTCAGCAGGACCTTCTGCAGAATTGGGAAGGGAGGAAAGGCATACAGAAACCTCCCTGTCCAACAAAGTGATAGCGCGTCTAACCAAAAAACACCACGCCTGGGAACGAGCAAGCAAAAATTGGGTAGTTTTGCATTGGATAGGGAGGCAAAGAGGTCCAGTTCTGGTCGACCCCACTGGCTGAACAGGCCTTTTACCACTTCTTGCTTCAACTACCACTCGTGAGCCCACTCAGTGGTGTGGCTAAGACTGTCCGCCAGGACACTGTGAACGCCCGGGACATGGACTGCTGTCAAGTGCAGATTGTGCTGGACTGCCCAGTACCACACCCGCATCACCTCCCTGCAGACAGGGTACGAGTGGATGCCTCTCTGTTTACATACCAGACCATGGCCGTATTGTCGGTCTGGACAAGGAGAGTTCCTAGGCATAAGAGGGTCTGAAACGCTTGGAGAGCATAGAGCACTGCTCTCATCTCCAGAACGTTGATATGCAGATGCATTTCTTGAGAGGACCACTTCCCCTGGGTTTGGTGGTTTCCCAATGTGGGCTCCCCAACTTTGACCCAAGGCATCTGTAGTGAGGGTCATGGAGGGGGAAGGGGGTGAAAAGAGGCCCCCCTGAGAAGAGGTTGGACAACTGCCACCAAAGAAGATCCCTCTGCATACTGTTGGAGACCATGACTCTGTGATTCAGGTCGTCCAGTCGTTGATCCCATTGGACCTAGGGTGGCCACTGAGTTACCCTCGTGCAGTCTGGCCATTGGAATAGTGGGAATGGTGGTTGCCATTAGACCCAACAGCCGAACAACAGAGTGAGCTGTAGTCCAACAAGAGTTGGTTACAGCAAAGACTTGTTGTTTCAGGGTGTCCGCTCTGTCCGAACGAAGGGAAGGCCCTGCCCTGGACCGTATCCAGCACCACTCCAATAAACTGAAGGAACTGGGAGGGCAAAAGGTTGGACTTGAGGTGGTTCACCATAATACCAAGCTGGGAAAACAGGTCCAGGGTGAAGGAGAGACTCCTGTAGACTGCCCTGGGACAGGACTGACAGAAGCCAGTCGTCCAAGTTCAGGAACACATAATCCCCAGCTTCAGGCCATGCCACTACACAAGGCACTTGGTAAAAACCCGAGGTGCTGAAGAAAAACCAAAGGGGGGAGACTTGAATTGAAAATGGTTCCCATGGAATGCAAACCTGAGGAAGCGGCAGTGGGTCGGGAGGATAGGGGTGTGCAGGTAGGCATCCTGCATGTCCAGCGAACAAAGCCACTGATCCTTGAGAAGCAGGGGTAAGAGTCCCTGGAGGGTCAACATGCAGAACCTCTTGTGCTCGACGATGAGGTTCAGCAGACTGAGATCCAAGATGGGTCTTAGATCTCCCATCTTTTTGGGCACCAGGAAGAAGTGGGAGTAATACCCTCTTCCTTCCTGTGCCGGAGGAACTGGCTCTATGGCTGATTTGGAGAGAAGAGCCTGAATTTCTTCCCACTCCACTGGAAGGTGGCTTGACGGGTAATGAGACCTGCCCAGAGGGTTGTCCAGAGGTCTGTCCAGGAACTTGTGTCCTCTTGAAATGATCTGCAACACCCAAGCAGCTTGAGGTGATCACCTCCAACTCTCTGAGGTGGAGGGCAAACCTTCCCCCACTGGTTCCACCGAAGACCTGGAAGAGGTGGAGGAGGGTCCTGCCAGTCAGGAGGCTGAAGGAAGGGCAGCTTGATGGCCTCCCACTGCTCTATGGGATTTGGCTGGAGGAGTAGGTGCCCCAGAGCCCATGGCGCGATGCTTGCCCCAACATCTGGCCGGGGGGGCTGCTTGTTCTGTTTTCGCTGTGGGCAATGAAACGGTTGCTTGGGTTTGAAACCTGAGTGATAGAGGGAGTAGATGTCTTGAAGGGACCTACCGCTATCCTGAAGTTCCATAATGTCCTTCACGTCACCCCCAAACAGGCCAGAGCCCCAGAAAGGTGCATCCAAGAGAGTAGATTGGATGTCCGGTGCTAGGCCCGCCAAGCTGAGCCATGCAAGCCTTCTAAGTCAAATGCCTGAGGCAGTGCTACAGGCCACCGAGTCTACAGAGTCGTAGGTGTCTCACAGGGCATAGCAGCAGGAAGATTTGTTAAGCCTGACCTTTCGAAGGAGTCTGTCCCCAGAGATCCTGATCTGGAATAGCCTGAAGTTCTGATTCCAGGTCTGCCAGGGAAGATGTCGGAACAAAATCATATCGGCCACATAGTTCAGAGACCTTAAGGTTTAAGTGGAGGAGGCATCCACCTTGTGGCCATACTGGTCCATCTGCCTGAACTCCTTGTCCGGTGGGGAGGCACTAAGGGGCTTAGGCTTGGCCGATCTGTCGTGGACCACAGTAATCGCTATGGAGTCAGTCTTGGGCTGCATAGTGAGGTTAGAAACCCCTTCTAGGGATGATAGGTCCTGTCGGCCTTCTTGGAGACTGCAGGGATAGAAGATGGCTGCTGCCAGATGGTGGATGTCAAGTACTCATGTGGCCCTGTCCAAGGAGGAATGGGTAAGGGGTCCGCATCTGAAATATCCAAATGCTCAGTGAGCCACTTTCTTTTCAGATCCAGCTCTTGGGTAGCCCAGCTGCAAGCAGCTTGAATAGACCGGAGTAGTTCGGCAAATGAAGAGTCCTCCGGTGGACACCTGGGTGGGACTCCGGTTGAGGTTCTACAGGAGAATAGGATCCCGAATTAGCAGAGGAGTCGGAATCCAAATCAGAGTCTGAAGATACCGGTCTGCTGGATAAAGAGGCCTTGTCAGACACTTCCTCTGTGGGTCTGTTGCCAGGTAAGGTCCTGGAAGGCATCTGGCAGACTCCCTATCTGATGATCGGGGTCAGCGGGGGATAGAATCTTGGGAACCACCCTGGGGGCTGGTGTAGGGATTGATACCAGCTCCGGACAAGAAAGCACCTGAAGGAGTTGAGATCTGTCATCCTTCCACCAAGAAGGACTAGACCATGGGGTGTCAGCCTGTGACCTATACGGAGCCTGGGGATGCGGAGGATGAGGCGGAGGTGGTGAAGGAGGCTGGAACTCTGGGTACCCTGAGTGAGGGTAAGAGGAGTACCCAGGGAACTGATAGCCAAAGGAGTAGCACTGTGGGTTGTACCCTGAAAAAAAACTGACCCTGCAGTGGGTACCCGAGTGCATAGACAGGTGCTGGGTAACCCAGCAACTGATACCCTGGTGCCGGATAATAGGGATAATGTGGCAGAGGGTAGCCGGGGACCGTGCCTGACGGAGGGGCAGATGGTCCTGCAGGAGGCGGAGCTGGAGGCCGCTAGGAGCGGATGGCTCAGACAGCAGACTTTGAGGAGCTGGGATCACAAAGGGGCCTGGTGGTGGCTCGGGCATCGAAATATGGGGAGTAGGCAGGGTGCCCAAAGAGCCATTAGGCGGCAGGAGGTCGACCAGTACCCCAACCATCACCAGGTTGGAAAGGACGTTGACCGCTGAGGAGCTCCGAGGAATGGGTTCCCCAATGGTATCCATGATGAGTGGATCTGGCATCAGAGGCACCAAAGGGTCCGAAGACTGGTCTACAGGGTGCGAGAAGGATCTGGGAGAGGTGACCTCCGCTGATAGGTCTGCTGGAACAGCGGAGGACCCAGCAAGTAATGAACCCGACGGGGAAGAAATCCCCAGAGACAACAGTTGCCTTCTGGAGGTAATCAAGGGAGAGTGAGGGGTTGGGTTGAGTCAGAGGGAGAGAGTCCCTGGAGAGAGAACCCACTCGGGGAAGAAGGTGGGTCTGGCACCTGGCTCTGATCGCCGTTGGGGAAGCTGAAAGAGTCCAATGGGAGAGCCTCGGCCGGGTAGTCGTTGGGTGAGCCGGGGACCGACTGATCGGCCATGACCGAGCGGGCATCGTAAGAACAGATGTCCGACTTATCTGTCGGGGTCGGGTGGACGGCAGACGAGCTGGAGTTTGGCTTATTGACGGGGCAGAGCGTTCTTCAGATGAACCGGGTGACTTACTGGCTGGAGTGTTGACCACAGGCCCAGAGACAGAACCCTCCTGAGAGGAATGCCCCTTCCGCCCTCTGACCACGGCGGGAGGGGGAGCCGGCTACCGGTCCACCAGAACAAATGGAGACCAGGCAGGTGGAGTACTTACTGAAGCAGAGGCCCTACCAGAGGCCGCTTCTTCAGTCTGGTGGCGCTGTACAGAAGGGGACCGATCCCGGTCCTTCTTTTCCTTTCGCTCGGTGGTGGGAGAGGAAGAATGTTCCCGCAACTCCTGAAGTTCCTTTTCCATGGAAACCAGGTGCCTTTTAAGCAGATGGGCTTTGAGGGCTTTTTGGCATCTGACTCGTGTGGCCCTGTTGAAGGACTGGCAGATCACCAAGTCTTGGGCCCGGTGTTTGGGGCCTAGGCAGAGGACGCAGTGGGAGTGATTGTCCCAGTGTGGGATCTGGCGGAACTTGTCGCACTTCTTCGGGCGACACGACAGAGAAGACATGCAATAACAAAATGTAATACTAAAAATAAAAGGTAGTTAGTTGAGAAAATGGCAGCCGACTGGAAGCAAAGTTCACCACAAAGTATGACTGACACTAGCCGACAGCAGGAAAGAACTGGTGGGCGGGCATGGGGACCGCCACCTTTATAGGGTCTTGCTGACATTCTGTCAGGTGACGTCGGGGGCAGTCCCCCACTATGGATTGCTAGCTAGAAGTTTGCTGTGTGGTCCTGATGCCAGGGGGCACAGTCCTACATGTAATGACTCACTGCAGAAACCCTCTTGAAGTAAGATTTACAGTTACTTAAGAACTTACCGTAACAGTAGAGCTTCAAGAGGAGCTCTTGCTGCAGGCCAACGCCGGCAGAACTAAGCAGTCAGGTGCCAGTATCACACAGACACTTTCTAGCTAGCAGTGTACCACAGGGGACCGCCCACCGCCATCACCCCCTGATGTCAGTCTATCCCGTAACGGCAGGCAGTCCCTCACAGCCTCCTCAGTTCTCCCGCCGGAGACCCGAAGCAGGTAGCAGAAGAAAAAAACAAGGAGGTTTCTCCAGAGCAAAACAAGGAAAGAGAGAGCAGAAGACTCACTCACATAGAAGAGGATACAGCCAAAGAAAGGCAAGCAAAGAAAGAAGGGGGAAGGAGGGAGGGAAAATCATGGCCTGCTGCAAGAGCTCCTCTTGACGATCTACTGTTACAGTAGGTTCTTACGTAACTGTAATATCTTACTTCAAGGGAGGCTCTTGCAGCAAACCAACACTGGTAGGACTGAGTCCCAAGCAGTTCTGGCAGCAGAGAGGAAGTAGCACCGGGAAGAGGACAGACAGCAGTCACTGGCCTAGGAAAGTAAGCCCTGCAAAACAGCTTGGCTGAAGTTGGCACTACATCTAGAGGCTATGTCCAGGCTGTAATACATGGAAGTTGTGGACAGAGCTCCAAGTGGCGGCTGCACAGATGTTCGCAGTGGACACATTTCTGAAACGAGTCATGGAAGTGGCCATATCCCTGGTGGAATGGCCCTTAACCACTCCCGGAAGTTCCTTGCCATACTTTCAGTAACAATAAATACAGGTTACTCACCTGTAACAGGAGTTCTAGGAATGGTATATGTTGTTCATCCACACTCATTGGCAGGTATCCTTGCCGCTTTAAATCTTGCCGGAAGGTCTTCAAGCTTGCTCCTCCCACCCACCCGGGTGGTATAACTCTCGGCTCCGCCCCATGACGCCAGATCTGGCCCGCTGGAAGCTCAGGTTGTGCGTTGAAGCCGGGGAGGTCGGGTGGGTCGTGTGGATGAACAACATATACCATTCCTAGAACTCCTGTTACAGGTGAGTAACCTGTATTTCTAGGGACATGGATATGTTGTTCATCCACATTCATTGGGAGACTCCTAGCAGTTCGGGAGGAGGGAGGCAAGACGCACACCGCCAATACTTACTTGGGAAAGAGAGACTGGAGAACCGAGGCCCCAAAACCAGCATCCCGGCGTGACTCAAGGTCGATGTGGTAATGGGTAATGAAGGTGTTTGCTGACTTCCAGGTAGCAGCCCTGCAGATTTCCTGGATAGGGACGCCCTGAAGCAGCCACCGCTAGAAGCAGTATGGCGGTAGAATGAGCTCTTATCCTCTGGGAGGCTCCATGCCCGCCAACTTATAGCAGAGATCTATGCAGGAGGTTACCCACCTGCTTATCGTCCGCTTGGCTGCAGGTCTGCCAGATGCGGCTTCAGCGTGGGTGACAAACAGCTGGCGAACCCTCTCCCCGACTCTCCAGCCGGGCGCCCTTATAATTGCGAGCCCTCTCTAGGGTCCAGAGTATGAGCCCATTCGGCCTCCGAGGTGTGATTGGGGTAGAACACCGGCAGAGTCAACACCTGGTTAAGGTGAAACTCCGACACCACCTTCGGAAGGAATTTCGGTTGGGGGCGCAGGACAACCTTATCCCTGTGGAAGACCAGGTAAGGAGACTCGATGGAAAGCTCCTGGAGCTCTCCCATCCTTCTGGCTGACGTGATAGCCACCAAGAAGGCGGTCTTCCACGACAGGTGAGAGAGAGCACACCTGTGCATAGGTTCGAATGGCTTGCCCATGAGCTTTGCCAGTACCAGCAGTAGATCCCACGGAGGTGGGGGTTCCTGCACTGGGGGAAATGTGATCAAGGCCTTTGAAAAGTGCCAGACCACCTTCCTCCTGCGCCACCGACTGCTTCCCGCCCGCCCGGTAAGCAGAGATGGCTGCCAGGTGCACCCTTAGGGTAGCCGACCTAAGCCCTTGACTAGAAAGGGACCATAAATAGTCCAAGATGCTTGCCAAGGAACAGGAGGAAGGGTCCAAGCCCTGTTCCTGACACCAAATGGAAAACCTTTTCCATTTGAAGGCATAGCATTTTCTGGTCGACTCTACGGACGCCTCAACTACATTGAGGACCTCGTCGGAAAGACCCAAGGCCTGGAACTAGCCAGGAACCAGGTCGTCAGGTGCAGGGATTGAAGGTCCGGATGGAACACCTTCCCTGATTGACTGAGAGCAGGTCCGGCGAGCTGGAAGCCGCCGCGAGTCCTGGAGCTGAGACTGAGGAGATCTGGTACCAGAACTGGCAAGGCCAGTCTGGGGCTATCAGAATCACCTGCGCCTGTCCCTCCTCGCCTGAGAAGCACCTTGTGGATCAAGGGAAATGGGGAAAGGCGAAAGAGGCCGGGGTCCACTGCCTCGGAAGGCATCCCCTGCAGCGAGCCCTGCCGAGGGGCGGCATGGAACAGACTTCAGCTGCTCTCCCTGGAGGCAAACAGGTCCACCTGAGGTGTGCCCCAATGGGAGAACAGATGCTGTACCTCCCGCAGGAGAGACCACTGTGGGATGCAGCCCCTATCCGGCTCAGGGGCATCGGCCAGGGTGTTGGAGGCTCCCTGCCACGTGAATGGCTAGGAGATCCGCCTCCAGGCTGCGCACGAGTGACCAAATGCGGAGAGCTTCCTTGCATAGAAGCATGGAGCGCGTCCCGCCCTGGCCCGGTTTAGATAGTACATGGTCGTGGACTGTCCGGCCTGGACTCGGACCACTTGACCCCGGAGGAACGGAGCAAAGGCGTGAGAGCTAGGCGGACCGCCCGAGCTCCAGCAGGCTTGATGTGGCATCAGGACCCCGCGGGACCAGAGGCCATGAGCCCAGTGTTCCCCAGATGGGCACCCCAACCCATCAGAGAGGCATCGGTCAATAGACCGTCGGCTCGGGCGGATCTAACGGATGCCCTCCTGCAAATGATCTGGAACGGTCCACCACTGGAGAGCGCTCCACATCCCCTGTGTCACCGGCTACAAGCTGGTCCAAAGGATCGCAGCGCCAGACCACTGGCTGGCCAGTCCCCACTGAAGGGACGCATGTTCCAACGGGCCCAACGGACCACGCCTGGTGCAGGCCGCCATGAGACCCAGGAGGCGCAGGAAGTCCCGGCAGGCGCAATGCCCAACCAGAAATGATCGGGCAAAGGAGGAAGAACCTCGGCCCTGTCCGCGGGAGCAGGCTCTGGTCAAGAGAGTCGAGCTGTGCCCCATGAATAGAATCACCTGCTTCGGCTCGAGTTCCGACTCTGGCCTCGTTGATAAGGAGGCCCAGTTGAGACAGACCTGGAGGCCAGATCTCTGGACCACTCCGCCTCCTTCCTGGAGGAGCTGCTATCAGCCAGTCGTCCAGGTAAGGGTACACCTGGACCCTCGGTGCACGGGAATGCTGTCACCACTGCCATGCATTTGGTGAAGACCCTGGGAGCTGGAGACAAGCCAAGGGCATGGCTTGAACTGAAGAGGGATCCTTCCGCCGGAAGCGAAGGAATCTCTGGTGACGACGGATGAGAGGGAAAACGGGCCCTGCAAGTCCAGAGAGTAGAACCACACGCGCTCCAAGGATGGTAATTATCTGAGCCAGAGTGACCATCCTGAAGGTTCGAGACCTTAGGAACTTGTTTAGGTCGTGTAGGTCGAGAATGGGGCGCCAGCCCCCCGTCCGCTTCGGAACCAGGAAGTACCTGGACACAAACCCTGGGTCTGAAGGAGGATCCACCACCTCTCTTATCACCTCCTTCTGGAGGAGGAGAGCGATGTCGACTCGACGAGCCGCCAGTGAGGCTGGGGATCCCGAAGCCCCCCAGGGGCGACGGCCTGAAGGGTGGTGCCTGCTCAATTCCAGAGGCAGGGCTCTTCCCACCACCTCCAAGACCCACCTGTCCGTGGAAACAGCGGACCAGGCGGAACGGAAGTGCGGAGCCGTCCCCACGGGGACCCAGGGTGGAGATGTGACGGGAATAGGACACCTCTCAGTCCGTCACTGGGCAGGCTTGGAGGAGGGACCGGCCGAGGGACCTCCTGGCCTTCCTCCCTGCCTCCTGTTAGAGGAAGCCGGCGGCTTGGGTTTGGGATGCCAAGGCCGAGCCTGCTGGCCCTGACGTTGCTGGGCAGCAGGCGCGCGAGGGGCAGAGGACGAAGGGCTTAGGCTGTGGTTTGCGGCCTTGTCCTTCTGAGCGGAAGAGACCGAGTCCAAGGTAGCATTGGACTTCGATCCTCTGCAGGTGACCTTCCACCCCAGGGCCAAGAGGTCAGTCCCCAAAAGGGAACATCCGCCAACTTGTGCTGGGTAGCAAGCAAAGGTGGATATCCTCAGCCAAGCCCGACAGCGATAGCCACTGCGGCCGCCACCGATCTGGCACATGAGTCCCCTATATCCAAAGCAGTCTGGAGCTGCTGTTTGGCCACTGCCCTGCCCTGGTCCCGCACCTGCTTAACCGTAGTCTGCAGATCGGCGGGAAGATGAGGGATGACCTCATCCAGGGAGCCCAACAGGGCATGAGAAAAATGTGCCATGAGGACGGCCGAACTGGCCTGACGAAGGCCGAGAGAGGACGCAGCGTAGACTTTTCGCCCGACATAGTCCAATTTCTTGGACTCCTTGTCAGGAGGTTTGTCCACATCCCTGGCGTTGCCGGCGCGCCGGAAAACGCTGTCGGTAACCAACCCCTCAGCAGAGGGGTGTTCCAAAACCGGACAAGGAACCTAGGACCGCGCTTCCTCCTGGCCATCCTGGCCGGGCGCAGGGCAGGAAGCAGGGCGCTGCCAAAGCTCCAGTGCCGGACCCACTATGGCCTCGCCACCGGAAAGGCCTCCGCTGGAGAATCCTCGGTCCAGAATCTCCGTGAGGGGATACCTGGCCCGCTTGGAACGGGTTCGAGCCCATCCCGTGGACCCAGATGAGCCAAGCAGTCCTAGGAAGGACGACGGGCTATCGCCCATTGACTGACCTCCTGAAGACTCCAAGTCCAGTCGCTGGAGAAAAAGGAGGAATCATCTTCGACTCGGAAGAGTCCTCGAAGAGCTGCCTCTGGCCTGAGCCACCCTTCACCTGCCGAGGTCGGTCGGGAGTGAGGGTAACTGACAGCCGATGGGGTAGACCTTAGCCAACCGAGAATCCTTGGTCGGAGCCCCAATGGTGGCTGTGAGGCGGAGTTCCACCGGAATCGGTGGAGCAGCTGGTTTTGGCCGAACAACCGCCTGGGTATAGGCCCTCGGATAAGTCGAGGGGTTGTGTCGGCCGCCCGGTGACAGCCACTAATGGCCGGGGAAGGCGGACGGGTCGGCTTACTCCCGCCAGGAGGAGCTGTTGCAACATAGGTCCTCGTCACCGTCGACGTAATTTACGCCGAAGCCTCCCCTCGTCCGAGGAGGAGGACGAGGACGAGCGGCGACGCCGCGTACCGCGGTGCCGAGACCGAGACCGCCTATGACGGTGGGATCGGCTGGACCACGAAGAGGTCCGAGACTGAGACCGAGTCCCGGAATTCCGAGGTCGGTGTGGGAGGGTCGCCGGAACCGCACTCCCTCGGCCCGGATGGTTCATCCGGGGGCTCGAACCGGGAGGCAGGCGGGCAGCCTGGGATCCTCAATCCTCCGGGAACCGGGAGAGGGGAATCGGGCTGCTAAAGGCGACAGCCCATCCAACGGGTCGAGAAAATCTCGACTTGGCCGGGTGGGGAGTCTCGGTCAACTGGACCTGATCGGGACACCGTGAGGCCAGTGGTCAAGAGCGGTCGACCAAGCCGACGGGTCGACGACTCGGGAGAGGGACCTTTCCCCGCCCCAAGAGCGCCGACGGTGGGACTTACCTTGTCCTTCTTTTGGACCGAGAATAAGGTCCAGCAGACGTAGGCCCTTCTCCTTAGTGGAGAGGGACAGACAAAGCTCCTTAAAAGAAGCCTGTAGGAAGAACCCAGAGAGAGCAGGATAAATGCACGCCGAGGAAGATACGCCCGCACGCCTCCTCTTGAGGGCAGACATCCGCCGAGCTGATCCGCCGAGTCTCCACCGTGGACACCGCCAACCGGCCTCCTTGACTTCACCGGAGGGAACGCTCGGACGGCCCAATTGCAATCGGGCAGCACGGTCCTCGAGGACGAGGGCCGAGAAAGATGAGCACAGGTCGCAAGCCCGCGGGTCGTGCTCTTAAGGCCTAGGGCAGTAGACACACGTGGAGTGTGGATCCGTCCGAGACATCTTCTGCCCGCATGGGCATCTCCGAAATCCGGGAGTCGATTTGTCCATCGCAGCCGCGAGGGATCGAAGACAGAAGTCTTATTCGCAAAATTTATTTTAAAATCCGCAAACGGAGAAAATAGGAACCAGTCTCAAACGCAGAGCGTTAAGGAGGGAACCTGAGCTTCCAAGCGGTAAGGAAGATCTGGCGTCATGGGGCAGAGCCGAGAGTTATACCACCCAGGTGGGTGGGAGGAGCAAGCTTGAAGACCTTCCGGCAAGATTTAAAGCGGCAAGGATACCTGCCAATGAGTGTGGATGAACAACATATCCATGTCCCTAGAAACAGTGCAATTGACTAACCACTTAGACAAGCACTGTTTGTACACCGGGGCGCCCGCTCTCCTAGGGGCAAATGAAACAAACAACTTGTCAGACTTTCTGAAAGTCTTAGTCTGGTGTATACAGTATCATAAGATTCTATGTACAACCAAAGCATGGAGCAAAGCCTCCCCCTGATTAGAATACTATGGAAAATAAATGGGAAGGTGGATGGATGGACTGATTCAAAGTAAACTTAGACACCACTGTGGAAAGAAATTTAGGACTGGTACGCAAAGACATCCTGTCTTTGTGAAAAACTAAATAAGACTTACACATGACAGCCTGAAGCAGGAGGGCCAACACTGACAAGCCAGGCGTCGGCAGAAGTACCACCCTTAATGCAGATGATGGTAGAAAGCATAGTTGACGGCAGTGGGGTTGACAGTACAGGCATGATGACCCCATCGATGGGCCTTGAGAGCCTGGAAAGCCAGAGGCTTGGAGAAACAACAGGCCACAACACGGGAAGGGGGGGCTACCTCCGATGATTCAACTGTCGACAGAGTAAGAATTAACTAGGTTGATGACAAAGAATTGTTGACAGCAGAGGGGTCAATGGCACAGAGCACAACTACCCCTCTGACAGGCCAAAACCCTGCCTGGGAAAGCATCAGGCCACAACAGAAAAGCAGCCGATGAGCCAGGCATCAATGGAGCAAGGGTCGCCAAACTGAGGGTCAGGCCTGGCAAGGCGGATGACCACGCTGTCGGTATGGGTCTGGTAAGGGCAAAGACCTGGACAGCGACTCTCAACGAGGAACCTTCTGAGGAAGAAGGAGCCATGCGAGTTCAAAGAACCCGAGGAGGAGGAGGAGGAAGAAACCCCCAGACGATCCCCGCCCAAAGAGAAATTAGAAGAATCTTCTGTGCCAGAGGGCAAGTAGCAAAACCTCCACAAGGCTCGCTGTCCTAGATGATGAGGAGACAAGGTCAGAGAAAGGAAGAAAAAATACGGTAGAAAGCCGTCCACTGTGGCAGCAATGGAGAGAAAAAAAAAAAAGGAGAAAACTCTCAGAAGTGGAATCCCTCATGAAAGGATTCCAAAATCAAATGAAAATCGTAGGCAAAAAGGCACAAAACTGGAATTGATGCCTGCGTCTGGGAAATTCCTGTGTGTGTGACCTGCTGCTACCATGAAGATTATGCCGAGCTGACGTCGGGAAAGAACTGAGGAGAAAGTGGGGCCACTCACGCCTTTATACAGTTGGTGACATTGGCATGTGTGGCTCCAGTTGTACTGCTGAAAATATTCCATGTGGATCCTACTTCACCGGCAGTGAAGCTTCTACAGTGTGACCTGATGACTGTGATAACCCTGATGAAGATCATAGAAGCTGTCGGCAGATAAGGATCTCTTGGCTCACCTGATCGCTCTAGTTGTCCCTTCCTACTGTGCCGCTGCAGACCCTACTTAATTTCTGGTCATCGCCTCCCCTTTGCCTTACTACCAAAGTCCCCTTGAATCTGCCCCATGCATGCTTGAATCCGTTACTGTTTTGGCACTTGCCACCCCCAATGGAAGGCTGTTCCAGGCGTCCACCTCTCTCTGTGATTTAAGTATTTTCTCGCATTTCCTTTGACCCCCCCTCCCCCACTTCATAGTGTGATACCTTGTCCTCAAGCTTCTTTCTACAGAAAACAAAAGGCTCTTGCTACATCCAGGCTACCCACTCTAGGCTGTTCTGCTTTCCACCCATGTGGTAATCCTCTCCTTTTTTTTTTTACTCCCTTCTTCTAACTAAACCCACAAGCCTGTCCCATCCATCCTTAAACCTGCTCTTAGAGTAGGCCCATGCCACTTCTTTAGGTTTTCAAATGGAGAGCTGACTGACAGCCTCATTGCTTTTAAATGTCAATCTGCATTTTACTTCAGCTGAAAAGTGTCACTGACAGCCGTGAAATTGAACCCCAAGAGACTGGAACCTTAATCGGTGCCTTAAACCACTCGGCCACACTACCTGTGTGTGCTGCTAAAATACAGGTTACTCACCTGTAACAGGAGTTCTAGGAATGGTATATGTTGTTCATCCACACTCATTGGCAGTATCCTTGCCGCTTTAAATCTTGCCGGAAGGTCTTCAGCTTGCTCCTCCCACCCACCCGGTGGTATAACTCGGCCCGCCCATGACGCCAGATCTGCCCGCTGGAAGCTCAGGGTGCAAGCCGAAGCCGGAGGTCGGTGGAGTCAGGGATGAACAATATACCATTCCTAGAACTCCTGTTACAGGTGAGTAACCTGTATTTCTAGGGACATGGATATGTTGTTCATCCACACTCATTGGCAGACTCCTAGCAGTTCTCCGGGAGGAGGGAGGCAAGACGCACACCCCATATACTTACTTGGGAAAGAGAGACTGAGAACCGAGGCCCCAAAACCAGCATCCCGGGCGTGACTCAAGGTCGATGTGGTAGTGGGTAATGAAGGTGTTTGCTGACTTCCAGGTAGCAGCCCTGCAGATTTCCTGGATAGGGACGCCCCTGGAAGCAGCCACCGTTGCAGCAGTATGGCGGTAGAATGAGCTCTTATCCTCTGGGAGGCTCCATGCCCGCCAACTTATAGCAGAGATCTATGCAGGAGGTTACCACCTGCTTATCGTCGCTTGGCTGCAGGTCTGCCAGATGCGGCTTCAGCGTGAGGTGACAAACAGCTGGCGAACCTCTCCCAATTTCAGCCGTCGCTCCTTATAATAAGCGCCCTTCTAGGGTCCAGAGTATGGAGCCTATATTCGCCTCCAGGTGTGATTGGGGTAGAACACCGGCAGAGTCAACACCTGGTTAAGGTGAAACTCCGACACCACCTTCGGAAGGAATTTCGGTGGGGGCGCAGGGACAACCTTGTCCTGTGGAAGACCAGGTAAGGAGACTCGGTGGAAGCGCCTGGAGCTCTCCCATCCTTCTGGCTGACGTGATAGCCACCAAGAAGGGGTCTTCCACGACAGGTGAGAGAGAGCACACCTGTGCATAGGTTCGAATGGCTTGCCCATGAGCTTGCCAGTACCAGCAGTAGATCCCACGGAGGTGGGGTTCCCAGACTGAGGGGAAATGTGATCAAGGCCTTGAAAAGCGCCCAGACCACCTTCTCCCTGTTCTCACCGACTGCTTCCCGCCCGCGCCTGTGGGCAGAGATGGCTGCCAGGTGCACCCTTAGGGTCACGACCTAAGCCCTTGACTAGAAAGGGACCATAAATAGTCCAAGATGCTTGCCAAGGAACAGGAGGAAGGGTCCAAGCCCTTGCTCTGACACCAAATGGAAAACCTTTCCATTTGAAGGCATAGCATTTTCTGGTCGACTCATCAGGACGCCTCAACTACATTGAGGACCTCGACGGAAAGACCCAAGGCCTGGAACTCTAGCCACTCAGGAACCAGGCCGTCAGGTGCAGGGATTGAAGGTCCGGATGGAACACCTTCCCCTGATTGACTGAGAGCAGGTCCGGGCGAGCTGGAAGCTGCCGGAGTCCTGGAGCTGAGACTGAGGAGATCTGGTACCAGAACTGGCGAGGCCAGTCTGGGGCTATCAGAATCACCTGCGCCTTGTCCCTCCTCGCCTTGAGAAGCACCTTGTGGATCAAGGGAAATGGGGGAAAGGCGTAAAAGAGGCCCGGGGTCCATTGCCTCGAGAAGGCATCCCCCTGCAGCGAGCCCTGCTGAGGGGGGCGGGCATGGAACAGACTCAGCTTCGCGTTCTCCATGGAGGCAAACAGGTCCACCTGAGGTGTGCCCCAAAGGGAGAACAGATGCTGTACTACCTCCGGCAGGAGAGACCACTCGTGGGATGCAGCCCCTATCCGGCTCAGGGCATCGGCCAGGGTGTTGGAGGCCCTGCCACGTGAATGGCTAGGAGATCCGCCTCCAGGCTGCGCACGGTGACCAAATGCGGAGAGCTCCTTGCATAGAAGCATGGAGCGTGCCCCGCCTGGCGGTTCAGATAGTACATGGTCGTGGTATTGTCCGCCTGACCGGACCACTTGACCCGGAGGAACGGAGCAAAGGCGGTGAGAGCTAAGCGGACCGCCTCGAGCTCCAGCAGGCTGATGGCATCGGGACTCCCGCTGGGGACCAGAGGCCATGAGCCCGTGTTCCCCAGATGGGCACCCAACCCATCAGAGAGGCATCGGTCGATAGAGAGACGGCCGGCTCGGGCGGATTAACGGGATGCCCTCCTGCAAATGATCTGGAACGGTCCACCACTGAGGCGCTCCACATCCCCTGTGTCACCGACACAAGCTGGTCAAGGGATCGCAGCGTCGGGACCACTGGCTGGCCAGTCCCACTGAAGGGGACGATGTTCCAGCGGGCCCAACCGGACCACGCTGGTGCAGGCGCCATGAGACCCAGGAGGCGTAGGAAGTCCCGGCAGGCGCAATGCCCAACCAGAAATGATTGGGAAAGGAGGAAAGAACCTCGCCCTGTCCGGCGGAGCCGCGTCTGGCTCGAAGAGAGTCGAGCTGCGCCCGATGAATAGAATCACCTGCTTGACTCGAGTTCCGACTTGGCCTGCGTTGATAAGGAGGCCCAGTTGAGAGCAGACCTGGAGGGCCAGATCTCTGGACCACTCCGCCTCCTCCTGGAGGGAGCTGCTATCAGCCAGTCGTCCAGGTGAAGGGTACACCTGACCCCGCGCCTCGTGAGGGAATTGCTGTCACCACTGCCATGCATTTGGTGAAGACCCCTGGAGCTGGAGACAAGCCGAAGGGCATGGCTTGGAACTGAAGAGGGATCCTTCCGCCGGGCGAAGGAATCTCTGGTGAGGCGGACGGATGGGACGGAAAAACGCGTCCTGCAAGTCCAGAGACAAGAACCACACGCGCGTCCAAGGATGGTATTATCTGAGCCAGAGTGACCATCCTGAAGGTTCGAGACCTTAGGAACTTGTTTAGGTCGTGTAGGTCGAGAATGGGGCGCCAGCCCCCGTCCGCTTCGGAACCAGGAAGTACCTGGACACAAACCCTGGGTCTGAAGGAGGTCCACCACCTCTTACCCACCTCCTTCTGGAGGAGGAGAGCGATGTCGGCTCGACGAGCCGCCAGTGAGGCTGGGGATCCCAAGCTCTCGAGGGGCTGCACGGCCTGAAGGGTGGTGCCTGCTCGAATTCCAGAGGCAGGCCTCTTCCCACCACCTCAAGACCCACCTGTCCGTGGTAACAGCGGACCAGGCGGAGCAGGAAGTGCGGAGCCGCCACGGGGGACCCAGGGAAAGGTGGCGGGGATGGGGGCGCACCCTCAGCCCGTCACTGGGCAGGCTTGGAGGAGGGACCGGCCGAGGGACCTCCTGGGCCCTTTCCTCCCTGCCTCCTGTTAGAGGAAGCCGGCGGCTTGGGTTTGGGATGCCAAGGCCGAGCCTGCTGGCCCTGACGTTGCTGGGCCGGGCGCGCCGGGGGCACAGAAGGACGAAAGGGCTTAGGCTGTGGTTTGCGGCCTTTGTCCTTCTGAGCGGAAGAGACCGAGTCCAAGGTGGCATTGACCTTCTCGATCCTCTGCAGGTGACCTTCCACCCCAGGGCCGAGAGGTCAGTCCCCAAAAGGAACATCCGCCAACTTGTGCTGGGTATCCAGTAAAGGTGGATATCCTCAGCCAAGCCCCGACGACGCATAGCCACCGCGCCGCCACCCGATCTGGCACATGAGTCCCCTATATCCAAAGCAGTCTGGAGCTGCTGTTTGGCCACTGCCCTGCCCTGGTCCGCACCTGCTTAACCGTAGTCTGCAGATCGCGGGAAGATGAGGGATGACCTCATCCAGGGAGCCCAACAGGGCATGAGAAAATATGCCATGAGGACGGCCGAACTGGCCTGACGGAAGCCGAGAGAGGACGTAGCGTAGACTTTTCGCCCGACATAGTCCAATTTCTTGGACTCCTTGTCAGGAGGTTTGTCCACATCCCTGGGCGCAGCCGGGCGCTACCGGAAAACGCTGTCGGTAACCAACCCTCAGCAGAGGGGTGTCTCCAAAACCGGACAAGGAACCGGTGGACCGTGATACTTCCTGGCCATCCTGGCCGGGCGCAGGGCAGGAAGCAGGGCGCTGCCAAAGTTCCAGTGCCGGACCCACTATGGCCTCGCCACCGAAAGGCCTCCGCCGAGAATCCCTCGTCCAGAATCTCCGTGAGGGGATACCTGGCCCGCTTGGAAACAGGTTCGAGCTCCATCCCGGTAGACTCCGAGATGAGCCGAAGCAGTCCTAGGAAGGACGACGGGCTATCGTCCATTGACTGACCTCCTGAAGACCCCAAGTCCAGTCGCTTGGAAAGGAGGAATCATCTTCGGACTCGGAAGAGTCCTCGAAAACTGCCTCTGGCCTGAGCCACCCTTCACCTGCCGAGGTCGGTGGGAGTGAGGGTAACTGACAGCCGATGGGGTAGGCCGCCAGCAGAGCGAGAATCTTGGTCGGGACCCCCAATTAGTGGCTGTGGAAGGCGGAGTTCCCCGGAATCGGTGGAGCAGCTGGTTTGGCAGAACAACCCGGCCTGGGTATGAAGCTCCTCGGACAAGTCGAGGGTTGTGGCCCGTTCGGTGACAGTTACTTAATGGCCGGGAAGGCGACGGAGTGGCTTATTCCCCGGCCAGGAGGACTGTTGCAACATAAGGTCCTCGTATCCGCCGGCGTAATTTCACGCCAAGCCTCCCTCATCCGAGGAGGAGGGCCGAGGGACGGCGACGGCCGCTTACCGCGGTGCCGGGGCCGAGACCGCCTATGGCGGTGGGATCGGCTGGACCGCGAAGGAGTCAGGACCGAGAGTCCCGGAATTTCCGAGGTCGGTGCGGGGAGGTGTCGGCGGAACCGCACCCGCCGGCCGGATGGTCCATCGAGGGCTCCGGAACGGAGGCACAGGCGAGCCCACGGGATCCTCAACTCCTTCCGGGGAACCGGGAGAGGGAATCTCGGCTGCTAAAGCGACAGCCACGTCCAATGGGTCGAAAAATCTCGGCTTCAGCCGGTCAGAGTCTCGGTCAACTGACCTGACGGGGACACCGTGAGGCCAGTGGCCGAAGCCGAGCGGTCGACCGAAGCCGACGGTCGACGGCCCGGGGAGAGGGACCTTTCCCGCTCCCAAGAGCGTCGACGGAGGGACTTACCCCTGTCCCTCTTTTTGGACCGAGAATAAGGTCCAGCAGACGCAGGCCCTTCTCCTTTAGTGGAGAGGGACAGACAAAGCTCCTTAAAAGAAGCCGTGTAGGAAGAACCCAGAGAGAGCGGGATAAATGCCGCGGCCGAGGAAGATACGGCCCGCGCCGCCTCCTCTTCGAGGGCGACCATCCGCTCGAGCTGATCCGCCGAGCCAGCCGCCGCGCCCGCGAACACACGCCAACGGGCCTCCTTAGACTTCACGGAGAAGCGCTTCTGGGGCGGCCCAGTTGCAATCGGGCAGCACGGTCTTAGGAGCGTAGTCGAGAAAGATGGCACAGGTCGCGAAGCCTGCGGGTCGTGCTCAAGGCCTAAGCAGTATACACACGTGGAGTGAGGATCCGTCGAGACATCTTCTGCCCGCATGGGCATCTCAAAATCCGGAGTCGATTTGTCCGCCATGCGCGAGGGATGAAGACTGAAGTCTTTTGCAAAATTTTATTTAAATCCATAAGCGGAGAAATAAGACCAGTGTGAAACGCGGAGAGATAGGAGGAACCTGAGCTTCCAAGCGGTAAGGAAGATCTAGCGTCATGGGGCGGAGCCGAGAGTTATACCACCCGGGTGGGTGGGAGGAGCAAGCTTGAAGACCTTCCGGCAAGATTTAAAGCGGCAAGGATACTGCCAATGAGTGTGGATGCACAACATATCCATGTCCCTAGAACAATTATTTCACTGTACTGTAATCAAGTGTCCTTTAATATTTTATCATTTTTATTCTTTGGTAATTGGAAAAGACCCACTAGGCACAAGTCCCTGTTGTCAGGGGCGACCTGGGAGCACTGGGGTGGTTAACTAACTTGCTCAGAGTCACACAGTATGCAAGTGGAGGTTGTGGGAATCAAACCCAGGTCTGCTGGACCAAGTTTATGAACAGCTCACTCTAACCTCTGGGCTATACTGCCAGTTCTGCTCTCCTTTAATTACTGTCTTCAAGTTCTGTGTTTTACTGTGCAGTGAAAAAAACTGCTACTAATCATTTAGTGAATAAGGAGATAAGAAATGCGCAGGCACAATAAACAAAATGTTTATTTTTTTTTTTTTTTACTAAAAACAGGTCAGTAATTGTTTTTGGTATAACTGTAAAGAGTAATGCTAATAAAATTACATCATTTGTAATCAACAATCACATGATGTCACGTGTAGTAAACAGAAGCAGTGCTGTTGTATAGCAGTATAGGGCCAAGTACGTGATCAAACTGTGATGTTTTTAACAATTACCATTTCATAAATACTGGTATGAAAACAAATTAATGACTAACAGTGACAGCATGGGTAGGCTGACTGCCATCAAAATACTTCCGGTTTACTGGCAGATTTCAGACAAATTCAAATTTCCTGGAATGAAACTTATATTCCACATAAAAAGATGTAAGTTCAGTTATTGCCATGAATGCTGTAAAAACAGTAAACAGTGAGCTCCAGCTATGATTCTGATCATTTCAGCATCTTGCAACTTTCTATAAGAATGCGTAGGGAATTTTGCCAGACAAAACGTGTTCTCGTGAGTTGGTCCTTCTTCATTCATGGCAAGGCAGAATCCTGTACTGGGGCAAAGTAACAGTGGGATAAAAAACATAAAAGAACTGGGACTTTTACAGTAAGAAGAATGGAAATATAAAAAAAAAAAGCCTGTTTGAGAGGGCTTGCTCATTCATGCTAGACTTCTGTGACGTCCTCAGTTTGCTAAGTGGGGATCTTGAACAATGTTTGTCATTTTCTAGTGTAATCCTCAAATCCTTCAACCCGATTCAGTTGTGTTCGTGAAGACTCCAGTATGACGTACCCATAACTCTCTCTGAAAACCCATATATAGTGTATAGTGGAATGCAGCTGTGTATAGAAATCCATACACCGCAAAAAGTTGTTCTGCTGCAGTAATGACATCCTCACTAATGCAGAACTTTTCGTTCTGCGTTAGTGAGGATGTCATAATACAATGGACTACAGTAGGCATTGTGATTCGTCCCCTGCCTTGTGAGAGTGGCACGAGTGTGCTGGGCAGCGGCAGTTGTGAATCGAGGGCATTGGCAGAACTGATTAAAACTATGGAAAAGAGTGGGTTTTTTTTCTGTTTTTCAGTCACCATACACTATATAGAACAGTGTATGGTTACCCATACACTACTCGGCTATTCTTCCACCTCGCAGATATAATGCCAACATGGAGACCTCTCGAGCTTCGCTCTCAAGGTCATCAGTCGGCACTGTATCCACTCGGTGGAAGAACAGCCTTGTAGTGTATGGTTACCCATACACTATCCTACATGTAATCTCCTTCCAAAGGTCCATTCTTAGACTAGCAATGTGACTAGACACCACCACTGACATTTTTTTAATGCATTCAATTAGTGCCACAATTCTGCAGCTCAGAGAACTCCTACACAGACAACGGCGAAACTAGGCATACTTTCCATACGGACAAGCATGCAAAAACATTTTGTAGTTTTTGGGCCAGCTGCTAATGGCCAATGCCAGGGGAAGAGAGTGTAATTTTTCACTAGAAGATGGAAGAGTTGATGCTGACCTGACCGTGGTTGTGCTGCTGGGCACTGATGTGACTGTGACACAGCTACTTGTAGGCACTACAGCTAGCCCTGACACTATAGGAAATGTTCCGAACAAGACTTCCATTTTGCGCTCTACGTGGGTGTGGATGTGTGTGTGTGTGACTGCTCTGTCCAACCATCACTTCCTTGTGCTGAGATGCTGCAGAGGACGGGGAGTATGAGTAGTGAGTTTAGAGGAGTCCAGGCCATGTTCATTCTTGTGACTCCTCCTGCGTCAGTCGAGTGTAGCCGCTTGCTGTCACTGGTACAGCCGGTTGGCTGGGTCCTTGGGTGTGTAGTCACTGCACCGCATGGCTTGACCATCTATTAATTGTTGCTGGGATGGTAGTAGCAATGCAGCCAGGCACAGGGTACAGACTGACTAGACTGTCTACAATCATGTGGACTTCAGAAGCCCTTTGGATATCATCAGTCTGCTGTGGTGTATGGGGCCAACAGATGAGTTGCACAGAAAGAACAGTTATGTACTTACCCTAACAGGAAATTTTCAGGGGAATCCTTTCCATTAGTCCACACCTTTGGAGCTATACCTGCATCACTACTAGGACCTTGCAGAAACTTTTGCTATCCTGGGGCCATCCACGATGACTTCATGCGTCAATGTCTAAACGTGGATGGCCCATCTCTCCTCAGTTTCCCACTGGAGATTACAATCCTCCCATGAGGAACCAGGAGTTAAGACCAGCCCAGCCATACAAGGCACGGTATAGGGCTGGATGTATAATGCATGGATTCAGTTCAGACACAATATCGGATGCAACATTCACTGAATCAGAAGGGGGACGGGGTGGGGGGATGGCATAGCCTAATGAAAGATTCTCTTGAAGATCTACTGTTAGGGTAAGTATGTAACTGTTCTATCTTCGAGGATATCTCTTCCATTAGGCCACACCTTTGGAACAATTCTCAAGCAGTCTGAAACATTAGAGGGAGGCTGGTACAGCCTGATACATTCAAGACAGCAGGCCTTGCAGTACAGCAAGCCCAAATCCAGCATGTCTACGGGAGATTACTGTATGTCCAGACTGTAATGTTTAGTGAAGTTGTGGACAGTGCTCCATGTGGCTGCAGCACAAATGTCAGCAGCCGAAACATTTCTGAAACAAGCTACAGACTGCGGACTGCACCAGGAAGTTCCTTACCATACTTCCTATAACAGAATGTAATACAATGTGCCAGCCATTTGGACAGGCACTGTTTAGACACAGGTGCACCCTCTTTCCCAGAGGCAAACAAGGCAAAATACTGAGACGACTTTCTGCAGTCCTTGGTGCAATTCACCTAGTATCTCAGTATCCTACGCACATCCAAAGTATTGAGCAGTGCCCATTAGCCTTACTTCGATTGTGGGCAAGATGATGGAAAAGTTTGTCAGGAATGAAATCATGGAACATTTAACAATGGGAGGGTTGGAAGATATGAATCAACATGGGTTTAAAGCGGGAAGGTCATGCCTGATGAATCTTTTGCAATTTTTCGAGCCTGTTAGCAATACCCTGGATGTAGGACTCCCCATGGATGTGTTGTTAGATTTCTCCAAGGCTTTCAATAATATGCCCCACAATTTCTTAATAAAAGAACTACAATAGATGAAGGTGCTGATTAATATAACTAAATGGATTCACTCATGGCTACTAGGTAGAAGACAAAAGGTCTGTGTTGCAGGACACGTGTCTTCATGGGGGGAGGTCACGAGCAGAGTGCCTCAATAGTCAGTCCTGGGACCAGCACTCTTTGGATTATTCATCTCTACACTATAAACAACTAGGAACTGCTGGAACTCAAAATTCACACACAATGTCAAGGTTGGAGCAGTAGTGGTAAGGGCAGAAGCAATACAAAAATGTTCCAAAATGAGACAGACAACATTGCAGAGTGGGGGAGGTCCCAGAAACTCAAGTTCAATAGGGAAAGGTGAAAAGTAATGCACATGGGTAGCCAAAACAAAAGGGCAGTGTACTTCATGTACAGGGTAGAGATCAAAGTAATTCAGAGTGAGAGAGGAGGCGGTCAGCGAGGACAACAAGGTGATGGGCTGTATTTTACATAACATAGTGAGTAGAGATAGAGCGGTATTCTGTCACCTTTTATAGTTCATTAATGCACCCCCGGGCACCCAGGACTGTAAAGAACATCAAAATGTTGGAATGTGCTCAAAGAAAAGCCACCCAAAAAATAAAAAATTGTATCCGCAAGACCATAGGGAGAACGGCTGGTAGATCTGAACCTGTACTCACTGGAATACAGGCAAACTGGGGGAGATCTCTGTATGGTCTACAGGGCAATAAAATATAGGGAGATTCTTGAATGCACTGGATTAGAATCAAGGACATCTGAAAGGGACTACAGAGGCCACTGTTTACAATTGAAAGGAGCACTGTATAAAACAAAACTGAGAGGTAACTGGTTCTCTCAGAGGGTGGTGAGAGTATGGAATAGTCTGCCTAAAGACATGGTGATAAGCAACTCAATGGAGTCAATCAAGAATTCACTGGACAAATTTATGGAGGAAAGAAAGTTTCTATACCATGATTGAGAACTGGCGAGTCACATAGCCCTTGGCTATTGACTTGTACACCATGAAACCAGAAATATAGGCCACAACCCGTGGCTGGCTCAAAATGAGCCAACTTCCGTTTCTCAAGGACATAATTCATATCCCAAGGTGGGAAGGGATTGTGGATAGGTGGTGAGAGTGGACAAGCTGAAGGGATACAGGACCTACAGGAAGATCTGGAAAGCTAGGGAGGTGGTCCAGGATATGGCAGCTTGGTGTCAATGCCAAGAAATGCAAAGTTATGCATATCGGAGCCAAGAATCCTAAGACAGAGCACTACCTGGATGGAGTCCGAGTATCTGAATCAGAGGAGGAGAAGGACCTGGGAGTGATAATCACTAGTGGCCTGATGCACTCCACGCAGAGCAAGAAAGCAGTAGCAAAGGCAAACAAGATGCTGGGATGCATATCTAGTGGGTTCAGTAGCAGGAGAGAGGAGGTCATACTGCCCTTGTACAGGTTACTGTTGAGGCCGCCTCTAGAGTATGGAGTTCGGTACTGGTGCCCACACCTCATAAAGCACATTAACCTGCTGGAGAAGGTCAAGAGGAGGGCTACCAAGATGACAGCCGGTCAGCAGGGTAAGGCATATGAGGACAGGTTGAGGGCACTGAACATGTACTCCCTGGAAGACAGGAGTGAGAGGTCATGACTGGGACCTTTAAGTACTTGAAATAAATAAGATTGATATGGAGAGTCTCTTTAAGCTGAGTGGCAACCATAACACGAGGGGGCACAGTCTTAAGCTGGATGGTGGGAGGTTTAGGAGGGAGGTCAGGAAGCATTTCTTCACAAAGAGCGTGGTGGACACTTGGAATGCGCTGCCAGAACAGGTAATCTCATTGAAGAAAGTGGGCAGCTTTAAGAGAGGCTGGGACAGGCATGGGGGACAGTAAGGATCATGGGTAGGGAGGATGGGAGGAGTGGGGAGGGAGGGCAGGGACATTAGCTCAAGCTATGGACCCTGCAATACGAGCAGACGTGATAGACCAAATGGCCTTCTTCTGCTGGCTTCTTCGTATGTAAGTATGGGACACCTCCAGTTGTGCAATCGTATGGCCATCAATAGGGGCATGGAAAGCAGATATAGTGGCCAAATGCACTTTCAGTGAGGAACTACCGCAGACCAGAGTCTGACAGGGACAGCATGTACTCCAGCACTACATTTACAGCGCGTATAATTACTAGGAAGCCACCCACAAAGTGAACCAGTTTCCACTTCAATGAACAGGTGTAAGATGGTCTGGGTGGTGGGCGGCACTGCCGCTGGAGCAGCAGACATCACCTAAGTGGTCTCTGTATGGAGTGGCGACCTAGAACAGACTGGGGAGGCTTTGTGCTTTTCTCACTCTCTCCCCCCCAGTGTTTGTGCTTATGTGACCCAGATGTCTTCTCCTGGGATTTAGAAGATTCTGACCCCAAGGAACGAGCCGGCAACATGGTGGAGTTTTGTTGGAGCTCTTTCTCCATTCACGCTACCTGCTGTTTTAAGAAGTGCTTTTCCAAAGCGCCCTGTCGTGGCTATATTGAACCTTTTGCAAATCGGGTATGCCTGAATGATATGGTCTGGGCCGAGGCAACACACGCAGAAGTCGTGTTAATCTCCAAAATGTACAGTTTCACTGCATTTACAATAACGAAACAGTTTTGACGGCTCCTTAGTCCACAAACACCCCATCGAAAAATCACTTGACTGCCAACTACGGTGAAAATGAAAAAAGAAAAGCTGTGGCTATGACAGCTTAGTTTCTGTGCATGGTCTGGCAAGTATGGTTAATGGCAGGAAAAGAACTGAAGAGGGAAGGGGCTGCCCATGTTTACATGGGACAGCCAACATGTGACGTTGTCATGGGCTGCCCCTAGTGGACAGCTTGCAAAAGTTTCTGTGTGGTCCTAGTGTCCGGTGGCCTACAGTTCTGTAGATGTGGCCTGATGAAAGAGTTATCCTCGAAGAAGATCTAAATAAATGCAATTATGACTTCAAAGCATGAAAAGCAGCAGAGAAAGAGGCTGTGTTGGGTACAAAGAGCCCGATTTCCTACACGTTTTTAGTAGTAAGGATGGAATGTCCTGAAATTCTATTTTTTGGGAATGTTGTGGTTTGATTCCCACTGATGCAAACTGTGTTTTGCAGAAAACTGGCGCATCACTTTGCTTACTTGAAAATGTGAGTATTCCTGAAACTGGCACTAGCAAAGGTAAACTGGGCAAGGTTAGAAGGACTGACAAAATAAATGCCCAAGAGATGGGCATCCATTCTTGGGCTGACAAGCTGGAGACATGATTTGTGGTTTAAGCTTGCACTTTAACAGATAAGTGCTGCAACATAATGTTTAAGATCACCCCTCTCTTTAATCCATTCAGTGTGAAGGGGAAAAAAAGATGCAAGAGTTGCACATGAGCCCAGCTTAAACAAAGATGTGGTTTAGCCTGGCGTGGTGGACTGCTTGCAGTGGATTCTGTCCTGGCCATGTGCCGACTTGAAAAGCATTAATGTTTCTTCACAAGCTCACTCTGTCACATGCATGGTGAAAGGCAAAGCAAAAGTGTGCAGAATTGTTACAGACACACAAAAAACTATGCAACTAGGGATGTAGGGGAAACGGAGAAAAAAATAAGGCTTTGGCTATACTTCATAAGAATAAAACAGAATGTCAGTATATCACTGCCTCCCTTATAAATGGGCATATTCAGTATCCTAGTGTACCCTTTACAACAGCACTGTGTGAGACAGTTCTGCCATGTGCCCACTTGAGTTGGGCTTTCGTCGGAGGAAGGGTAGCACTGTGTGTATCTGATGATCATGACCTCCTGTCTTGGCACTGCATCACTTTGGTGAATCTTAATTTTAACAGCGGGAGATCAAATTCTCAAGCTGGCAACAGAGCTCAAAACAAGGCCCGACAATGAGTGTGTCTGTGTGGGAGGCTGGAATGGGATCATGCTCATTTTCTGTTCGGCATGTAACATGGCTTCAAAAGTGGGCGACTGGTGCAGAGCAGCAGGAATTCCTGGTGTGTGAGTGCTAGCAGTACGTGGATTTACAGCTACTCCAGATTTACCCAGCAGGAGCCATGTATATGAGCGCTTGGCTCTGCAGGTGAGATCCCAGCAACTGCAGTCTCAAATATCTACTAAATGGGTTTGCTGCAGCAGTGCTAGCTATATGACAACTCTCATCTGCTCCTGTCTTAATGTTTGCCAGCAGTAGAAGAAGAATCAGCATTTATATAGCGCGTTTCATACACAGTATCCCAAAGTGCTTTACAAGCAATGCTAGACTGGTAATTAAGTGACTGAATGTGTGGTGGCGGCCATATCGCACATCATCACCCACACACAGCCTGGATAATTGCATGAACTGGTTTTATGGGAAGGGGAATGTTGGCCAGGACACCGGGAATGTTCCCTGCTCTTTGCGAAGAGTGCCCTGGGTTCTTTTACTTCCACCTGGACACCCACCAGGACAACACCAGGATGGGCAGAAGGGGCCTCGGTTTAACATCTCTTCCGAAGGATGGCACACTCCAGCAGTACAGCACCCCCCAATACTGCACTCGGATGCCAGTGATTTTTAGGTGCAAGTCCAATCCCGGTGTGGGACAAGAACCCACGACCTTGTGGTCCAGAGGCGGATGTGCTACCAGCTGAGCCACACTGACACCAGTAGTTAATACAGATTAAAGATGTGGGAGCCTGGCACTGAGGCAGTGGCACAACGGGGTGGGGGGGTGGCTAAGAGGGCTATAGCCCCCAAGCACACCCCCCCCCCCGCCGTGGGACCGACTGCACTGTGCACATGTGAATGCTGTTTTTTAACTTACTGATGCAGCTCAGAGTATTGGTGGCCGATCGCCATAGGAGGCACTGCTGAGTCAGCTGGACTCGGGAGATGTGGCTAGTGGCTGCGCAGTGATGCTGAGAGACACAGTCATCACAGGGACACTGATCTGCTAGTCAGGTGATCTCCATAGCCGCTGTGGCACGAATGTGCGATCTAACCCAGCCTCCATCCCGGACTCCCGACCTGATAGCTGATCTGATCCACTGAAATAGTGTGGTTGCCTTAGCAACCTTGAATCAGTGTATGAGGCGCTGGCTCCATCCTCAGTCTGTTCCTTCCCCTCGATGCTTGGACTGTGTCTCAGTCGGCAGCAGGCAGTAGTTACAGAAAGAAGAGTCGAGTTGTTGTCTTGAACTTTACTGAATGAATCTGTACAGTGGCAGCGCCCGTCGTTTCGGAAGAGAGAGCCAGGGATAGGGATTTCATAGATTTTCAATCAGTCAGTGGAGAGAGGCAGTTTACCAACAAAAAAAAAAAAAAAGGGGGGGGAATTGTGTAAAAAAAAAAAAAAAAAATTTTTAAAGTGCTGCTACTGCTAGTTGACTTTTTTTTTCTTTTACAGTGTGTGCAGACGATGACAGATGTCGAATAAAAGTCAGTCAGTCAATGAGAGAAGATTCTTTGGTCAGGCAGCAGAGGACGAGTCTAGTCTCCGACTCGGAGACCACATCAGACAAGAAAGAGAGAGAGAGGAAAATACTCAGCAGCACAGCAGCTTATTAGATAGCTGCTATTATTTTTTAATCTCTCTACTCTACAGACGTCTTGAGTCTTTTTATTTGTCCCAAAAAATGACATCTTGTGATTCTGTGAATAAAGGAGAGAGGACTGGAGACAGAAGAATGCTGCAGTGTATTTACTTGCTTGATTTCGGCTGCTTGCTACATGCTATTGCTACAGTCAGCAGCTTACTAGTTCCTGCTATTATCTGTACTCTCTCCAGCCTTTATCTGTCCAATAAATAAAATCTTAATAAAGCCAAGAGAAAGGGTGTGAGAGGAGTGTAGACAGAATAGCAGTAGTTGCTTGGTTTGGGTGGCTGAACAATCAAGTACATTATCAGCATCTTGCTAGCCTCAGGTACTGAATACACATACATAGTTTTCAACCTGCAGCCAGTTAATAATTATTGTCTTTACAGCAAAGCATTTTGTAGATTACTTTGAAGCTAAATAACTCATCTCAGAGCTTCTGATCTTCTGCCAATGGTGGAGGAGAGCTCCGATATTAGTTATTTAGCTTCAAAATAGGCTCTGAAATGCACCACAGAGCATCTAGTACCCCATAGCACCTCTGGCATTTATGAAGAAGATTCCCCCTTTGCAAAATATCTAGCTCCCTCCCCCCCCAAATTTTCATGCTGGTTGTGCCCCTGCAGTGGGGCTAAGAGCACAGGTACTTCACCTATCTGCCTCTCCTAGCAGGAATTACCACAGGCAATAGTGTAGGAGAAACTGGCTTGAACTGGAACTCACAGATCTACTGCAGTCCTAGCTTTTTCCAGCAGGCAAACAATGCAGGTGAGCTATCGCTGGCAGTGAGGATACCCAACTACTCTAGTCCAATGTCTTACAGCAGGAGTCACAGCAAGCAGTGGTCTGAAGGAAATCATACAACAAAAACTTAAAGGCTAAACATAAATAGTAATTATTACAAAAAACTATAAGCTTTCCAAAGTTGCAAGTGCATCATGATACTCCAGAGCGAACTGATGAGGATGACAAACATGTCAGGCAGTGTGCACATACTTGGCTTTAACTAAAGAACCCTTGCATGAGAAACAAACTGTTGCCAAGTACCAATAACTATGTTCATCTTGGCACAGGGGGATTTTTATCAAGCTGTGTTTGACCAATGTCTCAAGGGGAACTCGGGTATGTGTTCATGTATGTGCATGGAATTCATTTTTTGTTGCTTGTTTCAGACAGTAACAGGACCAATTCTGCACTTGCAGAACTAGTGCAACCCCAACCCCCCAAACTGCGTTGAGTGAAGTAGTCATTCAAATCCGGTTTTCATTTCACTACAAACTGTGGTTTTCTCCTTGCTGAAGATGAGTTGAAGAGCTCAAGTCAGCACAGAGTTCCAGCTTCCCTAGCCACTCTGAGATTAATCTCCAGGCTCCTAGGAATGACCGGTTTTATTGACCTTTTTCAGTCCTACTGTCAGAAAGGAACAATGCGTCTGTATGCGTCCCATCTTGAAATATAATCTAGTAACAGTGGTTGTTAAGGCAATGGTGTGTTCACTGAAGTAGCTGGGGTTGATGACAAGTTCATGGGAGATTCTGGAGTCAATTTGGTGCTCAAGTCCAGTGGCGCCACTGATGGCCCACCACCACCATTTAGCACATTCATGGTGGTGCTTGCATGGTTCCGGTCCTTGTAAAACCCTGAGGTGCTCACAGCCTCTTGCAGCTTAGCCCAGGCCTGGGAGTCATTATTCTGCACAGCCTCACAGAGCAGCCGGGTGTGTTCCTTTAGTTCACTAATCTCCCGCTGTGTGTTGTGGTTCTGCCGGATCAGGTCCCTGGTTTTCAGCGTGATCCCAAGCAGCCCTGACTTGCTAAGTATCTCTAGTGTGTTATGGAAGCGCTTCTGTTTTGCCAGATTAGAGAGATGCTTTTTGACTTTGGCTGTTCCTTTGACATCACTGATTCCAGAAAAAAATGCACCAATGGAGGGCACAGGTGAAGCAAAAGATGGCGAAGCAGAGGGGCAGAACTCTGTAGATGGGGAAGTGACGCTGTGAGAAAGGGACATCCCCACATCCTGACTTCGACTTAAATGTTGGACACTGGGTGGAGCTGAATGGCTCATACTCTCAAGGCCTGGACTGACAGACTGTTGGTTGGACATTACTGCTGTTAGTGACAGATCCTGCTGCTTTCTCACTGGTGCAGACGAGTGCATTTCACCATTTCTGGGAGAGGTGGTATCAGGGGATAACACCCTAATTTCCTCAATGCAAAATCTCTTACTCCTGCTGTGCTCTAGGACTCCATCACTCCCATTCAGAACACGGGCCTGGCTTTTGGCTTTGCTGTCCCTGTTCTTGCCCGGGTGAGGTGCAATCTTTGGGTAGGCATTCAAGATTGGGAGGTAGGTATCCCCTTCCTGCTGCTTTCTGCTCGGAACAAGTGATTTGAGACCTGCAGTGGTGACCGGCTGCTGGATTAAGAGGACCCTCGTCTGTCCAAGTGTAGTGGCACATTGGCCATTCCATGTCAGCTGTGTGTGTAGGATCTGGGTGCTGGTTGGAACATTCAGTGGCTGAGAAAAGAGAGAGAAAAAAAAACCATGTTACAGTGGAAATCCACATCTGCAGCACTCAACTTATAAGTACACTTATTGAGCACCAATCACATGCCCCCAGTGTTCTGAGCTTAACTTCACAATCTGATGATACGGTCCCACATTTGGATGAAAGGCTAAGAGGTATGATCTGGTGCACTGAGCAACTGCACCAACCTGAGGCACAGGTCTTCTAGTTACTGCAGGTGTGACCAGCACATTTCTTCAGTTTCTAGGAAATTATACCAGAATCCATCCCCACAACATATTAAAACAGGTTAAAAAATGAAAATGACATACTCACCATATTTCTTGGTCTTCTAGCAATATCTTCACCACTGAGTCACACTAACAGGTCTGAGCCAGGAGCACTAGGGCCCTGCAGGAGTCAGAACTTTTCAGGAGGGCTGGCGCCGAGGTAAGCTACGTACAAGTGCAGCACCGCGAGACTGGCTCGTGCTGCACTGGTTACCTTGGCACCAGCTCTCAACCACCTCAGTATCTTTTTTACTGAGGAGGTGCAGCATAATCTAAAGAACAGTTACATACTTACCGTTAGCAGATCTTCAAGAAAGTCTCCTCCATTACTCCACACCTTTTGGAACTATAGCTTCCAGGCACTAGGACCAGATGCAAATTTCTGCTAGCCAAGGGCCACCCACGACGAAGTCACAAAACAGCATTTATATAAACGTGGGTGGCCCCATTACTCCTCAGTTCCCTGCTGAAGATTAGACTCAAAGGGCCTCCAGCCATGGGGAACCAGGAGATAAGACCAGCCCAGGCATGCAAGGTAAAGGGGGGATTGTTAACTAGGAAAGGCACAATAAGCCGAAGCTTATTTCCAGGTGTGACCTGGGAGCAAAGTAAGCATTAAGGCACGCCGAAGGTGGCATCTAATGGTGGATTAATGCATGGTTGGGAAGGTTGTGGCCTACAACGGCCCAACCATGCATTAATACCATTAGATGCCACCTTCAGAGTGGCTTAATGTGCTTGTAACATGGCAAGTGCTAATTTAGTACAGTTTACATTCACAGCTACTTTTTACATTGTTTAATACAGTATTTTCTGTTGCTCAACCCTGTACTTTTTTAGTAGAGATCCATCTCCTGGGAGCGCGTGAACACTAACAAGGCAGTACCTATTTATATTGTGATTGCTCTTTCCTGCACCTTTACAACAATTGTGTAAAAGCACTATGCCACTACATCTAACGTGCCACGCTACCATTCCCTGCTATCTAGACAGTTGTTTTCGCTCGTTTCTTGTGCTGACTTTTATGGTTTACTAGAGGATTGTGGGAACATACCTAATATTTACATATCTCATCTTTCAGTTCATTTAACATAGCGAGGTATGCAAATATTGTTTATGTTCCCACAATGCACCGACTTCTGCAAGTTTCTGCTGCTAAGAACTAATCACGCTCACAGTACCGGTATCGCTGTCACAGAGCTCTTCTTCATTCCTTGTTGCTCAAGCACTGGATCGCCTTCCTCGTATTGCTCCAGGGATGTGTCCTACTTGCTGCAGTGGCATTACATTACGATCCTCGGCAGCATACATGCCTCTCCCACTCGCTCCCCCTGGGTTTATTCAAGATCACCCACACGTGCGCTCCACCTTTCTGGGGCTCATGCACAGCAGTACGAGTCCTGTAATGATTTCCTCTGCGCGCTCCCTTGAATACCAACACGGCATCTATCATGGATTAATGCCGTGTTGGTCTTGTATCAGCTGACGCGATTGAGCAGATTGGCTTCCTTATTTGTGGTCCTGTTATTTTTACCATGTTACAAAGGAAGTTAAGTAACTTGCTCAGGGTCACACAGTATGCAAGTGGGGGCTGTGGGATTCAAACCCAGGTCTCCAGGTTTGCAGCTCAAACCACAGCGCTATACCGCCTCCTGCAAGGTGAGGCATAGGACTCGATATATAAAGCATATACGAGGTTCAGGCACAATATCTGATTCAAACTTCACTGAAGCAGCAGGGGAATGGAGAGAGGGATGGCATGGACTGATGGGGGAGATTCTCTTGAAGATCTACTGTTATAGTCAAGTACACAACTGTTCTGTCTTCTTTGAGGATATCTCCTGCATCCATCCACATTTTGGAACAATTTCCAATAAGTCCCAAACACCAACTGGGAGGTGGTTACAATCTGAATATATATAACATAGAGCACTGTCCACACCTTCAGTAACATTACAGTCTGGACATAGGTTATCGCAGATGTGCTGATTTCGAGCTTGCTGTACTGCAAGATCTGCTATTCTTCTTGCAGTACAGCAAGCCCGAATCAGCACATCTATGAGAAACTATGTCCAGACTGTAATGTTACTGAAGGTGTGGACAGTGCTCCATGTTGCAGCAGCACAAATGTCTACAGCAGCAGAAAAATTTCTGAAACTAGTAACTTAAGTGGCAATTCCCCCGGTGGAATGACAATGAACCACACTAGGAAGCTCCTTATCGTACTTCATATAACATAACTTAGCACAATGTGCCAGCCATTTGGACATGTACCGTTTATACACAGGAGTGCCCTCTTTCAGAGTGGTGAATGAAACAAAAGCTGAGAGGTCTTTTTGCAGTCCATGATGCGATTCACATAGTATTACAGTATTCTGTGTATACCTTAACTATAAAGCAGTGCCTCACCCTGATGGACATGCTCAGAGTATTAACATGCACCTTTGGGGGCACCCCAAAACATGAAATGGCTTTACCTTCTGGAGCCTCACATGCAGATATAAAGATTTCAGTTCAGCATGGACCAGGGATCCCTTGTTCTGTGACAACAGACCCCGACACAAAGGCATGGGGCTAGGAGGCTCCATTGCCATCAGCTGCAGAAGTGGAAACCATATCTGGCAAGGCCATAACGGAACGATAAGGATAAGAGTGGCACCCACCATCTGTAGTTTGTGCAGCACTCTCTGCATTAAAAGAACTGGAGGAAATGCTTACAGAAACTTCCCTCTTAAGAAAGGGACAACGTATCTCACCAGAAAAAACTACGCTCTGGAACGAGCGAGCAGAAATGTGGCAGTTTTGTGTAGTGTGGGAGTATAGAAAACTCCAGTTCTGGATGACTCCATCTTGCAAAGAGGTCATCCACCATGGAAGACAGCAGTTCCTATTCGTGCATCTTCAACTGTCACCTCCTTAGCCGGTCTGCTAAGACATTCTGGAGACCTAGGAGATGCATGGCTGACAACTGTAGGCTGTGAGACAGAGCCCAGTAACATACTCTCACTGCTTCCCTGCATAGGGGATAGGAAAGCGTGCCCCTGTTTGTTGATGTAATGCATAACATAGGCACTGTCTGACTGTATTAACAGGGGACCTGGGCAGAGATGTGCCTGAAATGCCTGAAGGCTGTACAGGACAGCCATCAACTCCAGGACATTTATGTGTAACATGGCCTCCACCTTGGTCAATGCTCCCTGCATCTGATTAGGGCCAAGGTGTGCATTCCAGCTGGAGCCCGAAGCATCCATGGGGAGGATCTGTATGGGAACTGATACAACAAATGGAACGCCCTTCAACAGGTTTTCGTGAGCCACCCACCATAGCAATGCTCTTTGAAGCAGGCACGTGATAAGAACCATTTGATCCAGCTTATCCACCAGCTGATCCCACTGGATGCTGAGTGTCCACTGAGAGATTCTCATCTGTAGGTGGGCCAGTGGCACCGTCACTATGGCTGCAGCCTCGAGTCCTAGAAAATGTAACATTATTCTTGATGTAGAGATGTAGTGGCTCTTCTGTATACCAACTGTGCTTGGGCAATCAAGTTTTCTGCTCTGTCCAGTGGCAGGAAAGCACAGCCCTTCTCCCTATGTACTGCAGTCTTTGGCAGGGCATCATTACAGAGTTTGACAGATTTACTGTGACCTCCAAATCCTCATAACAACTGCCTTGTTCAAGACAAGGTATACAGCAAAGTTTCCCTGGGGCTGGCCTACAAGGGCGTCGTCTAAAATGGGGAACATATATAGGCCTTCCTTGCAAAGGGTTGCTGCCACTATTGCAAAGCAGTTGGTAAAGACCTGTGGCACAGAAGACAAGCCAAAGGGCAACACTCTGCACTAGTAATGCTCCCCCTCCACTACAGAGGTACTGCCTGTGTGATATTCTGATCTTGACACGAAGGTATGCATCCTCCATGCCTACAGAACAAATCCATTCCCGTCTGCAGAATGGGAATCAGAGGCTGCAGGGATACCATTCTAAACTTCTCGTATTCTATGTAGAAGCAGACATCCCTGAAACACAACACAAAATGCAGGTCTCCTGTCCAGGAAGTATCTGGAACAGGGTCCTTTCTTTCTCCCTCAAGGAGGAACTGGATATAGAACATATTTTTGGAATAATGACTGAACTTCTTTCAGAAGGGACAAGTGGTCTGGAGGATAACTGGAAAGAGGTGGAGGACGATATGGAGGGGTATCTAGCAGCTCCAGAGCATGCCCCCTTGCAATTGTCTCCAGGACCCACTCTTCTCGTGATCTTATTTCATTGTTTGAGATACAGGGAGAGTCTGCCACCCACAACCACCCTGCTGGTAACACTGGGAGAGGGCATGTCTCCAGAGTCATGTGTAGCCGGTGATGGCAGTGCAACTGGTACCAACTACTTCGGGTGCTCTGAGAGTCATGTGTAGCCGGTGATGGCAGTGCAACTGGTACGAACTATTTCGGGTGCTTTTTGCATGTGCACTGGGGGGAGCGGTCCCAACTAAGGACCACCTCCTCTGCACGACCTTGCTGATGATAAACATGGCCACCTCTGTCAGCAGGATCACGAAACAATCCCCACAAAGCCCTCTGGCAGGAGTGGGATACAGGGACTTGACCGACATTTTTGGTGTCTGAAGACCTATTAGAGCGTTCTTCAACATCATAACCAAACAGTTTTGTTCCTCTAAATGGGTCATTTTAAAAGAACAATTACATACTTATCGCAACAGCAGATCTTCGTATCTCTTTCATTGGGCCACACTTCTGGAACATGTAGGCGCTAGGCACTAGGACCATATAGAAACTCTTGCAAGCAGTCAGCCAGGGGCCGCCCACAATGACGTCAGGCATCAGCGCATACACAGACGTAGGGAGGCCCCTCATCTCCTCAGTTCCCCCACCAGAGAACATGCTTGGAGGACCTCCTCTTAGGGAACCGGGACAGAACCCAGCACTCCACCCATCAGGCAAGACAAAAGGCTAGAAAATGTGGAAATGGAGATAGCAGCACCAGAATCCATTGTTGCAGGCCCAGAAAGGGGGAAGGTATGGCCTGAGGAAAAAGATTCTCTCGAAGATCTGCTGTTACAGTAAGTATGTAACTGTTCTATCTTTTTTGAGGATATTTCTCATCAGACCACACATTTGGAATAAGTCCCACGCAATACCAAAAGCTAGCAATCAGGGTGCTGGTGCCTATAGGCTTATGACAGCAGGCCTTGTAGTATAGCTATGACACAGCCAGCCCATTTATGACAGATAATGTCCAGACTGCAGTGTTTAGTGAAGGTGTGGACAGTACTCCAGGTAGTAGCTGTGCAGATCACTGCAGTGGAAACATTCCCGCAACAGGCAACCGAGGTGGCCATGCCTCTGGTGGAAAGACCACGAACCACAACAGGAAGTTACTTACCGTACCCCCTGTAACAAAACGTAATACAGTTTGCTAGCCATTTGGACAAGCACTGTTTAGAAACTCGGGTGCCCTCTTTCCCAGGGGTGAATTAAACAAAAAGCTATGAAGACTTCCTGTAGTCTTTGCTATGGTGTGTATAGTACCTGAGTGTTCTATGCATATCTAAAGTATGGAGCAATGTTTCCCCCCTGGATAAGCATTCTCTGGTTATTACACTGGTAGGTGGATGGTCTGATTTACAGTAAAACTCAGACACCACCCTTGGGAGAAACTTAATATTAGTACACAAAAACTCACGGTCTGTGGAAAATCATATAAAGAGGATCACACATTGAGAGTCTGTAGCTCTGAAGCCCTTCGAGTAACTGCAACTGAAAATAACCCTTTCAAAGAAAGAAAGCTAAGCCACGAGTCGTGGCTGGCTCAAAAGGAGCCAAAGTTAACTAATCCAAAACAAAATTCAAGTCCCAAGCTGGGACTGGATCACAGTTAGGAGGCTTTACGTGTAAAATGCCCTTCAAGAATGTACGAGCTACATCCAGCTGAGCCACCATACAGCCATCAATAGGCACGTGGAAAGCTGATATGGCAGCCAGGTGCACTTTGAGCGAGTAATACTGCAGGCCTACATACAATAAGGACAGTAGGTACTCTAGAACATGACTGACTGGGTGGGAAAACAGATCCAGGTTATGTGAAGTGGCCCAAAAAGCAAACTGCTTCCATGTCATACAATAAGTAGCTCTGGTGGACAGTTTTCTAGCTGCCACCAGAATATCCACCACTTTCTAGGCCATTCCTATGCTCCGAGAACAAGACTAGCGCAACTTGAAACTTAACTTCCCAGCTCTTCTTTATTGTTGCTGGCTCCCTTGATGAACTTTTCGGCCCACCCACCGTCCCCCGCCCCTCTTTAAATGCCCCACCTATAGTAGGGACTACACCTCGTGTGAGCACCTAGCCAATCAGCAATCTTGTTGCTTTTTCTGACTTGGCAATTACAGCTACTTTGACACTAGTGCAACTCCCCTGAAACCTAACTGGACACAGTCCCTGTTCTTTTATATTTGCTCCTTGCTGCCTGCTCTAGCCTCCCCTTCTGCGTACTCCTGAATCCGCCCACTAGCTCAGCTAATTCCAACATATTTCTGGTAGTGTCTGGGTCCTCTCTTCGGCTACTGACATCCTTGTTTACTGCTCTCTGGCTGTCTCCCTCTTCCTATCCTCCATCCACTGCCTCCCTCCTGCCCCTTTCCCAGTATTGCCAAGTTACCCCCCATCTGCTTGGGGTACTCATCCCGATTTCCACGTCCTGCCTTTTAAAGGCCACCCTGATCCTCAACTCAGGTAGACCCCTCTGTGCACCTTACCAACCATCCCCTTGTGTGCAAGTTAGGTTGAGCTACCCACCTTGGTGGGGCTCTAACTTTCCTCCTTTCTGTTAACTTCTGCTACTGGCCTTTACCTCTGGGATTTCGTGCCATCTCAGTCACAGGCAGGCCCCCCTTCTCTCCGCCCCTCTACAACCTCCCTGCCACGATGAATCCTTTATTTCTGTCCCTTGTGGTTGCCTCTCTGACAGGGTCCCTTCTGATAGATGACCTCTTTGCCACTGTACTATCCCTTGACCAGGTGGACCTCCTGTACTTTTCCATTGGCAGCCACCCTCCCAGGCCCCTTCCCCCTCCTGCATGGTGGGAGTTAACTCCCTTGGCTCCCTCTATCTCTCGGTTTCCTAACTAACCTTGAGTGACGTCCAACTGGTTCCTTCCAATCTAACCCCTTCTTTTCTCCCACTCTCCCCTGCCTACTATACCACTATTGCTTTCTACTCTCCCTGCTCTTACTGGCAGGGGACATCGAGATCAACCCTGGCCCTATACTATCCACCCTCACATCCACGGATGCCCCCAGGATAAAAATTGCCCACATGAACGTCTGCATCCTCCCTGCAAAATACCTTGATACAGAGGCCTGGGTCTCCCTATACAAACCCCACATCCTCTGCCTCACGGAGACCAGGCTAAAGTCGCAGCACCATGATGCCATATTTCAACTGGCTGGTTACTCCCTCCTGTGCAAGGATTGTCCAGGCAGAAAAAAGGGAGGTGGTGCTGCAGTCTTTGTCAGAGAACCCCTCTTGTCCTCCTTTATCCTATGCTTGGACTATGCCTCCCCTGTGACTGGCTCATCATTGAAATTACCCTGGGCGCCACAAAAAAACTTTTCCTAGGTTGCTGCCACAATCCTCCTGATGGGGGCAAAGAAGGCCTCTGCAGCCTCCTAACTGGGTTTAGATCGCTCTCCCCAACCAAAGATACCATCCTTCTTGGCGATTACAATCTCAACTGGCTCGGTGCTCACGAACCAGATTATGCCAACCTTCTAAATCAATACAACCTGGGCCAAATCCTCACTCTCCCTACCCGTCTCAACACCCATACCTCAAACCACTCACTTCTTGACTGGGTGATCACCAACAACAGAGATACAGTCACCCATACTGGCACTCTGTCTGACTCCATAAGTGATCACTCCCCTACCTATGTCATCTGGTCCTCTAAGGCCTCCTACCATCCCCCAAGTACCTCTCCTTCCATAACTTCAATTGCCCTGACACCTCCTGCCTCTTCGAGAACATCAGGGCTATCAACTGGCAGGCGCTCTATGCCTGCACTGATGTGTCTCTGGCTGTAACCCACTTCACCAATGCCCTCCTGGCCATCCAGGACCGCCACTTCCGCACCACTACTCGATGTGTCAGAGGCGGGTGCACATGCTAGTTAACGAAAGACCTACTGTCCCTCATGAAGTCGTGGGACAGAAAATAGGTTGCCTACAAGTGAACACCCACCCCTGCCCTGTGGAACGAGTACAGACACCTGTGAAATAGATGTAAGCACATGGCCAGATCCTTAAAATGGGACTACTACCACCAGTTCGAGAGAGAGAACCTGGGCAATCCTAAAAATGGTGGCACTCTTATCAACTTATTATTAAATCCACGCACACACAGCTCCTCCATACACCTGAGTACCCCTACTGGCCCTCTGACCAACCTCTTGGAGACTGCCGGAGCACTTAAAACCAAGTTTTCCAACCTGTCGGCCCTCCTTCACAATCTTCCATCCCAGGGACACTGCACTTCCTCCCTGACTTCAAATACCCTCCCTACTGACACCCCCCCACCCGCCCTTCTACTTTTTGTCCATCTCCACTAAAGGTACATACAATCTGCTGAAGAGGTTACCCAACAGGAGTAGCCCTGGCTCTGATGGACTATCCCCAGTCTTTCTGAATCTTGACTCAGCCCTTTCTTATTTGCAAACCTCTTACATTTATCCTTAATCTTGCACTGTATCTCCACCATGCCAGACTCCTGGAAGTCTGCTAGAGTAGTTCCCATCTTTAAGTTTGGTAACCCCCACTCTTCTGATAACTACAGGCCTATATCCATCCTCCCTCACCTAAGCAAACTCCTTGAGGATTGTCCACCAACTATCCAAGTACATAGCTAAATATAACCTTCTATATGGCCAACAGCATGACTTCCGTAGGCATCACAGTACCACAACTGCTCTGGCTCTTTTTACTGATCACATCCTCGCCAACATGGACCGTGGACGTGCCACGGGTGCTGTCTTTGTTGACCTATCAAAAGCTTTCGATATGGTCAACCACTCCCTTCTACTATCCAAATTTTCTATGCTCGGTTGCTCTGCAGAGGTCGCTGGCTGGTTGCGGAGCTACCTCTCTGGACGCTCCCAATCGGTTTGCATTGGTTCTTCCACTTCTCCTCCCTTGCCAGTTACCACAGGTGTCCCCCCAGGGCTCCATCTTGGACCCCCTACTCTTCTCTCTTTTTGTCAACTCCCTCCCTGCCGACAGCTTTACCTGCAACTCCCTCCTCTATGCAGACAACCTTGTCATCTACCATAGTGACAAATCTCTCGTATTTCTTCAGTCCCCTCCCAGAACTACTGTGCTGCTTATAACTGGTTCTCTACCAATCTATTGTTGGTCAACTCTAAGAAAACAAAGGCTATGCTGTTTGGGTCAAAACCGCTCCTTACTAAAACTCTCAACTCCAACTCTTCTCTACTCAATATACCCCCCGATGGCCCTGCCCTTGATAACGTCACCTCCTTTAAATACCTAGGGGTAACGCTTGACCCTTCTCTCTCTTTCAATGACCACATTAACCACTTAGCCCACAGAGTTAACATAAAGTTGGGTGCAGCATATTGTTTAAAGCCCTACTTACTAAGGAGGCATGTCTGGCCATCGTCACTGGTAATCTCCTCCCCACCTGTGATTATTGCTCCCCTATCTGCTCTTGAGTCTCAGCCACCCTCCTGACTAGGCTATCGGTAGCTTATAATAGCACTCGTCACTTTGCCCCATCGGCTCCTTACTCAACGCACCACTGCAACCTTTACAGCTCACGTGGCTGGCTATCTTTACAAGGTCGCTTCGACTACTCACTTGCCTGTTTCCTGGACACCACTCGTAGATGCGGTGACACTTCTCCCCTCATTACCCTCTTCAACACCAGAAACCTGACTAGGCACCTCCACTTCTCCACTATCCCCTCTCTTGAGGTACCTAGAACCTTTAACAATATGGGTAGGAAAGCCCTCTCTATGGTCACCCCCTCTCTGTGGAACACGTTACCTGCATCCCTAGGGACTTCTAACATCCACCAAATTTTCAAACTAAACCTCAAGTCCTGGCTTCTGGACATAGGTCAATGTAACTGTACTGCTTTCTAACACCCCTCCCACTTGTCTATCACTTTTCCATCTCCTTCCTTTCCTACATCTCCACTGCCCTGCTATTTGCTGGGTATGCTGGACTATTTGGGTGCCTTTAACGCAGTGGTGGCATTCCAAATCTGGCCTTCCTGCAGCATGGCTCCCCTGTATCACCACCACCTACCTGCTATGCTTGTATTGTACATACTTTTTTTTTTTTAGAATTTGTGCAACAATGTAAATCTGGTATGTATTACGGTATATTGAATATAACCTTGTATAGTTTGTACTATAGCTCTCCCTTGTGGCCTGGGTCGTGAATGTAAATGGTCCACTGGACCAGTGTACCTACCCGGTTATCAAAGTCATAAATAAATAAATAAATAAAACCCCCAAATGAGCTACAGTTATGTCTTCAGGAGCCATGCATGCAGATGAAGAAACTTCAAGACTGGACAGACCAGGGTTCTTTGTGCCTGTGACAACAGACCCCTGCACAGGGGAAGAGGTACTGGAGATTCCACCACCAGCTGTTGTAGCACAAGGAACCAAATCTGTTCAGGCCACAGTGGAGCAATGAGTATCAGAGTTTCCCCCTCCATCTGCAACTTGTACAGTACTCTCTGAAATAGTGGGATGGGAAGGAAGGTATACAGGCATATGGAAACCTCCCTTTCCAAGAAGAGGGACAACACGTCTCACCAGTAAACTCCAGGACCTGGAGCGAGCTAGCAGAAAAGTGGCAGCTTTGCACTGTGTAGGGATGCAAAAAGGTCCAACTCTGGATAACCCCACCTTTTTAACAGGTTATCCACCACCGAGGTCAGCAGTTCCTACTCATGCATCCGGGATGGTGACCTGCTTAGCTTGTTTGCCAAGACATTCTGGATGCCTGGAACATCTACCACTGACAGTTCCAGACCGTGTTCCAGAGTCCAATACCAAACACTCACTGCTTCCCTGAACAGCAGATAGGAATGAGCTCCTCCTTGTTTGCTGATGTAATGCATCACACTGACACTGTCCATCTGTATGAACAGAAGAACTGGGCCCAAGTTGTTCTGGAAGGCCTTGAGTTGCAGGACTACCTGCATCTCCAGGACACAGATGTGCAAAGCGCGCTCCACATGCCCTGTGTCTGATGATAGCTCATGTAGGCTTCTCAACCCAAACCAGAAGCATCCGTGGTAGGAATCAGGAACGGAACCTGCTTGAGTAGGTTGTTGGGTTCCATCCACCACTTTAGCACTTTGCGCATAAAGGACGTGACTGGAACCATCTGTTCTAGATTGTCCGTGAGCTGATCCCACTGGTCTCCTACAGACCACTGGGGAATCTGCATGTGCAACCTAGCCAGTGGTACTGTGACAATGACACGAGTCCCAGACGGTGTAAAAACATCCTTGCAGAGACATAATGGCTTTTGTGCACTACTTGTGCTTGGGCTATCAGGTGGTCAGCGCTAATCAGAAGGAGGAAAGCCAAGCCCTGGGTCATGCCCAGGGCTGCTCCTATGTACTGCAGTCCCTGGCAGGGTGTCAACATTGATTTTGGTATGCTGACTAGTCACCCTCAGAGCACCGAACAGCTGTTAAGTTTGAGCTAAAGTCATCAACAGCTGGTCACTGGAGTGGGCTTTCAATAGCCAATCATCAAGGTAAGGGAAAAACATACAGGCTTTCCCTATGAAGGGCTGCTACCACCACTGCCAAGCATTTGGTCAAGGCCCATGGTGCAGAAAACAAACCAAAGGGCAACAATGAACTGGTAATGCTCCCCTTGAAACAGAAATCTGTTATTTTCTGTGAGATTGCTGGATCTTGATATGAAGGTATGCATTCTTCATATCAAGGGATCATACTCAATCCCTTTTTTGCAGTAATGGAAGGAGACCCTGCAGTGACCATTCTGAACTTCCTGTATTCTATGAAGAAATTAGATCCTGTAGATCCAGGTAGGCCTTAGATCTTCTGTCCACTGTGGGACAAGGACGTACTGGGAGTAAAAGCCTGTGTTCCTCTATTCTAGAGGGACAGGTTCTATGGCCTGTTTCTGCAGCAGTTGTTACTTCCTCCAGCAACGGGGCAGGTGTCCTGGAGATTATGTTGGTACAACTAGGAGATGATCTGGAGGGTTGTCCAGAAGTTCCAGAGCATGCCCCTTCTCTATAATCTCCAGGACCCATGTATCTGTTGTCACCTCCTGCCACTGGGCTAAATGGAGGGAGAGGGGACTCCCTGCAACTATCTCTGGAGGTAAAGGCAGTTGGGGGGTATATAAGGAGTATGAGCCAGTGGGGGTGGCTCCACTAGCTCCAACACCTCTTGGAGCTTTTGAACGGGCACCTGGGTTGATGCTGGGGACTCGTTGCCCTCCAATCTTGGTGTCAGGTCGACAGTCGGAGTGGGGGTGGGGACTGGAACAGACATCAAAGCAGGAGTCGTATCTGTAGAATGGATGTGTGACCTGAAGTGCGACAGGGAAGACTCTTCTTTGTCCTGGTGCTTGCGACTCCCTGTAGTTTTCTCCTGGGATTTTGACAACCGCGATTCGGTCGACACTGCCAGTGAAATGGATTTCTCTTGGAGCTGCTTTTCCATTCTCTATTGTCTTTTGGAGTAAAACCTTCTCCAAAGCCCCCTTTCTGCATCTCCTGGCTGTGGAATTAAACCTTTGGCAGAGTTTGCAGGCTTTCACGTTGTGGTGTAGGCATAAGCAGCAGACACAAACTTTGTGGAAGTCTCCAGTGTAGATCTTTTCTCTGCACTCACAAGTCTGGATGGTTCCTTCAAGGACAAGCAGGTCATCGAAAGTCACTACGAAAGTGATTACTTCAGTAAGTGAAAGAAATAAAGTGGTGGCAGGGGGTGTAGCCAGGGATTTCAGATCTGCACACCAAGTGGACTGACTGCTACCCCCAGTGTAGCCAGACAATATACAAATGTACACCAGGACCGTGTTTGCTGCCTCATTTGGCACAATAAATACAACTTTTGTATCTCATGACAGTGGTTGTTGCCATGCATGGGTAAATACAATGCCATGCATTGTTCCCTAAGACACCCACATACCAGCCCAGAACCTGTAAAGTTGTATTGTCCTTGCAATGCAAAGAGAGTATTAGTGACCAGTCCTAGTTTTGACTCCTATGAATAAAATTACAGAAAGGTTCAGTATTTTCTTTTAGTTTTCATGGAAAAGGGAAGCAGTTCAGATCCTATTTGCTACCCCCCTTAGATAAAATTGCACACCATGGAGTGCTTGGAGTATGCCTGCCTACACCCATGGTGGCAACAGCAGTGACATTTCTTCCACAGTCCGAGTCTGATCAACAGTGGGAAAAGAACTGAGGAGAGGAGAGGCCACCTACATTTATGCATATGCTGATGCCTGATGTCATCATGGGTGGTCCCTGGCTGCTTGCAAAAGTTTCCATGTGGTCCTAGTGCCTATACATTCCACAGGTGTGGCCCGATGAAAGAGATATGCTCAGAGAATGCTTGTTGCACCTCACTTACAAATCCAACAAGCCTGAGCCAAGAATATCTCCTCATACAAATGCCAGAAGTAACCACCCTAGCAGAGGCATAAGAGATATCACAGGCTGAACGGAGAAAATGTTTGCCAAACTCAGCACCAGATGTTAAAGTTTTAAGTGACTCATTCTTTGCAGAGCCCTCATGCAAAGCCTGGGCTGCAGCTTTTGCAGCTTTCCACAGGCTGTTTGAATATCTGACCATATAGGTCACTGGTTAGGCCACACCTGGAGTACCGCGTGCAGTACTGGCACCCACAGCTGAAGAGGGACATTCCGTTTCTTGAGGGGGTGAAGCGCAGGGGAACAACGATGATCCAGGGACTAGGGGACATACCCTACGTGAGCAGGCTGAGGAAGTCGAACATATACTCACTGGAGGAGAGGGGGACTAGGACTGAAACCTTCAAGTACATGAAGGGAATAAACAAGACAGGCACGGAGGGACTATACAAGTTAAGGGTGGGTAGGGACACTTGAGGTAACAATCTCAGGCTGGAGGTGGGGACGGTTCAGGAGGGAAATGAGATGACACTTTTTTATGGAGAGAGTGGTGCCTGGATGGAGCACGTTGCCTGTGGAAGTGGTATCCTGTAGAACAGTGGACTGCTTCAAAAGGGGATGGGACAGGGTAAGAGGGAGGGAGGGGGAGGGGAGGCAGGAGCAGCTGCAGTATAAGGGTTGCTTGCTGCACACTCGAGCAGACTCGATAGACCACAAAGCCTTTATCTGCTGGCAAATTCGTATGTTTGTATACGGGCTTGGTAATTTGTAATTCTAAGGCCTAATGAGCTGGAGACATATGTACGCTTGCCCATCACATCCAGCCTCCTAGATTCTTTATCAGGAGAAAAAGTACTCATGTGTTTAGGTACTTTAGACCTATCATGAGCAGCCATTATGATTACAGAGTCAGTTTCTGGCTGGTTAGCACAATAAGGCTTAGCAGATGGGGTTGGTACTGCTTAGAAGCCTTTCTGGGTACTGCAGGCAGTGAGTTTGGTCTGTACCATGCAGCAAAGGTAGCATCCTAGTACAGGATATACAGGTGGGATTATAATGGAGGGGGAGCAGGGCACCCCAAAAAATGTTGTAAGGTTTCTTTTTATGGAATCATCTTCTTCCACAGCAAAGTCTATTGCAGTTTGCATTTTCTGCACCATGGCTTGAAAAGTGGGATCCTCAGAAGTAGACCTCAGAGTATATACAGAGTTCTCACTGCAGGATGAGACGGCAGAATTAGACTGAGGTGCCATATATTGTTCTCTCTCATATTCCTCCACCAAGTTCTCCTGTAACACACCACAATGTCAGTAGTATATTCTAGCTCATCATCGACATCCCTATTGATGAAAGGAGCCACAGAGTACACCGGTGACACCAGTGCCTGCTGAGAAGGAGGAGAATTCTGTGATGTGCTGGTAGCAGGCAACGGCATTTGAGTGCCTTGAGGTGCCACCGATGGGATAACTGCCTGCATAGGAGAGCCAAACACAATGTGTCGTATCATCTCAGAAAAACACAGCAAAATCTGAGAGTCGATGATGCCCTTGACAGGGACCGAGATTAAAGAAAACTGGTGCCACACACAAAACACCAAACAGACTACTAGGGTCGTAATTACATGCACAAGTCCTTTATTATGTGATGAAACAAAGCATGCAATCAGTTCAGGAAAATTCACAGGATGGCAGTAGGCATCTTAACGTTACGCACGCATGGGCCTGACCATTCTGTATTGTGTGTGGAACCAGTTTTCTTTCATGCTTGCTAAGTTATTACCGGCTGCAGCACATTTACCAAGTAGCGGTCCTATTTACTCCTCAGGGGCTGGGACTACTTGTGATGACAGGCCGTGTTCTGATGGCAATGGGACCCCACCATCAATAGTAGGTACAGAAGCACCTAAGTCAGACCCCGACCATGGTGTCTCATCGGCAGTCGGGGGGTGGGGGGCCTATAGTCAAATGCAGCCGGAGCAGTGGATGACACAACAGAATTATCTTGTCTCACTGGCGACCAGGACCTTAACAGTGAGGTAGATTTTTCTTTATCTCTATGCTTATACTTGTGGCAAGATGATGCAGAGAGCCATAATGCCAAACACTTCCTGTCCCAGTCCTTTGACTTTGGCAGCTGTTTCTCATCCAACAGTGAGGCTGCAATCGATTCTGGGCCCTGCTCCTCCTCCCCGGCTTGTAGTGTTTTAATAAGAAGGAAATTTTCTAGCGCGTTCTTGTGGTGTCTCCTTGTAACCTCGTTGAAGCTCTGGAAAATCTCATAAGTCCTTTCACTGTAAGATAGGGTCAAGCAGCACACACCTACCACATGTGTCTTATTTGTAAATGTTATCTCCGCACTCACAATACCGACATAAAGCGTCTTTTGATTTCAGAGGCATGCAGAGACAACAAAGTAAACTTATTTAAAAAGAGGAAACAGCAATGGCTAGATGACAATGTTTCCTTCAGCAGGTTCAAAGAGTACGATCTATGGCAGGAAAAGAACTGAGGAGTGATGGGGGTGGCCACGTTTACATAGATGCTGACGCATAATGTCGTGGGTGGCCCCCAGCTAGCAAAAGTTTCTGTGTGGTCCCAGTGCCTGATGGCTATAGTTCCAAAGGTGTGGACTAATGGAGGCGATATCCTCTTGAAGATCTAGCAATTATGCACTGAACCTAAGGGCATAAGTTAGCCCTGGTGAACCATGTAAGAAGTGTCAGCAAACCAGAACACAATGTCTTTACAGCACAAACCATGAACAAGGGGTGAAAACCAATAAAAAGACTGAAGTGCGCCCCGGGGATGGTGGGTGTGTGAATCAATACTAAAGATATTCCTAGAAGATTATGGAGAGTTTGTAATTTTCATATCTTCCGGGAATCTATCTTCACCACTGATTCACACTAATGGGTTAAGAGTACCAAGCTCAGACAAAGTCCCCCAGACTAGGGTGGTAAAAGCTGAGGCTCACTCAGGACATAAGTCCATTCAGGACAGTCCTGCCAAAGGTGGTATGTTGCCTGGCATAGACATCCAAGACATAGTGCTTAACAAAGGTGTGTACTGTGCTCTAGGTTGCAGCTCTGCAAATATCACCAACAGGGACGTGGCAACTGCCCTGGTGGAGTGGGCACATACTTGACCTTCCAGCTTGACCTGCACCATGGCATAGTAGTGGCATAGGCAGCTCACAATCCAAGCAGAAATGCACTTGATGGTAACATACCGTCCCTTCCATTTGGGATCATAGGAGACAAAAAGCTGTTTGGATTGCCTGAAGTCCCCAGTTATGTCTAGGTAAACCTTAAGGACTTTCTTAACATCCAGAGGATGAAGACTGCATTCTCCTTCATTCTGGAAGTTAGTAAAGTAGGCAGACAGCACAACTGGCCGATTCGGATGGAACTCCAACACCACTCTGGGAAGGAACTTAGGGGGTGTGTGTGTGTGGAGAACTACCTTGTCCTTGTGGAAAACAGTATAGAGATCCTGTGACCAAGGCATGGACTTCAGACATTCTGCAAGCACAGGTGATGACCACTGGAAAAGCTGCTTTCCAAGTTAAAGACTAGCTCGCATTTTACAAGGGCCTCAAAAGGCTTGCAGGTAAGCATATCCAGCACAAGGCTGATGTCCCAGGCAGACACCTGCTTCCTGATGAGACCTTGTATGTAAAATGCCCTTAGTAAACCTCTTGAAGAGTGTCAGCTGTGCCTGGTAGAGAGTACTGATGGGCTCATGGTATGCAGAAATAGCACACAAGTGGACCCTGACTGTGGAATACTGCAAGCAAGCACCAGAAGGGTGCAGCAAGAACTTCAGAACCTTATCAGGTGGGCACCCAGAGGGGTCCATGCGAGTTCTGGAGCACCAGATTGAGAATCTTTTTCAGCTGGCTGTGCAAGTCTTCCTAGTGTTAGTTTAGTTTATTTATATAGCACTCTTTCAATTGTGATTCAAGGTGCTGTACATTAAAACAGATTAAAACATAAGCAATATCTATACATTAATATCAACTCAGGTTAATTAGCTGAAGGAAAAGCTTCCCTAAACAGAAGTGTCTTCAGCTCCCTTTTGAAGGCATTTACTGATGGGGCTGCGCTAATAGATTGAGGGAGTGAATTCCACAGGGTTGGTGCCGTGAATGAAAATGCCCAGGCACCAGAAGAATTCAAACATACCCTGGGAATCACCAGGAGGCCCTCATCAGCTGACTGGTGGGGACAAAGATGGCAGTAAGGCTGTAGATCATCTTGCAGGTATCCGGGCCCCAGTCTGTGCAGTGCCTTGCAGGTCAGCAAGCCGACCTAACAGGCAGCCAGTGCAGGCAGCAGAGCACAGGTGTAAGGTGACAGGACCTCGAAAGACCAGTCAACAACCTGGCCGCTGCATTCTGCACCAGCTGCAGGCGGTGGAGATCCCTGATAGCCCCAGGTAAAGGGCATTGCAGTAGTCAAGCCGGGTGTGGTCACAAAGGCATGGACCAGTGATGAAGATCACCCGGAGGGATCAGGTGTTTAATCCTGGTGATGTTGTGAAGATGGTAAAACACACTCCAGACCACGGCTGACACCTGATACTTAAGCGTTAAGCTGCAGTCCAGCACAACGCCAAGATTCCTCACCTTGACTGAGGTGGGCAATTGGGGGTCCCTGAGCATAAGCCCGGAGAATCTAACCAAATTGCACAACAACCCTCAGGCAACCAGATTACATCACTAGTACCTCAGTCTTGTCTGGATTCAACCTCAGCCAGTTAACTCTCATTCAGTCTTGGATTTCAGCAAGGCACTGACTGAACCTTGAGACAGCATCCTGCTGTTCGGGTGCAAAGGACAGGCATAGTTGAGTATCATCTGCACAGCAGTGAAAGCTCAGTCCATACTGCCTTTTATAATGTCCCCTAGTGGTACCATATACACCGCGAACAACATGGGCGCTAAAATGGAACCCTGCAGGACACCACATGGCAGGGGCAGTGGTGCAGATGAAAAAGTTCCTAGCACCACCCTTTGCCTCCTGCCAGTAAGGAAACAGTGGAACCAGTTGAGGACTGCACCCATCAGCCCACAACCAACCCGCAGGCATTCCAGCAGCAACCCATGGTCCACAGTGTCAAATGCTGCCGAGAGATCGAGGAATATAAGAATGGAACACTTTCCGTGATCTCTCACCACCAGGAGATCACTAAGCATCCGAACCAGAGCAGTCTCAGTACTGTGCCTTTTTTGAAAACCTAACTGGAGAGGGTCGTACATGTCATGAGTTGACAAATGGTCCTCCAGTTGAAGAGCCACCACCTTCTCAATAAGCTTTCCCACAAAAGGAAGGTCAGAGAGAGGTCTGCAGTTGGCTAGGCAGTCCAGGTCTAGTGATGGTTTCTTTAAGAGGGGTCTTACTATCGCCTCCTTCAGGGGCTCAGGAAAGACCCCTCTTGCTAGAGAACTCCGGACTATCCCAACCAGGACCGGGCCGATGGAATCAACACATCCTACAAGAAGACATGTTGAACCCTGATCTAAACTACAGTAGGTGGGCCTCAACTCTCAGATGACCTTCATGACAACCACGTCCATCAACTGGTCGAAGTCTGACCACACACAGTGCCAGCAACCCCCGGCTCACCACTGCATGCCCCCGCCCCCCATAGAGGGCGTCAACTGGATCCCCAATCTGATGGAGGAAATCTTATCAGCAAAACAATAGAGCAAACTCATCACACTAATTGTGAAAAGGCTCCCATGGACTGAAGACAGGCAGGATGACAGTCAGTCGACAGTGCGGAAGAGCTGAGCTGGTCTGTTTGTTGCTGCAGCAATCTCCTTGGACAGGAACTCTGCCTTCTTACAGGAGATTGCTGATTTAGTGTCTCTATAATGAGACATCAAAATAAGCTTGTCCCTATCAGACCAGGACCTTTGCCAGCTTCAACCTTCAACCCCTCATCTTCAATTCCTTGAGAATCCCATCAAACCAAGGGGATCCTTGGTATGAAGTGAGGGGTCGAACACGGACTGATGCGATCAAGTCGAGGGCTTCAGTGATCACCCTGTTATAGGTCGACACCAATTCCCCTGGTTCATCGCAAGCACTCATTGCACATGATAGGTCCAGCACCACAAGATCTTCCGGGGTCAAACCCTTTGAAGGGCGGTAATGGACCATCTCTGTAGGGGAAAGTTATGAGCAGCCAAAAGTATTTCAAAGACACACTGAGATACCTTGTTCTGTTCACTTCTATCTCTTCAGCAGTCAGGCTTGAAGGTGAAGGGAGTGCAGGCTGGGATGGACCAGGTGACAGAGTCAGCAAGTCTGTCCTGAAGGGAAGGATCCTTAGTTTACTGACTGATAGTACGTTCAACAGAGGGAAACTATATCTGCTGAGGCCGGCAGGGAGCGATCAGCATTATCTTGCCCCCGTGAGACTCTAGTCAAAGTTGTACCCTCTGCAGTAGGGGGACTGGAGGGAATGCACCCTGACAAAAAATGCCTTGTCCTGGATTTCTGGAGCAGAATCGAGGCAGTCTGGCATTCAGCAGGGATCCAAAAAGGTCCAAATCTGGGGTGCCCCACTCAAATAATGATCTCACGATGTCTGGAGGTACAGACCACTTATAAAGATCAGCCTCTGTTCAGCTGAGCTTGTCTGCCAGAGTGTTTTGGACTCCCTATCTCCTAGCAGGTACATGGCCTGGAGCAAGATTCCTCACTCCAGGCACCATTTTCATACTTTCACTGCTTCCCTGCAGAGAGGTTAAGAGTGTGCTCCTCCTTGCTGGTTCCATATTTTCTTTTTTCTCCTCAGGCAGGCTGGGCGGCTGTATCAGCCCATCCCTCGTTGGCACCATGGCCGTCCCAAGTCTCTGACCTCCTTCATCTCCGAGACCAGGGGGACTGCCAGTGCCAGCGGGGGGGGCCTCATTAGGCCTCCAACCCCCCCAGGACAGCTGCCTGGTGGCTGCTCAATCCTCGCCCAGTTGACCTCCAGCAACCCGTGCTCATCACCAAACACAGGTTGCCGGTATGACAGGAGGTAAGGCCGCAGCACCTCAGCCCTCCACGTCACCGAGCCAGCCTCCTCCCTGCTTGCTGATGTAAAACATGACGGACCTGTCCACATGGAAAAGGACAGTTTTGTGGCTGATGAGATCTACTAGGTCTCAGAGGCTGTACAACACAGCTCGTATATCCAACACCTTGATGTGGAGATGAGTCTCTGATGGGTCCCAGACACCTTGTGTTTGGAGGCCCTGACAATGGGCACCCCGCTCCAACAGGGAGACATCTGTGGTGCGAGTCACCTGTGGCTCCAGCTGGAAGAAGGGAAAGCCGTGGAGAAATCTATCCTCCACTAACCACCATGAAAGTGATGGAACCTGGGGCTTGGTCACTTGTATGGTATAGGTCTGAGGATGTGATGCCTGTAACCACTGTGCACTGAGCATCCATTGGGTCTTTCTTTTGTGTAGTTATGCCAGGGGTACTGTGAACATTGAGGAGGCTATTAGACTCAGGATAAGTTGCATGGCATAGGCTTCAATAGATCTGCATTCCACTATGTAGCATGCCATCTGTAGAACTGCCTGCATTCTGGTCTCTAGAAGGAAGGTCTGAGCCTTGGTAGTATCCAGAAGAGCTCCTAAGAAAAGCAGCTGATGTGAAGGTTGGAACTGACTCAGCAGAACCCCATGGAGATAAGGAACTGAGAGGCCATGGCCACTGCCTGTCCCATCTCCTGCCTGGACGGACTGGCTATCAGCCAATCATCCAGATAGGGTTAAACCTGGAGTCCTTCTTTTCTCAGGCATGCTGCAAAGCACTGTGTAAAGACTCAAGGTGCCGCCCCAGCACAATGAATCGGAGGTATCTGTGGAGCACCAGTATGTGCTGGTATGCATCCTGCATAGCCAGGGAAACTAACCAATCCTGAGCCTTCAGGAAGGGACGCATAGACCCCAGAGAAGTCATCTTGAATTTTTCTCAATTTATCCCTTGTTCAAATTTCTGAGGTAGAGAATGAGGCCCATATCCCCAGATTTCTTTGGAACTAGGAGGTAGTGGGAGTAGAAGCCAGTGTTTCGTTCGGACTCTGGCACTACCTCCACTGCCTTGTTGCTCAGAAGGCCTGCAATCTCCTGTGCTAGAAGCTCTGACATATGGGCAAATAAGAGGGGTTGCTTTTTGGGTCGATAGTCGGAAGCGATTTCAGTGAAGTCAAGGGAGTATCCCTCCCAAATTATCCTGCGGACCCACTTACCCGTTGTGATGGACTCCCACTGATGGCAAAACTGGGTCAGGCACTCTTCTACTGGGGAGGAAACGTCTCCCTCAGGCAGCTGAGGCAGGACCTTCAGAGGGTGACACTGGGTGATTTTGGCATCTGTGGCTTCAGCTGTGCCTTGTTTTGAAGCTGGGAGGTTGAGATTTGTTTTGAGCTCTCCTGCCTTTTCCATGAAAGGACTGCCAGTTCTGAAAGAAACCACATCCTTTTCCCCTATGAGGGTTAGCAGGAGCTGGCCTGGATGTCTTCAGGGTTGTTCTAGTTTTCTGAGATGCCTTAACAGACTTCTCTACCTACTCTCCAAACAGGTAAATGCCATCTAAGGAGACGTTCATTACCTATTGCTGGACATCCTGAGAAAAACCAAGAATACATAATCAGAATGCCTTTCGATACAGGTGCCTGCTGCAGTAGAGCAGAAGGCAGTATCAAAAGCATCAATAAATGCTTTGAGTTGATGTGTACTTGGCAAAATGCCCTTGGTAGCTAGCAATCTGCGTACCAACAGTAGCTGCTGCGAAATTCCACTTGCCCATAGTGTCACTCTTGCACGACTCCTTGTTGACAGGTTGCACGGTGGCCTCCTGGGGAAGAATGGGATTTGTCATTCTCGGTGAGAATAACAATGGCATCAGCTATCTGTTGAGAAACATATACCAATCTGTCCTTAGGGGCAGTGTATTTTCCGTCTATCTGCTTGCAGACAGAAGGAATAGAGACAGGTCTATTCCAGACCACATCTGACAAGGTCTCAAATGCAGGTAGAACAGGAGGAACTGAACCTGACTGGCATAGTAGCAACATTTAACCACTGCACACACTGATGTTAACCTGGATCAATGTCTGAAGGTTCAAACATCAAAGCAAGGCCTGGAAGGTTAGAGCCTCCTCTGGAACAGAAGAAGGGTCTAGGTCAATCCAGGCTATAGAAATAGCCTTTGTCGCCGTCCTCAGAAATGATGAGGTCGGAGTGAGACTCATCTCCTCCCCTCCTCCCCAGAAAAAGGTTTTTTTGGGAGAGTGATCGTAAACCCTCCAACCCAGAATGCTGCAGTGCCAACACCAGCCCTGATTTACAAAGGTTTGGCACCAAAGGTGGCGCTGTAATCAGAACTGTAACTGGCGCCAGGAAGGTCCCAGGCACCAAGGGTGGTGCTGGGGCCAGGACAGGCCCCGAATGGCTTAAACCCGGTGCTGACCCTGTTGATGACGACAATTCAGCCAGCTCCAAAGTGACTGGCAATGGTACCGCAGCTGGTCCCAACACAGTGATAATGAATGAGGGTACGGCCAGTGGGACAGGACGCACAGTCACCAGCAAAGGCCAAATGCTCCATCCGGCTTGAGGGCCCCACCCACGGCTCCAGTTCCATCAGCCCTGAGGGATCTGAGACTGCTCTGCCAGCAGAGGCAAACGAGGCAGATGCTGCATCCATGGTGGAACTGCCTCACTGGAGTCCCCATGAACAGACAGAGGGACTCCGGACACGAGACCTCGACCTCCTAGTACCAGAGGCCCACAGTGACGTGGACAGCACCAGTGAGGGTCTCCAACTCTGGAGACCAAGGATCTCATGGTAGACCTTGCAGTGGGTGACCTCAAGTGGTACCACTTCCTCCCCTTCCAATGGAAAGAAGAAGAACTCGAGGCCAAGTGGCGTGCCAAGAACCCAACCAGGAATGGGCCCTTTTTTTTTGTGCTTCTGGAAGGACTGTCCCTCACCCGGGCACAGGACCATCAGTCATCAGAACCCTTCCTCAACGGATAAAGTAGCCTGGACACGGCCTCGTTGCTGGAGCAGCTTGCCTGAGAAGGCTTGATACTGTCATCAATGGCTGTTGACAGCTGACTTGTTAGAGCTATGAAAGACTGAGAGAAAATTATTTTTGTAGTAACATTAAACTGACACAAAAATAACACACTCTTAACTTAAAACACAAAAAAATTGTTAAGAACTGAATGCTGTTGTACAGGCGTAAAAGTTCTTACTCCCCGAAGGTGAGCAACATCGTCACTGATGCAGACTTGATGGCAGGAAAAAAGGAACTGAGGTGTTTGAGGGCTGGTGCCCAGGTAAGCTACATAGTGTGAGCCAGTCTCGTGGTGCCACCGCGTGCCATGGCTGCTTAGGCGCCCAGCCCTCCCACAGAAAGTCTAGCTCCTGCTGCAAGGTCCTAGCCTTTGGCTCAGATCCATTAGTGTGAATCAATGGTGAAGATTGATTCCTACAAAATCAATGATTATATCTTTTGTAGTAAGCTACACATCTATCTCTGACAGGGCTAACTGTACAACACATACCCACTAAACTGAATTTTTCTTTTGCACTCCAACTTAGAATCACTAGATTCAATGTATTTTAAAGACATTCCCGAGTGTTTCAGATTGGATTTTTTTTTTTTTTTTTTTTATGTACCTACTGTAAACAAGTTTCCAAGAGCAAATATTTTCACGTATGGATGAAATCATCATCAGAGTAATGATTTACTGTGTTATGTTCAGGTAGCTAGAATCTAAACAGGATGATAAGAGTAATAAGCTCCCCCAAAAATTGACTGCTCACCTGTAACTGTAGTTCTAGGAGTGGTATATGGTTCACATCCACACTCTGGCAGTTCCATTGTAATGGTCTGATTGGCCAGACATCTTTAAGCTAAGCTCCTCCCACCACCCGGATGGTATATCCCCCAACTCCATTCCGTGACATCAGATCTTGCACACTGGAAGCAGGGATCTGGGTGCCACTTACCAGGGGAGGTCGGGTGGGTCAGTGTGGATAAACATCACATACTGCTCCTAGAACTACTGTTATAGGCAAGTAACCTGTTCTTCTAGGGACAAGGATACGATGTTCAATCCACACTTTGGCAGATTCCTAGCAGTTCTTCTGGGAGGAGGGGGCAAGGTGCACAGCTCCTATTTGCGAAATAGAGATTGGAGAACTGAGGCCCCAAAACCAGCATCCCGGCATGACTCAATGTGGTAGTGGGAAATGAAGGTGTGTGCTGACTTCCAGGTAGCAGCCCGACAGATTTCCTGGACAGGAACATCCCTGGAAGCAGCCACTGAGGCATCAGTAGGATGGGTGGAATGAGCCCTCAGCCCTACAGTAGGCTGCCTACTCGCCAACCTATAGCAGAGGTCGATGCAGGATACAATCCACCTACCAATCATCTGCTTAGCTGCCAGTCTGCCAGGTGCAGCACCAACGTAGGTGACAAATAGCTGGCGAACCTCTCCCCGAACTCCAGCTGTGCGCTCCTTATAATAGGCTAGCACTTGCCTCAGGTCCAAATTAAGGAGCCTGTGCTCGGCCTCTGAGGTCTGGCTGGTAAGGTATACCGGGAGATTAATCACCTGGTTAAGGTGAAAATCTGACAGAACCTTTGGGAGGAACTATGGGTTGGGGCGGAAGGACAACCTTGTCCCTGTGGAAGACCAGGTAAGAAGACTCCACCGGAAGCATCTGGAGCTCACTGACCCTTCTGGCTGATGTGATAACCACTTGGAAGGCTGTCTTCTATGACAGGTGTGACATCTCACACACCTGTGCATCAGCTCGAATGGCTTGCCCATGAGCTTTGCCAAAACCAGCAGCAGGTCCCAAGGTGGTGGTGGTTCACGCACTGGTGGGGAAATGTGGTCAAGGCCTTTAAAAAGTGCCAGACCACATTATCCTGCACCACCCGACTGCTGACCGGCCCGTGCCTGGTGGGCAGAGATGGGTGCCAGATGCACCTTGAGAGTCATCGACTGAAGGCCTGACTGGGAGAGGACGCTAAGGTAGCAGAGAATGCTAGCCACCGGACAAGACAAGGGGTCGAGCCCCTTGCCTTGACACCAAATAGAGAACCTCTTCCATTTGAAGGCATAGTATTTTTAGGTCGACTCCTTTCTAGATGCCTCAACAACAGTGAGGACATCTTCAGAGAGACCCAAAGCCTGGAACTCTAGCTGCTCAGGAACCAGGCTGTCAGGTGCAGGGACTGAAGGTCCGGATGGAGCACCTTCCCAGATTAATGGCAAGCAGGTCCGGGCGCCTCAGGAACCTGCTGCTGAGGCGATCCGGGTACCAGAACTGTGGTGTCCAGTCCAGAGCCACCAGGATCACCTGCGCCTTGTCCCTCCTTGCCTTTAGCAACACCTTGTGGATCAAGGGAAATGGAGGGAAGGCACGAAGGAGGCCCGGGGTCCAGGAGAAGGCATCCCCCAGCAGCACTCCCTGCTGAGGGGGGAGGGCACAGTACAGCCTCAGCTTTGCGTTCTCCCTGGAGGTAAAGAGGTCCACCAGAGGGGTGCCCCACTGGGAGAACAGGCTGTCTACTACCTCTGGGTGGAGAAAGCACTTGTGAGACGCCTCGCCCACATGGCTGAGAGCATCCACCAGCTGGTTGGAGACACCGGCCACATGGATGGCCAGGAGATCGGCCTCCAAGCTGACATGTGGGTCCACATGCGGAGAGCCTCCCTGCACAGAGGAAAGGAGTGTGTCCTGCCCTGCTTGTTGAGGCAGTACATGGTCGTGGTGTTGTGTGTCTGGACCTGGACCATCTGACCCCGAATGTGTGGAGCAAAAGCAGTCAGCGCCAGCAGGCTGATGTGGCACCAGGACTCCTTGGGGGTCCAAAGCCCATGGACTCTGTGTTCCCTCAGGTGGGCACCCCAGCCCATGAGAGAGGCACTGGTCGTCAGGATGACCGTCAGCTTTGGGAGGACAAACGGGATACCTTCCTGCAGATGTTTTGGGACCAGCCACCACTGGAGAGCATCCTACATCCGCTGGGTTACAGTGATCAGCTGGGCAAAGTGACCCCTGCGCTGAGAAGTGACCACTGCGCTGAGACCAGTGACTGGCCAGCTCCCACTGCAGAGAGCGCATTTCTCCAGTGGGCCCAATGGACCACGCTGGTGCAGGCCACCATGTATCCCAGTAGGTGCAGGAAGTCCTGAGCAGGGTGCAACTGCCCAACCCGAAATGATCAGACAAAGGAGAAGAGAACCTCTGCCCTGTCCACCGGGAGCCCTAGAACTGCAAGAGATCACCTGCGAGCGCACGAGTTCTGACTTGGCCTGACTGACCAGAAGGCCAAGAGAGACACACACGTCTGGAGGGCCAGGTCACAGGTCTGCTCCACCTGCCTGGAGGGATCCGGGATGAGCCAGTTGTCCAGGTAGGGGTATACCAGAACTCCCCGGTGCCTCAGATGGACTGCCACCTCTGCGATGTACTTGGTGAAGACCCTGAGATCCAAGAAGAGGCCGAACGGCATGGCCTGGAACTCGTAGTGGGTTCCCTCCGCTCGGAAGATAAGTTGGTATGACGGACAGATCAGGATGTGAAAGAATGCGTCCTGTAGATCCAGTGAGCAGAATCACGTTTTGCTCGAGAGATGGTATGATCTGAGACAGAGTGACCATCCTGAAGGTGTGTGACTGGAGGAATTTGTTCAGAGTGTGCAGATCTAAGATGGGGCACCAGCCCCCTGTCTGTTTTGGCACCAGGAAGTACCTGGAGACAAACCCTGGATGAGGTGAAGGGTCCAGAACAGGAGCTACCACCTCCTTGTGGAGGAGCTGGGTGATGTTGTCCTGAAGTGCCAACCGAACATCGACAGACACCATGTCATCCTGTGCAGCGTGGGCTTGGCTGAGTGGATAAACCTTGAACTCCAGAGGCACACCGTGGTTGACCACTTCGAGGACCCACCTGTCTGTGGTAACAGCGGACCAGGTAGAAAAGGAAGTGGCAGAGCTGGCCCCCCACGGGAGGACCCAGGGTGGTCAGGACAGGAATAGGGGAAGCGCCCTCCATCCTGTCACTGGGCAGGCTTGGAAGCAGAGTGATCCGGTGGAGGGGCCTCTGGGACCTCAACTTCCTGACAACCAAGACCACTGACTTAGGCTGTGGGCGCTAAGCCTGCTGTGCTGGACAGGTTTTGCTGAAGGGGCCAAAAGGGATTCTACTTTTGAGGCTTCCAGCCCTTTGGGTCCTTCTGGGCAGAAGTCAGAGTCCAGGTGGCATTGGACTTTTCAATTCTAGAGAGGTGCCCATTCACTCCGGGCCCGAACAAGTCAGCCCCCAAGTAGGGAACATCTGCCAACTTGTGCTGCGTGTTGGCCGTGAAGGTGGAGATGCGCAACCACGCCCTGCAGCACATTGCAACTGCTGCGGCCACGGACTGTGTGCAAGAATCGCCAATGTCCATGGCCATTTGGAGCTGCTGTTCAGCAACAGCTCAGCCTTGGTGTTTTGCTTGTGGCCCAGTCAGTACATGCACGAGGAGTGCGAGTCTGATCAGGACATAAGCTGCCCACAACCACATTTCCGTAACCCCGAAGCGGACTTCACATCATCCATGTCAGCAGCGAGAAGTTCAAAGACAGAAGTATTTCACTAAAATTAGCAAAAAGTAAAGCAAACGGCCTCTTCAGTGCAAGAGTGGTTAGGAGGGAATAATCTTCCAGCGGAAAGGAAGATCTGATGTCACAGGGCAGTGCCGAGGGAGTTACCACCCGATTGGGTGGGAGGGGCCAGCCTGAAGACTTTCCTGCATGCAGTGTCAGTGGCTCAGCAGGTAGCACACTCGCCTCTGAGGCCAGGAGATCAGAAGGCTGTGGGTTCTATCCTCACATCAGGCATTTGGGCTAATATCCCAATACTGACACTGTAGTGCAGCATGAGGGGGAGTGCTGCACTCCTGAGGTGTCGTCTTTCGGATGAGACATTAAACCAAGGTCCCATCTGCCTGTTTTGGTGGTAGCTCAGGTGGATGTTTAAGATCCAATGGCACTTCTCTAAAAGAGTAGAGGAATTATTTTATTCAAGATCTCACAAACAACAAATAAAAGGGAAGATAAAAGCATACAAAATACAGCACAGAAATATCACATGTCAGGATACAAGATCATCCAACAATGCCATTTCTACAATAAGGGAGCAAGTCTTCCTGGCCATAGGAAGGACTAGGTGCAGCATAACATCCCCTCTATAATAAACTGCTTAGATAATGAATGAATTAATGTAATAACACCTATTCTGATAGGCAATCAAAAAAAAAAAAAAAACATGAGAGGATGATCTTGAACATCAAATCAAATTACTATGGAAGAAGCTCCTTTTAATAGTCCAATGAATAATTCATACTGCTAAATAAACACTAAAACCCCCATTTCATTCCTAATCAATAACTTAACATATGTACCACTCACAACATTAATACATATACAGACATATAACATTGGGAAATAACAGAACCTTAAGCCAAACCATCCATAGTCTTTTAATGCCAGTCTTTCGTTCCTCTTATTTAGAAAATCTCAACATGTGCCCGTTTTCTTTTATTCATATTATTCTTTTTACACCCGATATTTAATGCTGCTAATATTTTCTCGAATCGCATTAATCAATTGTACTGTTGACCACTCTATCTGTTGCAAAGTGAGTTTGCAACTAGCCTGTCAAATCCAATATTTGATACATGTAATAATAATTCTTAAGGTGCCCACCTCAAATTGGGTATCATGTTCTGGAAATATCCCATAATGCAAAGCCTCAGGAGTGCTTAACCATCATGGGAACCATATCCACATTTGATAAACTAAAGCCCAAAAAGATCGGATAAACTGGCATTGAAAGAAAAATTATCCAGTGTCTCCGGCAAATCTATACATCCCAATCTTGGGCATCCCCTCTCTGACATCTCTTTATGTTTTTGATTATTCTTTACAGGAAGTTTTCCGGGTATACACAACCAGGTGGTATCCCACATCTGAGGAGCTATCCTATCTTCCAATAACAAAGCCGTAATGTACTGAATCTCTCTTTCAGATCTTTTGATATAGTCTGGTACTTGTATGAAAAAGTTCTTTTGTATGTCAAAATAAAACTGCTTCCTATTCATTAATTTTATCATTCCCAAACTCACCTTCCATAATTTTAATTTACTTAAACATTCTTTAAAGTATACTAGAATCCCAATGTATTGACCTTGTCTAGGGAGCACTCCATGCTTCTCCCATGCATTGAAAACTAGCTGCATGCTATCTCTAACCCATAGGCCCCATATACAGTATGTAGCCGTCCATGTATTAATGGCATAACATTTGCATATAAAAATATGCTATGATAAAATGTAATAGGGTTAATCAATTTTAATCCTCCTGCCTTGATTTCTAAGTATAGAATCCCATGTTTTATGGGGTTCAACCTACTTCCCCAGATCCCTTGAAAGAAACAACTATATAACCTTGTTTCAACTTGTTTTGGTGGTGGAAATATATAACTCAAGTACAGGAACACTGGCAACAAAACTGTGTGAATCATGTACACACTCTTTTTCTTAACTCATCCTCCATCTGCTCCACTGAGCTACTCTATCTAAAGCTATATTCAATAAACATTCCCAATTATATAATGCAACATTAGGAACCCCAAAAAAGATCCCCAAAATGTTGTGCCCTGTAGTACTTTTCGGTATGTTATATACATGAGTGTCTTGTGACAAATCTCTACCTGTAACAATGCACGTACTTTTCTGACAATTAACTATCTATCCAGAAATTGCAGAGAATTCCTCCAACAAATGTCCCATTGATACTGATGAATACATATCTGCTAGAACAATGCAGAGATCATCAGCATACCCCAGTGTTTTTATTTCTGTATCTTGGCTTGATACAGATAATCCCTGTATCCTTGAGTGTAAATGAATCTTCCTAATCAATGGATACAAAGTCAGAATATACAGGAGCGGGCTCAAAGGACACCCTTGACGCACTCCTATTTTAACACGGCATGCCTTCCCAACCCTCCTGTTCACATAGGGCTTAACCTGGGCATGGGCATAACACAACTTAATCCATCTAATGAATTCTATGGGAATCTATATTGTTCCAGGCAAGTCCATAAATACTGATGCGAAACCCGATCAAAGGCCTTGGATTAGTCAATGTTAACTATATATCCTGACAACTCTCTATTCTCCCCTTTCTCTATCAATTCCCTTATCAGGATTAAAAGGTCAGAAATCTTTCTGCCTGGAAGAGAACACATCTGTGAGTAATGTATTCTAGAAGCTAATGTTAAAGACAGTCGGTTACTAAACAATTTTGTCAGTATTTTAAAATCGGAATTTAGTAGGGAAAGGGGTTTCCAATTATCTAAGCTGTCTTTAGATCCCTTTTTGTGAATCAATAGAAGACGACCTTGGTACATTGAGTTTGGCATCTCTGTATGATGCAAAATTGTATTAAAAACCTCTGTTATCTCGGGTCCTATGTAGTCCATTAGTACCTTATAAAAGGCATTAGATAAACCATAGGGTCCTGGCGCCTTCCCTTGCTGTAACTGACCTATAACTGTCCCGAGTTCCTTTATCGTAATCTCTCTAGTAAGCATCCTTCTATCAATTTGAGATACTTGTGGCAAATTACACTCATGCAACCAGTCTACAGCATTCCCTGGCATGCCATGGGCCTTCCCAAATAACTCCTGTACACAAGTCTCTACTTCCTTCATAATGTTCGTATTACCAGTAATAACCCGGTCCCCTGATTTTAAAAATGAAATATAGTTCTTATTACTGTGTGAGATGCAGTTTTCATAAAGGTTAACTTGTTCTCGTTTACCCTTGGTCCCAAACTGTTGTTCAAATTATATAGACTTATTCCTGTCATACTGCAGGTCATTCATTTTCCCGTTTTATGTGTTGTATTTGATCCAAAAAATCATATTTACCTTCTAATTGTAAAGAAAACAGCTGATAGAGTTGTCCTTGTAATTCACTATACCTACTATTCCTAAATACCCCCCATCAATTGTCTCGTACATCGACAGTACTTGGTTGGATCTACCTTAATTTGTTCCCACCAATCCACCATATTGTCATATAGACATTTAACTGCAAGTTTTGCTTGAATCGTATCAAGAAATCCCCTTTTTATATCTGGTATTTCCAATAATGAAGTGTTACATCTCCAATAACCTTTCCCTAATGTTATTTCTGGGGAATAGGACTAAGTGACGTCTAACAGTAGATGGTCTGATGTTGCTATTGGATGCATCCTAGAAATCTGAATAGGTAGGTACGGTGAAATAAACCAGTAATCTATCCTAGTTTTAAGGCGACCTCTGAAATATGTATACTGCATAGCAGGGTGAGTGGTGTGAAATACGTCTATCAAATGTGTCTGAGAAATGATACTATTTAACAATGCAGCATCACAAAATATTTTTCCAGTTTTGATGCCACTATCCTTTTTAAGTCTGCTGCGATTAAAATCCCCACCCCATAAGACTGCTCGTGCAGTCAGTAACAGGAGTTGTTAAAGGGTAAACATCCTAGTCCAGTTAGCCTTTTCCTGTGGAGCATAAACATTTATTAAATGAAAGGACTGCTGTTCAATCACAAAATCCATTAACATGGTGCTACCAGGGATGATGTCTTGAGTTCTAGTAACCTCCAGCCTGGTGTTTATAAGACAAATCCCAACCCCACTACACGTATCATTTCCCATTGATCAATAGGACGGACCCCCTATCCAGTCATCTTTTGCCATTTGGATGTCAATACTCGTAAAGAGTCGTGCATCTTGAAATAGAACGATGTCAAAAGTCTGGGAATGAAAATATTGAGAAGTGGATTTATGTCTCTTATCAAACTTCAAGCTGTTCGCATTAAGCGATGCCAACCGTAAAGTATAACCCCTTCAGGAATTACCCACATCAGTAGCTTTTTTCTTTCTTAAATTATATTGTGTCCCCAAATGGCATTTTTTCTTAACCTTTCCTGCCAATGGTGAGTCCTGTCCTTCGTAATCTGAGGTACCCCCTACACAGGGTGAAGTGTCAGACACTCCGCCAGAATCATCTCTGTGTCTCCCCACTGTAGTACCTCAAACTTATTTTGTAAAGGAATCTCCACGACAGGTTGGTCTTGCACGATATGGGTTTTGGAGACCACCATAGCGAAAGTAGTGTTCAAAGAGGATGGAGCTAGGGGCGGTGGCATGTCTGGGTCTGGATCTACCATCCGCACTGACTGACTTGAGAGGTCTAAAACCTCTTCCCCTTCAACGCGAGTCACCACTTCTTGTTCGTTCGCCTGTGCTATAGAACATGACTGAATAGCTATCTCCCTAGGCCTTGGTAACAAGGGTGTCTCCCTCATTTGTTTAAGTGGGGGCTCACACCATCTTTTCTAGATGGGGGTTTGCTGACCCGACCTGTCCAGGTTGGGGGGGCTGTACCTTCTCGTCTGGGGGGTGTTGCACCTTCCTGTCTAGTCACTCGATTAATATAAAAGTCTTGTTCTGCAAAATCTCCATTCCCATTATTATGGGAAGCCCACTGACAAGAGAAAATAGAATAACCTTCTTCATCACATAAATTGCAAACAGGGGGAACCGTGCACCCTGCACTGATATGCCCCTGACTACCACAATGCAAACATCTCTGAACCTCACAAGTAGTGCTGAGGTGTCTCGAGGAGCCACATTTGTAACACTGTCTGGGTTGTCCCTGGTAAAACAGAATCCCTTTGTCTTTCCCCAAATAAAAGCAATTTGGCAAATGCTTGATCCCAAACTCATCCTGACAGAGTTGAATTTTAACCTTCCAGCCCCCCATCCAAAAACCCTCCTCATCCACTATAGGTTCTGGCATATCTTTCACATCACACTTAGTCCCTAACCAGTACAGAATGTTGGTGATATTTACTCCTTCGTTTCTAAAAAGGATTGTAATTATCTTAAAGATAGGTTTTGTATGTGGGATAGCTTGAAAAGGGGCCCATGTAGGAGTACGTTTATGAGCATTAAATAAAAGCCAAAATCTATCCAACAAGGAAGAAGATCGAAAGCTTAAATCAAAGGATGCTTCCCCTGGGGCATGTATCAAAGCATACACTTCTGAAGGTGTAAAACCCATATCCAGTTTTATCAAATGCTTCCCTACGTAAGCTCTGTCTGGAGGTAGTTCTAAACCTCCCACATACCTCAATCAAACAGCAAATCGCCTTTTGGCCTGTTCTAGTGTTGTTTTTTTTTTTTTTTAACAGACTGGCATACGTAACCCTATTAGGTCCCAGCTCCTGCCCTTCAACAACGGTATCCCCTTCCTTCATTAAGTCATTTGTAACAACATCTGTAACAATGTCTGTGGTAGGTGGCTCTATTTCCGACAAAGCCGCAAAGAACACTTCATTAGAAGACAGTACCGGGGAGTATGAGATACCTTGAGAGTCCTGGGCCTCCATTAATGGATCGTCTCCTGGCGACCCTGCAGCACTTTTTGCAGCACCAGATACAGTCTCCTTCCATGCTGACCGCATATCAGCTGTTTGGGAAAGTGTCTGAACATCATCCGGTAAATCGCACTGGCTCCTGTCTTTCGTACGACCACTTCCTACTCCCTCAACCCCGACGTTCGTAGATCTGGGATGCAACTCACCCAGGGATGATCCCAAAAGTGGAATCAAAGGGTCGAGGAGCCAAGTCCCGACTGAATTCTGAACCGATCCAGCTCTCTCTAACGCAGACCTAGCGCTCCACTCCCCTCCCTTAGCATTCAGTGTAAGTCCCGGTACACTACTGCCACCTTCAGTCTTCAAGGTATTGGCACTAAACCCAAGAACACCGTCAGCTGCTGACACAGCTTCACATATCTTCGGGGCTGAGGGCTCTTTCAACAAGTGTACAGATGTACCTCACAGAAGCTTCTCCTTGGTAAGAATATATTCCCTTTCCAAACATTGTAATTGTGAAACTAGGTCTTCCGTTTGTGGAATCTCCACACCACTGATCAATTTAGAATGTTCAGAGCAAACAACCGCACTCATTTCTTTCAGTTGCACATTTGCAGACCGGCTTCTTGACACTGTCGAGGTCTCCACCTCAGGAACGCATCGCTGGCTATCCTTCGTGGGAAGCACACCAGCAGTCTCCTCCACAGCCAGATCGCCATCTGGCTCCTCCATCTTGGACTCGAAGTCCCCCCCACGGGAGAGTAGGGGAATTTCCTCGGTGCCCTGGCCAAATTTCCCCCCATTCACAAAAATACCACCAACAGCTTAATCTGGTTCAAGGTCAGTTGGCATTCATCTGTATCCTCCTCCCCCGTGTCGTGCCAGAAAATAAGACAGAATTTGTCTAGTGCACTTACCCGGTCAACAAAAACTAAATAAATAAAATAAAATAAAAAAAAATAAATAAAAATATGGACAGATCATCATATTCACGTCCCTAGAAAGCGTCAGTTTTGCATTGAGTGGGGAAGCAAAAAGGTCCAACTCTGGGTGACCCCACCTGTTGAACAGGTCCTCTACTACTGAGGTGAGCAACTTCCACTCGTGCATTCTTGACTGCAACTGGCTTAGTTTGTCTGGCACAACATTTTGGGCACCTGGAACATGGACGGCTAACAGCTCTAGGCCACGTTCCAGGACCCAGTACCAAACTCTCATCGCTGGGTTTAAGAATGGGTGCCGCCTTGCTTGTTGATTTAGTGTACTAAACTGACCTTGTCCGTCTGCAGTAGCAGGGGACCCGGGAACAGATGAGACTGGAAAGCCAGCAGGCCATAGAGGACAGCTCCCATCTCATGGACACTGATGTGGAGTTGAGAACCTTGAGCGGAGTCCACATCCTCCGAGTCTGGTAGGGACCCCAATGAGTATCCCATCCCATCCCTGAGGCATCCTAGGTGAGAACCTACTGAGAGGTGGATATGAGGAAAGGAACCCCTTATAGCAAATGGCTGGGTTCCATCCAACACAAGAGAATCTTCTTGAGCGGGGAAGAAACAAGGACCATCTGCTCTAGATAGTCGGTCCGCTGATCCCACTGTACCCTCAAAGTCCACTGTGACATGCGCATGTGTAGGTGCGCCAAAGGAACCATGGTAATGGCAGTAGCCATCAGACCCAGGAGTCTGAGGTATGACCCGACTGTGACACACTGGCTGTGATAAATTTCCTTGGCCTGCACCATCAAGCACTCTGCCCTGTCCAGGGACAGAAAAGTGGAGCCCTGTGCAGTGCCCAGTATGACTCCTATGTACTGAAGTCACTGGCCTACAGTCAATACTGACCTGGAACAGACTGACTGTGATCCCCAGCTGGCTGAACTGAAGGGTACGCGCCAGGGCAAGGACAGTTTTTCTCTGGACTGGGCTTTGAGCAACCAGTCGTCCAGACAGGGACAAACATAAAGGCCCTCCCTCCGGAGGGCCACTGCCACCACAGCTAGGCACTTGGTGAAGACCTGAGGTGCTGAAGATAAACCAAAAGGGAAGACTGTGAACTGGTAGTGCTCCCCTTGAAACAGGAACCTGAAATAGTCCCTGTGGGGAAGGTAGACCCTGATGTGCAGGCAAGTGTCCTGCATATCCATGGAACAGACCAGTCTGCCTCCCGGAGCAAGGGCAACAGGCCAGGGAGGCTGAACATCCTGAACTTCTTGTACTGGATTTAGTAGCTCAGGTTCGACAAGTACAGGATGGGCCTCAAGTCCCCCGTGGACTTGTGGATAAAAAAGTTGTGATGATGCAGAGGAATGCTTTCTATGGCCCTTTTCCACAGCAGCATCTGGATCTCTTCCAGCAACACGGGAATGTGATCCTGGGGGCAAGAGGAAGGTCTTGAAGGGAGCTCTGGAGGCAGCTGCACAAACTCTACAGCATGCCCTTGTTCTATAAGCTGTAGCATCCAGGTGCTGGAAGTGATCTCCTGCCACCCGTCCAGATGGAGGGATAAATGACCCTCCAAAACACATCATTCTGGGGAACTGGATAGAGGGGTTGGGCCAAGAGTCAGGCTGATGCTAACCCTGCATCCAGACCCGCTCCTCCACCCCTTGAGGACTTTCTTGTGGTGGAGGAGGGGGCAGGCAGGGCTGTGGTAGCTTTGTGTTTACTGGGCTGCTTGGCACCAGACCTAGGTCTATGGGTGGTATGTCGAAAGGGCACCCTCTGCTCACTCTTCTGGTGGTTGTGGTAGAGGGAGTGAATGGACTGCAGGGTTCTGCCTGAGGCCTGCAGGTAATTAAGAATGTCCTGTATGCCTCCCCCAAAGAGCTTGTAGCTCCTGAAGGTTCAGGATGGACTGTTGGACATCAGTGGCAACGCCAGAAACACTGAGCCAGAAGTACCTCCTTAAGCATCTCCACACTGTGGAGGCCCTGGCTGAGGCATCTAAGGCATCACAGGCAACCCTCAAAAGATGCCTACCCATGTCAGCACCAGACTCTAGGGCCTTGAGTAGCTCCTGCATCTGGGGACCTTCAGGGAGGAACTGGGCAGCCCATCTGGCCATCTCCCAGAGATCACTTTGGTACTTGAGCATGTGGCCCACTTAATTAAGGATCCTTATTGCCAGAGTGGAAGAGGCAAAAACCCTCTTGCCCATGAGGTCCAGCTTCCTGGACTCCCTGTCAGGACTAGGGAGCCAAGGTGCTGGGGCCTCTTGGTACCAGTCATGGGCCACGTTTATCATCACCAAATCCACTTGGGGGGTCCAGTGAAAAAGGGCTTCCCAGAAGGGGCCTGGTATAGCTTGTCCACCTTCCTGGGCATTGGGGTGGGGGGTCAGTTTCGGTCTATGCCAAGCTGGCATGGTGGCATACTCATATGCATCAATTACAGGAGGGATAATAATAGGAGGAGACTCAAGCAGGCCCAAATAGTGGGCCAGGTTCCGCCTGGTACCATCCTGCTCCGTGGCATCGAACCCTACAGTGTCATGCAGCTGCCACAAACCCAGCGATGAAGGAGGGGTCGTGGGGGGAGGGGGGGACCTTGGGAAATACTTGGAGGAATCCTCCCCCACCGAGGAGACCACTGAGGTGCTAGAGGGAGTCCAGGCCCCAGCATCCTCGTACAGTTGTAAAGAATCAGGGTGATGGTCCTTGTCCTTCCCTGGCTCAGAGGGTGGCATCGATGAGCGAGGGGACAGGTCTCGATGACGTGTGATGAGATGGCGCCGAAGGCTGAGAAGGCCCCTGCAGCAACAGGCCCCGAGGCAGGACAACCCTTTGCACCAGGTCCAAGACAAAAGAAAAGAGAGCCTGGACATCAACGGTCACTGTTGCCGGCACAACTCCCTAACGCATCAATGGGGGGGGGTTATGAGGCACTGGCTTCAGCAGGAAGGGTTGGAGCAATAACAGGATGGGGGCAGGCTGAGGGATCCGCAGCCCCAGTGTCATAGGGACCGTCAGAGGCGTCGAAGAAAGGGGTCTAGTGCCTGCAATGCATTATTGTTGCTGGCCACCAGCAGGCCAGTACCATCTTCTCACTGACTGCAGCCCCTGAGGAGACGGAGTGATGTTCAGCAGACACAGGTGCATTGACAGGAGTAGAGGAGGAAACCTTTTCGATGAAGGGCCAGCATCGTCAGTACCAATGAGCTGTAATGCCAAAGTCCCCCCTGTTAGCAGACAGGGTGAGGGAGGCAGTGGGAATCGTCAGCGGGAAAGGAGAAAAGCCTGCCACCACCTAAGTACCACCGGGCTGAGGAGCACTGGTGGAGAGGGCTGCTAAGGCTGAACCTGGATGCAAGGGAGTGCGGGTGGCAGCGGTGGTCACCATCAGTCTGATCGAGGACCCTGAAGCGGTCGGCACTGGGCACGGCGACCAAGAATGCTCCCGGGAGGACCAGTTCTTCTTTTGGTGGTAATGCTTCCCAGATGACTTGTCCCAGGCTTTGACCAAGTGCAGGCCAAAGGATGGGGACAGGGATGCAAGAGGAGCCCCAAGCCTTAAACCTCTCCTCCAAGACGGCAACCTTCTGTTCCATGAGGAAAGATTTAAGCTCCTTTTGACAACGATGATGGGTAACCTGGCTGAAGCCGTGGCAGATCTCACAGGCCTGGATGTCGTGGTCTGTGCCAAGGCAGTGGGCACAGGCCTCATGAAAGTCCTTATCATAGATCTATCCACAGCTGCAGTGACGGAAGAGGTTGTTGGAACCGGGCATAAACAAAAAGAAAAGGGGGAAATAAAAGTGATTAAAACTGGGGAGAAATATATTTTTTTGGAAAGGTCAAGAAACAAAAGGCAGCCAACTGAAGCAATGTTGCTCCGCGGAGTCTGATGTGCAATGGTCAATGGCAGGAAAAGAATCGAGGAGTGTGTGGGGCTGCCCACAGCTATATAGGATGACATCGACGTGATGACATTGCCGTGGGCAGCGCTAGTTAGATTGTTAGCAAAAATGTGTGTGTGTTCCTGGTGCCTGGTGGCTATAGTTCCTAATGTGTGACCTACTGCAACAGATATCCCCAAAGAAGAACTGGAATGCACCGCAGAGTTTTTTTTGCTTCTCTTTGTCCCTGTGTTTATGTTTATGGTTCCCTGACAACTTGTCTCAGGATTCAGACGACTCAGACCCGGTAGACTATGCCGGTGCTCTTCTGTTGGAACTCCTTCTCAATCATGGCTACTTTCTTCTCAAGAAGATGCTTCTCGAGGGCCCCTTTACAGTGTCACCTGGTTGCAGAGTTGAAGTGCCACAGATGGGGCAGACTTTCACATTGTGGTCCAGGCCCAGGCAGCAGACACAGATGTCATGGAAGACGCCAATGTAAATTTTACCAGAGACACAGCTGCTGTGTACTTTTGATGGTTCCTTCGACGACAGACAGAGTGCCGAAAATCACTGTAAAAGTGCTAACTTTTTTTTATAGAAAAAATAAAATGGTGGCTAATGCAGTGGCATTTCTGTCAGCAGTCTGACGAGTATGGTCAACAGTGGGCAAAGAACTGAGGAGAGATGGGGCCTTCCACATTTACTCAGCAGCCAACATCTGATGTCATCGTGGGCAGCCCCTGGTGAACTGCTTGCAAAAGTTTCCGTGTGGTCATAGCATCTGGCAGCTTATCGTTCCATAGGTGTGGCCTGATGAAAGAGATATCCTTGAAGAACATTCCTAAATTTTGCTTTATACTCTTGTGTAATGTCTGTTTTGTCATCTTTTTTTATATACTGGTGATATTCACAAGGTTACAGGCTAAAGTCCCTCCAGCATCACTTGAACTCGGCAGAGCCTATGGAGATGTCACTGGGATTTGACAAAATATGTTAACTATATAGTTGTTTTTTTTTTTAAATCTGTCACTCAATGAAGTAGAAGGACTGAGTTCAGACAGGGCTGGCAAATCAGTGACTTGACATCTCCTGATGAAGCTCTAACGAGTGAGGTACTGAGGCACTCTAAGTAACCAATGCGGGGTTCAGGTACTGCACTTCACCTGCACTGATCTGAACTTTCTTTTTGTTTATATGCTGGACTGGCTGCGTGCTGACTGACAATGCAATTGCTGCAGACTCCAGGAGACTCTGTGAGTGCATGGTCATTTTGTTGTACCCTGTTTATTCACCTGAAGAATTTGTAAGCCTCTATCTTACTGCCACGCCCTCTCCCTCACTCTCTCTCTCCAGAGAGTACATGTTGAGCTTCTCCAGCCTCTCCTTGTTCATCTTCCCTAGCAGTGCCTAGATCGTTTCTACAGTACTCCTCTAGACTATCTCCAAGCAGTCCCCCCTTTCTTCAGGTGGAAACTCAAGAACTGTACTCCAGAAGTGGCCAAACCAAGGACCTATACAGGGGGAATATCGCCTCCTTCCTTTAGTCAGTGAACACCCGAACTATACAACCCAACATCCTACTTACTTTTCCACATGCATTCAAACAACATGAAGTCTTGCTGTATTCTGACATACTGCAGTGATTCTCAACCTTTGAACTGCCCCGGAGAACAAAGAGTTAACTTTCTATGCAGGGCATAGAATGCTGAGCTCGAGCTCGGTTGAAGTCTCTGTCTGGAGTGTTTCAAACTTAAACAGTCAGATTCTTTACTCCGCCTCACTGAACGGTCACTCCGGAGATTTCTCCTTCAGCTCGGTTCGAAAGTTGGTTAAAGTTTCAGTTTTCGTCTGTTTTTTTAAACCGAAAAAGTTATCCGCATAGTCGGTTCAGTCTCTGTCTGTGGTGCCGTGGGTACTAAATAGGAATTGTTCTGTTTTTTTCTGTGTGGAATTTGTAAAAGTGCGGCTCAGTTCAGCTGAACTGGCCATTTGATAGTGAAATATTGTGTTTTTTACTTAGTGTGTGGCTACCGGTTCTTATCGGTTCTAAAAAAAAAAAAAACATGTTTTAGTATGTTTTTTTCCAATACCCGTGACACGGTTAGGAACCAATAAGGGAGTCTTGCCTGGCGGTTGCCATAAAAAGGGTAAGTTGGTTAGGCTGGCCATGTCAGAGAAACCCAAGAAAAAAAACGGGCCCACTGGGTTTCAACACTGCAGCGAGTGTGGGGAGCTCTTTGCTAAGGCCGATCCCCACACCACCTGTGTTTACTGTCTAGGATTTGACCACCTCGATTCAGACTGCCAAATATGTAAAAACTTTCCCAAATCTATCCTTGAGAAGCGATTAGGTAGACTGAGGGAAAAGGAGGCCGAGAAGTCCGCTGACCCGGATGGCCAGCCTGGTTCAGTTCCGACCGAACCAGAAGGAGTGCCCTCTGACCAGGGCGATACTTCTTCAGGCAAAAGGAGAGCCGATTCCGAGGGATCGGTTCCGACAAAAAGAAAATGTAAAGACAAATCAACTGGTTCGGATCCAGAGGTTAACGTTCTGACCGCCGAAGAGATAGCCAGAGCGATTCAGATTATGGAATCGCTCCCGTCCGGTTCCTACCGATCCGGCTCCTTCTGGCAGGGGTTCGGTTTGGTTGGTTCCCCCAGTTCAAGATTATACCTTCGAAGATTTTTATGAACCAGAATTTGAAGAGGAAGGGGAATTTGAGGATGATGATGGTGCAAGTGAGGGTTTGGATGTGCCTGTGGAACCAGACATCTCCCCAGACAGACCTTCAGGTGTTTCCCCTCCTAGGCTTTCCGAGTCCCCTTCTCACTTTATGTTCTACAGAAAGGTGGCTGAAACCCTCCAGCTTCCTATGGAGGAGGCTGTGGAAGATCAAGAGGAGCCTGATTATGTAGAGATGACGGACATCCCAGAGTCCAGGAGACTGGCTATTCCCCTCCACAAATCTTTTGGGAAACAGACACAAAAAATCCTAAAGTCTCCTAACACTATACCTCCTGTGGATAGAAGAATGGACAAGAGGTATACACTTTCAGGCTCAGACACGGTGTTCTTATATCAGCAATGCAGCCATGTTGGGGTAGTGCAGGTTGCTGTCTGTGACAAGGCAAATATTCCCTTGGCTTCACACCCCCCAGACGAGGACTTCAGGAAGATTGATGCCATGGCAAAGAAACAGTACATGGCATCTTCCTTGGGACTCAGTCAGGCGAATTACATGGCCTATACAGCCAGGTACCTGAAGTCCAGGTGGGACACTGTACTGGCACTGGCTAAACAGGCCTCCCCCCAGCTAGCCAAGGAACTGGAGGCGGTGGCTGCAGATGGGATTGAGGCATCTAAGGTTCAGTTTCATGCTGCTGTGGACTCTAATGATGTCATCAAGAGTCATGGCTACATCTGTGACTCTTCGGAGGATGGCTTGGCTCAGACGTACTAGCCTCTCACATGACACCCAGGCTAAGGCCATGGATTTTCCTGTAGTGGGTAATTCTCTGTTTGGGGAGCAGACAGAGAATTACATGAAGAAAATAGATGATTACAGGACCACTTACAGGAGTGTTCAGGCCAAGGAGAGGCAGGCAACTCCTCAAAGGCAGCAGTCTAGGGGCAGGGGCAGGCCTTTTCAAAGGCCTTTTTACCAAGAACAGGCCTCTTCTTCCTTTTCTCAGAGGGGGTTCTTCAGAGGGAGAGGCAGAAGGGGGATGAGCAGGGCTGCATCCACCCCTCAGCCTAAAGCCCCTGCCAAGCAGACACCCTGATGGGCTTGCCTGGGTCGACTCTCCTATTCCACTAGGAGGCAGGCTGGCTTACTTTGTCAAGGACTGGATGTCTATTACATCAGACAAATGGGTCCTAGAAGTAGTAAGCCAGGGACTGGTTCTCAGCTTCTGAAAATTTCCAAAGATGCGAGCCAGATCTTTTCCACCTGCAGATCTCTTGGAAACCCGTGTCCTAGAGACAGGTTTCTTCTCTCCTAGCTTTAAAGAGCCATAGAGAGAGTACCTACCATACACTGGGGCAAAGGACTGTACTCCAGGTACTTTCGCCCCCAAAAGACAGGGGAGTGGCGCACCATCCTAGACCCAAGATATCTAAACAAACATCTTTTAAAACCAAAGTTCAAGATGGTAACTCTGGGAATAATCCTTCCCTCTCTAAGGCCAGGGGACTGGCTAGCCTCCCTGGACCTCAAAGATGCCTACTTTCACATTCCCATCAAGTGCTCCCACAGAAAGTACCTCAGGTTTGAGTTGCCCTCAGGCCACTATCAGTTCAGAGCAATGCCCCTTGGCCTAACCTCAGCCCCAAGGGTTTTCACAAAGTGCCTGGCAGTAGTAGTTGCCTTTCTAAGAAGGCAAAAGATTTCCAGTTTTCCATATATGGACGATTGGCTAATAGTGAGTCAGTCTCCAGACCAAGTCAAGTCTCATCTGAAAGTGACCCAACAAGTGCTTACTTCTCCAGGATTTCTTCTCAACCTTCCCAAGTCAGATCTCTAACCAGTCCAGCTTCTTACCTTTATAGGGGCAGAACTGGACACACTCTGAGCAAGAGCCTTTCTTTCTCTAGAAAGGGCAAGGGTTCTTATGGAACTAGGCTCTTCTTTTAGCCTTCAGGTATCTCGGCCAGCAAGGCATTTCCTCCAGCTCTTGGGCCACATGGCAGCTTCAACAGCAGTGGTCCAAGGGGCAAGATTCCAGATGAGGGATATTCAGTTCCACCTGAGAGCTTTTTGGTCTCAGAGGAAGGATTCCCTTACTAAACTGATCCCAGTGACTCTGACCTTGATCCAAGCCCTCCAATGGTGGCAGGATCAAGACATTAAGACAAGGTGTTCTTTTGTTACTCAGCCTTGTTCAGTGGTCCTTACCATGGATGCTTCTCTTCTGGGCTGGAAGCCCATCTGGGGTCCCTCACGCCCAGGGGCTGTGCCCCCGCAAGAATCCTTCTCCACATCAATCTCCAGAGCTCAGGGCAGTTTCTGGCCCTAAAAGCTTTCTCTGTCAGTACAGAACAAGGTGGTTCAAGTCAGAACGGACAACACCACCACCGTGTGGTACATCAACAAGCAGGGAGGCACTCGGTCCACGGTCTTGTGCACAGAAGCCATGAAGCTGTGGTCCCTGGCTTATTCCCTGTAAACCCTCTCTGGTAGCAGTTCACCTTCCAGGGAAGGACAATGTGCTAGCAGATGCACTGAGCAGGATTTCTCAGGGCCATCACGAATGGTCCCTGGACACACAAGTGTTGAAAGTGATTTTTTCAAGGTGGGGCACTCCAGAGATGGATCTCTTTGCAGCCCCAATCACCAACTCCCTCTCTTTTGCTGCAGACCTCCAGTCTTCGGCACAGTCCCCCTGGATGCCCTGATTCTGAATTGGGAAGGGAAGTTTCTGTATGCCGTCCCCCCCTTCCCACTCCTGTTCAAAGCTTTAGTTGAAACAAGGTCTCAACCTTGCAAGGTGATTCTGATTGCTCCAGATTGGGCCAGACAGCCCTGGTACCCCCCTGTTGCTGTCCCTAGCAGTCCATCTTCCCCAGTCTCTTCCCAGGAATTACAACCTGTTAACATCCTCAGGGGAGGATTTGGTACCCCAATCTTCAGTCTCTCAATCTCAAGGCATGGCTCTTGAAGAGTTAGTTTGCAGATCTGCATCTCTCCCGAGGGGTTCTGGATATCCTCAAGGCTTCTCGAAAGCCCTCTACCAGAAGGACTTATAACTCCAAATGGAAGAGATTCAGCATTTGATGTTCTAAGAAGCATATTTCTTCAGACACTGCTGGATTGCCTACGGTTCTGGATTATATGGTCCATCTTAATGGCCTAGGCCTCAGACCAGCTACTCTCAAGGTACACCTGTCAGCTGTTTCTGCGTTTTTGTCTGTGGGGAAGTCTTCCTCACTATGTTCTCATCCTGTGTTCTGTAAATTTTTTAAAGGATTGTTTCACACCAATCCACCTTTTAGAGACCCTACCCCTGCCTGGGATTTGAATGTTTGCATTGCTCAACTTATGCAACTCCCTTTTGAGCCTATGTCTTCAGCAGAGCTTAAGTACTTGGCTTGGAAAACTGTGTTCTTGGTAGCCATTACCTCTGCCAGGTGCATCAGTGAATTGCAAGCCCTGTCAATGGAACCTGATTTTATCTCATTTCACAGGGATAAAGTGGTCCTTAGAACCAACAGAAGGCTCTTGCCCAAAGTGGTTTCAGACTTCCATTTAAACCAGTCTATGTCTCTTCCTGTTTTCTTCACCGATCGTTCTTCCTCAGGAGAGAAGAGGCTACACAGTTTAGATGTTAAAAGAGCCCTTAGTTACTACATAGGGTGTACCAAGGGTCACAAGTTTGACTCCCTCCAGTTGTTCCTCACTTATGGAGAAGTGGGAAAGGGCAAACCTGCCACCAAGAGATCTACTGCCTGGCGGATTGTGTCTTGTATACAATTCTGCTACGAAAAACTGGGAAAAACTCCACCCTCAGGCCTGAGGGCTCATTCCACAAGAGGTACAGCTGCTTCCCTGGCTGCTCCCAGGATATCCCCTCTTAGAAATTTGTCAAGCAGCCACCTGGAAAACAGTCCATACCTTTACCAAGCATTACCTCAGGATATCCAGGCTAGGAGTGATGCTCTGGTTTGACACAGCAGTACTTCAGAGCCTATTCCCAAAGTAGGTTCTGTCCCTCCTCCATGGAGGTACTGCTTGGTAGTCTGCAGTATGTCAGAATACAGCAAGACTTCATGTCGTTTGAAGAACAAATTACTCACCTTAGTAATTGTGTTTCTTCTAATGGAATCTTGCTGTATTCTGACCTCCATCCTTGCCTCCCATCTCAGAACCTGTTTTTGGAAAGTGGGTGGGCAGATGCAGTGTTGCACCCCAGGGGTGTTTTTTGCTTGCACCCTCCTCCTTTTTGTTTGGGTGCTGATTTATTATTGTTATTTGTATTAGATTGGTTTTTGGGTTTCCTGACTCGAGACTTCCCTGGGAATCCAAAACTTTTTTTCAGCCAACTGGCTAGTAGGAATTTTTACAATTTCCACATAGAATTTTTAGTTAGTTGGGCTCGTAAGATTCTGATGGTTTAAGTTTGAAACACTCCAGACAGAGACTTCAACTGAGCTCGAGCTCAGCATTCTATGCCCTGCATAGAAAGTTAACTCTTTATTCTCCAGGGCAGTTCAAAGGTTGGGAATCACTGCAGTATGTCAAAATATAGCAAGACTCCATTAGAAGAAATACAGGTTACTCACCTGTAACAGGAGTTGTAGGAATGGTATATGTTGTTCATCCACACTGTTGGGCAGGTTCCTTGCCGCTTTAATTCTTGCCAGAAGGTCTTCAAGCTGGCTCCTCCCACCCACCCGGGTGGTAAAACTCTCGGCTCTGCCTCATGACGCCAGATCTAGCCCGCTGGAAGCCAGTTGTAGCGTCGGCGGAGAGCAGTTGGTACGTATGGATGAACAATAGGTCATTCCCAGAACCTTGTTACAGGTGAGTAAATACAGGTTACCAAATTGTAACAGGAGTTCTAGGAATGGTATATGTTGTTCATCCACACCATTGGCAGTATCCTTGCCGCTTAAATCTTGCCGGAAGGCTCCTGCTTGCTCCTCCCACCCACCCGGTGGTATAACTCTCGGCTCCACTTCTAAGTGACGCTGATCTGGGTCTGCTGGAAGCTCAGGTCAGCCGGCGGAGGAACGAGAGTCAGGATGAAACATATACCATTCCTAGAACTCCTGTTACAGGTGAGTAACCTGTATTTCTAGGACATGGATATGTTGTTCATCCACACTCATTGGCAGACTCCTAGCAGTTCTCCGGGAGGAGGGAGGCAAGACGACACCCCTATATACTTACTTGGGAAAGAGAGACTGAGAACCGAGGCCCCAAAACCAGCATCCCGGCGTGACTCAAGGTCGATGTGGTAATGGGTAATGAAGGTGTTTGCTGACTTCCAGGTAGCAGCCCTGCAGATCTCCTGGATAGGGACGCCCTGGAAGCAGCCACCGCTGCAGCAGTATGGCGGGTAGAACGATTTTTATCCCTCTGGGAGGCTCCATGCCCGCCAACTTATAGCAGAGATCTATGCAGGAGGTTACCACCTGCTTATCGTCCGCTTGCTGCAGGTCTGCCAGATGCGGCTTCAGCGAGGTGACAAACAGCTGGCTAACCTCTCCTCATCTTCAGCCGCAGCTGCCTTATAATAAGCGAGCGCCCTTCTAGGGTCCAGAGTATGGAGCCTATTACTGCCTCCGAGGTGTGATTGGGTAGAACACCGCAGAGTCAACACCTGGTTACAGAAACTCCGACACCACCTTCGGAAGGAATTTCGGTGGGGCGAGGACAACCCTTGTCCCTGTGGAAGACCAGGTAGGGCAGACCTGGCGAGGCGCTTGAAGCTCTCCCCATCCTTCTGGCTGACGACGATAGCCACCAAGAAGGCGGTCTTCACGACAGGTGAGAGAGAGCACCTGTGCATAGGGTTCGAATGGCTTGCCCATGAGCTTTGCCAGTACCAGCAGTAGATCCCACGGAGGTGGGGGTTCCTCAGACTGAGGGAAATGTGATCAAGGCCTTGGAAAGCGCCAGACCACCTTCCTGCGCCACCCACTGCTTCCCTGCCCGCGCCTGCAAGCAGAGATGGCTGCCAGGTGCACCCTTAGGGTCGCCGCACCAAGCCCTTGACTAGAAAGGGACCATAAATAGTCCAAGATGCTTGCCATGAACAGGAGAGAAGGGGTCCAAGCCCTGTTCCTGACACTCAAATGAAAACCTTTTCCATTTGAAGGCATAGCATTTTCTGGTCGACTCACGGGACGCCCAACTACATTGAGGACCTCGTCGGAAAGACCCAAGGCCTGAACTCTAGCTGTCCAGGAACCAGGGCCAGGGTGCAGGGATTGAAGGTCCTGATGGAACACCTTCCCTGATTGACGGAGCAGGTCCGAGCAGCTGGAAGCTGCCATGAGTCCTGGAGCTGAGACTGAGGAGATCTGGTACCAGAACTGGCGAGGCCAGTCTGGGGCTATCAGAATCACTCCGCGCCTTGTCCCTCCTCGCCTTGAGAAGCACCTGTGGATCAAGGGAAATGGGGAAAGGCGTAAAGAGGCCCGGGGTCCATTGCCTCGAGAAGGCATCCCCTGCAGCGAGCCCTGCTGAGGGGGCATGGAACAGACTCAGCTTCGCTGCCTATGGAGGCAAACAGGTCCACCCTAGAGGTGTGCCCCAAAGGGAGAACAGATGCGTACTACCCGTGCAGAGAGACCACTGTGGGATGCAGCCCCCATCCGGCTCAGGATCGGCCAGGGGTTGGAGGCCCCGCCACGTGAATGGCTAGGAGATCCGCCTCCAGGCTGCGACGAAGTGCGACCAAACGCGGAGAGCCCCTGCACAGCGTAGCCGGCCCCGCCCTGGCGGTTTAGATAGTACATGGTCGCGGTATTGTCCGCCTGACTCGACCACTTGACCCCGGAGGAACGGAGCAAAGGCGGTGAGAGCTAGGCGGACCGCCGGAGCTCCAGCAGGTTGATGTGGCATCGGGACTCTCGTTGGGACCAGAGGCCATGAGCCCGGTCACCCCCAGAGATGGGCACCCCAACCCATCAGAGAGGCATCGGCTCGTATGAGACCGCTGCTCGGGCGGACGACGAACGGGATGCCCTCCCGCAAATGATCTGGAACGGGTCCACCACTGGAGAGCGTTTACATCCCCTGTGTCACCGACACAAGCTGGTCCAAGGGATCGCAGCTGCCGGACCACTGGCTGGGCTGTCCTCACTCGAAGGGACGATGTTCCAGCGGGCCCAATTGACCACGCTGGTACAGGCCGCCATGAGACCCAGGAGGCGAGAGAAGTCCCGGCAGGAAGTAATTGCCCAACCAGAAATGATCGGGCAAAGGAGGAAAGAACTTGGCCCTGTCCGCGGAGCCGCTGGCTTGGCTCGAGAGAGTCGAGTTGCCACTGATGAATAGAATCACCTGCTTCGCCTCGAGTTCCGGGACTTGGCCTCGATGGATAGGAGGCCCAGCTGAGAGCAGACCTGAGGGCTGTGATCTCTGGACCACCCCGCCTCTTCCTGGAGGGAGCTGCTATCAGCCAGTCGTCCAGGTAAGGGCACACCCGATCCCCCGGCGTCAAGAGGGAATGCTGTCACCACTGCCATGCACATTTGGTGAAGACTCCTGGAGCTGGAGATGTCAAGGGCATGGCTTGAATCAAGAGAGATCCTTCCGCCTGAAGCCGTAAGGAATCTTGGTGAGACGGATGGATAGGGACGTGAAAACGCTGGCCCTGCAAGTCCAGGAGAGCAGAACCACACGCCTGCTCCAAGGATGGTATTATCTGGAAGCCAGAGTGACCCATCCTGAAGGTTCGAGACCCTAGGAACTTGTTTAGGTCGTAGTAGGTCGAGAATGGGGCGCCAGCCCCCGGTCCCTCTTGGAACCAGGAAGTACCTGGACACAAACCCTGGGTCTGAAGGAGGTCCACCACCTCTTACCACCTCCTTCTGGAGGAGGAGATGATGTCGGCTCGATCGAGCCGCCAGTGAGGCTGGGGATCCCGGTCTCGAGGGGCGACTGCCTGAAGGGTGGTGCCTGCCTCGATTCCAGAGGCAGGCCTCTTCCACCACCTTCAAGACCCACCTGTCCGTGGTAACAGCGGACCAGGTGGAACGGAAGTGCTGGAGCCGCCTCCAGGGGACCAGGTAAGGTGACGGGATGGGGGCGACACCCCTCAGCCTCGTCACTGGGCAGGCTTGGAGGAGGGACTGCCGAGGGACCTCCTGGGCCCTTTCCTTCCTGCCTCCTGTTAGAGGAAGCCGGGCGGCTTGGGTTTGGGATGCCAAGGCTCGAGCCTGCTGGCCCTGACGTTGCTGGGTCAAGGCTGGGGCACACACAGAAGGACGAAAGGCTTAGGCTGGTGGTTTGCGGCCTTTGTCCTCTGAGCTGAAGAGACCGAGTCCAAGGTGGCATTGGACTTCGATCCTCTGCAGGTGACCTTCCACCCCAGGGTCAAGAGGTCAGTCCCCAAAAGGGAACATCCGCCAACTTGTGCTGGGTATCCGGAGCAAAGGTGGATATCCTCAGCCAAGCCTCACGGACGATAGCCACTCGCGTGCCGCCACCGATCTGGCACACGAGTCCTCTATATCCAAAGCAGTCTGAGCTGCTGTTTGGCCACTGCCCTGCCCTGGTCCCGCACCTTCTTAACCGTAGTCTGCAGATCGGGCGGAAGATGAGGATGACCTCATCCAGGAGCCCAACAGGGCATGAGAAAATGTGCCATGAGGACGCGTCAACTGGCCTGACGTAAGGCCGAGAGAGGGACTTAGCATAGACTTTTTCGCCCGGACGTAGTCCAATTTCTTGGACCCTTGTCAGGAGGTTTGTCCACATCCCTGGCGCTGGTTGCGCTGCTGACAAAACGCTGATGGTAACCAACCCTCAGCAGAGGGGTGTTCAAAAACCGACAAGGAACTGGACCGGGACCGATACTTCCTGGCCATCCTGGCCGAAGGCGCAGGGCAGGAAGCAGGGCCAAAGTTCCAGTGCCGGACCTACTATGGCTCGGCCACCGGAAAGGCCTCCGCTGAGAATCCCCCGGTCCGAATCTCCGTGAGGGGATACCTGGCCTGCTTGAAACGGGTTCGAGCTCCATCCCGGTAGACTCCGATGAGCCGAGGTTGTCCAGGAAGGACGACGGCTATCGCCCATTGACTGACTTCCTGAAGACTCCAAGTCCAGTCGCTTGGAGAAGAAGAGAATCATCTTCGACTCGGAAGAGTCCTCGAAGAGCTGCCTTCTGGCCTGAGCCACCCTTCACCTGCCGAGGTCGGTCGGGAGTGAGGGTAACTGACAGCCCATCGGGTAAAACCTCAGCGATCGAGAATCCTTGGTCGAGCCCCAATTTGTGGCTGTGGAGGCGGAGTTCCACCGGAATCGTGGAGCAACGGGTTTGGCCCGAACCGCCTGGTATAGGCCCTCGGACAAGTCGAGGGTTGGTCGTCGCCCGGTGACAGTTACTTAATGGCCGGGAAGGCGCCGAGTCGGCTTATTCCCGGCCAGGAGGAGTTGTTGTAACATAAGGTCTCTTCGTATCGCCGACGCATTTACGCCGGGTTTCCTCATCCGAGGAGGAGGACGAGATTTAGCGGCGACGCCGCTTACCGCGGTGCCGAGACCGAGACCGCCTATGACGGTGGGAACGGCTGGACCGCGAAGAGGTCCGAGACCGAGACCGAGAGTCCCGGAATTTCCGGGGTCGGTGCGGGGAGGTGTCGGCCGGAACCGGCACTCCCTCTGCTCGGAAGGTCCATCCGAGGGCTCCGGAACCGAGGCACAGACGTTGCCCACGGGATCCTCAACCTCCCCGGGGAACCGGGAGATGGGAATCTCGGCTGCTAAAGGCGATATGCCCGTTCAATGGTCGAGAAAATCTCGACTTCATCAGTGGGAGTCTCGGTCAACTGACCTGACGGGACACCGTGAGGCCAGTGGTCAAGTTGACGTGTCGACCGAAGCCGACGGACGACGGCCCGGGAGAGGGACCTTCCGCTCCCAAGAGCCGCCGACGGAGGGATCACTCCTTGTCCTCTGTTTGGACCGAGAATAAGGTCCAGCAGACGCAGGCCCTTCCTTTAGTGGAGAGGAGATGACAAAGCTCCTTAAAAGAAGCCGTGCAGGAAGAAACCCAGAGAGAGCGGATAAATGCTCGTCGAGGAAGATACGCCCGCGCCGCCCTTCTTCGAGGGCGACCATCCGCCGAGCTGATCCGCCAGCCCGCCGCCTGACACCGGCCAACCGGCCTCCTGACTTCACCGAGGGGAAACGCCGGGACGCCCAGTTGCAATCGGCAGCACGGCCTCGAGGACGAGGTCAGAAAGATGAGCACAGGTCGAAGCTCATGGTCGCAGGCTCAAGGCCTAAGCAGTAGACACACACGGAGTGTGGATCCGTCTCGAGACATCTTTCTGCCTCTTATGGGCATCTCCGAAACTGGGAGTCGATTGTCCATCGCGATGCTGTCGGGATCAAGATGAAGTCTTTTGCAATTTTTATTTTAAATCCGCAACGGAGAAATAGGAACTAGGCGCAAACGCAGAGCGTTAAGGAGGAACCTGAGCTTCAAGCGGTAAGGAAGATCTGGCCATGGGGCGGAGCGGAGTTATACCACCCGGTGGTGGGAGGAGCAAGCTTGAAGACCTTCCGGCAAGATTTAAAGCGTGCAAGGATATGCTGCTCAATGGAGTGGATGAATATATCCATGTCCTAGAACCTGTATTTCTGGGACATGGATACGTTGTTCATCCACACTGCCTGGCAAACTCCTAGTAAGCTTCTCCGGGAGGAGGGAGGCAAGGCGCACTTCCACTTAGGGAATTAATGACAGGAGGAACCGAGGCCCTGTAAAACCAGCATCCCGGCGAGGTCATGGCATGGTAATGGGTAATGGTGTGTGCCGACTTCCAGGTAGCAGCCACCATGCAGCAGTATGGCGGTAGAATGGAGCTCTTATCCATCTGGGAGGCTCCATGCCCGCCAACCTATAGCAGAGATCTCTGCAGGAGGTGACCCACCTGCCTATCATCCGCTTGGCTGCAGGTCTGCCAGCATAGGTGACAAACAGCTGGCGAACCTCTCCCCGAACTTCAGCCATCCGCTCCTTGTAATAAGCGAGTGCTCTTCTAGGGTCCAAAGTATGGAGCCTCTATTAATAGAAACATAGACTTTGACGGCAGATAAGGACCGCTTGGCCCATCTAGTCTGCCCATTTCCCTACCTACAGGATAGGCCGCAGATCCTAGTTAACCAACAGCCTACTTCTTCCTACCCCCGGCCCCCCAAGAACTGCCTTATGTCTGTCCCATGCATTCTTGAATTCTCCCACAGTTTTAGACCCCACAATCTCCTCAGGAAGGCTGTTCCATGCATCCACTACCCTCTCTGTAAATAATACTTCCTCACCTGAACCGCCCTCTTCTATCTTTAAATTGTGTCCCTTGTTCTTGCACGTCTCTTTTCTGAAAGATGCTACCCTCTTGGACTTTGGTTGATTCCACTGAGGTATAAAAGTTTCTATCATGTCCCCCTCCCTTCTTTCCCTGCATGGTATACATATTAAGCTCCTTTAGTCTCTCCTCATATGGCTTCTCTTGCAGACCCTGCACCATTTTAGTTGCCCTCCTCTGACTGCCTCTATCCTGTCTATGTCCTTGGAGATGGGGGTCTCCAGAACTGGATGCAGTACTCAGATGAGGTCTCACCAACTGTCTGTACAGAGGGATAACAACTTCCTGTTTTCTGCTGCTGATGCCTCTCCCTATGCATCCCAGTATACCCCCAGCCCTCCCTACTGCCTTCTCACACTGCTTGCTAACCTTAAGGTCATCTGATTCGATTACCCCCAGGTCCCGTTTCTTTTTTGTTGTTGTTACTAACCCCCCCCTCCCAATTGGGTATTCTTCCCCTGGGTTCTTGTTTCCCAGGTGCATTATTTTGCACTTCTTTGCATTGAATCCTAGCTGCCATACTTCTGACCATTCCTCCAACCTTGCCAAGTCCCTTCTCATCCTTTCCACGCCTCCTTGTGTATCAACCCTGTTGCAGATTTTTGTGTTATCTGCAAAAAGGCATACTTTCCTTCCAGTCCCTCTGCAATGTCACTGATGAAGATATTAAAAGGACTGGACCTATCACTGAACCTCAGTACTCTACTAGTAACCCCTCTTCTTCAGAGTGGACTCCATTTACAATTACCTTGTGTCCTGTTGTGCAGCCAATGTTTACTTTTGGCTACCACCCTGGGACCCACCCAGGCTGGTTAATTTGACTATTAATCTTTTGTGTAGGATCATGTCAAATGCCTTACTAAAGTCTAGGTAGGCCATGTCCACAGCCCCTCCTGGTCTACTACTTTGGTCACCCAGTCAAAGAATCTATTAGATTTGTCTGACATGACCTTCCCACTGTGAACCCATGCTGCCTTGGGTCCTGGCCCCACTAGCCTCAGGTACTCAACTATTTTTTCCTTCGAAGTGACTCCATCACTTTCCCTACCACAGAGGTCAGACTGACAGGTCTGTAAGTTTCCTGCCTCTGTCTTGGTCCCACTTTTGTGAAGGAAATCACATCCGCCTTCCTCCAGTCCTCAGGTACTACACCATCCTCCCATGATTTATTAAAAAGAGTAGCCAGTGGTTTCACTAGTTCCTCCTTAATTCTTTTAGAATTCTGGGGTGAATTCCATCAGACCCATTGCTTGTCCACCTTCAGTTTTAGGAGTTCTTGCAGAACCCTTTCTTTCTGTGAGGACTGGGATCACCCGCTATCAAGAGTGCTTCTGTTAATTGGATTAGCACTTCTCCTCTTTGTGAATACTGAGCAGAAATATTCGCTCAATATCCCTGCTTTTTCACTGTCCCCCTCTGCCCACCTACCGTTCATTCTATTCGGCCTCCGAGGTATGATTGGGGTAAAACACCGGCAGAGTCAACACCTGATTAAGGTGAAACTCAGACACCACCTTTGGAAGGAATTTCGGGTGGGGGCTCAGGACAACCTTGTCCCTCTGGAAGACCAGATAAGGAGACTCGATGGAAAGCGCCTGGAGCTCTCCCATCCTTCTGGCTGACGTAATAGCCAACAATAAGGCGGTCTTCCACGACAGGTGAGAGATGTCACACCTGTGCATCGGTTCGAATGGCTTGCCCATGAGCTTAGCCAATACCAGCAGTAGATCCCACGGAGGTGGAGGTTCGTGCACCGGAGGGGATATGTGATCAAGGCTTTTGAAAAAGCACCCAACCACCTTCTCCAGCGCCACCGACTGCTTCCCGGCCTGCGCCCAGTAAGCAGAGATGGCTGCCAGGTGTAACTTAAGGGTCGTTGACCGAAGCCCTTGCAGAGAAAGGGACCACAAGTAGTGCAGAATGCTTGCCAAGAAGCAGGAGAAAGGGTCCAGGCCCTTGCCCCGACACCAAATGGAGAATCTCTTCCATTTAAAGGCGCAGCATTTTCTGGTCGACTCCTTACAGGACACCTCAACAATGTTGAGGACCTCATCGGAAAGACCCAAGGCCTGGAACTCTAGCTGCTCAGGAACCACGCCGTCAGGTGAAAGGATTGAAGGTCTGGATGGAATACCTTCCCCTGATTGACTGAGATCAGGTCCGGGCAGGCTGGAAGCCGCCTCGGGAGCCTAGAGCCGAAACTGAGGAGCTCTGGGTACCAGAGCTGGTGGGGCCAGTCCGGGCTACCAGAATCACCTGCGCCTGTCCTCCTCGCCTTGAGGAGCACCTGTGGATCAAGAGAAATGGGGAAAGGTGTAGAAGAGGCCCGGGGTCCACGGCCTCGAGAAGGTATCTCTGCAGCGAGCCCTGCTGAGGCGGCGACATGAAATAGTTTCAGCTCTCGCATTCTCCTGGAGGCAACCAGGTCCACCCTGTATAGCCCCAGTGGGAGAACAGATCTTGCACTACCTCGCAGGAGAGACCACTGTGGGACACAGCTCCTATCCGGCTTAGGGCACTGGCCAGAATGTTGGAGGCTCCTGCCACATGGATGGCAAGGAGATCCGCCTCCAGGCTGCGCCCGAGGCACCAAATGCGGAGAGCTTCCCTGCACAGAGGCATGCAGCGCATCTCACCCTGGCAGTTTAGGTAGTACATGGTCGTGGTATTGTCCGTCTGGACCTGGACCACTTGACCCCGTACAAACGGAGCGAAGGCAGTGAGGGCTAGATGAACCGCTTGAAGCTCCAGCAGGTTGATGTGGCATCAGGACTCCCAAGGGAACCAGAGGCCATGCGCTCTGTGCTCCCCCAGATGGGCACCCCAACCCATCAGAGAGGCATTGGTCGATAGAGAGACCGTCGGCTCGGGGTGGACAAATGAGATGCCCTCCTGCAGATGAGCTGGAACGGTCCACCACTGGAGAGCGTTCCGCATCTCCTGGGTCACTGACACTAGCTGATCCAAAGGATCAGAGTGCTGTGGCCACTGGCTGGCCAGTCCCCACTGTAGGGGACGCATGTTCCAACGGGCCCAATGGACCACGCCGGTGCAGGCTGCCATGAGGCCCAGGAGACACAGGAAGTCACAGGCAGGGCGCAATTGCCCAACCTGAAATGACTGGGCAAAGGAGGAAAGAACCTTGGCCCTGTCCGCCGGAAGCCGTGCTCTGGCTCGCAGAGAGTCGAGCTCTGCCCTGATGAATTGTATCACCTGCTTTGGCACGAGTTCTGACTTGGCCTAGTTGACAAGGAGGCCAACTGGAGACCAAACCTGGAAGGCCAGATCCCTGGACCGCTCCACCTCCATTCTGGAGGAGGCCGCAATCAGCCAGTCATCCAGGTAGGGGTACACCCGGACCCTTCGGCACTGCAGGAATACTGTCACCACTGCCATGCATTTGGTGAAGACCCTGGGAGCTAGAGAAAGGCCGAAGGGCATGGCCCGGAACTCATAGAGGGACCCCTCTGCCCTGAAGTGGAGGAATCTCTGGTGGGACGGACAGACTGGGACGTGAAAGAACGCGTCCTGGAGGTCCAGAGAACAGAACCACATGCCTCGTTCCAAGGATGTAATGATCTGAGTCAGAGTGACCATCCTGAAGGTTCAAGACCTTAGGAACCTGTTCAGGTCATGCAGGTCTAGAATGGGGCGCCAGCCCCCCATCCGTTTTGGGACCAGAAAATACCTGGACACAAACCCTGGGCTTGGTGGAGGATCCGCCACCTTCCTGATCACCTCCTTTTCGAGGAGCAGTGCAATGTTGGCTCGACGAGCCAACAGGGAGGCTGCGGACCCCGTAGCCCCCCTCCCCATGGGGCGACGGCTTGGAAGGGCGGGGCCTGCTCGAACTCCAGAGGCAGGCCCTTTCCTACCACCTCCAACACCCAGCAGTCCATGGTGATGGCAGACCAGGCGGAAAGGAAGTGGCGGAGCCGTCCCCCCACGGGGGGAACCCAGGGGGGAGCAACGAGGCTGGGGGCGACACCCTTCAACCCGTCACTGGGCAGGCTTGGAGGAAGGACAGGCCGAGGGACCTTCTGGACCTTTTCCTCCCTGCTTCCTGTTGGAGGAAGCCGCAGACTTGGCTTTGGGGTGCCACGCACAAGCCTGCTGGCCCTGATGCTGGTGTTGCTGGGCCATACCTTTTCCATGAAGGAGCAGAAGGTCGAAAGGACTTTATGTTGACGGCCGCCCTTGTCCTTCTGAGTGGAGGTGTGACAGGAGTCCAGGTAACTATAGGACTTTTCGATCCTCTGGAGGTGGCCTTCCACTCCAGGGCTGAACAGGTCAGTCCCCAAGAAGGGGATGTCCGCCAATTTGTGCTGGGTATCCGCCGTAAAGGTGGATATCCTCAGCCAGGCTCTGCGGCACATGGCCACTACGGCCGCTACTGATCGGGCACAGGAGTCTCCAATGTCTAGAGCCGTTTGGAGCTGCTGTTTCACCACTGCCCTTCCCTGATCCCACGCCTACTTGACCGTAGTCTGCCGGTCGGCCGGGAGATGAGGGATCACCTCATCCAGGGAGCCCATGAGGGCATGGGAGAAGTGTGCCATCAGTACGGCCGAGCTGGCCTGACGGAGGCCGAGGGAGGATGCAGCGTACACCTTGCGCCTGGCATAGTCCAGCTTTTTGGACTCCTTGTCGGGGGGCTTATCCACATCCCTAGCATTCCCGGAGCGCTGGAAAACGCTATCGGTGACCAACCCCTCCAGCAGGGAGTGTTCCGAAAAACCGGACAAAGAGCCAGTAGGGACCGCATACTTCCTGGCCATCCTGGCCGAAGGCACAGGACAGGAAGCCGGCCGCTGACAAAGCTCCAAGACTAGGCCAACAATGGCTTCAGCCACCGGAAAGGGCTCCGTGGGAGAATCCCCTCGGTCCAGTATCTCCATGAGGGGATATTTGGCCCGCTTAGATATGGGCTCGAGCTGCATCCCGGTGGACTCAGAGATGAGCCGAAGCAGACCCATGAACGATGATGGGCTCTCGTCTATCGACTGCCCCCTCCCCAGAGGACTCCAGGTCAAGAGGCCTGGAAAACAGGGAGTCGTCGTCAGACTCCGAGGAGTCTGTGAAGAGCTGCCTGGGGCCTGAGCCACCCTCCACCTGCCGAGGATGGTCGGGAGTGAGGGTGACCGACAACCGGTGGGGCAGACCCTGACCCGAGCGAGAGTCCCTGGTCGGAGCCCCCAATTTCAGTTGTGAAGGCGGAGGTTCCACCACAATCAGTGGGGCAGCTGGTTTCAGCCGAACAACCGGCCCAGGCTTGGGCACCTCGACCACCGCGAGGGGTTGTTTTGGCCTTTCGGGTGACAGCCACTTAATGGCCGAGGAAGGCGACGGCTTGTTCCCGGACAAAAGGAGCTGCTGCCACATTAAGTCCTCGTAGCATCGACGCAATTTGTGCCGGAGTCTCTCCTCTTCCGAGGAGGAAGAAGAGGATGAGTGGCGCCGCCGCTTACCTCGGTGCCGAGACTGCCGATGTCGGCGGGATCGGCTGGACCGAGACGAGGTTCAAGACCGAGATCCTCGGTGTTTCCGAGGGTTGGTCTGGGAGGGAGCGGGAGACACCCGCTCCTCCCTCAGCTCGGGAACCCTGACCAGGGACTCCGGCACAGGAGGCGTAGGCAAGTCCTCGGTTTCCACCTGGGGAACCGGTGATGAAGGGTTGTAGGCTTAACCAGTCGACAGCCCGTCCGACAGGTCGAGAAAAATCTCGACCGCATCGACGGGTGTCTAAGCCGGCTGACCTGACAGGGACACCGTGAAGCCAGCAACCTTAGCCGCAACCTTGACCAGTAGAGCCGCCGACTGTCCAGGAAGGGACCCTCCCGCCTCCCACAAACGCCGACGGTGGACTTGACTTCGAGTCCTTCTTTTCTGACCGAGAAGAGTGTCCCGATGGCACCTCCCCCTTCGTGGAAAGGGACTGGCAAAGCTCCTTGAAAGAAGCTGTGTAGGAGGATCCCAGAGAGAGTGGGATAAATGCTGTGACCGAGGAAGATGAGGATGCGGCTTGGGCCGCCTCCTCCTCGAGGGCAATTATCTGTTCGAGTTGCTCAGCCGAGCCAGCCACCGCGGACACCGACCAACGGGCCTCCTTGGACTTCACCAGCGGATAGCGCTTCTCGGGGCACTCAAGTTGTAGCCGGGCAGCGCGGTTTCAAGGACGTTGGCCGAGAAAGATCTACAGAACTCGCAGGCCTGCGGGTCGTGGTCAAGGCCGAGACAGTGAGCGCCTGCGTGGAGTGTGGATCTGTCCTGGACATCTTCTGCCTGCGTGAGCACCGCTGAAAACCGGGAGTCGATTTTTCCATCGCAGCCGCGAGGGAAGAATTTGACCGAAGTCTTGAGAATTGTAAAACTATTTTCGGGTGAACCGAAGAGTTAGGATCCGGTCTATACGCATAGCGTTAAGGAGGGAACCTGAGCTTCCAAGCGGTAAGGAAGATCTGGCGTCATGGGGCGGAGCCGAGAGTTTTATCACCCAGGTGGGTGGGAGGAGCCAGCTTGAAGACCTTCCAGCAAGATTTAAAGCGGCAAGGAACCTGCCCGACAGTGTGGATGAACAACATATCCATGTCCCTAGAAACATAATTACTAAGGTGAGTAATTTTTTCTTACTGCACTGGGCTGTAGACTCAAGGATGTCACTGAGAATGACTCCCAGCTCCATTTCCTCACAGATTTGAACCACTCCCCTCATCCAATAGTCTGTTCTCATTACTGTTTTGCCAGTATGCGTAACATAACACTTCTTGGTGAGAAACTTAAGCTGCCATACCTTGGGCCACCTGTACAGCTTTTCTAGCTCCCTTTTCATGGCCCTTCTTCCCTCTTCTGTGTTCACCTTCTCAAAGCCCGTTTGGGCAACTGCTGCACAAGCCTGCCCGACCCCCTCAGAGTGGGCAAGAAAGGAGCCTGCATCTGCCCCAGAGCCAGCCCACAGGCACTCCTAAAAGCCTGTTTGGGCAACTGCTGCACAAGCCTGCCCGACTCCCTCAGAGTGGGCAAGAAAGGAGCCTGCATCTGCCCCAGAGCCAGCCGACAAGTACGGACCATGACTCAGACAGTAACTGTGCACCTCACTTGAATTTTAAAAGTGGCACCTTTTTCCAGTCTGAACCCTCATTTGGTCTTCGCTTGGGATCTGCAGCCCTTTATCTTTAACCCACTGCCATCTGTAACTGCTGCTCACTGCCGAGCAGTTTCTTATCTTTATTTTATTTACAACCTAGTTTGCAACCTGGACTCCAGTGACTTACATCCCTGTATCTCTTTGATGGTTTCCACCAACTAAGGGATAGAACAGGATTTTTGCCTGGTTCCAGTGTATCTTTACACTGCTTAAACTGGTTTTGATTGTGCTTGCTATACCAGAGATGATTTTGTTAAAGCTACATCTTCTCTCTTGTTAATTATAATCCAGACTAGTGACTGCATTTATTTAGACTGTATTCTTACACAGCTTAAATTGCACTGTCTCTCAAATTAACTTAGAACGAGACTACTGACTGCATTTATTTTAAACTAATTACTACTGCTAGAGTTTAAATAACTCTTTTGCCCAGCCCAAGACCCTTCTGTTTTTTGTCTACTTTTCCGATTGCAAATTACACTGCAAAGCCACTAGAGGGCAACAATCGCATGTAGGTTTCAATCCTCTTCCCACTGCTCTCCCCAACACTTCTAGTCCTGGGTCCTTCATACCTAAAGCAAATTACCTACGTCCTAACATTCAGTGGTGTGATCTGAATCTGTGACCCTGTCGCTGCACCGAAGAGGCTGCCACATTTCAGTAAGATACTTGCGACCTCTTATCTCAGACCATGACCAATATGACTATATATCAAGTGCCTACCAGACTGGAGCTACTGTCTCTTGGCATGCCCACCCCCCCCCGGGCCAGGTCCCTCACCCCTGCCAATCCACCCTCACACACTCCCCAGCCCACCTACAATGTTAAGCACCAGCTCATCTGTCCACACACACCCCTCCTCTCCGAACTCCCCTTGGCCCCCCTTCTATCTGGCCATCCAGCTCTTTGGTCCCTCCCCATTCCTATCTTTCTCCAGAGCCGGGCCACACATGGTACCCAGCCCAACCAAATCAGAAAGCACATGGCTCTTTCCAAATTAGTCTCCCTCCTACTTCTACTGTCAGGCAACATTCACCCCCAACCCAGGCCTTGTAGCAGACAGCCCTAACTGCCCCTGCACATCCACTGGTCTACGTATGCCTTCGATGAATATTTGCAGTCTCCTTAAAAAAAACTGCCGACCAATAGGGCTGGGTTGCCCAACACCAACCAGATATCCTAGCACTAGTGGAAAAATGGCTATCTAAAAAAAAAAAAAAAAAAACTGAACCTGATCACTTTATTACCATACCAGGTTACACACTCTTTCGGGAAGACAGGGTTGGGAAACATGGAGGTGGCTGCATGATATACCTCAGACACACGTTGCAAGGGCTTGCCCTCCCCCCCACCTCAACTGGAGCATGGTGCCCAGGTGAACTCCCTCAAAATTTCTACTGGTTTCTCCAGATCCCCCCTAATATTCACGGCCACCTATATCCCCCCTCGCACCTGTTCCCTGCCTTTCAGTCACTTCTAGAACACCTCTCCAGTCTACCCAGTAAACTGGAACATATCACGATGGGTGATCTCAGTATTAACTGGCTCTCCAGCTCTGCCTCCCAAGCCAAGGATGCTATAGCAGCCCTCGACCTTACACAGCTGGTAACTACTCCCACCTGGTTCAACCCAACTAAAGGCACTGCCACACTTCTGGACATTGTCCTCTCGAACAGACCTCATAAAATCACCAGCACCGCTGTACTACCCAATGCCCTCAGTGACCACTCTCCTATCACCCTGTCCTGGTCCTGTAAAATGAAACAAACAGCACCAAAAACTGTCCTCCGATGGCGCATTCACCCTGGCAAGAAAACACAACTTACAGAGTACCTTGCCAGCTGGGACTGGTCCCCGATTAAACTAGCTCCTGACGTCGACACTGCTTTTGGTTACTTTGTCCGATCGTTTAATGCAGCGTGCAACATCTTTGCTCCCCTTACTAAATCATCTATTAAGGAGCATAACTCCCCGTGGATAACCTTGACTATAATCAATCAACTGTGGAGTAGAGAGAACTTCTGGCACAGAGCAATGGAATCTGGCAAGCCCACAGACAGGCAAGCATATAGTGCTGCACTCAATAAATGCACCTGGGCCATCTGCAAGGCAAAATCAAGACTACTACAGATCCACACTTGCCTCCTCCTGGGGGTCCACCTGGAAGTTCTGGGATAATATTAAGGAGCTGAATGGAAAGTCTACAGTGCCCCCACCCACCCAGCTTAACGTAAATGGCTCGCTCACCAGAGACCCAGAGGTGTCGCCGATAGACTCAATGAAGTTTTTGCAGACCTCATTGCAGTCCTCCCACCAACTTCTTCGACAGCCCCCCACTACCCCCTTTTCCACTTCAGGGCCCTCACCACCGCCTGAGGCCAAACCCTACATACTTAAAGCCCTCAGTGGCACTGGCTATATTAATGACATACTGGATCCAAAACTGAGGAATCCTACAATCATAAGAAGGTGTCATGCACAATGTCTGAAATAGGAAAAAAGTCCACTTTTTACATGGGGTGTCCATCTCTTTTAGATTAAAAAAAAATGTATATCTAGCCACCAAACTTCACTTAATGATTTTACAGTAAGTTAATAGGGGTAGTCAGGCAGTGTCTTCAGATTATGTGTTAATGCCTATATTGTGTATGCAATACAGCTGTCATCTATTGTGCTGTGTTGTTCTCTCTGTTGTGATCTCACAGGTTGTGCCTGAAAATAGGCAACTTTTTGTCTAGTGCACCCTACCTGGGAAATTAAAACTAAATAAATGTGTCACAGATTGTATTCTTGGGGTGCCAGTAGTGTTCACCTTAGCTCTGCAGTTCTCTTGTCCTACGAATGCACACACTGAGACACTCTTACAGCCAGACTTTCCCTATAATTGCATAGTAGGAAATGGAATGACACCACTACCTGTTTTAGGAGAACATTCTTGACAATATAAACTGGAGTGAGGCCAGAGAAAGGACCAGAAGCTGCTACAGACGAAGCGCCGCTACAGACATTTTGGAGGAACTTGAAGATGAAGACCTGCTGGACATGAAGATGGAGTGGTCCTCTGAATCCGCCTGCTCTATGGTGCTTAGGTATTCTGAACTTGTATCTAGAGGACAGCACAGAAGACGAAAAATATTTACCTGCACCTCTGAAAGCACTTCTTTTTGTTTTACACACACACACACACCCCCCTAATGTTTGAAACTTTAGCGAGGCAATGAACCTTCATAGTGGGCAAGAACAGATCCTATTCTGTTGCAGAGACTTTTTTTCTGTTTGTTTTTCATTACTAAGAAGATAATGTATTCTGCTTCTCCTGTGCCTGGCCATACCCTTTTTCAAACTCACTGTAATCAAGCATCCTACGAACTGGCGACTTGCCTACCGCTTCAGGCAGCACATTAGCAAACTTCCACTTGACTTCTTTAGTACTATTCCTTCTGTACACTCGCAGCTTTTAGCTTAAGTGCACATACAGCACTACAATAATGGTACTTACCACTTCTCTTCTCCTCCTAACAGCATTATCTCCCGTCCAGCTAGGCTTCTGCCCAGTGATAAACTGCTTTTTCTATACAAACCCTGCAGGGTTTTAAATAGCTGGTTTGCCTTTTGAAAATTTTAGTAACATCAGATGTGACTCATCTAACAAGAAATATAATAAAATTAAAAAAACAAAATCTAAACCTTCTTTAACCCTTTAAAGCATCAGTATTTGTTAGCGGAAAAAATACCATCTTATAATTTTTAGTAACAATGTATTTTTGCTGCCCCCCCCCAAAAAAAACCCAAACATATATACATATACACACATATATACATATACACACATATATATATATATATATATATATATATATATATATATATATACACACACACACACATTTTTATTTTTACTGTAGTTCATTCCTTAACTACAGAAATGGGGCTTTAAAGTTTTTGTTCTCTGGGCACGCCAATGTCAAGTATAAATAAAGTACAGTTATGTAAGAACATACCGAAACAGCAGATCTTCAAGACTGGATCTTGCAACAGGTAATAACCATTAGGACGGAGTCCCAAGCAATGCAAGTCAGACAAGGACTGAATACGGGAGGGAGGAAAAGGTCTACGACCACACAGAAAACTTTAGCTAGCAGCATCTGGCGGGGACCACCCACCTGACATCATGTGACAGACGTCAGCGTGACCCTATATAGTGGGCAGTCCCCACACTGGCCCTCCAGTTCTCCTGCCAGAGACCTAAGAAGGTGTGACAGGAGAAGGAGAGGGGTCCAGAAGCCAAAGAAAGGCTAAGTAGAAAAGTAGCAGCACAAGCAGGGGGAAGGTGGGAGGGGAAAAGGCACCCACTTTCATAGCCTCTCTCGAAGATCTACTGTTACGGTAAGTTCTTACACAACTGTACTATCTTACTTCGAGAGGGCTCTTGCAGTAGGTAATAACCATTAGGACAGAGTCCCAAGCACTGTAAGTCAGACAAGGACTGAACACGGGAGGGAAGAAAGGGTCTGCAGTAGGCAGGGATTCAAGAAAGCAGGCCCTGAAGGATGGCTAGTCAAAGACCAGCAAAGTCCAGACTGTAATGTTTAGTGAAGGTGTGGACAGAGCTCGAAGTAGCTGCCGCACAAATGTCTGCAGCTGAAACATTTCTGAACCAAGTAGTAGATGCTGCCATGCCTCTGGTTGAGTGTCCCTTGACTTCCCCCAAAAGAGGTTTGTTATGCTTCTGATGATAAAACAAAATGCAGTTTGCCGACCATATGGATAAACACTGTTTCAAAACTGCTGCACCTCTCTTTTGAGTGCAAAGGAAACAAACAACTGATTCGTTTTTCAGACTGACTTTGCCCGATTTGTGTAACAATGTAAAATTCTGTGCACACCCAATGTGTGCAGGATTGCCTCCCCTTGATTGGAATGCTCAGGGTAATACGCTGGCAAGTGTATGGTCTGATTCAAAATAAACCCAGAAACCACCATAGGTAAAAACCTAGGATTTGTATGCAGAGCCATTCAATCTCTTTGCAAAATTAAATAAGTCTTCTTACACATCAGGGCCTGAAGCTCGGAAATCCTTCGAGTAGAAATAATATCAACTTAAAACAGCACTTTCCAAGAAAGGTAGCACAAGTCTCAACCTGTGACGGTTTAAGGGAAGGCAAAGGGAGTTTCTCAAGAATGAAGTTCAGGTCCCACAGCGGAACAGGGTTCTGAACCGAGGGTTTCAAATGGAATATTCCTTTCAGAAAGGTTTTGGAAACCTCCAACTGTGCCAGGGTTTTGTCGTCCACAGGAACGTGGTAGGCAGAAATGGCAAACAAATGGACCTTCAGTGAGGAATAGCTTAGCCCATGGTCTGAGAGGTGAAGCAAGTACTCCATGACCTGAGAAGCCAGGCAGGAGAAATGATCCCAACCTTTAGAGGCTGCCCAGATAGAAAACCTTTTCCACTTCATTGCATAGGTGGTCTGTGTGGATGGCTTTCTGGTCTACACAAGAACGTGCGAGACTCTGGCTGAAACCCCATAGCATGAAGCAGGTATGTCAGAAGGTGCCACGCGTGAAGTTGAAGGGATCTGAGGCCTGGTTGGACCAGTCTGTCCTGCTCCTGGGTCAGAAGGTCCTGGCAGAGGGGAGGGGGAACCAGAGGTTCCACAGTCAACTGCTGAAGCAGAGGGAACCAAATTTGATGAAGTCAGTAAGGGGCTATAAGAATCATACGAGCCCCTTCCGCCTGCAGTTTCAGAAGTACCCTCTGCAACAGCGGGAAGGGAGGAAAAGTGTAGAGGACCCTTCCTGTCCAGCAAAGAGACAGCACGTCTCACCAGAAAACACCATGTCCTGGAATGAGTGAGCAGAAACTGGGTAGTTTTGCGTTGCATGGGTAGGTGAACACACCTAGATCTGGGTGACCCAACAGATCAAAGGTGTCTTCCACAACCGACTGCCACAGTTCCCACTCATGTGCCCTTGCCAGAGTGTGGCAGAGACTGTCTGCTAGGATGTTTTGGACTTCTGGGACATGCACTGCCATCAGCTAGAGGTTGTGCTGGACTGCGCAGCACCACACGCGCATTGCTTCCCTGCATAGGGGATATGACCGCGTTCCTCCATTTGTTCGAGTACCACACCGTGCACATATTGTCCATCTGGACAAAAAGTGGACCTGGGAGGAGAAAGGGCTGGAAGGTCTGAAGGGCGTACAGCACAGCTCGCATCTCCTGCACGCTAATGTGCAGGGAGAGCTCCCGCTGAGACCAGGATCCCTGGGTTCTGCAGTCCTCAGATGAGCGTCCCAACCCTGGCTGGAAACACCCGTGGTCAGGGTCTGGACCAGAGGGTGAAGACTGAAAGGGAACCCCTGGCAGAGACTGTTCAGATCCTACCACCATAAGAGATCCTGTCGCATGGGACTGGACACAAGGACTCTGTGATCCAGGTCGTCTGACCTCAGATCCCACTGGACCCATAGTGTCCACTCCGTGATCTGTATGTGGAGCCTGGCTAGAGGTACAGTGGGGGATAGCCACTGCCATAAGGCCCAGAAGGCTTAAAACTGACTGGGCCAAAGTCCAGCAACTGGATGCCACCTGTTTGACCTGCTGTTGAAAGATTTCCGCTCCATCGAACAGGAGGAAAGCCTTGCCCTGAACTGTGTCCAGCACAGCTCCAATAAATTGGAGGCGCTGGGAAGGGGTAAGGCGAGACTTGGGGTAGTTCACCGAGATACCCACCTGGCAAAAAAGAGCCAGGGTATTTGACAGGGAGGCCAGCAGGCTGTTCCTCGACAGGTCCCTGTTAGTCGACCGGTGTCCCTGATTCATCACCAAATGACCATTACAATATATAAAAACGATTTAAAAGATGCCCGCATAGACTATAATGGAGCGCATCCCCATGCTCTCCCTAGGATCACGTAATAACTTTGCTGAGCGAGGGGGCAGAGCGTGGGCGGCTCCAGAAACTGTGAAGTCCTAGTGACCAGGTGGGGGTAATTTTATGAGGGCTACTATTTTTAACCTTTTTAGAATATTTTTCATAATCTCTGCATCAGTATTATTTGGAAGAGGTAAGTCACCGATCCAGCAGGTGCAAATACTGAGGCTGGTAAGTCTCTAAAAGCTCTGCTGCTGTCACAGCTGTAACTCTGTCCTGTGAGAGGGAAAGCATTCTCTTGTAAAGTGCTTAGCCCTGCTCCTATGAAATCCAGTACAGTACTTGAACAGGTTCTAGTTGGGACAGGTTTATCAGGAATCCCAGAGACTCCAAGGTGCATTTTATAGTTTGCAAAGAGCATCTTGTCTCCTTTTCTGTTTTCCGCGATACTACTAGCTATCGAGGTAGGGAAAAATTATCACACCTTGTCTTCTCAGGTGTGATGCCACCACTGCCAAGCACTTTGTGAATACCCTTGGTGCTGAGGTGAGGCCAAAGGGAAGAGCTATGAACTGGTTACTGGTAGTTTCCTAGCTTTAACCCCAGGTATTTTCTGTGTGATGCCCTGACTAGGATATGAAAATAGGCATCTTTCAGATACAGTGATCCCAGCCAGTGTCCTGATTGCAGAGATGGTATCACTGTTCTCAGTGTGACCATCTTGAATTTCTCTTTCTTTATGTGCTTGTTTAGATACCCAAGATCTAAAATGGGCTGCCACGCCCCATTTTTCTTGTGGGTGAGGAAGTACCTTAAGAATAGGCTCTTGGTCCACTGAGAGGCTGGGACCTTTTCTACAGCTTTCGTTGTCAGTGTATTTTTTACTTTCAGCTCCATCAAAATTCTTTCTGTGGGGCAGTGTGCTGGAAAATGTTTGCGTTTCTGCAGTCTGGGGAGTTTTTTTTTTTTTTTTTTTAACTGCAACAGTCCGTGGCCCACTACTTCCAGAATCCATTTGTCTGATGTAGCAGCTATCCAATCCTGACAGTAATGAGCCAATCTTCCCCCACTGAGAACAAATGGGTGAACTGAACAGAACAATCGGGTGTTTTCAAGGGTGCCGGAAGATGATACAAGCTGAGGGGGCTGAGAATCAAAAGGGCACTTATGAGGGTACAAAGGGCACTTTTTCTATACTAGTTTTTGCCATACAGAAGTAAAAAGAGGAGTGGCTACCTCCCCTTTCGCCCCTCCGGTTCCGGCACCTATGGGTGTTCTGCTTTGACTGGGGCTTAGGTGCTGGTGCTGCAGCAGCACGCTTTGTACCCCTTCTGCCCCAGTTCCTGCAGCATCTCCCCTGTGGCTGATAATCACAGTGAGCCTATGGAGTATATAATCTCTTGGGAAGTAACCTCTGCCTCCCCTTCCACGGGGACTATAGAAGGTAGAAGGCTTTCTCTCTCATTGCTACTCTTGTAAGTGTGGTCTTGTATTCATTCACTTTTTCACACAGGCCTTTGTTTTATCACCAAAAAAGTGAATTTCCTTTGAAGAGGAAATCCATGGCTTTGGTTAGAGTATCCTGGAAAAGGATGGTAGTCATTAACCAGATGAACCTCCTTAAGGACACTGCATGAGCTTGAACTCTTAACTGCCGTGTCATTAGTGCCAGAAAAATAGAAATGTGAAGCACTCCTGACTTCTCAAGTGCAAGTATACAATATACAGTAACCAAACAAGAAAACCAGTGCACACATCAAGCACATACGATTAACTGTTTATTGGTGCCAAAGAGAACAGCCAACCAAGTACTCCAAGTATCGACTCTTGAGAGTCTTCCTCAGGGGGCGGTTCCTGGTCATGAGTGTATTATTTTTTATAATGCAGTCAATTAACACATATTATCCATGCCCATAAGAAAACGTGCAAGTGAGTAAAACAATTAAAGAAATCCAATTTAGGATAAAGAACACATTTGCACACATATATCACCAACCATGTTGATGTACATATTAATGGCTCAGTTCTACCCTATTTTACGCCATCAGTAACAAAGAAGGTGGAAATATGGCATAATTTTAGGCAGGTCCAAATTAACTAACAAAGACGTATGCAAGTCTATAAATTTAAGATTTACTAAGATCAGAAGCCATAAAAAATAATAACCATAATGTCCCCCCACTATATTGATCTTTGATATAAATAATACTGTCCCAAATTCTAGAATACAAGTTCATGAAAATTAATATTAATTACAATATGCAAACAATGGCAGGAAGGCTAGCTATTCGAAACTTCAGTCAGACGGTTGTCAATAAGAAGGCCAAGGGGAAAAAGGGAAAGGAGGAAGAGGAAAATACATTACTAATTATTAATACTATTACTAAAATCCACATCGCAAACAGCCCCAGGACTTAAAGGAAGGATTTATAATCAAGTTGGTCATTCTGGTCATCAGCAGTCAGGGCATTTAACTTAAAACTCCACTTAGTCTCTCACTGGAGTAGGAGTCGTGTCTGATGATCTCCTTGTACCAGTGAAGCAACAAACTCCAAAGCTCGAAACCTGGAACTCACAGTGTTAGAACCGTGGGCTTTCCCGAAGTACAGGCCTATTGCATTAGTACAGCTGAAATTTATAATTGCACAAATAAGTTCTTGGATTCTGCATTACAGGTGTCTCACGGTTCTACCAACATAGATGTAATGACAAGAACACCAACACACATAAACAGAGAAGGGCGTCCGACAGTCAACATGTTTCCAGTTTGTAATCAACTCTTGTAGTTGGGTGGGCGAAACCAGGTCCTGTTTCTGCAAATACACAAACAGTACAACGACAGCATTTACTGAAACCCAGCTTAATTGTAAATACTTCCTTTAAGTCTCGGAGCTATTTACGATTTGGATTTTAGTAATATTACATGACTGTTTTCTGTAATATTTATGTGCAGGGGATTTTCTTGCCATTTTTTTCCCCTCCACCCTTTCCCCTTCCTCTCCTTCCATTTTTACCCTTGTTCTTACCGACAACAGTCTGACTGCAGTTTTGAACAGCCTAGCCTTCCTGCCATTAAATGACTGCTGTTCTTAGTAAATCTTACATTTATGGACTTATAAGCACCTTTATTAGCGAACTGCCCAACATTATGCCACATATATCCACCTTCTTTGTTGCAGATTAATCTATTATAAAGCAATCTACCTGCAACAACCAAGCAGAGCTCAGAATTACAGTACCTCTTTTCACTGGTACAGATGCCATCTTGTGCTGACCTGCTTTCCTACTTATTGACAATAGCAACTCGAAGCCTATCACTCAACGCTCCTGTCAGAAACCGGCATAGCTACACTTATCACTGAGGAGTCTCGGCCCACCCATCTACCACCCAGCTTTTAACTTAGAAAAACCTGGAAAGCAATTCCAAAAACATTAACTTTTCATAGCTCCACCACTGAGTGCCGTCGCCACATCGTTCAGGCTGTAGAATGGGTCATACCACTAAGAAGTGCGTGTGTGTGTAGCCAGAAAAAAAATTAAAAAAGAATCTTTATTTTGAAAATTTCTAAATGCTTCTCCGACGCTTTCTTTGATAGCAGTTAGACTGCTTCGTAATACACTAATAAATATGTATATAGCAGGTGTTTTCGGTGATAAAAAATGCTATTCAGATTGTTTCGGCTCACAGAACTGCTCAGCTTTGCTTTGCGATTGTCTCGCCCAAAACATCATGAGATGACGTTCTTATCCTGTAATAAGACATACCTCACTATACGTATTAATATATAATATAGAATAGAACTGAGCTATTAACATGTACATCAACATGGTTGGTGGTACACATGGCAAATGTGTTGTTCTTTATCCTAGACTGGATTTCTTACATAGTTTTACTCACTTTCACCTTTTTTGTGGACATGGATAATATGTGTTAATTGACTGCATTATAAAAATGATATGCTCATGATCAGGAACCACCCTCGAGGAAGACTCGCAAGAGTCGATACACAGGGGTACTTCATTGGCTGTTCTCTTTAGCACCAATAAATAGTTAATCCTATGTCCTTGGTGTGTGCACACTTTTTATGTTTTTTTTTTTTTTTTTTGTGTGCCATTAGTGCCCAAAGAAGTGTGGAAATGGTATTTAGTGGTGTCCAGGACTGATCCTGCAGTGGCAACCAGGTCCTGTGCCAGATCACTGTCTGCTCTATCAGCATGTGCCAGAACTGTGTTCCACAATGCTTTCTGGTACTGTGCTATATATGCTGAATACACTGCCTGCCTAATGAGCAGGCAATCTGTAGTATCAATTTTCTTGTCCATAACATCCAATTTTTAGTCCTTCTCAGGAGGCTGTGCAGAGAAAGTGGCTTTTGCTCTCTCACAAGCAGCAATCTGGACTACACCTTGGGGATCAGGGTAGGCATAAAGGTATTCTACCTCCCGTCTGTACACCTGGTAATTTTGCTCAATACTATTGCCAATGGCTGCAGCTGTGGTAGGTAGGAACAGTCATGGCTATTGATACAGCCTTCTTAAGGGCTTGTGTACGGGGACTAGCAACCTCTCTGAGGGAACCATACCCATCATGAATTCATCCTCCTCAGTTCCCGGACAGTGGATTTCATCTTCAGGGTACCAAGCATATGTCTGACAAATGAGGAAACTGTAGTCCTCATTATGTCCTGGAGATAAGCAAAAATCCTGCTCAAGTGGACCCTCCGATTCCATGGCATCACCTTTCTCCTCTTGTACACAGCGTTCTTCTTCCCCCTCCTCTGCAAGCAGATAGGCTAGGACCTGAGCCTGGGGTGGTGGAGTGGCATTTATATTATTAAACCTTCCCCTAACCTGGATTGGCTTGGAAAAATTGCCACATTTCTGATAAAAGTCTTCTGATGAGGGTATTTTTTTCTTTATCATCTGACTGCTCCTTTTTCTTTTCATGGGGAGTGACGTGAATTTTTTTCTTTAGCTTTCTTTTTGGTATGCACAGTTTCCAGTGTCTACTCGGTGTTTCTTTTATTACTATTTTTGCCATCAGAGGAGTCAGGGCTCCCCCTTTGGACACCCTGATACCGGATCCATCTTTACCATGCCTTTCACATGGCTGAGCAGCTTCATCTTTGTCACCCTTTACATTTTTTGTTACTGCTATTGAACATGCAAGGACAGAACTCTCCGATGTGTGCTTTCCACCATCAGGAACTTCCTCCGAGCCTTTTTTTTTTTAATTATTTTTTGGTGACAAGAAGGCAGACTGAAGAGAGAACAGTTATGTAAGAACTTTGCGCAACAGTAGATCTTTGAGAGACTCTTGCAGCAGGTCACATCTTAGGAACCAGAGCCGTCAGGCACCAGGACATGGAAACATTCTTGCTAGCAGTCCAACTGGGGCCACCCACGGCAACGTCCTCCTATATAGCCGTGGACGGACCCAAGCCCTCCTCAGTTCCTAGCCAGAGACTATCCACCAATGCCATACTCCAGAGGGAAAGCTAGAGAGACCTGCCAGAAGGAACATGGAAGGCAGAAGGCTTACCATCCTGGAAAGAAGAGGACAGAGAAGGAGGAACTCAGAAGCAAGGGGAAGTGAGGTGGGACGGCATGACCTGCTGCAAGAGATTCTCTTGAAGATCTACTGTTACAGTAAGTTCTTACGTAACTGTTGTATCTTCTGCAGCAGGTCACACCTTAGGAACAAGTAGTACTGTAGAGGAGAACAGTCCGGGTGGCTGGAAGGCAACGGCCTACGAAAAGAGGCCCACTGCTTGGCCAAAACTTGCCCCCCTCCTAGAGGCAATGTCCAGACTAGTGTACCTTGTAAAAGTGTGGACAGTACTCCAAATGGCAGCAGCACAGATCTCAACTGCTGAAACCCTCTCTGAAACAGGCAAAGGAAGTGGCCATGCCTCTGGTAGAGTGGGCCTTGACAGCCCCAGGAAGTTCCTTACCGTACTTCCTATAACAGAAAATAATACAGTTGGGCAACCATTTGGACACACCCAGTTAAGAAACTGGAACACCCTCTTTCCCAGGGGCGAAAGAAATAAACAGCTGCAGGGACTTCTTGCAGTCCACTGTGCAATGGAATACAATATCTGAATATTCTATGTACATCTAAAATATGGAGCAATGCTTGTGGACTGGCATGCTCTGGATAATAAACAGGTAAGTGGATGGTCTCATTCAAAGTAAACTCAGACACCACCTTAGGCAAAAACTTGGGGTTAGTACGCAAAGACACCCTCTCTTTGTGGAAAATCAAATATGGCTGCTCACAAATGAGCACTTGTAGCTCGGAAATTCTACAAGCAGAGGTAATTGCAACTAAAAAACAAACAAAAAAAAAACAGGTTACTCACTTGTAACAGTAGTTCTAGAAGTAGTATATGTTGTTCATCCACACTGATTGGCATGTCCCTTTCCCCTTTAATTCTTGCCGGAAGGTCTTCAAGCCGGCTCCTCCCACCCACCCTGGTGGTATAACCTCAGCTCCGCCCCATGACACCAGATTTTGCCCGCTGGAAGCTAAGGTTGTACGTCGAAGCCGGGGAGGTCAGTTGGGTTTGTGTGGATGGACATATACCACTCCTAGAACTACTGTTACAGGTGAGTAATCTGTTTTTCTAGTATCGTGGATATGTTGTTCATCCACACTGATTGGCAGACTCCAAGCAGTTCTCTGGGAGGAAGGAGGCACTGACGCAACAGCATGGTAGGTAGAATGAGCCCTTAGCCCTTTGGGAGGCTCCCTACCTGCCAACCTATAGCAGAGTTCAATGCAAGATGTAATCCATCTGCCAATCATCTGCTTTGTTGTAGGTCTGCCAGGCGCAGCTTCAGCACAGTTGTCAAACAGCTGGCGAACCTCTCCCCGAAATTCAGCTATCCGCTCCTTATAATAAGAGAGCACTCCTCTCAGGTCCAGAGTATGGAGCCTGTACTCTGCCTCCGAGGTGTAGTTCGGATACAACACAGGCAGAATTAACACCTGGTTAAGCTGAAACCCCGTCACCACCTTCAGAAACAACTTCGGGTTGGGGCAAAGGACAACCATGTCCCTGTAGAAGACCAAGTAAGGAGACTCCACCGAGAGCGCCTGGAGCTCCCCAGTCCTTTTGGCTGACATGACAGTCTCCAGGAAGGTGGTCTTCCAGGATAGGTGCGACATCTCACACCTGTGCATCGGATCAAATGGCTTGCCCACGAGTTTTGCCAGTACCAGCAGTAGATCCCACGGAGGTGGAGGTTCATGCACCGGAGGGGATATGTGATCAAGGCCCTTGAAAAAGCGCCAGACCACTGTCTCCTATGCCACCGTCTGCTGACCGGCCCACACCTGGTTAGCGGAGATGGCTGCCAGGTGCACCTGAGGGGTAGTTGTCCAGAGACCACCTTTGGAGAGGGACCAAAGGTAGTCGAGGATACTGGCCACAGGACAGGAACTAGGGTCCAGGCCTTTGCCCTGACACCAAATGGAAAACCTTTTCCATTTAAAAGCATAGCACCTCCGGGTCAACTCCTTCCTAGATTCCTCAACTACGCTGAGGACATCATTGGAAAGACCCAAAGCCTGGAACTCTAGCCGCTCAGGTACCAGACTGTCAGGTGCAGGGATTGAAGGTCCAGATGGAATACCTTTCCCTGACTGACTGATATCAGGTCCAGGCATCCTGGAAGACGTCTCGGGAGCCTGTTGCTGAGGCTGAGGAGATCTGGATACCAGAACTGGTGCGGCCTGTCTGGGGCTATCAGGATCACCTTCGCCTTGTCCCTCCTCGCCTTGAGGAGCACCTTGTGGATCAAGGGAAATGGGGGGAAGGCACAGAAGAGGCATAGAGTCTACGGCCTCAAGAAGGCATCCCCCTGAGGGGGTAGGCATGAAACGGCCTCAGCTTTGTGTTCTCCTTGGAGGCGAACAGGTCACACCCGAGGGGTGCCCCACAGGGAGAACAGGCTGCGAACTACCTCTGGGTGGAGACACCACTCGTGGGACGCCTTGCCCACATGGCTGAGGGCATCTGCCAGATGGTTTGAGGCTCCTACCACATAGATGGCTAGGAGATCTGCCTCTAGTTGGCTCACGTGGGTCCAGATGCAGAGCGCTTCCCTGCACAGAGACCGGGAGTGCGTGCCACCCTGCTTGTTGAAATAGCGCATGGCTGTGGTGTTGTCCATCTGGACCTGGACTACTTAACTCTGCAGGAATGGAGCTAATGCAGTCAGTGCCAGCCACACTGCTTGAAGACCCAGCAGGCTGATGGGACATCGGGATTCCTCGGGGTTCCAGAGCCCATGGACCCTGTGGCTCCCCATGTGGGATTCCCAGCTCGTGAGAATAATAATGATCAGAAAAATTAGCATTTATACAGCGCTTTTCATACACAGTATCCCAAAGTGCTTTACAAGCAATGCTAGACTGGTAGTGAAGTGACTGAATGTTTGATGGTGGCCATATCGCACATCATCACCCACACACAGCCTGGATAATTGCATGAACCAGTTTATGGGAAGGGGAATGTTGGCCAGGACACTGGGAATGTTCCCTGCTCTTTGTGAAGAGTGCCCTGGATTCTTTAACTTCCACCTGGACACCCACCTGTACAACACCAAGATGGGCAGAAGGGACCTCGGTTTTAACGTCTCATTCGAAGGATGGCACACCCCAGCAGTACAGCACCCAACACTGCACTCGGATGCCAGTGATTTTTAGGTGCAAGTCTAATCCCGGTGTGGGACGAGAACCCATGACCTTCTGGTACAGAGGCGGATGTGCTACCAACTGAGCCACGCTGAGAGGCATCGGTTGTAAGGACGACCGTCGGCTTGGAGCGGACAAATGGAATCCCTCCCTACAGATGTTCCAGGACGGTCCACCATTGGAGAGCATCCCAAAGCCTCTAAGTTACTGTGACCAGCTGGTTGAAATTACCGTGTCGCTGGGGCCACTGGCTGGCCGAGCCCCACTGAATGGGGCGCATTTGCCACTCAGCCCAATGGACCACAGTGGTGCAGGCCATGTAACCTAGAAGATGCAGGAAGTCCCGGGAATGGCGCAATTGCCCAACCAGAAATGATTGGGCAAAGGAGGAGAGAACCACTGGCTTGGCAAGAGTCGAGCTCTGCCCCGATGAAGCAGATCACCTGCGAAAGCATGAGTTCTGACTTGACCTCGTTGGTTAGGAGGCCAAGCTCAAGACAGGTCTTAAGGGCCAGATCCCTGGACCTCTCCACCTCCAATCTGGAGGGACCCACTATGAGCCAGTCGTCAAGGTAAGGGTACATACACCCTGACCCCTCGACACCGAAGATGGACTGCCACCACTGTGATGCATTTGGTGAAGACTCGGGGAGGGGGGCAGATGACCGCAGAACGGCATGTCTTGGAACTCGTAGAGGGTTCCCTCTGCTGGGAAGCAGAGGAACCTTTGGTGTGACAGACGGATCGGGACATGGAAGAACACGTCCTGAAGATCCAGGTAGCAGAACATGTTTTGCTCCAGAGATGGTATGATCTGGGACAGTTACCATCCGAAACATGTATGACCTGAAATACTGATTCAGATCATGCAGATTCAGAATGAGGCACCAGACCCCTGTCTGTTTCGGGATCAGGAAGTACCTGGAAATGAACCCTGGGTTGACTGGGGGATCAGTTAACTCGGACCACTACCTCCTTGAGAATGAGTTAGTCTATATGTCATCTCTGAGAGCCAACAGAGTGTGAACTGATACCCTTTCTTCGCGTGGGGCGCAGGCTCGGTTTGGTGGATACTGCTCGAACTCTAAAGGCAGTCCCTGTTCAACCACTTACAACACCCACCTATCCGTGGTAACAGCGGACCAGGTGGAAAGGAAGTGGTGGAGCCGGACCCCCATGGGAGGACCCAGAGCAGGCATGAAGGGCATGGGGCTGGTCACCCCCATCCCGTCACTGAGCAGGCCTGGAAAAGGAGAATCCAGAAGCAGGACTGCCGGTTCCCTTTCTTCCTGGTTTGCAAGACTGAGCGCCTGACTTGGGCAGAGGGTGCCAAGACTAGGCCTGCTGCTGCTGCCCAGATTGAAACTGGGGCTGCTTGGCCGCAGGGGCAGAAGGGCGAAATGGCTTCTTCTGCTTCTTGGAACCTTGTGATTCCTTTTGGGCACATATAGCGGAGTCCAACATGATACTGGACTTTGATACGTCCAAGGTGAATGTCCACTCCTGGACCGAACAAGTTGGCACCTAGGAACAGGACATCTGCCAATTGTGCTAGATATTGGCTGTGAAATTCGAAACCTGAAATCAAGCCCTGCGGTACATGGTGACCGCAGCTGCTACTGATCGGGCACAGGAATCCCCGATGTCCAAGGCCGTCTGGAGTTGCTGCCTAGCAACAGCCCGTCCCTGGTCCTATTTGACCGTGGTCTGAAGGTCCACAGAAAGGTGAGGGGCACCTCATCTAAGAAGCCCAACAGGGCATGAGAGAAGTGTGCCATAATCACAGTCGAGCTCGCCTGACAGAGGCCAAGCGATGAGGCGGCATAGACCTTGCGGGCGGAGTGATCCAGTTTCTTGCATTCTTTGTCCGGCGGTCTATCGAAGTCTCCCGAGTTCCCAACCCATCTGAACACAGACTCGGTCACCACTCCCTCGGCCGAGCGATGCTGTGTAAATCCTGAAAGAGAGCCAGTAGGTACCACGTACTTGTGGGCCATCCTGGCAGATGGAGCGGGGCAAGAGGCTGGGTGCTGCCAGAGTTCCAGGGCTGGGCCGACAATGGCTTCTGCAATTGGAAAGGCCTCGGTCAGAGAATCCCCTCTCCTGAGGATATCAGTTACGGGGTATTCTACCCATTTCTCAATGGGCTCTAGCTTCATCCCCGTGGACTCGAAGATGAGACGGAGGATGCCCATTAAGGAGGTGGACAGCCAGGTAATGGCTGGGGTTGAAGGGACCGCCTTCAGCTCAGCCAGAACTAGCTGCTGCCACATGTCCTCGTAGCGCCAATGCAACTTGCGTCGGAGCTTCCCCTCATCCAAGGAGGACAAGGCCAAATGTCGGCAGCGCCACTTTTTGGTGTACTGCTTATGCGGCTTCCTTGGCCTTTCGGTCGAGGATGTCCCAGACCTGGATTTCGACCGTCTGGAACGCTCAGGAGAAGTCGGGGAGAATCCTAGTTCCTCCGGGTCTGGGACGACCACCACCACCTGGGGCTGCTGGCTGGGTCATCTCATCAGCGAGGTCCGATAGGACCGGAGTCCTATACAAGGAGCTGTCGGCCTCTTCGGTCAACAATGGGTCGATGGGGTCAAGGATGATCTCAACGGCATTGCTGTCCCACATTTGGGCCGGCTGACCCGACGGGGGCACCGTGAGGTCGGTGGCCGAGGTCACAACACTGACTGAAGTCGAAGGAGGAGCCTCCTGGGACCGAGATTGCTCTCTGTCCCAAGAGCGATGTTGAGACATAGTTTCTCTTGGTTCCTTAGATTCCTTTTTGCGGGATCTGGAGATGTGCGAGCCAAGGCCTTCCCCGCGAGTGGGAAGGGATTGGACCAGCTCCTTAAAGGAACCTTAGAAAGAGAAGCCCAGTTTTAGTGGAACAAAAACCGAGGGCAAAGATGAGAGCTCAGTGGCATGGGCCGCCTCTTCTTCGCAGGCCTTCATCTGTTCCAACTGTTCCGCGGACCTCGCGGCCACGGAGATCGCACAGCGGTCATCCTTTGACTTGACCGGCAGGTGCTTGTTTTTCTGGACATCCGAGCTGGAGAAACACAAGGCAGTCATCCAAAACATTTGGATGAAAAGAGAGACATAAGTCACAGGCCTGAGTATCGTGATTGTGACCCAAGCAGTACATGCACATGGCATGCAGGTCCATCAGAGTCATTTTCTGCCCACAGGGACACCGACGGAACCCGGGCGAGGACTTGCCATCCATCGCGAGAACTAATTTGTTTTGAGCAATTCGAAGAATCTTGATCGGTAAAACAGAGTTTTGGAATGCCAGAGCCTACTAAAACGCGGAAGTGAGAAGGAGGGAACCTGTATCTTCCAGTGGAAAAGAAGATTGGAGTCAAGGGGTGGAGCCAAGGGTTATACCACCTGGGTGGGTGGGAGGAGCCAGCTTGAAGACCTTCCGGCAAGAATTAAAGGGGAAAGGAACATGCCAATCAGTGTGGATGAACAACATATCCATGATCCTAGAAAGGACTCTTTCCACAACAGAAAGTGTAGTTCACAAGTCACAGCAGGCTCAAAATGGAGCCAAAGCAAGTTTCTCTAAAACAAAATTCAAGTCCCAGGCCGGGACTGGGTTACAGATGGGAGGCTTCAAGTGCGGGATGCTTCTCAGAAAGGTACGGACCACGTCCAACTGGGCTACCGTACGGCTGTCAATGGGCACATGGAAGGCTGATATGGCGGACAAGTGCACCTGTAGCGAAGAGTATTTCAGTACAGCATCTAAGAAGGACAGCAAAGTACTCTAGAATCTGGTTCACCGGGCAGGTAAAGGAGTCTAAGTGATTGGAAGCTGCCCACAAATCAAACCACTTCCATTTCAAGGAATAAGTTGTCCTGGGGGAAGGCTTTCTGGTGGCCAGCAGGACGTCAGCCACTTTAGGGAAGACACCAATCCTGGCAATGGCTATGTCTTCAGGAGTCAGGTACGCAGGTGAAGAGACTGGAGGTTCGGATAGACAGGAGTTCCTTGCTCCTGTGACAGCAGGCACAGGGGAAGGGGCACCAGTGTAAACCAGATCTGCCGATGCCAAAAAGGGGCCACCATAATCAGTTTGGCACCCTCGATTTGGAGCATGATTAGCACCCTCTGAAGGAAGGTGTGAAGGAAAAACAAGTTACTCACCTGTAAAGTACAGTTACGTAAGAACTTACCGTAACAGTAGATCTTCGAGAACAGCTCTTGCAGCAGGTTACACCATTAGGACCGAAGCCGCCAGGCGCCAGGACCCCACGGAAAAATTCTAGCTAGCTAACTACAGCGGGGACCGCCCCCGACGTCGGTCCCGCCTCCGACGTCAGGCGTGGTACAAAAGGGGGCGGTCCCGCCAGATTCCCCAGTTCTCCCGCCGGAGACTTCTTGCCGCAGGCTGACATCAAAATGGGAGACCTAGGATTCGCCGTCAGAAGACAGAAAGATAACAATTCCTGCTCAGAAAGACTGAGCCATGCTTCCTCCAAGGGGGAAGGTGGGCGGGAAGGTACCTGCTGCAAGAGCTGTTCTCGAAGATCTACTGTTACGGTAAGTTCTTACTGAACTGTACTATCTATTCTCGAGACACAGCTCTTGCAGCAGGTTACACCATTAGGACCGATTCCCAAGCAGTAACGCTGTCAGAAAATCTGGGAGGAGGAAAATAAAGGATAAAACCAGGTCCTGAACCTAGGACAGGAGACCCTGAAGTACGGCCAAACCAAACCAGCCCTTCGCCGAGAGGTACGATGTCCAGGCTATAATGCCTGATAAAGGTATGCACAGAACTCCATGGCTGCAAGATATAGCAGAAGTGGAAACATTTTTGAGCGCTGCAAAAGGAAGTAGCCACCCTCTAGTGGAATGACCCGGACTGTACCCGGGAGGGCTTTTGTTTGATACCATAACAGTGAGAAATACACTGGACAAGCCAGCGAGAAAGGGACTGTTTGGATACTGATTGGCCCATCATTCTCTCAGAGAAGGAATGAAAAGCTGCTCAGAACTACGAAGGACTGAGTTCTGTTGAGGTAAAACCTCAGGCTGGTGAACATCCAGGGTATGGAGCAGAGCCCTCCTCTATTAGAGTAGTTCGGAAGTAGACCGGAAAGGTCGATATCCTGGTTCAGAGTGAGGAAGAAACCACCTTAGGCAAGAATTTAGGTTCGTCTTCAGGATACTCTGTCCCGGTGGAAAACTAAATAAGGCTCTTGCACATGAGAGCGTGAAGTTCAGAAATTCTTCTTGCCGAGGTAACAGCAACTAAAACAACGTTTCCACGACAGAAAACGAGCTCGCAATCCGCTGCAGGTTCAAAGGGGAAGCGTGAGCTGTTCAAGGACAAAAGCAAATCCCATGGAGGCACAGGGTCTCTAATAGGAGGCCTAAGGTGCAACACTCCCTAAGAAATTTCGCGAGGCGCCCACCTGAGCTACTGTACGATTTCACCGAGGTGGTAAGTCAAATGGCACAGAAGTGCACTTTAATAGAGGAGTAGGCTAGACCGAATGAAAGAGGAGAGCAAATATTCTAATATTACTCCCACAGGACAACCTATGGGAAGGGTCGCGTCTCGCGACCATACATTAAAACGCCCATTTCATGGCGCAGACGCCGCGATGCTGTCGCTTTCTGGCTGCAGAAAGGACTTCTGCAACTCTCTTCAGCAGACCCCGCGGACGCAAAATGGCTATGTCTCTAGGAGCCAAGCATGCAGGTTCAAGGAACGAGGTCCGGTGGACAAGTGAACCCTCTCCCGAGACAGTAAGGGAGCTGAGCTGCAACGGAGCGGGGTTGCCGAGATAGTTGAATCAACAAAGGGAACTAAATCTGTCTGGGCCAAATGGGGCCACTAGGATCATTATTATGCTCTCCCGCGTAGTTTGAGAAGAACTCTGGATCAACGGGAAAGGAGGGAAAGCGTAGAGGAATCTGTTGGCCCAGGAGAGGGATAACGCGGCCCCGCCAGAAAACACCAGGCCCTAGATCTAGCGAGCAAAAATTGGGCAGTTTTATGCTGGATGGGGAGGCTAACAAGTCTAGATCTGGAGTTCCCCATCAAAGAAACAGATCCTCTGCTACCTCTTGAAGGAGTTCCCATTCGGGACTCTGGCCTGAGAACGACTCAGACCGCCTGCAACCGTGTTGTCCACTCGAACGTCACAGTGATCAGATTCGTGCCGTGTCTGATTACCCAATCCCACACTCTCATGGCCTCCTGCAAAGCGGGTAAGAGTGTGCGCCCCTGTTTGTTGAGGTAATACATCACCGCCTGTTATCTGTCTGAAGTAGAAGAGTACACGGTGGATAACTGACTGAAAGGCCTGCAGGGCATAGAGGACCGCCTCATTTCCAGCACGTTGATGTGAAGGTGAGCTTCCATCTGGGTCCACGTACTCTGGGACTTTACCCGCCCAGGTGCCCCCACCCAAGACCGGAAGCGTCTGTGGTGAGGGTGACCTCCGGGGACGGCGCAATGAACGGGACGCCTGATGAGAGCGACCCTGGGGCTAGCCACCACTGCCAGTCTTGAATCACTGAATTCGTGAGTCTGACCAGATGCTGCAAGTGGTCTTGCCTTTGGTCCCATTGCACTTTGAGCATCCACTGAGTAATGCGCATGTGGAGTCTTGCGAAAGGGACAGTAGGAATGGCCGCAGCCATGTGTCCGAGCAAGCAAGGACCGACCTGGCAGGTACAACCTTGCTTAATGATAGGTCCCTTATGAGGGATCTGATGCGCCCGCTCTGTCGGCCGGAAGAAAGGCTCTTCCTCAACAGTGTCCAGAACTGCTCCTATGAACTGCAGTTTCTGCGACGGTACCAGGAGAGACTTCTCGTAATTTATGAGGATGCCCAGGGATCGGAACAGATCCTGGGTGCTCTTGATTGCAAGAAGCAACGCCTCTCTGGAGGCGGCCATGAGAAGCCAGTCGTCCAGGTACGGGAATGGCCCTGTCTCCTCAGAGACGCTGCCACGACTGCCATGCACTTGGTAAAGACCCTTGGTGCGGAAGACAGTCCGAAAGGAAGGGCTCGGAACTGAAGGTGGTGGTCGAGAAACTCGAAGCGCAGGAACCTCCTGTGCGCCTGAGCCATAGGGATGTGCAGGTAGGCATCCTGCATGAGGTGATGACATCAAGATCTTGCTTGAAGATTCTGAAGATTTTCGAAAATTTTATCGAAAAAAGAACTATTCACGCGTCGCGCGCTAGACTGGTAACCGAAGGGGTCAGGTAGCTAAGTCGACGGCGGGAAAAGAACTGGGGAATCTGTCGGGACCGCCCCTTTCATACCACGCCTGGCGTCGGAGGCAGGGACCGACGTCAGGCGGTAACCAGTTAGCTAGCTAGAATTTTTCCTGGGGTCCTGGCGCCTGGCGGTTTCGGTCCTAATGATGTAACCTGCTGCAAGAGCTGTCTCTCGAAGTAAGATCTGTAGTTCTAGAAGTGGTATATGGTGTACATTCACACTTCTGGCAGAACTCCTTTCCCCTTTAAGACTTGCCAGAAGGTCTTCAAGCTGGCTCCTCCTACCCACATGGGTGGTATCCTCCTCGCACCACCCCGTGACGTCAGATCTGACCTGCTGGAAGCCAGACCAGTGTGCCACTTATCGGGGAGGTTGGGTGGGTTGTGTGGATGTACACCATATACCACTCCCAGAAAGCACAGTTACGTAAGAACTTGCCGTAACAGTAGATCTTCAAGAGGAGCTCTTGCAGCAGGTTACACCATAAGGACTGGAGCCAGCAGGTGCCAGGACCTCATGGAAAACTTATCGCTAGCAGTATACAGCAGGGGACCACCCCCTGATGTCAACCCACCCACATCAGCCAATGGTATATAAGGGGCGGTCCCCCAGCCCTACCTCACTTCTCCCGCCGGAGACCCCAGCAAACTCAGAAATGGAGAACCGAGGAGGTTCCTCCAAAATGACGAACAAAGAAAACAGTGAATGGAGAAATGGTTACAAGGGGAAAGGTGGGAGGGAAAGCAGTACCTGCTGCAAGAGCTCCTCTTGAAGATCTAATGTTATGTTAAGTTCTTACATAACTATACTATCTCACTTCAAGGGGGAGCTCTTGCAGCAGGTTACACCATAAGGACTGAGCCCCAAGCAGTAAAAAGGACCAACCTCCACTGATCGGGAGGATGTAAAAATCACCTGGAAAGCTCATGAGAGCAGGCCCTGTAGGACAGCAACACCGAAGCATGTCCTACGACGAGAGGCAATATCCAGACTGGGACTGGTTCAGTTTCTACCTGATCCACAGAACCCAACTGGTTAGGACATCTGACTCTGTATCCCCCCCACCCCAAATCCAAACAGGTGTCCCACAGGACTCCGTTCTGGGTCCCCTACTTTTTTCCATTTTTCTCAATGACCTCCCCTCTGTCTGCTACTCTGCCAACATCCACGTGTATGGAGATGACACTGTTCTGTTTACATCTGGCCCATCCCACTCTAGTGTCACTGCCAGCCTGCAACTGGACTTCAACAATGTTCAGTGCTGGGTAGTCTCACACCAACTACTTCTTAATGCCAAAAAGACTATCTCTATGACTTTTAGCACTACAGACTGTTTCTTTTTTCCTCTTTGCCATCATTCCACACCTTCGATGGGACAAAAATTGCAGTTACGTAAGAACTTACCGTAAGAGTAGACCTTCGAGAGAGGTTCCTGCAGTAGGTCTTCACATATAGGACTGCGCCCCCCTGGCATCAGGTTCCAATGGCAAACTTGTAGCCAGCAATCATGAGCAGGGACCGCCTCCGACGTCGGGTGACATGTCAGTCAGACTACAAAAGAGGCGGTCCTGCGCCTGCCCTCCAGTTCTTTTCCACCGGAGACCTAGAAAAAAGGTAAGTAGAAAGGAGGGAGTGATGACTCCTAGAACCCTGCTTCCAATCTAGACCCAAGGGCTAGGCAGAATGAAAATAAAGGAAACGTTCCAAGAGCTGGGGGAAGGTGGGTGGAAAACTAGACCTACTGCAGGAACCTCTCTCGAAGATCTACTGTTACGGTAAGTTCTTACGTAACTGCAGTATCTTACTTCAAGAGAGTTCCTGCAGTAGGTCTTCACATATAGGACTGAATACCCAGCAGTCCAAATGAAAAATACAGAGATAAAGTTCCAGGAGGAGGAATCGTTTGCCATACTGAGTACTATCTCATGACAAGAGACCTTGCAGGACCGTGAGGCCGAAACCAGTCCTACGACTAGAGGCAATGTCCAGACTGTAGTGCTTAGTGAAGGTGTGGACAGACGACCAAGTGGCCGCTGCACAAATCTTTGCCATGGACACATTCCTGAAAAAGGTGGTAGAGGTAGCAACACTCGAGTGGAGTGACCTTTTACCGCTCCTCGAAGGGACTTTCCATGTTTCTGGTAAGTGAAGTGGATGCAGTTTGCCAACCATTCTAGACATGGTTTGTTTTGAAATGGCCTTACCCTGTCACTGGGGGCCAAAGAGCTGATTGGACTTACGGAAGTCTTTAGTCCGGTTAGTGTAATACCTCAAGATCCGGTGCACATCTAGGGTGTGCAAAAGATATTCCCCCGTTAGAATGCTGAGGATAATAGACCAGCAATTCCACACTCTGATTGAGAGCGGTTTCCGAAACTACCTTTGGAAGGCAAGAAGGGTAAGTCCTAAGGACGCCTCTGTCCCTATGAAAAATCAAATAGGGTTCCTTACAGACAAATACCAGAAGTTCTGAAACTCTTCAGGCTGAAGTGACAGCAACTAGAAATAAGGTCGTCCAGGAAAGGAAGCGCATGTCACAATTTGAAGCCAGTTCAAAGAAGGGCAAGATAAGTTTTTCTAACATAAAGTTAAGGTCCCAGGGAGGACAGGGGTTCCGGATTGGAGGTTTTAAATGGAGGATGCCTTTCAGAAATGTTTTGGCTACCTCCAGTTGAGCCAGAGTTTTGCCTATGACTGGAAGGTGGTAGGCCGACACTGCAGAGAGATGGACCTTGATGGAGGAATAACTAAGGCCCGTCTCCGATAAATGTACGAGGTACTCCAACACCTGGGCAGATGAGCATGAAAAGGGGTCCAAGCTCCTGGCTAAGGCCCAGATCAAAAATCTTTTCCATTTCATGGTGTAGGTGGATCTGGTGGATGGTTTTCTGGCTTCCACCAGGATATGAGCAACTTGCTAGGAAACACCATAGCGAGAAGCCACTATGTCCACAGGTGCCACGCATGAAGATGGAGCGAATGAAGGCTCGGATGCACCAGAGTGCCTGGCTCCTGTTTCAGAAGGTCGTGAGACAGTGGCAGGAACAGTGGAGGTTCTAGACCCAGCTGTTGTAACAGTGGGAACCAAATCTGACGGGGCCACAAAGGGGCAATCAGAATCAAGTGTGTTCCTTCCACCTGAAGTTTCACCAGAACCTTCTGAATGGGAGGAAATGCATATAGAAATCTCCCTGTCGAAGAGAGAGAGAGTGCATCCAACCAAAAAGCACCACGCCCGGGAATGAATGAGCAAAAGTTGGGTAGTTTTGCATTGAATAGGGAGGCGAACAGATCTACTTCCAGCCAACCTCATTGAAGAAACAGGTCTTTGACCACCTCCTGCTTTAACTCCCACTCATGAGCCCTGGCCACTGATCAACTGAGACTGTCCGCCAGGACACTGCTTACACCTGGGACGTGGACCGCTGTCAGGAAAAGGCCGTGCTGAATCACACAGTACCAGACTCTCACTGCTTCCCTGCAAAGAGGGTACGAGCGAGTTCTCCCTGTTTGTCGATATACCAGACTATAAACATGTTGTCCATATGGATGAAAAGTGATCTCGGTAGGAGAAGTGACTGGAACGCCTGGAGAGCATAGAGGACTGCTCGTCTCCAGAACACTGATGTGGAGCAGAAGCTCCTGATTGGACCAAGATCCTTGTGTCTTGTGGTCCTCCAGATGGGCACCCCAACCCTTATCCGAAGTGTCCATGGTGAGGATCTGGGTGGGTTTTGGGAAGTGAAAGGGAGCCCCTACTAGCAGGCTGGAAAGATCTTGCCACCAGTGAAGATCTTTCTGGGAGGCTGTTGGAGATCATGATACGTTGGTTCATGTCGTCTGTCCTCTAGTCCCACTGGACACGAAGAGACCACTGGGTGACCCTCATATGTAGCCTGGCCAAGGGAACCGTGGAGATGGCCGCTGCCGTAAGTCCCAGGAGATGGAGCACAGAGTGGGTTGGGATCCATCGGACTTGAGCCACCAGGGTGGCTTGAGAAACTAAAGTCTCGGCTCGATCTAATGGCAGAAAAGCCTTGCTCTGGACTGTGTCTAGTACTGCTCCAGTGAATTGGAGGCATTGGGAGGGTACTAGCTGGGACTTGGGGAAACTGACTGAGATGCCCAGCTGGACAAACAAGTCTAGAGTGAAAGAGAGACTCTTTCAGACTGTCTGGTGAGGGTGCTGAGAGAAGCCAGTTGTCCAGATATGGGAACATGTAAATGGCCTTGGGGCACAGAAAAGTCACAACCACCGCTAAGCACTTGGTGAAAACTCGGGGGGCCGAGGAAAGGACAAAGGGAAGTGCTCGGGATTGAGAATGGTTCTCCTGAAAGGAAAAAACGAAGGAAGCGGTGGTGGGCAGGGAGGATGGGAATATGTAGGTAAGCATCCTGCATATCCAGACAGCACAGCCAAGAGTTTGGTTGGAGCAGGGGAAGAAAACCCTGAAGGGTCAGCATGCAAAACCTTTTGTACTTGACAAAGAGGTTGAGTGTGCTGAGATCCAGGATCGGTCTCAGATCTCCCATCTTCTTTGGTACTAGGAAGAAATGGGAATAAAATCCCTTCCTAGTTGGTCTTGAGGAATGGGTTCTATGGCCGCTTTTTGCAGGAGGGCCTGAATCTCCTGGAAGACTATGGAGATCTGATCCCTTGGATAAAAAGACCCGTCCCGAAGTGTGGGGAGCAGGGATCTCTGTAAACTCTATCAAGTGACCCCACTGAACGAGTTGTAGAACCCATAGATCTGCAGTGATGGCCCTCCATCCCACCACGTGGAGGCCGAACCTCCCTCCTACCGGTTTCTCCTGGACAAGTGGAGGTAGCGGGAGGAGGGGAAAGATTCAGGACGCGGAGAGGAGAGGAGCTTTGGCCCTGGAGGCAGGCTTGGGAAATTTTGCCTGAGGGGTTTGGGCTCCAGATCCAGGGGCTCATTTGCCCAGATGTTTGCCCTGGGTCTTATTCCATCGTCTCTGGCGGCGAAAAGGATGCTTCTTTGGCCCCGTCCTGTACACAGCGTACGTCCCTTTCTGATCGTCCGTTCTCCTACAGCCCAGTTATTGTATCTTTGGCATCACCACCAAAAAGGACGGAACCCCTAAAAGGGGCGTCCAGGAGGGAAGACTGGACGTCTGTGCCAAACCTGCAATCCTAAGCCAAGAAAGATGTTGGATGCAGATCCCCATAGTGGCAGCTATAGCCACTGAGTCTACAGAATCGTATGTAGCCCGAAGAGCATGACGACACAAAGACTTGCCCATACGGACCTTGTCCAGTAGCTTGTTTCTGAGTGTCTCATCCTGCACCTCTTGAAGGTCCCTCTCAAGTTCCGAGAGTGAAGCCTTCTGGAAGGCCACCATATGTGACACGTAGTTAAGGGATCGGATGGCACAGAAAGAAGATGAATATAAATCTTCCTGCCAAACTGGTCCAATTGCTTTGAGTCCTCATCGGGAGGAGAGGAGCTCAAATGCTTGGGTTGTGCCGACCGGTCATGAGCGGCTGTAATGAACATTGAATCAGTCTTCGGATGAGATGTTAGATGTGGAATCCCTTCTGGGGAAAAGTAAGTGCGACTGGCCTTTCTGGATACAGCCGGAATAGAGGAGGGCTGTTGTCAGATGGTGGTGACCAAATCCTCATAAGGACCCATCCAGGGAAGGATGGGTAAAGGGTCTGTAGTGGCCAGATACAAGTACTACGCCAGTCTCTTGCACTGGGGATCTACTTCTTTAGAGGGCCAGCCTCCTGCTGCCTGAATAGTCCTCAAAAGGCCACCGAAGGAGGGATCTTCTGGAGGAGATTTAGGAGCCTCCTTGGGTGGAACTTCGACTGGAAACAGAGAATCCGAATGATCGGAGTTGGTGTCCGAGTCTGAAGGTTCTGAGCCACTGGGGATGGACGGGTCCACCCCAGAGGAACCCACAGGCAGGGACCCCGAAGCTCATCCTGAGGGAATCGGTGAGGGAGGTGCCCTGGGCAGAGGAATGTCACCCACTGGATGCTGTCGTAATTCTGTGAGCAGCTGGGTCCTGGCGTCCTGCCTTCATGCCGGAATCGCATCCCAATCAGTCAGTGGTGGAGAAGGAGGAGACTGGTAGCCCGGGAGTTGCCATGGAGAGTACTAGAATCCTGGCAATCCTGGGGTGTAACCATAGGGAGAATACCCAGGGTATCCCAGCATTGGGTATCCCGGCGTCGGTGGCACATGGCCTGGCGTCAGGTAATAAGGTGCTGACGCACCCGGCGGCGGATACTGGGGATCTGGCCCAGGAAAACCGCCTGAAGGTTCTGCCGGATCTACCGGGAGAGGTGCCGAAGGGCCACAGGGTGGCGAGGGATTGGGGAGGGCCCCTAAATGTCCCGAAGGAAGAGACTCCATAATTGGATCCCGCGCCGGCGATGGACTCCTGGCTGTGGGCAGCAAAAGACCAGGCGATGCATGTAACTCTGGTAGAAAGGCCAACAAAAGGTCCAAGAATGATCCTGAAGGTAAAGACAGAGCAGGATCGGGTGGCGAATCCCTGGGATAGAGTACCCGAAGGGATGGTAGGTCTCCTGGCAGCACGATCGCGCTGACATCGTGGGTCCTCACAGGAGCCTGACTGGCGAGACAGAGGGTCCGGGCCAACGACAGAGGATCTGTCGCCCAACTTATCGGACCAGACCGGGCTGGTGGTAGCCGAGAGACCACCGCTAGGCTCAACGGTTGTGGCCGTGCACCTGTCGACAGGGTCGGAGGGCGACTTATCGGCAGTGCTGGGAGGAGGACACACAGAGACCTTGAGAGAGGCTACCCTTGGCTGTCCGCTCACCTCGGCAGGAGGGGAAGAAGGTGCCTGGCCCAAAGAAGCAGATGAGGTACCTAAAGAAGTACTCACAGTTTTTGAGGATGCAGGCCTTCCACGTGGCGATGGACTCCTCTCTCGGCGCTTCTCCTTATCTTTCTTTTTTCCTCGGGGCCAGCGATGACTACCTTTCCCTTAGCTCCTTTTCCATAGACGCCAGCCGTCGGGTAAGGAGGTGTGCCTCGAGGGTCCGCTTTCGTCTGGTCCGGGTGGCTTGGTTGAAGCCCAGACAGATGGCACACTCATCCGAGTTGTGCTTGGGGCCTAGGCAGAGAAGGCAGCAGGAATGGTCGTCCCTGTGTGGGATTTGAGCTCCGCATTTAGAGCACTTCTTTTTTGGGCAAGCAGACATACACTCAGTCGGATGTTGAAAGAAAAAAACGGTAGTAGAAGTCGAGAAACTTCGAAAGACATGTGGGCGTTTGATTGCTGTTCTTACACGAGAGCCAAACGAACCGAGGCGACGGTGGGAAAGAACTGGAGGGTGGGCGTGGGACCGCCCCTTTTGTAGTTGTACTGACGTCATGTCACCTGATGTTAGGGACGGTCCCCGCTAATGATTGCTAGCTACAAGTTTGCTGTTGGAACCTAACGCCAGGGGGCACAGTCCTATATGTGAAGACCTACTGCAGGAACCCTCTCGATGTAAGATCTGGATGATACTTCCTCTACCAAGCATCCTGGTGTCTAGCCTGACAAGACACCTTGACTTTTCTGTACATACAGTGAAGCCCGCCAAGATGAAGTGCAGTGTCACTGGTTTCCTGCATAACAAAAGGGATTAACTCCCACTGAAATTGCATTGTTTGCTGCAGTGCAGAATTCTGAAGAGTTGGGCTTCATCCTGGTGGGCTTCACTGTATGGATGCAATTGCCAAAAAACTCCACCCCAAGCTGGGAACTCTATACCGGAACCATAGTTGCTTCCCGCTACCTGCCTGGTGCACAGCTGTACAGGAAATTAGCCTCCCAGTTTTTGACTATGGTGACGTAGTCTTCAGTGCTGCTCCCAAAACCTCCCTTGACAGACTGGACTCCCTCTACAACCCCTTCTGCCATTTTGCACTCGATGCTCCTCCTCTCTCCCATCACTGTGACCTCTATAACTCCTTCTCCTTATGCTCTCTTGCAGATAGGCAGCACTCTCACTGTATTTCTTTCACAGCTAAATTCTGGCTTGGCTCCCCCTTCCTATCTCTCGTCCTCTTCCTCTCCCCCTCCCCACTCCCTTCAAAATTATCACTCCCACTCCACAACTATTCCCAGAAGATTCACCTCTAAAGGTCAATCTGCATTTTCCCACCGCCTGCCCAAATTGTGGAACTCCATCCCACTGTTCCGCCATCATGCCTCCTTCCCCCCGCTGCTCTTTCCTCTCTCTTTTGCATACCCCCCCATCTGCTTCTGCACCCAACACTTTTTTCCTTACATTCTCCTCACAGTTCCCCTCTCTCTATCCCAGTCTCCCCCCCTCCAGTATAATTTTATTGCCTTATCTCCCACCATCACTAAGGCGACCTTATAGATTTAGTTACATCTCCTACTAACCCCACTCTTATTCAAGCGTGTCTCGACCCATGCTTCTGTTTATTTTCATAATTCACCATGTGTTCCACTGCAACTGCAGTGTAAAATGAATTCCTGTGTATATATATTTGCACATTTAATTACTGTTGCTGTACCATACAATGCTTTCCTGTATGTAAGGATTTCTGTGTATTTTGTTGTAAATTTTCATTGCTGTACCTCTCCCTCCCTTTTCCCCAGGTTGCACCTGGAAATCAGTGTGCCCTCCTGGTAAAACACTTTAAATAAAAAAATATAGATCTTCCCCTCTATTAGAATACTCTGGATAGTAAACAGGTAAATGGATGCCCTGATTCAGTGTAAACTCGGACACCACCTTGGGCAAAAAGTTAGGAGTCATCTGCAAGGACACCTGGTCCTTGTGGAAAATTAAATAAGGTCATTTACACATCAGAGCCTGAAGCTCAGAAATCTTTCGAGCAGAGAAATGGCAACTGAAAATAACGCTTTCCATGACAGAAAGCGGAGCTAGAAATTTGCAGCCGGTTCGAAAGGAGGTAACGTACATTTTTACAAAAGAAATAAAAGATCCCAAGGTGGGACCGGTTCCCCGATGGGAGGTTTGAGGTGTAGAATACCCCACAAAAAAGTGTGAGAAGAGCCAGCTGGGCAGGAGTTTTGCCCTTGTACAGGTGCATGATATGCAGAGATGGCCGATATGCAGCTTAAATGAAGTAGCTCAGCCCTAAGTCCGGGAAAGGACATACTTCAGAACAGTTCACCAGACATGTGAACGGATCAAGATTGCGAGCGGAAGACCAAAGGCAAAACCACTTCCACTTCACAAAGTAAGTAGTTCTGGTGGGAGGCTTTCTAGCGGCCACCAAGACTTCTGCCACTCTGAGGGAAACCCCAAACTGGGCCACGGCTATGTCTACAGGAGCCATGCATGCAGGTGTAACAACTTGAGGTCCGGATGGACCAGGGTACTCTGCACATGGGAGAGTAAACCTGAGCACACAGGCAGGGGAATTGGGGGTTCCACTGCAAGCTGCTGAAGTAGTGGGAACCAAATCTGATGTGGCCAGTAGAGAGCTATCAGAATCATCCCTGCTCCTTCTGACTGCAACTTGAGAAGGACTCTCTGCAGTAATGGGAAGGGAGGGAAGGCATAAAGAAACCTCCCTGTCCAAGAGAGGGATAATGCGTCTTGCCAGAAAACACCAGGTCCTGGATCTAGCGAGTACAAACTGGGCAGTCTGGCATTGAGCGGGGACGTGAAGAGGTCCAACTTGGGCCAGCCCCACTTGTCAAATAGCTCTTTGGCCACAGATTGGAGGAGTTCCCCTTTCGTGTACCCTGGACTGAGAATGGCTTAAGCTGCTGGCCGAGGTGTTTTATATGCCTGGGACGTGCACATCAGTGACTTCCAGCTGATGCTCGATGGCCCAATACCAGACTCATATGGCCTCCCTGCAAGGGGGTAAGAGTGAGTACCCCCTTGCTTGCTTATGTAAAAGACCACTGACTTGTTGTCTTATGAATAAGTAGAGGGCCTGGGAGAAGATCCATTTGGAAGGCCTGGAGGGCATAAAGAACTGCCCGCATCTCCAAAATATTGATATGGAGATAATGTTCCTGTGGAGACCAAGTGCCTTGGGTCTGATGGTCCTCCAAATGAGCACCCCAGCCCAGCCTGGATGCATCTGTTGTCAGGATCTGAGAAGATGACTCCTGCCAAAAATGAACCCCCTACAGACAGAAAGACTGGAGGGGTTCAACCACCAGGCCAGAGTTTGGTGCACTGGAGTGAAGACTGTCACCAGCTGCTCCTACTTGTCCGTGCACTGATCCCACTGGACTCGGAGAGCTCACTGGGGAAACCTCACGTGCAGGTGTGCAAGAGGGACCGTCGCAATGGCTGCTGCCATGTGCCCTAGCAGCTGCAGAAATACTCCGGCTGGGACCTGGTGCACCAAGGAGACTATGCAGGCCTGTCCCTGAAGGTGTTCTGCTCTGTCTGGGGAAAGGAAGGCCTTACCTTTGGCGGTGTCCAGAACTGCCCCTATGTAGTGCAGTCTTTGGCATGGCCATGGGGAGAACTTTGGGAAGTTGAGGATTATACCCAAGTCCCGAAACAAAGTAAAGGTGTCAGCCATGGTGCTGACCAGCTGATTCCTGGATGGAGCCACGAAGACCCAATCATCCAGGTAGGGAAAGACGTAATGGCCCTTCTGTCCGAGGGCCACTGCCACTACTGCTAGGCACTCTGTAAAGACTTTGGGAG